>JAVJGI010000060.1:20891918-20956391 GCA_035590275.1 Ibycter americanus
TGAATGAAACGGAACTTTTACGCAAAGCAAACTAACCAACACACCAGCCAAGCAAGCTGAACATAACTAATGTATGATTGTGTAGTTACAGAATTTATCAGAAAATATGAATACTTAAAAGTAAATATCTTAGCGCTTTTTTTTCTATATATTGTTCTTTAAATAGAAAATCTAAATATAATTTTCAAAGATCAAACTGACCAAAACAAGAATCTGAAATCTGAGACATCAATATATCTTTCATGCACAACAGTGGGATCATTTAGCTACACAGTGCAAATGTCTGTCACTTCAGTAAACAAAGCAAAAGGTCATAGTAAATTGACATAAGGAGAGCTATCCATAAGCTAGGAGGTTATAGTTTGGCATTGAATTTCAGAGCTATGTGCAAACAGGAGAATAGATTCAGACTTGAGCTACATGCAAAAAACCAGAACAATATTTGGGTGCTATGGGCAAGTCTGCTGGCTACAGAATCCATTTGACTCTAGTCCTTATCCAAGTTTCATTTTTTTAACTTCTTGTCCTTAGTCATCCCTCTTTTATCCTTTGCAAGATTTTTACCCCTCTGCATTGCAATACAGTTCATTACTGCTTCTCTTGGCTGTGTGGCTTGCTATCATAGGAGCAGTTAAACCAAAGGAGAGATTATCTGCCTGCTTTCAGTGGCACGTAGATACAATTTCAAGGGAGATTATTCATAAACCTGGAAGCAATCTGCTCAGTAATGAGGACCTCCCCTCTTTCAGCACTTGTGAAACTGTACCTTTAATACAGTGTCCAGTAAAGGTTTCCCCAGAACAAGAAAGGTCCTGACATACTGAAATAAGTCCAGCAAAGGGGCATCAGGTTGGGTAGAGGGTCAGGATGTATGAGGAGAGGCAGAGACAGCTGTTCAGCCCTAAAGAGAGAAGGCAAAGGGGAGATATATTTGCTGTCTACAACTACCTAATGGGATGATGTAGTGAAGAGAGGTCCAGTGTCCTAGAGGCACACTGTGGAAGGACAAGAGAAAATGGGCACAAGTTGGAACATGAGAAATTCTGACTCAATGTAAGACAAAATGCTTTTATCATGAGGTTGGTCCAACACTGGAACGGGACCCCAGAGAAGCTGTGGCCCTATTGTTTTTTCAGTCTGTGTTCTTTCACAAGTACCTCTCAGGGAGGACAGTTAAATTGTTCTAACAGCAGCAGGCTACTTTTGGCCGCCATTTCTCCTGAGAGTCAGATGTTTCATCCCCTGTCATGTGATAGCACATATCCAGTCCAAGTGATGTGGAATGTGCCTTATGGAAAAATGTATACCTTGGGCAGCAGCCTGCTGTAACCATAGGCATTTTTTCCCCTGCAGCCTGATTCACATGTGCACATGGATGAGGAAAGACAGCAATGGTCCATCTTAACAGTATTTGCGGAAGTACTCCATGTCTATCTCTAACCTCTCTCAGGAGCAATGTGAGCATGGGCAGGAACTGCACACTCTTTGATCTCACCGTGCACTTCATAAAACTGATCCCACCTGGAATGAGGATGGTAGGTCAGTTTGCAGCTCTTCTCTGTTGCTAGTGCTCTACTATTAACTCCACCTTGTCTCTCTGGGCAGACTTCATTCTGTCTCCAGGGGCTTATGGCTTCTTCCACCTAAGACTGAATTATGACTTGTTACAACTTTATTTCACTCACAGGTGGAAACTGGTTTTTCTGATGCCATTTGTCCTTGCTCAAGCCAAATTGTATTTTACTTATTAATTTTTATTTTGAGAAGTCTGTGTATGTAATTGCAAGTATTTCTGTATCGTTACACTAATTCATTAGGATGTGGCTTCCCATAGGATGGATGCAGGGTACAAGATGCATGGTATTAGTACAAGTACAATTTCTTCTTGGGAATTTATGAGAATATGCAATACTATTATAAGCAGGATAAACATATATTTAATAAATATTTATATTCCTTCTGTCTAGGTTTCTAAATGGGCATTGTTATAGCTACAAAAATCTTACATACACAGGCCTTTACTCAGTCTGGAAGCTTTTTGGAAGAGATACTCTTAGTGATATTTCACATGTTTTGGCATGACTGAGGCACTTAAATATTCTTTTAATATAAATAACAATTAAAAGTTAAATCAAATACTAGTTCTAAAGCTATCTTTATTTGTATAAGTGATGTCTTTTTACAAACAGATTAAATATGGGAGCATTTTAATGTGGGATAGATTCTTCCCATGAGGCATAGTAAGTTTATATATAGTAACTGTGGTTTTAGAAGTATTTGCAGTAATCTGTGATCAAAAATGTTATAAGTACAATCCTTTAGGTGGTGAGACAATATTTTAAAAGGCCGTTATTCTGAATAACATAGTATTTGCTGGTTTTATAAAAAGTATGCAGACACCAACAAATGCTGTTTACAAAGCTTTAATGTTCTGTAATTATATTAGATACAGTAGCTAAATCAGTATTTCTAACTGCGTATTTGTAAATCTATTTGGCAACCAGGGAAAAAGTTTTGCTGTCAACCAATTATTATCAAATCATTAAATTTTCTTTCAAAGTAAAAATTTGATTATATTGAAATGTGCATAGTGCTATAAATGTACCCAGTGTACTCAGCTTCATCTTGCTTAGATACATTTATTTTTCAATAATTCCTCAAATACGCCGTTCACTGCAACCTTGCTTCTTGTAAGGATTATTTGAAATCTGCATAGGATGAATCTTCAATGACACAACATTAAACCTTGAATAAGTGATTACAGCTTGCACCCTGTATGCGAATTAAAGCTTAGCCCTTTTATGATTTTTGATTTTCCTAATTCTGTTGGCTCTATTTCATCTCAAAGTATGTGTATATATAGATATATATACACTCTTCATGTTTTTTATAAATATACACACATACACTTTATTTTTATATCTTTATCTCTCTCCCCCCCCTTTTTTTCCTCCCCTAAAATACATTTTCTAATAGCAGGTCTGTCCTGTCCTGTATATGGCATTTAATGCCCACAGTGCATTTGCAGTGAACCCTGAGGTAGCAGCGTAAATGCCAGTATAGTTACACTAGGCAGTACAGCTGGGGATTCTATCAGAGATATAACATGAATTCTAAAATCAGTCTAGCTGTGGTAGCTCCATATTGCATGTAATCTCATTAGCTTGGGTTTTAGGTTTTCTGAGAGAGCAGCAATGAATCTATTTCAAGAACTAGGCTGGTGGGTGTCTTGACATCCCAGTACCAAGATTATTGTGCAAAGATTTTAGATGGATTTAATACCAAATGGATGGGAGATTCTTACTTGGTAAAAGCTACTATTCAAAATCCAGACAGCAATCAATACTTGCCACACTGGTAGTAAAATCCTGAAATCAGGTTTTCACCCAGTATAAGATGGAGTAGCTAAACTCTGATGAAAATATCCAAAATTGATCTAAGTGTAAAATGGCATTTTTAATGGAGTAAAGGATATGTTTTTCTATACCTAATGCAACATGGTTGTGTTTTAGTGTACTATATTCAGTTAACGTGTCTTTTGACATTATTAAGCCATTGGTCAAATAGGGGTTTTGTGTTAATACTGTAACTATCTTTAACTGTTCACTCAATGGCTACATGCTGGATGGGAAATATTGTTCCTTCTTTTTGTTCAAAACATGCAGGTAATTGGTTTCACTGAATTATTTTTGTGCATTGTTCTTATTTAAGCACAATACCATCTAGAAGACATCATGTTTACTCTGAACGTTCTGAAATGTTCTTGTCCTTGAAGGCTTTTCTCTTTCAGGGTTCACTAGACCTTATTTTTTGATAGTCTGATAGAAGTCTATCAGTCCTGCATCTATTGTATTCTCTGTCTTTTTTTTTTTTTTTTTTTCAGAAACAGGCCAGGTACTACTGTGCTCTAAGAACTAGCTCTCCTTCCCGCCCCTCATAGTTAGTTTTTTTCTGTCTTCCTTTTTTTTCTGTGGGTGCTCGCATTCACTGGGCTCCTTACCAAGCCTGCCTTGCTTTCTATGCACCAGTGGAAAACAGATCTTTGTCCTTTCCCCCTACACATTGAAGAGCTTCTACTGTTTGGTCTGAAGCTCTGAGTCCAGAGTTTGCTTTAAAGAGAGGAGGCAGGATAGGCCAGGCCTCTGGATGGTGGGCAAGCCACTAAATCAAGCACGCAGCACAGGTGAAACACTGTCTACTTGGGGGGAGAACGTTGTTAAATCCAGCTTTCCAAGGGAAAACGTGGAATCTCCTATTTCATGCCAGCTTGCCTGACATAAAAAATAATGAGTCCAATTGGAGTCTCATGTGTGAAGTCTTTATTCTCCTTTTGACCAGTCTGAGCAAACAGACCATCCAGCATTTATCTTGTGCACATGAAAAACAGCCTTTGAGGTACTTAGTACTCATGGCACACCAACCTGGCACTGGATTTTGGCCTACATAGTCCGAAGTCAGGAGGGTAATTCAGCTTTTATTTGAATTTTCCTCAGGTATCCAAAGGCAGAAAGGAAACAGGACAGGCAGAGTTGAGCTCTCCTGTGAAATCATAGCTTGGCAGTCAGGGTTGCACAGCCGAGAAAAGAGAGAAGTGGCAAAAAAATATAAGCAAACAAATGCTGAGCAACATATTTTGGCTTTTGCATTGTTTTCCTGCCTCTGGAGGAGGCAAATAATGTACCCAATAAAGCATTTCTGCCACGGTTGATATGAGACTACAGAACTGTATGGAATAACTGAAAATGCATAAATTCCTCACTAATTACATCTTAAACAAACATTTAATATAATTTCAGATTTCACTTCATCATATTAATGAGCTGCAAACAACTGTCCTTTGACCCAAAGTTTACAGCCCCCAGCAATTTCCTTTCTACTTAGCCCATCATGATGTCTTTAGATGACATTTTTACAGTATGACATAGCTAATAGTTCAGTCTTTTAGAAGAAAATGAAATAGAGAATATTCTTCTAGGGAGTTAAAATTATCAGGATTATGCTGCCTGTGAGGGGCTTAATGAAACAGGAACAAAAGCATCAAAGTGACTTTTGAATACAGAATTTTATGATAAATATATTGAGTTCTTTTTGTTTCCACTCCAACTTTTTGCTTATAAAAATATTGTGCCAACGTCAAAAGACAGAACTTGTGATTACCTACTCAGTTACATGGGTAAACTTGAAAATGTTTTGACCTCTTCTGATGTGGTCCTACATGTTCACAGATTTGAAAGTCTTTTTTTTCAATAGTTTTAGATGCCTTTAGGACATTCTTAAAGTTGAACTTGTTTTTTTGTTAAAAATACTGGAAATAACCTCAAAGTCTAAAATAAAGATGCTAATTGCAGGCAAAAATCCAAGTTTGTTTTTCTCCTTTATTCTGCACCTAATTTCTTCCCTCTTTCCTGTTATCTGAAAACATAAGTAGCCCTCACTCTCGCAGAATCTCAGCAGCTCACAGTCTTTCATGTACTTACTTTCTCAATATGCAACGGCCAATTACCTCATCATTAAAAGAATTATAGCCTACTGAATCCACAGAAGCAGTCTAGAAAGTTTAAATAATTTGTTTTATACTTTCACAGTAAAGAATAAGTGATCAGAATGCAGTTCTCCAGCCACCTTTCAGCTAAGTCATTAATTATGTTAATCTTGCTCTTTTTATGCCCACAACTTACGCATTCTGTGGTACACGTTAACACATTTTCTACAGGTGTAGTGTGCTTCCTCTGAGTGCCATTCCATAACGTAAGTGTAAGGGCACTCCACTAGGAGAATGAGACACAGAGTAGAACTGCCTTAAATTAAGAAGACATTGAACATTCTTGCAGGGAGTAAACTTGTAGCTCAGAGCCTAAATACCCATGGACTGCATAGGTGCTTCACTTGACTGTTGTGTATTTGACTAGAGACTAAATAAACACTCATCATTTAATTTACTGAAGCTCATAGACTTTTAAGTCCATTTCTGGATCTAGTGGTATTAATTTAAAGAAAATGAATTGCTTCATAATCAACATGTTTCATAAACTAAGACAACAAAATGGAGCAGGATAATGTAAATTAATTTATAAGACAGACTGGAGCAAAGTGCTGGAAAGTGGTCTGTGAGAACTTCCTTCAGGCCAGTATAAAGTCCACAGTCAAAAGAAGGAAATCTTTCTGCTGCTATCTGTACATTCTGTATCAGGTTCTTCAGCTTTGTATGATCCAATTTAACCAGCTGTAACATCATAGTACCTATATCATACTACTCCTCCCAGTGGAAATATTCAAATGATTATAATTAATCAAACAATTAAGTACTTTGTTGAACTGTGACTTAAACAGGGAAGCCAGAAAACAGCTGAAGGCAAAATAGATCCTATGCATTTTAATCTTTTCTTTCTCCCCATGAATACTTCACAAGACATAACATGTTGTTTTGAAAAAACCTGCATTTTAAGTACAGTTTGTCCCATAATCTGTATCACACATTTGGCAGCCTATGTAACTTTGATAATGGAAAATAAATTATGCACACAGAATACCGAAATGTTAATTATACTTTTCCTTGGCTTCAGCTAAATCCATGTTTTGTAATGGATTTAGGCATACAAATCTACAGCCCAGAGGCTGAAATAACAACTTGTTTTTTGCAGGGCTTACAGATCGTAGAAAGCATGTTGTTGATGTGTCTTCAAAATGACCTTTTGATGGGAAGAGAGAGAACGTACCTATAGATGCTCAGTGAATACATACTGCACACTTGATTATAATTACTAGCAGAACAGGTCTGAGCAAGAATATATTAGCAGACAGTGTTAATTATTTAAGAAAGAACAACAGAATAAATTTGCATGTAGATGTTATATATGGAAACCAATGATATTGAAACTACGTAATACAGTACCTGAAGCAATCACATTTATTTTATGGACCTGCAAAACCGATGAACAAGAAGGTGACTTTTTACTGCAGATGTACTTCAGGCATTCATTCATTAACAATACAAGAATGAATAATAAATACTTGAAATAAGCCGTGCTTCTCATATCTGTCTCTAATGAGGACATAATTAAAAGTAAGTTGCAAGTAGGAAGTCTTGTGTGAAATAAAGTTCTTAGGTAAAATTAATAATATCTTCAGTGAACTGGCAAAAACGTTTTTCTCAGAAATAATCACAGGGATTTGTAGAAGATATTTACTAATGAACTCATATGCATTAGAAACAAAAAGTGCTCTTTCTCATCTGTTAAATGCTATAAAGCAAGAAGGAGAGCATAAGGAAAATTTATGACTTGGAATATATCTGGTTTTAAAGGTGAATTATCTATTGCACTTCAAGATCAAGGGAGCTCTAATATTACTTCATGATACATACAGTACAACACAGGTGTTAAAGGCATGTACAAGAGTTTCTGTTACTTTGTGAGACTGCCTTCTGAGTGGTGAGCTTCTCAGAGAGCACCTCTTAATAGTATTTTCAGTGCAAGGTAAAAAAACCCAACCACCAACAAACCAACAAAACTCTACAAGGTAAAAAACCCCCAAACTAATAATTCATACATCTTCACCTTCCTTTTGATTGCCTCGTTCCAAACAAAAGTATTTCTATCTGAAACCAAAGACATTTATTGAAATCTAGTTTTTTCCACTTAAACCACTCTCTAAGAGGCTTAGCTGCCAATTCCCCACTCAAAGAGAAGTGGCTTGCAGGATGAATATATATTTTTCTTAACCTTCTGAGGAATTCATACTCTTTCAGCCAGTGAGTTCCCAGATCTGGATACATTCTCCAGTCCTGTCACAACCTCTTGTCAGCACAGAACCCCAAACTATACATTCACTTCCAAGGGAAAGAACTGTGGCTATGTGGGCAAAAAATGAGCCGTAGGAAATGAGCAGTCCATCATGTGTCCAGGCAGAATGACTGGAGGACTAAGGTCAGAAACGGGCCACTGTGACAGTCTCCAGTCACGAACATGCATGACTATGAACACAAACTCATATTTTCATCTTCTTTATGTGTATAGAACTTAGTATGGCCTGCACAATGCATTAACAGTGAGAGAGTTTCATTTGGGATCATGTTTACTTTGGACGCATATCACACATAATTAAATTATTTCCTATATTAGTTATTAAGAACCAACTATTGCATTATTTATTCACCATTTTAATGCATTCTCATAGGATACTGATGAGATCAGGAAGAACTGCTAGCTTTCCTGGGCACAGAAAGACTGAAGATTGCATATACTGGTGTACTGATTTAAAAACTCTAGGAATCTAGATCCACGTGACTTGCGCAAAAGTTAAGGAAGGAAAGACAGTGAAGGAGCTGCGATTTCCATCCTACTCTTCTGCACAGTCTCCTCAACTTCCAGAACAGTGGAATTATAATACTCTCTCTTTTTTCTTCCTTTTTCTAGTTGTGAATTTGCCTTACTCATAGTTTTCTCCAACATCCCCTCACTTATGCCCTTTCCCTTATCCCTCCTGTTCCAGGTTGCTAGCCCTCAATTGTCACACTAGACACTGGGCCTCCATTCCCCTAAGGAAAGACATCTGTCTCATATGCAGTTCTGGCTAGATACATAGAAGGAGCCCTTATAAAGGTCTGCTCTGCAGTCTGTATTTTAAAACACTAATATTTTATCAGTATCAGTTATCAGCATACTTTGAAAAGATGGCTATGATTATTGCCATACAGACTTTAAATTTTTAGCTTTCTGGTTCTGGAAGAATATTTAGACAGGTTCTCAGCTGCTCTTGTTACCAACACAGCAGTTATGAATGCTGTTAAAGAAGCACTGTATGTAAGGGTTGTTACGTTCCTTAGTAAGCAAATAGGAAAAAAACCCCTTTAACTATGTATAAAGACCTAGGACTGAAAAGCCTATACCTATATCTAGAAAAAAGCTGAGACCCTCATGACCTTTTCTTTCAACTGTGTTATATGAACAATAACATAAAAAAAACCCCACCAAACCCAAGCAGATCCTATTATTAGGATCTCATAATCTCAGGATGTTTTCTGGGTATGAATTTAAGGGTGCATAGGAGCTCCTGCTCCATTCAAAGATAATCTGCTACACAAGTGACTTAATATAATATGAGCCATCTGTTGTTGTTGTTGTTATTATTATTATTATTACTATTATTATTATGTCTCTTATTTCCTCAGTTTTGTATGGTAGCAATTCCTAAGTCTTACTGCAACAAATACCTCTTGTAACTTCTGAGCATCCCAGGATACTATCCTTTGAATAGTTCATAATAGTAAATTTCTGAAATAATGAAACCACTTTTTTTGAAACCACTCCACATTTTTAATAACTGCAAAACTTTCATTAAAAAGGATTATAAAATACACTATTTGTGTAAGAATGGCATAATGGCAGACTTGGAAAATATCTTGCACTTGGCAGGTAATAAATCTGCTTTTTTCGATTTGTTGAACATATTAAACCATTCTTACTGTAGAAGAGAAAATAATCCTTGAATTTGGTCTTACTGTAACTGGAGCATTCATGTATTGATTACTCAAAATCAGTGAGAGATATACACTTGACAGAATATTCATTGTATTTCCTTCACTTTTATTTCCTCTGTTTCAAAATCATATTTTCCTTTCTTCTCCACAACTTGGTAAGGAATAAGGAATACAGTGGAGATTGTAATACAAACTACAGCCTGGAAAACATACAAGTAGGAGTGTTTTTTGTTTGTTCATTTGTTGGTTTTTTTTATATACAGTATTGTCTTTTTCATTCCATGAATGAAGCAAAGAAAGAATTATTACCGGTTTTGGAGAGTGTAAGGGGGAAAACATTAATTTCTTCCAATGACTAAGAGTATTGATAAACCTTGCTTCCTACTGACAGATAATTTTAATGCCCATTAAAGATTTGTCTATCTATTCTGAAACTACAAAAAAAGTTGCTTCTAATTCAACACATATATTGGAAAATGACTAAACTTATTTTGGTAGGTGTCCTCATATTGATAGGTGTTCCACCTGTTGCAGTACCAGTAAAACATAAAGCAAACTTTATAACGCGAACATTAAATATTCAGTCCAAATACTAATATTAAGTGTTGATTTTCTTCTAATTTTAATGCAACTGGAAGCTGACAATGAAGTCCATGCTAAGCTTTAATGTTACTGGTGTAATGAAAATGATAATTTTCTTTGCAGCAACAATTAGTGCTAGGTACAAAATTATTTTCAGACATCAAAAATTTGAGTCAATTTGGCTCAGGTACATTTGTACCAACTTTATGATTCCAATGAGTCTGCAAGCCTGTAAATGGAGGAGCAGAGTTCCCACAAAATTCACATTTTATTTTGAAAGAAAATGACATCTCAACGTGTAAATGTTCTGAAATGATAGAGGGTGATCTTCTCCTTGAGATGAATAACCATGGCCATTCAATAACAACCAAAGATAAGAACGAGAAAGCTGTATTGGAAGTATATTACAGAAAGATACTTGATGATAATGTATTTTTGCAGGCACAAAGCAGATTTTTTAAAATCTTTAGTAGTAGATAGTTGTGATTGCAAATAGGTAGCTATAGCATCAATTCTAGGTATGTTATACTGGCTGCAGTAGAAACCTGTTGTAAGATACAGTTTGACAACTTTAATTTTTGTTTTAATTATACATGCCTATTCTTCATTTCTTGTCTTAAAATATAGGGTACTGATGCCAATTAAAAAGAGATGGATTCAGAGGTAGCTATAAGAATGTCAATAGTTTTCACAGCAGTAGACAGAAAATGTGGGGGATTTTAGGAATAAAGATAATGTTAGTTGGCATGTATTCCCTATATAACAAAAAAAGTTTGGTATGGGCAAAAGAGTAAGAACTTGCAACTAAATATCAAACATATTCAGAGTCACAGAAGTATATATGTAAATGTTCAGTAAAGTTTTCAGCGGAGTTGTACATCTTTGCTTTCTTCTCATAATGCTTGTTCCTCCCCAAGTTTCAACTTTCCAAAAGAAAAAAAAATAATTTCCAAGCCCATCATGGAGAATGTAGAGGGAAAATTGACAAAGCC
Organism: Ibycter americanus; assembly: GCA_035590275.1. Classification (NCBI taxonomy): domain Eukaryota; kingdom Metazoa; phylum Chordata; class Aves; order Falconiformes; family Falconidae; genus Ibycter; species Ibycter americanus. The sequence continues at coordinate 20,902,971 of JAVJGI010000060.1, forward strand.
TGGATTGTAATTATCTTTTCCAGATTAATTTCATAGGCCTTGCAAAAAAGCCAGAGTAAGAGAGTAAGCCAGACCCTTTCCAGCGGTACCCAGCAACAGGATAAGGGACAACGGGCACAAACTGAAACACAGGAAGTTCCATCTGAATATGAGGAAAAACTTTACTTTGAAGGTAACAGAACACTGGAACACACTGCAGTGAGAGGTAGTGGAGTCTCCTTCTCTGGAGATATTCAAAACCCACCTGGACACCATCCTGTACAACCTGTTCTAGGTGAACCTGCCTTAGCAGTGGGGTTGGACTAGATGATCTCCAGAGGTCCCTTCCAAACCCAGCCATTCTGTTATTCTGGATTCTGTTTTCAGCCAGGTCAGAACATTTGCTCTGTCCAAACTCCATCCCTATGAGCAGCTTTTCTTGCAGATTCTGGTATCACAATTTCCTCTTTTATAGATGAAGGAAATTGAAGGAAAATGGATAGTTCATAAAGGTAGACTGATAGGGAAGATAGGAAAACTGCCTTATCCTACAATATTAAATGTTTTTATTATTGCACTCCTTGCTAAAGTTTTACTGTACAGAAAGTGCATTTTAAAAAGAGAATTTAACTCTACAGAACAGAACAGTATATTGCAAAATGTCATGTATTTGGATCTCATAAGGGATTGATCTGGTAGAATAAATGTTGAAACTGAAAGTCATCTAACTGCTTAGTCTTTTCCATTGCTCTATACTGTTCCTTATTATTGGTTCATGTTCAATATTTGTGTTTGAATAAAGTGTTTTTTTCAAAATCCAGAATTTCTAATGCTATGTCCCTGTTGCTGTTAACATTGTAATGTATGTCCAGAATTTAATTCATTATTCTGTATTGCAGACATGAACTACGCTCACAGCAGGCCATCTTCATTACAGCAGCCCTGGGTTGTGTAACATTTTTAATAAAATTACTCCTGTTTTCAAAAAAGAAATAATCCCATATTGAAATAAATACTACGTAAAGACAGCTGCTTGCTCATTGAATGGCATCCAGCAGCAATATAGGCACTAAAAGGGCTGGATTGGTGTTGAACAGATCTTGGTAGCAGCTGTGGGGTGAAAAGAGAATGACCCATAGGTAATGCAGCTCTCAGTGAAGAACTGAAGGGGCACAGAAAATGCTCTCCATGCTACACCCTTCTCCCTCTTCAAGTGCATGGTGCAGATTTTCTAACAAATGGGCATCTGTAAAAGACATTGTCAAGGGACATTGTTACAAGGGCAGCAGTCTGCTTTCTGTTTGCAGGAAGGAAACGCTGCATGAGGAGTGCCTTTCTGCACATAGATTAATACAACAGTCCCAGAATCTTTGTGCTGTGTAACCATGAAGATGAACAACCAGATGAAAAATGTGCTCTACTCAATGCAAATCTGAAGAAATTCAGTATATATATCAAGCAAACTATTTAATTTATTTGAGTTTCATTCAAATATTGGCAACACTACAACCTCGTCTTCTGCAATAAGGCTTTGTAAATTAGTATGCTTATTAAGTAAAAATGAGCATATGACTTTGTCATCAACAATATAGAATGATGTAGATTGATAGTTTTTATATTACTGCTTGAAAATAAACTTAGTTTCTAATAAAACTCTAATTAAAAGGTATGTTTACAGAAAACAGCAAGTGTGATAAGCATTTCATTTATTGTAATAAAGGTGTTAGCAAAACATCACTGTCATATTTTGAAAGTAAACCAAAATCACACACATTCCTTTGGCATTTGTGATGAAGACTGGGAGAAGGGAAGTAGCATTGCTTTATTCTGTAATACCGCAACACCCAGCATACATTCCTGGCCAGTCCTGGAATACCTTCTGCCCTAGCTACACGAAATTTATTCCTTCTGTGTACTGATCTCCCCTTGTTCATGTGACTATGTTAGGGATGTCTCTTGTGCATACAGAGAGGTATGCACAAGCAGAGCCTGAAGGCTGAATTTCCTTGGTTTCAGTATCAATGAAGAAAATCTAGAAATAAAGCCTCAATATCTTTGACAACCTTCCATACCAATTTCCTTATAACCAATGCTACATACAGTATGAAGTTACAGAAGTAAATATAATATTGGGTAAAATTACAAAGGAAAGTAAGAGTTTGCTTGCTGGCTCACCTGTAGCACTGTACTGCCTCTGACATTTTGACCATTACTAGTACATGTAGAAAACAAAAAATATACAGCAACTTATTTTCAGTCACTACAGACTTGAACTATTTTCAGTGATGATTGACTGATGAGTTTCTGCACCCTCCTGAGTAATCCAGAAATAAATCAGCTAAACACCCCTGTTTTTTGCCTTTGTCTTCCTTTTTTTTTTTTTTTATTTTTTATTTTTTATTTAGGCCACCATATAAAATAGTGTGCTTCAATAAGCATGGAGGCACCTCTGTATTCCTCATTCAATAGTTTATTCCATTTCATAAAAGTGCAAGTAACAGGTAGTTTCCTCTGCAGATTTCCCCCCCATATATCCTCTGACAAAGCCTGAATGTTTTTCAGGATGGCAATATGAAACTTGGTGTCCTCTATTTTCACAAATTTCACAAAATCTGTGACAAACAGACTTCGGTCTATCACATTTAATGTCTCACTCACAGACTTGTTGACAGTTACATGGAGCCTGGCATCTCTGAGGTAGTGTATCTGGAGGAGCAAGATCCCTGTAACACGAGTGGAAAATGGAGTCAGGGCAGAAGTCCAGCCTGACTTCCAAAGGTTGTTCCACTGATTTGAAGGTGGGTACTGATGAGCCGCAGCATAGGCCACAAACAGCTGCCTTTTCCAGGCTTTTTTTGAACACGCAGCAGTTCCCTACAGGAAAGTGGCAGCTCACGTAGGCCTTCAAGCACTTGTGGAGGGCCTCTCACCACACTTCCTCCTCAGGTGACATCACACTGGCAGCAGCTGGGTTTTGCTGGTTACCCCATGCAGGTGGTCAAACTCAAAAGAGAATTTGTCCTGAGGGTCAAAGACACAGTTTCTTCCTGAGTTGTCACAGCGGGTCAGTAGCACAGAGCGCCTGTTTATTTGGAGGGGGGTGTGACAGGCCCCCATGCAGGCAGCCTCCTGCCTCACCATCTTGTCATCTAGGCCCAGAGCAGAGAGATGGCCCAGAGCCAAACTCCCCAGGAGGGGACTGGCACGGTAGGCTGCAAATGAAAGACACCTTCTCCAGCTCGCACAGCTCCCGCCTGGCGCACATGCTAGGGTGAGGGCTATCCAAAGGGTGGGAGATTGCAGGCAAGGGGAGGGCATGTGGGCTGCTTTGCACTGGAAGGAAAAGGCACAAGATGGCGGCAGGGGTGGAGGAGAGTGGTGGTGGTCACAGTTTGTGACCTCACAGTGGCACTGGGGCAACGCTGGTTGGGTGCTGTGCTGAGAGGGTGCGAGGGTGCAAGGCGCGGGACAGTGTCCCACCGGGAGCCAGAGTGAGCACCTGCCAAGTGCTGCCAGCTCCACCTCAGTGAAGGGACTGGAGCAGGCAGTGCAGAGCTGCCATGGAAGAGAACAGATATCCTCCTCCTGCTCTACCCCTGCCACCTTTCGCTGTTCTACCTCTTCCTCCTCCTCTCCTCTCCCTGCTGCGTGACAGCTGCCGCTGTGTGACCTCCCCCTGCACCCCTCTTTCCACTCAGGCCTGCGCCTGCCCTGTGCACACATGGATGCTGCCAGCTGGGTGGCAGAGGAGGGCCAGGGGCAGCCAGTCCGGTCTGGACCAGTCTGGTTCAACCAGGGCCAATTGGGGCTGGTTGGGTGGGCACAATGCTGGGTGCACTCACCTCATTAATGTTGTTACTGCCATTCCCCACAGCCTCCCCACATTTCCCTCCTTTCATTGTGCCCCTTTCTGCACCCTGACCACCCCTTGTTTTCCTTCACACTCTCCCCTTTTTTTTCTCTGGCCCTTTTTGCTATCTTTGCCTTCAGACTCTCTGGGCACGGAGCAAAAATACCTTCCTGCGTGCCTCAGAGCCTGCTGCATTCTCAGAAATCAGAAGACGATGATGTTCTAGTGTATAAGGAAAGCAAAGTGCAAGCTTTTTAGATTTAAAAAAATGGAACTTCTCCCCCTCCTCCACCTATTAAAAGGTGATGACATGGGCTAGAAGTTTCCTTAACTTGATCTCCCATACGTGGTTTTTGTCCATCATTCAGGATGAGTTCAGGACTGGGAAGATTGATTTTAACAGCACAGTGAAGCTGCTTGAAAAACTGCAAATGCCTTTTGATATCACACATGTAAAGCATGTTTTCAAGGTGAGGAATATGTAGATTAAGCAGTTAAATATGTTTAGAAATCCAGTTACATAAGTGTCTAATATCTGTTGACTTTTTAAAATTAATGTTTTGAGAAGTGAATTTCATGCTAGTAGGGTGTGCAAAATCATCAAATAATTTGCCTCATCCAGGTCTTTTGTTTCTATGAAAAATACCTAACCGAGTGGTTGTATTAAAATCATAGTATAGAATCATAGAATTGTTTAGGTTGGAAGAGACCTTTAAGACCATTGAGTCCAACTGGTAACCTGGCACTGCCAAGTCCACCACTAAACCATGTCCCTTAGTGCCACATCTACACATATCTTTTAAATACCTCCAGGGATGATGACTCAACCATTTCTCTGGGCAGCCTAATGTTCAGATGCCTAATAACCCTTTTCATGAAGAAATTTTTCCTAATATCCAAACTAAACCTCTCCTGGCACAACTTGAGGACATTTCCTCTTGTCTTATTACTCATTACTTGGGAGAAGAGACCAACGTTTAAGTAACACCTTCTCTTTGACACATCAAAATAGTACAAGGTGATGGAAAATATGTAGTTCTTGATTCCCAACTTTTTTGTAACATTGCCTCACTTGAGAAAGATTAGAACATTCTGATTTCATCCCTTCCAGCTGCTTCTGTGATCAAGCTAACAAGATTGGACATGCCTGTCTGATGCTGGGCAGAGCCATTAGTATGACTACGTACAAATCCTTTTTCCAAGAGGACAATATAGAGTTGTCCGATCTATTCAGGTTTCAAGTCAACATAGATCCAGCACACCTGTTCGTTCAATTTTCCACTATACCTCTCTTCTGAAGAATTTAAGAGGTGTGCCAGAAGGGATGGGAATTGCACTCTAACCCCTGGGAAAGGATGTGGCCTTGAGATACGGCAACATTTAAAAGATTTCTTTGAAGGTTACATGATACAGCTAGAAACTGGACTTACACATAAGTTAATTTAGTAGTAGATATGCAAACTACAGCGCAGGCAGTCCCACTGACAAAATACTGCAAAACTGAGTGTCTTTGGACTTATTGGCTTTTAATATTCTTCAGGTCCCCCGTAGTATTTACTCAAAAGATGTAGGGTTTTTCCTTTTAGCTCATTTTTTTTACCAAAAATAGCTGTTTTGTAAAGCTGTTTTCCTAAGGGAATGAAGCCAAGTGGCTAGATATATATGTGATTTCTTTGAGAATTTTATAACCAGCTGGCTGATTTGGTCCAGACTTGACAGAAGAGAATTAACTATGGCAAGTCAGAAACTTTCAGATCACATCATGCTGACAGGCAGGCAGGCAAGCAGAGGGAAGGCATTAAGATTTCCACATTCTGTCTTGTTCCTCTCTCATTGCTCTCTGCCTTTTCGAGACAAGGTAAAACTGGCAGTGTGAACCCAACCCTTGCTGAAGAGGCTGTCTGTGGTTTTTTGACTTGCACTGCACTGAGAGAGTTGCCAACCTTGAGAATCTCATGAGAACTTGAAACTGTTTCTCGTTGTTTCCTGTATTTTCCATGTGTTTTGTTTTCTGACAGAAATTTGAGAGAGATGATCAATTGTGGGTAGAGAATAGAATAATTATTTGAGCAAGTGGCCTGCACAGGCCAAGTCTGATCTAGTTACATTTAACAATATAATACACTCAACTGTGTGATCTAGTTATTTGTAGCAGTACTGTGAGGTATTCTTTGCTGAGTATATTTAGTAGTTTGGGGGCTCAAATTTTTCATCAATATAATAATATGTAAAAATGCAAAGCACCCTGGAAGGAAATCTTCCTCACACGATTGTCAGTAACTATACATCAACAGTTAATTGAATGGTTATACACGACAAAATCAATTTTATAGAAAATTTAGTTTTTAAAGAATCTGCTTTTTTCTTTTCTGTTCTTTTTGAACTCATTTTACTGTAATGCTCCTTTAAGCAGTGTCAGAATTATGAACATTAATATTTTTAAGGAATAATAAATGGTCATATAATTCTTTTCAAGACTAAGTCTTTGTTGAGATATTTCTTTTTCATAATAGCAAGAATTTGAATGCATTAATAAAAAAAAAGAATAAAAACCTAGCAACAAAACTTTTATAATAATCTTTTTATTTTAAGATCAACATGATTTTTATAACTGTAATTTGAAAAGTTCTCCTATGTAGTAGTATTGCCTGTCTTTCATCAAGAGACAACTGAGATAGAAAATTTAATTTTTTGTCCAGCTGCACTTTGTGCCAATACCTAAGTGAACATCTCCTGAATCCTGATAGATTACTTAATTCCAAAATAACTTGGTATTTTCTTTTTCTATTAAATGCTTATGAGTAAATTTACAGTTTTCTTAAAGATGTTAAAAATTAGACTGAGGATGTCAACCTTAGATGTGGGATTTCTCAAGCAGTAATGAAATGCATATTATTAGCATTTGTACTGAATTATTTTCTTGTTAGTGATTTCGGTTAAAAATGATCATTAATTACAATGCTCTTTCACAAACTCAAAACAAATACTTTACTGATTTATAAAAATTTTTGGCTTGCACTAGTCATGAAATTTACTTTTGTACTTGTTCTGGTTATCTAATGCATTCTTACTTTTATTGTACTTACTCGGACAACTCTTAGCAGGAACTGTACTGCATAGGAAGAAGCTGGTAACGTATCAATAAGCTTTTATCTTTTATGGTATTGCTTCAAAACTAATCTAATTTAGTAGTAATCAAAAGTCTTCATCAAAGAGCTGCCAGAGCTCAAGTAACACACTTCATGTTTACGGACATTTTTGGGGAAGCTGTAGTAACCGCAGTAAGTGCCATGTTATTAGATGCTGAAATTTAACCTCTTTGGTAGTCTCACTTTAAGGAGCCAACAGTTATGAATTTTTATCAGGTTACAGTGATAATCAATGAGACAATGAACTCCCATTTATGATTTTTGTGAGTAATTTTGTTAGTAAATTCGCAATGTTTCTCTTAATTTGGCAACTTTTAAGAATAATACAAGCTAAAATGTTAGAAACATCTATATGTCATATGCACAGTTACATATTTCATGTAGAAAATTTTAAAGGATAAATAAAATTGTTAAGCCTGAGAAAAATATAAACGGCAGAAATGGTAAAAATGTACTATTCTACTCAAAATTCTTTTACCCTTTTAATTTTTCTAGTGGCTTCTATACTGAAACACTGAAATTAATTAATGTGCTAACATTTTGTAAGCTCTATGAAAACAAGCTTACAGTTTAAGAATTCTGAAAGTGTGAATAATTAATCTGAGTTAAACATTCTGGCTTGATAAGAATAGAACATGGTGTCATAGGTTATTATAAAGTATCTTGTCTCTAAACTTTAACAATGTTTCTTATTTGATGTAGTGAAAGGCTTGGATCTCATGATAATTTGGTTATCCTTATTTCGGTTTTTAGATTACTGTTTGCTGCATATTTTATGTAAATTTAAATTACTGTATTTATAATATGGATTAAATTACTGTTGCAAAGGTATTATATTAAATACAGTTTCTACTCGATAATTTTTATGTTGCAGATTTATTTTACTGTAGAGCATTTTAGAGGTTTTATATAGTGTATTTTAATATTGTATATGTGTTATATAGAAATGTCTTGTAATTACTTAGATGTTAATTATGTCATATGGTACATTTTAATTTGTATAAAATCTTTTTAACACACAAAGTCAAATCTAAAAGTTGCATATAGAAGTAGAAGAATATAATTTGATAAAGCATTACGGTCACTATTACCTGAGGTTTTCTCTATTATTCTCCTTCTTGTGATCAGTTATAATGGAATGTTTTGTGTGTATCTTTGTATCATTGCATATCTTTATATTGACTGGCTTTCTTTTGTTTTTCTTTGGTTTTGTTTTCAGAAATTAAATGACAAATGGAAGGAACGTACCATTAACATAGAAGACTTCAGGGCAATTTATCGAACTATTGTACACAGACCCGAATTTCATGAACTTTTTCATGCTTACTCTCTGGACTGCAAAATTCTACCTGATACCCAGCTCATAGAATTTCTCAGAAAAGAACAATTTGAAACTGAAGCTTGTGAAACAACTGCCTTAGAAATTATTCTGAAGTATGAACCCATTGAAGAAGGTATGCATAGTTTAACTATTTGATTTCTAGCTCTTAGTTATTGTACTTCTGCCCGTGACTGTGTTTATGTGTTTGAATACCCATCTGACTATGCAAATTGAACATTTTAAAGTAAACTAATGTAAGGAATTAAATTATAATTCTGTATGTTGTATAGTACCTTTTGTAAGCACTTCTCAAAATGTTGATCTTTTTGAAATTCAGATCTTTAAACACTGTGAATGTAATAATACAAGAAACCATTAATAGAGTACAATAAATTTACACAGCATATTGCTTAACGATAGCATATTACATTACTTACCAGATCTGTTATCCTTACTCCTTGTTGCAACAGACTGGTCCAAAACCTACATGTAGAGTGCTTCAAACAAAATGCAATTTTCATACTGTAGATAAGCTAATATATACTGTGCTAAATCTTTTTAATGCCCACAGAAACTTGTGAATGACCATTACTAGGAAGCCAGACTTATTTTTTTGTTTAGCTAAGTGTTCAAAAATAATTTTGCTTAATTAATTAGAGGAATATAAATATTGGATTGCAAAGATAAAAAAATAGAAATTATGTTTTGTTAGCAACTGGTCTGTTCAGCACAGGGTATTTCTCTTAGAGGAACTAAATCAACCATAATTAAATCATTAACAATGGGTTAATGTTAATTTTTTTTTAAAAAAAATCAGTATTAAAATCTGAAGACTGAGGATGATATTTTTGAAGACTAGAAAATGACAAAATTTAATGTTATGTAGTTTAGTTTGGTTTAACTACTCAGTACTGTGATTCGCAACCACAATAAAGTGAAAAGTTTAGTTAAACCCATTGCCTTTCAAAGCATATTTTACAAACAAGATTGTTCTTATCCTACTTGGGGGTCACAATGTTACAGCCTTATTGATATAGTAGAACTTTTTGCTTGAAGTTTGTTTTACAAATGGAAAGAGTACATGCTACTTGAGTTTGATATAGTACTTCCATTTTGCACTGTTTAAACCTGCAATTTGTATTATCAGAATGCTCTCCATGAATCATACTTTTTGCACTTGGTATGTCTATATTTGAGTGTCATATGGCAGGAAAGTTTAAATGTAGAAGTAATTAACAGAGATTTCATAGAGGAAAACAACTTCTAAGGGTGGATCTACTGATAAGGTTACATCTCTTTCTTTACTGAGAAAGACAAACATTAGACTGTTACGCTTTGGTTTGCCCTCAGCTGGATATCATTGGTAATGATATCAGGGATGCATGGAAGCGTTGTGCAAACACGGTGGATCCTCAGCATCTTCAGCAGGCATGGATTCTGGTTATTAATCTGTCCCATCAAGTGTCTACTGATGTCATTATTCATGTTACTTGAGTTAAAGCTATAATTAATTATTTATGATCTCCCGAGCTGAATTGCCATTTCCATTTTGTTCTCTGATCAGCTTCTAAGAGTAGGTCTCTAAACACAGACTTTAGGAAGGGACTGCAGGAAGGCAGCTGCTCCAGCCTTTTACTCAAAGCAAAGTTAACACAGAATTCAGAATAGGTTTCTCAGGACTTTTTTTCAGTCAAAACTTGAAAACCCCTAAGGGCAAAGATCCACAACGTCCTTCATGTGCCCATGTGCTTCTAAGAGTTCCTGCACCTTGATTTTCCCAGGGATGAAAGTGGCCAACCTGTAGTTCCCTGAACTGAATCATAGAATCAGAGACTTACAGTTTGGGTTGGAAGGGGCCTTTAAAAGTCATCTAGTTCAACCCTCCTGCAATAAGCAGGGATATCTTCAACTAGATCAGGTTGATCAGAGCCCCATCCAACCTCACCTTGAATATTTCCAGGGATGGGACATCTACCATCTGTGTGGGCAACCTGTTCCCATTTCATCACCCTCATCATAAAAAAATTCTTCCTTATATCTAGTCTGAATCTATCCTCTTTATTTTAGAACCATTATCCCTTCTTCTATTGCTACAGGCCCTATTAAATGCTCTGTCCACATCTTTCCTATAAGCCCCTTTTTAGTATGTTTTTTTCAAGTATTGAAAGGCCGCAATAAGGTATCCCACAGAGCCTTCTCTTCTCCAGACTGAACAACTCCAACTCTCTTAGCCTTTCATCATAGAAAAGCTGTTCCATCCCTCTGGTTATTTTTGTGGCACTCCTCTGGACCTGCTCCAACTGGTCCATGTCTGTCTTGTACTGAGGACTCCAGAGCTGAATGCAGTACTCCAGGTGGGGTCTCACCAAGTGGAGCAGAAGGGGAAAAATCACTTCCCTTGACCTGCTGGCTGTGCTTCTTTTGATGCAGCCTAGGATATGGTTGGCTTTCTGGGTTGCAAGTGCAGAAGGTCCTTGCCCTTTTCAAAAATTAGTGTAACATTTGTTCTTCTCCAGTCATGGCAGCCTACTCTGATTTCTATGGCCTTTCAATGATGATAGAGAATGGCTTTGCAGTGATAGCAGCCAACAGTCTTCACACCCTCAGATTCACCTCACTTGGTCCCATGGACTTCTATGTGTTGAGTTCTCTCCAGTAATCTCTATTTTATCTTAATCTCTACCTGCTGGTAGTTTCTTTCCTTCTTGAACCCTGTCTGTAGGCACAAAGCCTATAGCTTGTTGATGAAGACTTGAGAAAAAGAGCTGAGTACTTCAGCATTATGTGTGTTTGCTCTCATGTAACCACCTGCCCTATTCAGCAGCAGGCCCACTTACTCCTTTTTAAAAACACAGCCAGTGCACCAGTAACAGTGCCCCGTGTTGCATCTGATGTCCCTTGCCAGTTTCAGCTATGGTTGAGCTTTGGCTTTCAGAACACCATTTCATCATGCCTGAGCAGTGTTTCTATATTTCTTCCTTGTAGCCTGCCCACACTTTGACTAGCAGTTCTGTAATTTCCTTTTTATGCATTTCACTTTTACTCTGCCTCAGTGACTTTTGTTCTTGTTGCAGTAGAAGCAAGTTATCTGAGCAGCTAGCACTGGTAATTCAGCCTAGAATCTGGAGCTCAAGCTGAGTTCTTCCAAATTTCAGTAATACTTTACAGATGAAACATTTTTCTAACCGATGAGTTCTTCTTCCTATTAGGTCAGACACACCTACAGAGCTCATAATTTCTTATTTATGTACCATGGAAGGATTTGTGTGTGCTTGCCACTGTGTTTTTAAGGAAAAGCTCCAGTTATATTTTGAAGAGTGTTTAAAGTCCTCCAAATAACACTCTAAAACCGTTATGCAAAGACCTCATACATTTACTACTTTTAAAGCCTTGTCTTACTTTTTATATATGTATTATTTTTTTATTTCTGTGTTTTAATTTATTTTCATGGTGCTCTCCTTTCTCTGCTCTCTTCTTTTCTCTGCATTTATATATCTTTTCCCCTTGTCCTTCTACATATTCTGTTCTTCAGCTTGCTGTTGGTCATTGCAAACCGTTTTCTACTTTATTTTTCTTAGGGTTCTTATCTGCCATTTTGCTTGTCTGCTCATTATATGATCTTGTTTCATTTGAGTCATTTAGTGATAATACCCACTCCCTCCCCTGAAAACCTGATGACTTATATGTCCCCTTGACTGACTTGCAGAAGAAGCACTATGCAAGATCTTCACAGGTGCCTGATCACCCTTTCTGAATCATGAGAACTCTGAGATCAGTGGAGGTTTGTTAAATCTGTAATATGTGTATTCTTTGGCTATTGAAGGCTGCTTCAAGTTGTGGTGTAACATTTCTCCTGAGTTTCACTGAAAATAACTTGAGGTAAAATTTTCAAGTAAGCTAAGAAAAGGAAATCAGACTTAACTGCATTTTATTGCAATCTGTTACTTTTTTTCAGTAGAACTTGAATCTCAGATGTTTAACTTTGTTAGTGTGCTTTGGTTCCCAGTCTTTGATAATGGGTGGAATTGATAATTGGTTAAGAAACATAAACCAAAGAAGGAGAAAATCTTCCTTTTGAGATAATAACCCTGGAATATCTATGATGATATTTCCACTGGTGGAAAGAAGAAACTGGATCAATCTTTCAAGAAGAAACGGAAGACATTTGGTGTTTCATTAAGAATCACTCTGTCTAGTAATAGCTACAACACCTTTGATTCCTTATGCCATTACTCTCTGAGGTTGTCTTTCAAATTAGAACATATTTTATTGAATATATCTTACTCTTTCTGAGGACTGTTTACTAACTAATATTTTAATGTTGCCAGTTTAAAAAGTTTTGAGTTATCTATTTTGATGGGAAAGTTAATAGCCATAAAGCAGTAAAACAATCTTTAGTCAGTTTGAAAACACGTTTGTAAATATCAACTACAGTTTCTATAGTTTTAATTTAAAGTCTGGTTTAAATTTCGTATGCTGAGCTAAATTCTTGTTTGTTTCTCTATCTGTGATAAGACTGTTTGTCTTACTGAATGAAATAATAGGTGTATTGTTCATGCTCCTTTGAGTGAACTAATGCTCTCACTCAAACATATTTATTGGAAAGTTCCAGTTATGCTTGTATATTAGTTGATTCATATGGTGTTGTGATAGACCATTTTGTGTAACTGTCATTCTGAATTTGGTATAGGATATTCTTCATCAGGATGATCTGTTGGACTCATCTGCCATCCTTGTCCTGTGTATTGCAAAAAGGGAAAAGGGCAGATTTTGACACTTGATTGACTGGTTTGCTAACAGTAACAACCATCATCTGATAAACTTGATAGCACTAGTACGTCATGATTAAGGTGAAAACAGCGACTAGATTTTACATACAATGTTGATAAGTTCATCTTTAACATTCAGCATATCCCTAACATTTGTGTGCAGAGAGAGAAGACTTTTCAGTGCTATTAAGCCAGATAACTCTGAATTAACTTTCTGAGAGTACTGTAACTAGTTCAGGAACAGTATGGAATACATTATTCTTCCATTTTTATTGTATCATTTAAATGTCTAATGGTAAAATGCTGTGTTAACAGATTTTGTGTGTGTGTGTGTGCTAAAGCTTGCATTTTTGGCTGAGAACCATTTTATGGAATTGATTATAAAAGTGGTGAATATGTGATTCACACCTGACAGTTGTGTCTTACTAATATCTGAATGTCATTTGTGTTCTACATAAACATTTTATTATCTTTCCATCTTATTATTAGATTTGAATAGAAGTGTTGTGTCATTAAATAGGATTAAATAAAACGTGCCAACCAAATGCACTTTATTTTTTTAAAGCTTTGTATATATCTCTTTTACAAAATTTTTTTTCTTATTATTCTGTATTTGCTTGAATAGGATTAGAGGCACAATGAGAATAAGAAGGTGCATCCTACTATTATTTACAGCATAGTGCCATTAAAAAACACTGCTTCTATCTCTGTATTTTCCTGCTAGGCAGTACAAAAAGAGGTTAAAAGTACAATCCTGTCTTGAAAACCTTGCTTACTTTGTAACTAAAAATACAAACTTGGTGTATCTGTCGTATAAAGAATGTGAGTAATCCAGAATTTATTTGTGAATCAGAAAAACATCTTCAGTTTATTCCTAGGATATATATTCTTTTAAACTTGTTTTTCATATGCACATGTGTGTGAAAAGGAGAGCATGCATTTGCAGGAAAGAGCTTTTGATCCCATTGGCCGATCTTAATGAAATTTAACAGAGTAGAAACCTCAGTCAAATTCCTAGAGATTTCATAAAAAATCATGTGAAATAAGAAAGGTGACTTAAAAATCTCAGCTGAGACAATGGCTGAAGCTGGATTTATGAGGCACAAGAATTCAGATGTGAGAAAGAGTGTGTAAACATCCAGTTTTAGGAAAAACTTTCACCAGAAGAAGACAATCTATTATGGGATACAAGCCTTTAGAAAACTAAACTGCAGCTCAGACAGATACTTTATTCCAGTATGCACCAGTATTAGTTAGAAGTGTGGGATGGGTGAAAATAGGCTCCCTAGAATCTAAACTCAGAGTAGAAAAGGAATAAAGAACTTTAACCAAGGAAATATTTCTGTCTTTACTGTTGCTTAGTGTATAAATGCTTTAATCTGACATTAAGTAGCCAAATTTCATAGTATGAGATTCCATATCTCTATCTGTGATAAGACTTAAGGTTATTATTATTTGATACTTCTAACAATTACTGAAAGCTTCCTTCTTCCAATATAGCAGAGTAACACACTTGTCTCTGATTACAACTATTTCTCATGAGTTTACCCCTAAAATTCCCAGCAGACATATTTGTACCCATTTCAGTATCTCTGGTGGCCAAGTAACATAAACATTTAATCACTAATTTGGCTACTAGGAAACAAAGAACACACACATTTAAAACCAAGCAAAACACCTTTCTCCCTGTTTCCCAGTCTCAACTTCAGTTCAGGCTCCTCTCCCCACTTCCTAATCTGCCCGTTAGTCCAGACACTCTTCCCATGTCATCATGGCTGCAGGTTGTACTCAGTCCCTTCAGTGAGGAAACAGGTGTTGCAGGAGGCTGTGGTCAATGCATAGTGATTTCTTTCTGCCACTCCACCTTTGTCATGCTTTTCTTTTGCTACTGCTTCCTTCTTACTTGTTTTGTCTGCTTCAGAGTGGATCCTCTACAAGCCTCAGTCCCTTCAGGGCAGAAAACATCTTATGAAAGCTTTCATTTTTTATTTCCATAGAGAAAGAAAAATACTTCCAAGGAAGTTCCAAGACAAATGAGAAAGCAGAATGTAATAAACTCTAAAAAGCATAGGCATATAATGTAAACCAATTCTTTCAAATACTCAGGTTATATCCATAATTCCTCTCTGATATGGCAGTATTTGTGTATATGGTAGATCTGGAGGAATGGAGAAAACTTTTTTAAAAAAAATATGTTTTGAGGAAAGGAATATTATTAATAAACTTTACTCCAAACTATCCAAAAGGGGAGGGCAAGAAAAAAGCATTGAACTATGTAAACAACAAGAAGACAGAAATCTTGTCTTGCTTTCTCTTTTCTTTTTACACCAAATAGATATGTGTGCACACACTACTACTGAAGGATACTAATGGGAAAAAAAGCTGAAGTTCCTCTAGGGAAGAAATGTGAGGCCTTGATGAAAGTATCTTTTCACTGCAGAATAGTTATGGAGATGAATTTCCATTTCTTTTTATGTGGAAGCAGAAAATGTCTGTAAGTGGTCAGAAAATAGTATAACTATGCTATATTCTGAGTATTCCTCAGAACTTAAAAAGCACCACCTACCATTCCTAACTGGTTTTGGTATCTTCATCAGACAAAGATGAGAGAGTTCTAAAGAAACCCAGTAGGTTTTCTCCACTGGTAAGAGAGGGAATGAATGAATAGCACCAATAATAACAAATTAAGCCTACCTGTATCTAAAACTCTTAAAACTATGAAAGCTGTAGAGGGACTTTTTACAAGAGTGTGTAGTGATAGGACAAGGGGAAATGGCTTTAAGCTGAAAGAGGGTAGATTTATATTAGATATTAGAAAGAAATTCTTTACTGTGAGGATGGTGAGACACTGAAACAGGTTGCCCAGAGAAGCTGTGGATGTCCCATCCCTGGAAGCATTCAAAACCAAGTTGGATGGGGCTTTGAGCAATGTGGTCTAGTGGAAGATTTTCCTGCCCTTGGCAGGGTGGTTGGAAATAGATGATCTTTATTGTCCGTTCCAACCCAAATCAATCTATGATTCTATGATATCTACCAGACATCAGATCTCTGAAATTTTTTTTAGCAGGTAGTATGCCATTTGTGTACGCGTGATGCTCTTTTGCATATCTCATTTCACAGAACTGCACATTCTGCCAGAACCTCTAGCGCAAAGACACTTTTTTCCTGCTCACAGATAGGTCTTATCACTTTATAAACTTGTTTGGCATTTTGGTAGTTCTCCAGAAACATGATGGTGACTTTAGTTGTATGCACTTCAAGTGTCACCAACTACAGATCCCTGAGGAAGAGAATTTATAAGGCAATGTAATGTAAGGACCTGTAATAAGCAGTATAAAAATACAAGCATTTTCAGTCCATTGATTCGAGACATGAGATGAACATTTTACTGAAGTCAAAGAGCTTACATGTTGGCTAACAAAGTAATAAAAATTTCTAATGTTTCACTTTTAGGGATAATTGTCATGAGCATATTTATATAAATGGAAGTTCTCTTTTTTAGAAGACTGTAGTTATCTTTTATTAATGACAAGAGCAGCCAGAAAAATATCAAAAATAATTCAGAAAATAAGTAAAACTTTGGAAATCAGTATTTTTCACTAATTTAAAAGATAAATGTAAAAAAAAAAATCATCTAAGAATTGTTAGTAAATAATGAAAAAAGGAGTTACTGGCCCAACTTGTAATTACACGAGGAATATATATAGCATGAAAAATAATCAGAAATGAAAACTATTGATGAAAAACCTTCTTTTCAAAGGAGTTAAGCCTGCAATTCATGTAATTCATTATAGATAAAGCATACAGGTTGACTGTATTCTGTTTTGAGCAACAAGTAAAAAAATTCAAAACATTGTTTAAAGTCCCAGAAAATAGAAACAATCCTATCGTTACAGTATAAAACAATACAACATGTGCATGTGGATAAATCAAGAACTCAAGATACTAAATAAGATACAACTATCAAGAGCCATCGGGTAGCAAGAAGTCATTCTATAAATATGTTAGTGAGAGAAAGACCAAGGAAATTCTTGATGCACTACTTAAGTACGGTCAGGTGGCTAATATTAATGAGAGTGGAGAAAGATCTCAGTCAAATATATGGAAAAAACAGGGTAGGCAGGGTAGGGCATGCTTAAATGACTTCATCAGATCAGTGAAGACAGATTGACAAATCCGAGTTCTTAGAAAATTGACTGTAAGAAGCTTGGTTAATACAGGTTACCTTTGAAAAGACATGGAGAATGGATGATGAAAGATCAAATTTAATACCTGTTTTAGAAAAGGAACATCCAAGGAACTAGACACCAGTCAGTTACCAGAAAAACTAGAACAAATAATGAATATGTAATCACCTCTAAGATGGTAAGGGTGAGTAACAGTTTGTCAAGACATTCCGTGAAGAAATAGTATTGTTTTCTTCTATGAGACAGTAACGGCGCTGGTGAATAGAAGAAGAATCATACTTCTTAACAGTGTCCTGCATTCTAAAAAGCAAGTTGAAGAAGCAGACAAAATAACTACATAGCACATAAGCAACTCATTAGAAAATTACTCTGAGACGTTAGCCATGAATTACTTAGAGTCAAAATCAAAGGCTACATCTGTCTACTGTTTCACTGAGCATGGTGTTGGCATCCAGACTTCAACTATGTCATTGATAAACTGAATGATGGAATAGAAATTAATTTTATTAAATTTAGATTTGACAGCAGAACTTCAAGTGTAATAGGGAACAAGATTAGAAGCCAAAGTGACCTTGGCAAATTGATGATATAGGAAAGAAGGATGGAGTTCAATACGGAGAAGCACTACATTCCATTTAGGGCATCAAACATCAAGAAGGAAGTTCATCAGATGGAAAGAATTGTAGAAGATCATTGAAAAATATCAGAGGTCAAAGAAAACCTAACCTAAACAGAAAGATGAACTGAACTGGATTTGTTTCTTCCGGAAAGCAGTGGAATGATGGAAAGTGTGATAGTCTTATATGCATAAGACTATGACAAAAAAGGAGAGGAATAGTACAAAACAGAAAAAAAAAAATTGTACAGCAAGGAAGTTTCACGGTAAACATTATGGAAAAATTTCTAACAATAAGGTTCTTAGGTGCTGAAAAGGGATTACCAGGATGTCTGTGGATTCTTCATCAATGGAAGTTTTTAAGAATAGCTTCGACAGAGTTCTTGTAGGAATAACATTTCTATGGTTAAGGACAACAGTGTATGTATGTATGATGTCTGGAGGGCCTTCACCCTTATATTCTATTTCTGTTTACCATTTTAAAACATTGCAAATTTTTCTAGTTCAAAAACCTGTGTAATTTAGAAATAATTATTTTCTTTGTATTACCATTATCAGAATGATTTTCATAAACTCTCATTCAGATAGAAAATTTTCAGTCTGGACACATACTGAACATTGATAACTGCAATGCTAACCTGTAAATTGTGATTCTTATAGCTGTATTGAGAATTTACAGGTCAGATAAGTGTTTGGCGTTTTGGGTGGTGGTGGTTTTGTGTGTGTGTGTGTGTGGTGGTGTTTTTTTTTGTTTCTTTGGGTTTTTTTTTGTCGAAAGTTTGTATACATTGACCCCTCTAAGTTATCATTAAGACAAAGTAATCTTGGATTACCTACTGCTTAATTATCACTAGCCTGCTATACTGACAATAATAAGGTTATTTTAGAGCCAGAACTGGGCAAAATCCCTGACTAATTCAAACTAGGTTATGTTTTGAAGCAAAGCTGACTTCTGAGATTATATCATTTGCAAAATTACACTTGAAGCTTGACATTGGAGCAGCAGTTGGCATTATAATGGATCTGTTTGTCATCAAATCAGTTAAAAACAAAACAAATGGGATGACTATCACTGGTATGGAGGCAATTAGCACTTTTTCTTATAGACACAATAATATAATAAGCTTGATTTGCAATTCATCTTTGTAGGCAGTCATTTATTTTGTTAAGATGCTATTTTTATTTCAAATACTTCTAATTTAAACATTATTTCACCAGTATTTATTTGGAATTTTCCACCACTGAGGAAGATATTTTGTGCTAGGAATCATAGCTCCTGCAAGATTATTTTGACAGTCTTCAACTGACATTTTTGAGAACGATTCCTGTTCTTTTTGCAGAGAAAAGAAGATTCTTTGTGCATTGACTGGCATGTTACTTTCCAAAACTAAGCAATGAATATTTTCCTTTGTATTTAATTAGGACTTCTGCAAACACTTCTTATTGGTGTTCATAGAAATATAAAAATGTCAGAACACATTTATTTGCTCTCATAATTTTGAACTACGGCAATTCAGTTCCAGAATTGCACACATCTGATATTTGTGTTTATGTTGTTTGTTATGAATTTTAAAATTGCAGGAAAGTGTTATGCTGTATAACCTTCAGCAATGTTCAGAACTGGCTATTAAAAATTATGGAAAGTATACAGATATAACCATCAGTTTAGCTTCACACCAGAAATTTTTTGCTTTCTTTTTTGTTCAGTGAGGAAAAGAAGACAGATGTCATTTGAAGGATTTATAAGGTACATGAGCTCAGAGGACTCTTCAATATTCAAAAACGATCACAGAACTGTCTACCAAGATATGAACCACGCATTATGTGACTATTTTATTTCATCTTCTCACAACACCTATTTGGTATCTGACCAACTACTAGGGGCCAGTCATCTATGGGGATATATCAGGTATTTAGATACTGTTCTTTAAAATATTCTTTGGCTTCTTTTTTTTTAAAATGGATAAATAAATATGATACTAAGTCACATATAATCCTACTTGGCAATAAGGAACAAAACCATCACAGATACAAGTAGAAAATGTGAGAGTGGTCTTTTAATTTGTGTGTGTACTTTTCAATATATTACCCAAACCATCTGTTCATAGTCTGGAAACAATCCACTTTTTCACTTACATCTCAAAAAATCAGCCTCCCAGCAAATGAAAACTATAGTATGCTGCACAGTATATGATTAAATCAGTTTTTAATCTCAATACGCCATGCAAAAATAAATAACTCCCTGAAATAAATGTAAAATTCCTGGGCAAACTCTAATCTGATCAATATACAGGACTCAAGGGCACAGTACAGTGGAGTATGTCCAGGATATCTGTGATCAGTGTATGTTGCAATGTGGTCAGTTTAGAAACAACAACAACATGGACACTATAGGAGCCAGAAGGGAGAAGAAACATTGAATGTGCAAAGTGTGACTCCAAGAGGAGAAGGAAATCAGGATGCTTTATTGCCAAGACACATTTAGAAGAAATGATCAGGGAAGGAGAAAATGGCTTATGTATTAAAGGCAATACAGAGAGGAACAGAAAGTATGAAAAATTTGGAAGACAGGTGTCCAGCATTCTTATTACTTTGTACTACTTTAGTGAAGTGAAAGCAGTTAGAATCATCGTCTATCTGAACTTTGTTTTGGTTGTTCTCTGGGTATTCTGTAGTGGCTTGCAACCATCAGAAACACTAATTAATTTATTTCTAGCAGCATTTCAAATTATATGACATTAATACTACATTGCTTAAAGTGATTGCAAAATGAGTATAAAGCCCCCTCTCTTCCTCTTAACCTACTATTTGCGTAAGGAAAATGTAAAATACTAACATAAGCTAGAAGCATCTCTGAGATATTGTTAGCATGTAAAGGGCACCATGTAAAAGGCAGATTGGTAATTAGTCTATAAGAAACGTTTAAATTAATAACAAGCCAAATATTAGAAAGCTAAGACCTTTAAGGGTGCCATTACCATATTAAAAATTAAAACAGGGTAAATTTAAGGCATCCGAGAAACTTTAGCACTTCCTTTTAGAAATAAGGTGGGAGGAGATTATGTAAAGACAAGCACAACCTGATTCTGTAAGTGCGATGCTGTTATTTTTAAGTGTAATGATTCTCAAACTTGCAGACAAATCTTGGAATAATAATAATAATGATAATATAAAAGGCCCTTTCAAACATTTTGTCTTTTATTTTAAGCAACAATTTGTCATCATTCCAATATTCTTTTATTTAAATCTTGAACCTACTGAATACTGAAGGTTATTCAGTTATTACTCCTTAATGCCCTAATAAAGTTTGTTGCCTAAAATGTTTAAGATAAACAATAGAAAATATAGCTCTGTCTCATATCTGTGTCATTCTATAGAATTTCTTTTCTTTGTGATGAAAAAGCAGGGGTTTTTTTAGTTATTCAAAATGCTTGTAATCAGAAATACAGCGACTTGTATAAGGAAGTGTGTTATCTTTCTTTTGACTGTAAAATTGTTTCTCTTCTTTCTGTTCTTTTGAAGTGCTCTCTTAAAAGGATGTCGTTGCCTGGAAATTGACTGCTGGGATGGCTCAAACAACGAACCTGTTGTGTATCATGGTTACACTTTAACAAGCAAAATTCCATTTCGTTCTGTAATTCAGGTGATAGACAAGTATGCATTTGTGGTATGTATCGATATGTTGGTTAAAATGTGGTGATGGCTTTAACAAAGCCCAGGGACTTGGCTGTTGTCAGAGATTCTCCAGGGTAAAAAAATCTGAACAGAGACAGTGCTTGTGGCAGTGGGCATTGTTGAAATAAATTATGCAAAATTGTGCTATCTATTCTTAATAGCTTTTAATATTTTATTTAAGAAACGGTAAGCATATTTTGCTGATAATGATTATAAGTCAAACTTGGTGCAAGGAATTCAGAAGATCTTACACAGCTTGTTAGGCGGAATTTGCACCTGAGGTCATTTAAGCAAGGACTGAATATAAAGTGAACAGCTACTTCAGAATCGGTCCAATGTTTTACCTCTTCATATCTTTTGATTTTTTTACTTCACTTATTCTTCTGTTGCTATCTGTCTGTCTTATATCCTATGGCTGAATTTATGAAATAGAGAAAAATGTTAGATTATAGCTGAGTTTGAGACTCAGTCTGTTTTCCATTTCCTCTCTTTTTATTTTGAATTCAAGGCCTGCTAAAGGTTACCATCTACTGCTGTCTTTTTGTTGAATGACTCGTTAAGGCAATGTCCCTCCTGCCTATCTCTGGCAAAGCAGCAAAAGCTGTAGAGTGTTTGGCACTGTCTCAGTCTTTTGTGTAGGTTTCTGGCAAAACTTCTCAAATGAAGTCCTGAATGACTATTAAGATAACTGTTGTATTCAGGCCAGCAATATGTGTGTGAGCATATACACCTATGATCATACATTTATATGGATTTTTGTACATATGTATTTATAGCCCACTCAGAGTTCAGCAGAGCTCTATTTTTTCTGTTCTGATTTCTATATAAAATTAATTAGTCGCTGATTTGAAAAGACAGTGAAAACAACAAAATGGTTTTATCTCAGTGTTCTTCACAATCCATTATATACAATTCTCCTGGTTTTGCTAATATACAGCACATTGTATATAACACAAATGTAATTTAACAGGCTCAAGTTACAATGAGATGATAAAATCACAGTAAGTAATGGTTTGTACCAGCTGTCTATCCAGGTTAAGGTGTGCTTTTACTAGTGGTCAATAGCAAATGCTCAGGGAAAATGTGTACAAACAAAGTAAACATAAAATGGTACTTCCATTAGAAATTGACAGTTTAGGTCTTGCCCAAGTAAAGATTTTATTCAGAATATTTGTTTTATTAGCCACCACTATTACTGGCAACTTATGAGATTTATTTATACAGTCTAAATGGGCATGTCTCATTTGAGTTATTCACTAATTTTTACTTGATTTCCCATGTTTCACCTGTCTGGCTTGAGTACTGTGATAACTGAGGTGTAAAGAGTCCCAAGAAAAATTTTTGATATTATAAAAAAATATGCATAGCTTGTTCATATGAAGGCAATGATTTCTGAGCAAATTTTAAGGACACTGTCAACTTGAATGTAGTAAATTAAAATATGTCGTGAGTTAAAACAAAAAACATTTAATCCTGGTTTCCTTTGTCAATTGCAATTTTAGAATTTCATTTTACCTTTTAAAAACAAACAAAAAAATTCTCTTTTCTCATAACAAAACTGTGTAAACAATAGAGAAAATTGTGTACACAAAACACTCAGAGAAATATTTTAAATCTGTGGCTACAGTGGCTACAATTTATATTTAGCTGAAAGTTATTTTTGCCTTGTTTATAATTGTTTTTTCACTGTCTTTTAAAAGAAATGTAAGCCACTAAAGGAGCTATCACTAAAATATGTCAGATGTAAATTTAAAGGTACACGATTATGTGAAACCTTCCAAGTTCTACCTATAGGTACATGAAAATTGCAATAATTTTGTTTTCTATTTTTCTTTTCACTTATTTTCCCTTATTGAAATTATTTTTCACAAAACTTAGTCATTATTTCTAAAAAATTCATCTACCCAATGTGATAATTCCCTGTTGGGGTGACTTAGTCAACAGAATTTGAAAGCAGTTACGATATAACCTTTAGGTGCAAAAGAAAGAGAAGATACTAGGTCTGAAGAAATGAGGATTTCTTTAAGTTTGAAAAACACCAAAATGGACAACACTGATATTTTCAGAGTTCGGAATGTTTTAAGTCTCCTTCGAAATCAACCTAAATAATTTTTTAAGCTTTAGTGTGTCTGGGAGGTTTTATTCCATCTTCCTTTTCTGGCATAATTCCTCTTCTTTCTTTGTAAGTTCATTTGTTGAGAACCACTGTTTCAGACATGCAGTAGCCAATGCATCATTCTTCAGAAGCTCTGTGTATCAGCTAAGCCATTAACTCTGTGAGAAATTCTGCTTTTTGCTTCTGGGTTTTACTCTGCCTTTTGCGATTGAATCAGCCTGATTTCTGGCTGATTTAACACTTCTTTTCTCTCTTCTTTACATCCAACGTTAATCATTATGTTACATGCCTCTGATAACTTATTTTGTATGGATTATTGGACAAATACACTTCAATATTCGCTTTCCAAAGATCAGCACAGACATTACCTGGTTTCTCTAACAAAGTATTGTGTTCTTCTTAACTGATCTTCATTTGATTTGCCTAGGTTTTTTCATCTCTGTATATGTTTAACCTTGTTTTAACCCCTTTTAACTTCCTGATGATGTATTTTTATTCTCTTCTTCAGTTGTGCTTTCTCATTTCCATAAATATTGTGAGCTTTTTATTGTAGTACTAATCTGAAACAACTGACCTATATTCTGAAAGTTTTGAAATTAAACAAAAATACTGATTATCAAGGGGGGTTTTGTAAGATATTTTTGGAAATCAAGTGGTTCTCTTTTAATTTGTTGATAATAAAAGCCTTTAAATTGTATTTCCAGGCATCTGACTACCCAGTTGTACTGTCTTTGGAGAACCACTGCAACCCTAAGCAACAGGAAGTAATGGCAGACTATTTAGAAACTATTCTAGGTGATAAACTTCTTACTTCAACACTTGGTGATACAGTGGTGACTCAACTACCTTCTCCTGAGGTAAAAGCATTGCATTTTCTTCTGTGAAAGGGGGAAAAAACTGGTTTGGGGTTTTTTTTTAATCTTTTGAAACTGAATTTATGAAACTGCTCACCTGGTGTCTGAAATAAACTTCAGGTGGTAACAAAAAATAATTAAACAACACCAAAAAACTCACATGAAAAAATAAGGAAAACAGAAAAAGCAAAAATGAATCATGTGGATTGATATCGAAGTTTTCATTTAAAGGAAAACTGTTTGCAGTACTGCATTGAAGCACGTATTTGTTAAAAGCTAACATACTAACATTTTTGCAAAGCCTTAGATCTTGCCATTCAAATCAAACCAACATTTGTTCTGGATGCTTTAAAAGTTTTCTTTTATTTTATATACAAATACAGTTAAGTAAAGTTTGTGGGTTACAGTTTATTTTATATCATAACATGCAGCTGTACTAACGTGTCTTGTTGTTTTTCACCACACTTATGAACGCTGAATAATTCTGCATATCAAAATCCGAATAGCTGCACTGCTATTGCTCTGATTTTTTTTAAAGTGAACTATTACTTAATATGAATTAAGTTATCATATGTCCTATGTTGGAGACATGGCAATCTAAAGACAGAAAAGAGTATCTGCCTTTAAAGAGAGCAGATTTATATACAGGGAATGACTTGCCAAAGATTGCAGAAGTAAATACTAGTGAATCTGAACTCTGAATCTGAGAACCATGCAAACACCTGATTAATTTAATTTTGGAAATTTCAAGTTATGGAAACATTGGGTTACACTGAACAGCTTCAAAGTTTCTGTTGACTTGTAAATTAAACATTTTGAGGTTAAACTTGAACAATCTCATCTCCTCTCCTCTCCTCTCCTCTCCTCTCCTCTCCTCTCCTCTCCTCTCTCCCTTTTCTCTGAAATGAGGCTTCGCATGTTTTAGTCTTAAAAGAGGAAAAAAAAGTGTAATTTTTAAACATTATGCTTGAACTAAAATTAAAAAATCTTCACTTTAAACATGTTAGTATATCTGTTTTCTGCTAATTTATTTTCTGTTCCTTAGATTGAAAGGATTCCCTGAAATTTTAACATTATTTAAATGGAAACCTGAATCTATGTTTTTTTGTCAATAACAATGTTGATGAAACTATTTCATCGAGTTCTGTTACTGCAAAAACATTCTTTCTCAGTGTGTTTCTCCCTAAGGCAGTGTTTCTCAGCTGGTGGCTTGAGACCCCTGGGATATGAAGCCTGAAAAGGCAATTAGATGGGTGTTGAAAATTTTATTGCAAACAAAAATAAATTCCCATTGTTCCAGTCTTTGCACATAATTTTCTTTCAAGGACAAAAGATTTTTTTCTAATCCCTTGTAACACAAATACATGCATACATACAAAATAGTTATTTGTCACTGTTATCAGTGATGTATCAGATATATTTTATACCTTTTTTTTTTCTTTAGAGTAACTGAATAAGGAAAAATGCAAACAAAAATGTGGGGAGGAAACACTGTCATAAGGAAGAACAGCACACAAAGAAATACGTTTTTTGTAAAGGATTTGTCAGGGAAAAAACATTTTTGAAGTGGTGTGTCGAAAAAACGTGCTAAAGTATTACCATACAGTCATAGTTTCATAGCAATGTTGTCATAAATATATTTAATACATCTCAATAAATTTATCAGTAATCCAATATATTTTTTAGATTGTAGCATTATACTTTTTATATCACACTGTCCAATATAACTTTGCAGTCTTGAAAACTGTTGTGTAAATTAGAAAAAAATATAAATTGTATTAAACATGAGAGTTTGATCCTGTGCAACCTGCTCTAGGTGAATCTGCTTCTGCAGGGGGATTGGACGAGATCCCTTTCAACCCCATCCATTCTGTTGTTTTGTGATTCTGTTTGTTTTAAAACTTCTCGAAGAATAGCTACATTCAATCTAATAGGTGTGCAAAGATCCTTTGTCCTCTGTAGCAAACACAAAATCAGTGTACTGCATCTAAATCATAGAGTCACTGAATCACATACTTACAAAGATTACTTTATATGAGATGTGTCCCTTAACATATGTTTACTGTGATGTAGGGAATTCACAGCTGATATTTCCTAGGTTATAATCTTTGCAAGTCAGCTCTGAAGAATTTTTGCCTGAAAATCCATTGCTGGGTTCCATACTTATTCCTCACTTAAATGTATGCTGTTCAGGTGAAATTCATTCTATTGAACTTTTAATCTTTTAAAGTTATGTGAGATGTATTCCACATCTATGTTGGATTTAAGAGTTATCTAAATAATAACACTCTCCTCAGCTGATTTTCAAAAGTCTGAATTTAATAAGTCGTTATATTGAGATTGAACAAGGCTTAGGATCACCTTCATTTCTCTTTGTTGCTCTGATCAAGCACATAAGAAAAATCATAAGGATTGTATTTTGCAATGGAAATATGTAGTTATGACTGAATTTGCAAAAGGAATAGTAAGCTTGATTTTTTTGGCTAGCATCTCTTTAAAGAACAACTTTTGGTCCATGTTCAAAAGCAGTTTAGTGGCATCACATCCTTAAACCTTGCGACCTCGTACGTATTCAAGGCCTGCGTAAATTCATTATCATTTGAGTGAGCCGGATGCTGGACTTAGACTTAAGCCTGCTTTACCTAAGCATGTAAAAGAGATGTTACACAACCATAAATGACAAATTTAAAATGCTGTTCATGAGAAGGATTCTCAGTTAGTGTAAAAAAAAAAAAAGTTGTCACCTATATCATTTACTGTTCCACTTTTTTCAAGACAGAGCACTAGCAAGAATAGGGAAGAAGCTAGTGCATCTGGTATGCTTTCATAGGAACCCAACCGGTAAAGCCATGCCAGGAAGAAAATTGTATTGGAAGTATTAACACCAGTGACAGAGTAAAGACATTGTTCTTTAAATGTGACACTCATTATGAAAAAAAAAAATAGTATGAATAATGTACTCAAGTAAATCGGTACATGAGTATTTTTACTAACAAAATTCTTATTAAATAACTGCATCTATCTATATTCATACACAACAAAAAGAGAAAGCTTTGAAATCAGTTTCCTCTCTTGAAACTTTCCTATGTAACTCATTTATATTTATATGTGAACCTGTATCTTTCATTGAATATTGAAATTAAAAAAGAAATAGAAAATACAGCAAAAAGCAACATTTTAAAAAAGAAATCATTATACATTTTAATTTAGCCTACTAACAGGTCTGAAGTTTTCTTGGTAGAGTTCTGTTCAGCATGTTCTGTGGCCAACGTACATTTCTTTCACCTAGATTATCAGCTTTTTCCTTAGCATGTTTTATTGTATATTTTTAAAGTCTGTTTTTAAATATTAATTTTAAATGATGATTTTGTCAGTGTTGATTCTTTTTTTACTGTTACACTGTCTTATATTAAAGCAAAACAGATGGTAAATTGCTTATATGCTAAAATATTTACTTATCTTGATTGTAAATTAATATCAAAGTCAAGCTAAAGTAGTTCAGTATTAAGGTGAATATACCTTAACATACCTTAAGTTGAGCTCTACCCTCCTCCCTTCTGGCTGGATCTCAGCAAGGAAGATAGGAGGGATTGAAAGGGTAGAGTCTTTTACTCTTCATTGAAATTAACAATAACCACACAGACATTTTTTATAATTTGTTCTGTTAGAGAATATTCCAGCCTAATAACATCCCTAGGGACACAGTACAGACCTCTTTACTGCCACATATGTCTAACATGCCTATAAATGCAATGAGCATAATTCTGTACCTCAGGTCCTCTGTCTGCATCACAACAGGTTATTGATCACTTAGTTGTCAGCTTTTGTGTTCATGACCTGTGCTACTGCCTTCTTTGGCAGTTTTTTTTCAACAATCTGCTTGTAGGATCCCTCAAAGACTTGGCTTTGGACTTACAAGTTCAGTTCTCCTTCTCTTTTCTCTCAAACTTTTTTCGCAAGGACCTTCAAAGTCCAGCTTCTCCTGCCACATCAGATTGAAACATAATGTTTCTTAGATGAGAAATCTTCCTCATCTGACAGCTGCTGTTGTTATTCTTAATTTTGCTCTTGCTGTGACAGGACAAATGCAGCTCATGCAAGGCTTCCTTTTAATACCCACTTCTCAATGTTCTTTAAGATATGAATCAAATGGTACCCTTGTCTGTACAAGAAGTAGAATACCACACCATTTCTCCTAACACTACATAGAAACATTTGCCAATTACAGGTTCTTAAATAGATCTTGGAGATTTGGAGATCTCCAAGGAAATTATTTTCTCCTTCACTTGTCTGATCAATCTCCTACTTGCTTTTCTAGTAGGCTTTGAGCTACACCTTTGTCAGCTGAGATGATTCTGTGTGTCTGGAAGAAGGATTAAAATGCAGAGCAAACCCATTCTTAGGTACGTCCTTGGACCACAGCTCATGTGTGATGTCTCCTACTGTCGTAAATCTAAGTGAAAATCACAAGGAGATCCAGAAAAGAAAGTTGGATGGTCACTGAAAGCTGTTGCTTTCTGCTTTTTCTCAATACCTGCTTGCCCTGAAAGACAAAACCCAGAAAATTTCAGGAAAAGATGTTTTAAAATTCTTTAGTCTTGGTCATATGTTCACCCTACAGCTGACTATACTAGTACTGTTAATTCCCTGGAATATTACTGTATTCTGTAATATCTCAACTGTCAATTCTTCCTCTACACGTGAAGCAGAGGAGAGAGAAGGCTTTTGCACTGTTTCTTTCTTTCACACACCCCTTAGTCAATGAGATAAACCAGGGCTACCCCTGACCTTCATTAATCTCTCCTACCCTAACTATCCTCTTACCTCCTTCCCACACAAATATTTTGACACCCAAAGCAACAGACCCACTACAATCCTCTCGCTGCAGTCTTGGTCACTATGATGCTTCTAAAGAGACTTAATGAACTTCCTTTAATATTCACTGGAATATCAGGTCCTTTGAGTGAATTCCCACATTAAATTGTATTTGACATCACTGACTGGTGCCAGAGATCCCTGTTATTTGCACCAGCACTCCTGGATTTTGCTGATATAAAGTGACAGAATGTGGTGTCTTGTGCAGCAATTTGTAGATGAACTTAGAAAATATTAGAATCTTAGAAGTGAGATCAATGTTTACTTACCCTGCTGAATCCTTCCTCTCTAATGGGTTTGACAGCTACTGAAACAAACAAGTAAGCCTCAAATGTAATACACAAAAAGAAATGTAAACACATTAACACTTTTGATGGTTTGCTCCTCAATTATTTTGCATTGTAATACATCAAACTACCTTATGCTGCTGGCATGATATATACATGAACCACTCAGGAATTTGTCATTATTTGCTGGTTTCCTATCACAAAATTAGAAAAAGATATTGATGCATTGTTAACTGAAAGTGAATTGGCAGCTACTGTTATTTTACAAGTCATCTTTAGTGCTTATCACACAGTTGCAAGATCAAATACTATGTTGTGGTGGTTCAGAAGCATTTCTGGACATGATTGCCAAGGTTTCCCCATAGTTACTAAAGCCATGCTATCTAAATAAAAGGATCTATTTAATAATCTCTTTTAAAAAGACTAATAGAAAGTATCCAGTACAATTTTGTGCTCTCTGATCACTTTAAATCCTACTCTTAGGGGGAAAACCAACAAACCTGTAGCCAGGACTTCTCCTTCACCTTTTCCTTACCTGCATCTACTCAATATACAAAGGAGCTTTCCGTATTGAGTCACTGTTTTCCCTGAATGCACCAGTCTGAGTGAACCAAATACCACAGTCTTTGACATCTAGATACAACATTTGAGTGCATACCTAAGGGATTCATATTGTTACTGCACTTTCCTCCTTTCTCTGTAAAGACCTGTCTCGCTGAGAAACTCTCAAAACTTGGTTGTAGCTGGTTGTCTATAATCTGTGACAAATAGGTTCTTACTATATGTAATGTCTGACAAAAGGGTAATAGTCTGATTAACCTGTGGCTATAAGATCCAATTTTCAGTCTAACCATCTCCAAATTTTCCTCTCCCATATCTTTATAGGGTTTTATTGACTTATTTTCTTGTACTGAAAAAGTAAGATGAAGATTTTCACTCAGAAATTCAAGATCAAGACTGCTTTAGCATATCTAATTCTGTTGCTTCAGTGATGAGATTCATTCCTATTTTTTTGACTTACAAATCACATATGCAAATGTATTGACCAAGTCTTTGCATCAGAAATGTCTTTGCTTCTTAGTAAGTCAAAAACATTTCCAGCCCACTGTTTCACCTTTCAATCTGTCTATGGCATCTGTCCTTTACAAAAATGTGAAGAAAGGTGTTGAAAATGTAGCATGCCTTGATGATGACCTCAAAAATAAGAAAATTGGTATTGTTTATCATAAATTTTCTGGATTCTTTAGGTTCAAGTGAGAACCTGCACAAGTCTCATCTGATTCCTATTTCTGGGCATTGTAATCTACAGTCTTTTGAGGGAACATTGTTTCCCCAGAAATGTATTGAACTTGCAATAGTCATTTACCTGTTGTTGATAACTTCCCCATATATGAGGCAACGTCATAAGGTAATTAAAAACAAAACACTGCCATATTTTATATCATCAAGCAGGTAGGTCTTAGGTTGACGGTTTATTTAGTGTTTAAAAGTCAGATCCTTCTTTTGGCAAGGTATCTTGTTGGAACATTCAACTGTGGTAGAGGATCTGTGCATGAGGGCCCTGAGCACACCAGGCTAATTATCGGGATCAACCTGTAACCATCTTTCTCTGTAATTATTCTTTGGATTTCCTTCCAACCCACCCACCAGAGATTTAGTTGCCTATGTACAACATCATGTCTATTATAGCACAGCTATTTAGCTTCGGACCAGACGCACATGAAAACAGCTAAATTGTGAGCAAGGGCCCTCATTTGGGGCCTCCACCTACGCACTCTCATACATTGGCTTGGGAGCTGCATGTTAGCTCAGGCTCTTGTCCTTGCCTGAGCTATGCTGCAAGTATGTAGTGCCTGTCCTTGCAACTTGCTGTTCCTGGCCTTGCCTTACTAACAGTTCTGCACCTGGGGAGGAATAGCTCCATGCACCAGTACAGGCTGGGAGATGACTGGCTGGAAAGTAGCTTTGCAGAAAAGAACCTGGGGGTCCTGGTGGGAAAACTGACAATGAATCAAAAATGTATCCTGGTGGCAAAGAAGGCTAACATCACCTTGGGCTTCATTAGGAAAAGCAAGATGGGCTCAGACTTTTCTCAGTGAAATGGCTAGAGACAGTGGCAACAAACTGAAATACAAGAAATTCCATTTAAAAATTGATAAAAGTGATAAAAAATTGATAAAAGTGATAAAAAATTTTTTTACTGTTATGGTGGTCAGGCACTGGAGCAGGTTGACTGGAGAGATTATGGAGTTTCCATCCTAGAGATACTCAAAACCTGACTGGACACAGGCCTAACTCTTGTAGATCCTGTTTTGAACAAGGGGGTTGAACTAGATGGTCTCCAGGGATCACTTCCAAACTCAGCCATTCTGTACTTATATTGTATGGCTTCCTGGCTTGACCTTGGACCTGCCTAGTGACTTCTCTGGACTGCTTCCCTAACTTGCCTACCATCACCAGACCTGCTCTACTCATCTTACTGTTGCCCTTATTGGTGAGGTTATTGCCTCATGCCTGCCCTGCTGTCACCCTCAGCTCCTGGGTCACCTTGGCTGCTCTCTGAATGAGTTGTTGCAGGTTCTTGAACCATGAGCAGCAGGCTGGTGAACAGTATTATTTGCAAAGTATTTGTGAATCAGTCACACCCCGATTTTTTGTCTTAAAAATCTCTACGAAATGCAAAATCACCTGCACTAGAACTTTCTCCAAGACTACTGTCAGATGTCTTTTTGATTGCAAAGAGAAATTCTACGTGTGTTTTCATATTTTTGTTATGTCTGGAGTCCTCAGCTAAAACAAGACAAGGCATTACCAGCTAAGGGTCCTGTTTTTCAATGGCATCTAACTACTGCCAACAGCTGTAAAAGGTCAACCTGTTAAGCTATTAGCAAATTGATCCTCTCTTTATCTTGGAAGTTTGGTTCCTGAGTGGGACTCTTTCTGGTAGATGAATCAGAAATAAAATCTTGCAAAATAGTTTTTAAGGACAGATTGTTTCTTAGAACACATACACTTTTATCCAGAATAGTGTCAGATTTTCACTTCATCCAGAAAATTAGTCTGCCAGTGTCACGCCTTCCAATTTCCTTCTTTAGGCATGTTTTGCTTTTTTGTATTTTTAGTAAAAGAACATTTAGAAAGATTCTTTCATGTATTTTCACAACACAGAACTGGAATTTTTAATGTAGGGGACTTCTCCCTAGATAACTGTATCATATGAGAACTTGTTATGAGATAGCTGAAAAGGTACTCCTGATATAATTAATATCCATTTAACTAGAGCTCAGGCGTTATTGGCAGTGTTGATTTGAAATATCTCAATAACTGTGATCTGTAAGGCTGCCACAATGACATCCATTTGCATTTTTACTAAGCATGGTTCTCTTCTTGAATCATTGAAGAATGCTGGTGGTGGGGGTTTTTTAACAGGTATGCTTAACAATAGTGTGTTGTTATTTTCATTCAAGATAAATTTTGTCAGTGCCTGAAAAGCTTCCCCCATGTTAGACTTCATGAAAGGTGTTGCATCTTTACCTTGTATTAGTATTTAAGACAGTAATATAATTCCTGAAATAGAAAATTATGTAAAACTTTAAACTGATTTTAGCCTTGCTGCTTAGCAAGATTTTCAGAATTTGATGTTTCTCTTACTAAGCACCTACGGCTTGTCAGGAGAGGAGAAGAGGGAAGAACATGTTAAATTTAAATAGGGTAAGCTATTCTGTTTTTAATACTCATGACCCAAATCCAGGGTTTGTTCTGTACATTTCCAAGGACTGAATTTTGTCCCTTTTTACATTAATTGCAGTGGTAAATAGATGGGTTTGCCTGATCCATTCCAAAGTGCTTGTGATTTTGCCTTGGAGTCTTGCATTACTTCAGCTGTTCTGATTTGCATTGTACATCACATTAACCTCAATGTCCATTTAGTACAAAACCAAGGTTTGTTCATTTAATTATTTAAATATTTGTTCCAATTGATCTTGAAGGCTTTTGCTTATCCCAGCCTTGAAGTCCCATTATGCTCTAGGGAAGATCTATTATGTTTTACGTATTTAAATGTTTTAGTATGCTTACTGTTTTTATAGAAGTACATAGCAAATATGTATTTAAAAAATATTTTGTATTTTATATTTAAACTAGAAAAGAGAAGTTATAGTGAATGTTTAGACTTTCAGCTCATTATCTGCTTAAAAGATTCAGACATTTGCACAAAAAGATGCCACATATTTAGCACTGCTCATTACCAATTAAAGAAACTGAATTTCACATAGTCACTGATTTTGTAACCATATATTTGTAATACAGTTTTTTTAAAGATGTTTGAAGCTCAGACTTAAAATCCATAGTATGTCTTTTTCTCAGTTCATGGTTCACTTTCAGTGACTTGGGTTAACTATTACTGGAATCTACTTCTAGAAAAAAAATAGCCAAATATCTTCTTCTGGAGTATTTTTTGTAACTGTTTTTGAAAAGAGAGCTGTGATTTTAAAATGCCATTTATAATAGAAAAAAATGTCCTACCTCAGGGTATTTACATCTTTGCTAACAGTTCATAAACAGAATTTTAGCATCTAACTAACTTCAAACATCATGGCCCATTTTTATATGATGACACAGTGTATGATCTTTTGTTACTTAAAGCAATTTTACATATAGGAGGCAGTAATATATCCATAGAAAGGTTTTCCTTCCCTTGTATACCAATCTTTTTTTAAATTATTTTTTTATTTTTTAATGTATAGAATTAAATCTTACCTATGAATAACAAAATACAAGACTAAAAGTGGCTAGAATTGCTTTTAAATATTGGGAAATATAAAGATGCAAAAGAAAATTTAGAGGTCTTTAAAAATATAAGTAGCATTACTCATATAAAACTCTTCTAAAAATATCACAGAAAAAAAATGAATGCATCAATAAGAAATGAAGGAAATGTTAAAGGGCACCCTTATTCTGAATCACCACTGCAGAGAGACTAGTCAAATCTTACAACAGCATGGCATTGATAGATATTAAGCATAAAATATCTTATTCCACTGACACACTGACAAACTACTAATACAAGATCTGAAGCGATAAGGGGATTATCAGCAATGGAGATTGCAATGTAAATAAATGGAGTGTGTATTTCTTTGCCTATGGCTCTAGTTTCTGTTATAAAACTTTGGTTTTATATATATATATATGTTTCTATCATCCACACTTTTCATATTTACTTAATAGATACCTTAAAATACAATATTTCAGTTCTCTTTTATTCAATGTGTATGTATTTGTTCCTTGTTTCTGTAAGCTTCCCAGCAGTATAGCCTTCCTTTTTACTAGTGCATATGAAGTTTAGGGAATATTTTTGTATATCACTTTATCCAAGAACTTAATTCCTGTTACTGGCATTTGCTGTATACAGAGGTAGAGGTGAATGACTGCTACATAATGGCAGTTGTACTGTGAATATTATTTCATAAATCTAAGTGAAATTTATACTCATAGGATTCAGTTGCATACATGAAAACCATATTATTAGAAATTATAAAATTTAATGATTTTTTCCCCCTACATTCTGTATTATGTAAGTTGAAACATGCCCCTTTAAAAATAAAGAAACTTCTTAGGGAACAAATTACCAAACTTAGTTTTCTTGACCAGGTCATATCAACATGAGGATCCACTGTATAATGACATAACAACAAAAGTTTTTATTTGGTACACTAGACAGATGTGCACAAATGCATTAATCAAATAGGGTAACAAACTTCCAACAGCTGCAATAATGGCTGGAAAAATTTTCACATTAATATCAGATACATGTGTATAAGTCTATATGTGAAAATGAATTCATGCACAGTAAAAAAATATACATCCTATGTCTTACCCGGCCATCAACTCTGACGTACTTAATTTCCTACCTTAATCTTGCTCACAGTTTCAGCATCTGTGCATCTGTGTGGTGGAGAGCCTTTTTCCCTGTCGTGGGATTAGATATTTACATTCTTTTGTGTACTTTGGTCCCCAGAGTCTGTTTGCTTAATTGCTTTGACTTCTGCCTCACCAATATCTATCTGCATTGTGCTACCTCACTTCATTATACTTAATAAACAGCTCTGAATGTGGGTTAAACAATATCTAGATAGGAAAACCTACAATCAGTCCATACATAATTCTAATTACTACTGTTTAACCTCTTTTCTGCAGGCATTAAAATTCAAAATTCTGATAAAAAATAAAAAAGTTGGAACAATTGAGGAAGGTATACTCCGGAGAAATCTTGACAGTCATGGTGAGACAGGGGAAATTTCCGAGTTTGAAAATATGTCCGACGAAGACGAGACTGATGAAAAATGCCCTCTTCACCCAAAGGGTGATTCCTTAAAAAGAAAAAGTGAACGTAGACATTCATCCCCACCTCGAAAAAAGGCAAAGGTAACTTTCGTCTCAGTTGAATTTAGAAAACACATATGTGTATGCCAGCTTTTTTTTAAAAAAGAAGGAACATATTATCTTTAAATAGAGATTAAATTTAAAAGGTAGGCTTTAAAATTCCTTAGAGCAATGCTTTTTGCAATAATATGTTTTAGCTCAAAGTTTCAGAGTTTTCCTGATTCTTACAAGACACTCCAAACTGGAGCATATTTTAGTATTCATCAAAAAGCAACCCTTCCCTATGCTCCCATCCTAAACTTCACCCACATTTTTTAGTTTCAAGTCTTGTACTTGTCCCAGCTTATCAATACCGCAATATATCAAAGACAAAGTTGCCCAACAGCTTTGTTTGTCTCAAGGCTCTCCTGGAGTTACACATGGAGAACACTCATAGCAGTTCCTGATGATGGAGGACAGAGCTAACAATCTCTTCCTGCAGTTCACCAGTCTATTTTGCAAATTTTAGAGTTCCCATTCCCCTATTTTCTTCTGTTCTGGATTTATGCATGAAATTAGGTGTAGAGTTCTCGTTGTGCTAAAACAGTATTAAACACTTATAATGGAAAAAGCATTTTTACATTTGTCATGTACAGACTTAACATTAAATACTATTTCTGAAATAAAATGTAAAAACTGGAAGTAATCTTTTTGATAGTCAGATTGAACTTACTGATTCTTTTAATCAAGTAATAATTTTCTGCCACTGAAACCTATTGCTCCATCAGGGTTCAAATTGCATTGTTCAAGTTTTTTAAGCAGGCAGGAAGCACCCAGTATCCAGTCACTTTCCGCACATCATGCTGTGATTATCTGAATGTGGGTAAACTGGCACTGCTCCTCAGGGTTCAGTGTTTTTGCTGAGAGGCAGTGTCTCTTCCTCTGTGTCTCTTTTCACTAAGTGATTTTAAGGTCAAGATCTTTGCTTCTTTCTTTTTCCATCGGATATAGAAAGATAGTAGGAAAAACTTCTGAGGAAGTATGGATTCCTCTTTTAACAGGGGAGGCCAGATTTCCAGATAATAGGGTCACATATATTTGTAACATCACATTACAGACCAGAACATATACCACATACATCTTTACCAACAACAGCAACAACACGTCTGGTCATGTTTCACAGGCAGAAGAGAAAATGGTTTCTGAGGTCTCACTCTGTTGGAGTGGGAGTATTTATTCTGAGTTTCCACTCTATTGTCTATTGAAGGGTGGGAAAGCATTTGAATCCACACTCAAGATACTGTAGTGATGCTGTTGGCTTTGGTTGCATTGCTGCCTTCCACATCCACAGACTTGTATTACTCAGGAGTTCTGTGACAGTAGACTCCTATTGCTCCTCATGGGATGTAGCCCCAGAATAATTAATGCACTTGAACTTTGCATAGCTTCAGAACCATGAGCAGACAATCCCTATTATTTTGTCAGATGAGAATTTGCTGTCAAAATTTTTAAAGGAATCTAAACATTACTAGCACCATCAGCTCTTTGCTGGCTACTACTACTGATTAGTTTACAAGTTCATGCTAAATAAAATGAGGAGGTCACATAGTACCTGAGTTTAAGAAATAAGACCCTGCTAAAATTTCAGTTGCTTCAATGTACAGCAGCCCTTGCTTTTGCTTCCTTTGGTAATGGAACAAGACTAAACAAAGACTTTGGCCAAAGAGTTTTCCATCTTACTTTCATGCTTCCTCTTAACCAAGCTCTGCTAATTGGATATTAATGCCTTCAGTGTTTGGACTTGTAATATGGCAGTACCATTTTGCCACCCTGCACCCTGCCCTGGGGCTGATTTTGCTGTGGAGCCAGGGGTTGACTGCTGTCACCACAAGCTTTAAGGGAATGATACTGTAAGAAAGGCCAGGGTCCAGAGAGCATCACCTCCTCCTGTTAAGTTCTCCTCGAAGCAAAAGCTTCCATGAATATATGCAAGGTTTGATACAAGGCTTGGACATTACAAGGCCGACGTTGTAACTGAAGCACATTATTTATTACCTCTCTTCGATCAGTTGTCCTTGATCCTGCACATGACTGAATGAGGTAAAACACCTGGAACAAGAAGAAAAAGACTTGCAGAGAAATGGAATGGACTTTTCATTTGCCAGATTTAGTATAGGAGAGGAATGACTGCTCTGATTGGGCATTCATAAATCTTTGTTCAAGCACATACATTCAATAATCAGGTGGGTTTGGGATAGCGCAGTGCAGCCAATCTGCCCAGCTTGGTCATCTCATTTCCTGGCAGAGACATTCTGGCTCCCACAGATTATGGTGTGTTATTGTCTATTTAATGTCTTTCTCTTCAGGGATGAAAATATTCCTCCTAGACAAGGCGTAACATATGATGTGATAGACTGTGCAGTTATGGAAGTTTACAACCCCTTGCTATTAATAAGTGGGGTGGGCAGCATCCCTTATATCAGAACATCCGCCTTTGAAATACAAAGTAACCACAACACATGATCTGTCAAAAACTATCATGATGATAAACAATGGGGTGAGCTCCAAAATAAATAAATAAACACTGCCAAAGAAATTATTTGCATATTTTTCTCTCTCCCCAACCAGTGCTTGAAAAATGTCCTCATTCAATGTGCTTGCTCATCCACGCAGCTGCCAGCTGTGCCTCCTTCCTTCAGCAGTAGTCACATGTTACGTGGTTTGTAATACCAAGTCCATATTGCTGCAGAAACCTAAGCTATGAAATACAGCTCTCTCTGGCCCTTTAGAATTTGTGTGGAGTTATGATTTTAGTGCTGCAACTAAAATTTGACATTCAGTTGAAGACTGTGGCATGCAGGAAACCAAGACAGACAGAGTACATGCAAAAATGTCCAGACACTAAGAGACATCTCCAGCAACCCTCATGTAATTAACATAAATCTGGGCTGCCAAAACTACTAACAGCACTTGAAGCAGCTTTGAAATCCCAAATGCACAACTTCTAAATTTAGAGCTCTGTTCTTACTATATTCTGTTATGCACATGTTTAGATTTCTGTTGATTGTTTGCAGAAGAAAAAGAATGTAAAGGTTACTTGTTTAGAGTGGAACTGTGGCCTACAACTGTAACTCAGTATTGGAGGATAAAGAAAAACTACTCTGCCAATGCAGGAATTTAGAGTGGCATCATGATTCACAACGAGCTCAGAACTGAGGCAGCTGCTGTGCTCTTAAAGAGGGTGAGGCTGGTGATAGTGGTGTTTGCTAGCATGCACAGTCCATCCTGTTCCCTATGCCCTGCCTTTTGCAGACGCTAAAAGAAATGGTAGGTCTGCACAGCTGTTACGTTCACTGAGTGTGAGATCCTGACCATAACCGTCCCCTGTGTGGATGGCACAGATATGGGAGATAAAATCAGAGCACGGTGTAGTGGAACTGCAGAAGGTTGCAACAGACACTGGATAGAAACACAGACCTCAAATATGGAGGAAGAAGGTAAGGACCAACATAGATTCTTTTCTTATTCAGGAGTGTCACCATTCCAATTCTGGTACTCAATAGATACAACTGATGTTTCGCACCCCCCTTAACATGTCACAGACAGCTAGATTTGGCTACAATTCAGTTGTTTAGCACCACCTAATTATCCATAAGGTCTGAATTTTTAATCTGTGTATTTGTTACAGGGCTTCTACTTCAGCAATTCTCCTTGGACGTTTCTCCCATGGGTTTTTAAGGCACGTCTGTGCCATTACATAGCTGAAAGAAGGAACATGTATTCTACTCTTGCTATTTTATCTTTTTTTATTTATTTATTTCCTGTGTGGAAAGAGATCAATAAAAGATCATACTTTGTATCTACTTTCTAAAATCTGTATCTTTCTTGTTTCCTGTTTCTAGACTTACGTGCACCTTCATGAAGCTGAAACTGCTTTGATGTGTGCTTTTACATGTGCTTCTGTAATGATGAGGCTGTTTTGTTTTGTTTTGTGATTACACATGCTTTTACGCACTATGAAATCTGAGATTAATTTTCTCCTTTTTTTTTTTTAACTTAATTATTCCCTTGTAGTTCTATTAACTCGTAAAATGTATTTTGATGGTAAAATACAATTGCAATTATTGGTCAATAACATTAAGTTTCTCCCTTTTCTCTGTTCCTTTGGGGAAATTATGTAAGAACTGTCTCCTTTTCTCAGCAATCTGAAAATTATGTTTCCTGAAGTTAAAGTCCATTTATATCAATATCTTTTCTTTTTCTTTGTAAATAATTTTAGCAGTAGTCTGAAGGAGAAAGAGCACGTACTCAGTGTAGTA
The DNA here is from genome assembly GCA_035590275.1 of Ibycter americanus. NCBI lineage: Eukaryota > Metazoa > Chordata > Aves > Falconiformes > Falconidae > Ibycter > Ibycter americanus. Next base: position 20,943,328 of record JAVJGI010000060.1, read on the forward strand.
CACAGATACTATGGAAAGAAGCAGATTGCATGATTCTAATGGATACCATCTCAGTAGTAGAGGGAATAATCTCTAGGTAAGGTATTAGGTTGCTGTTAATGTAACCATGAAGGCAGAGGGTGGTAACAGGATAATCCTAGTAGATACACTCAAGTGTGTTTAAACCAGTTTTATGGTATCCTCCACATGATAATGTAAGCAAAAGAGGTCAGATAAGTAACACATTTTTAACCATTTGTATATTAGTAAGACGAGCCTAGATAATAAAAATAACAGCTGGACATGCTCTTGCCTGAGAAGGAATATTCTGCATTTGGTACTGGAAATATGATAAGATGGTTGTTATGACTAAAATAGCCTTTCATATTTCCAGCTTCTTCCATAAGGATAAAATAGGGGGAAAAGGCATAGACACGGACTTCACATCAAAGACACTGTTAGTTGTTTCTGATAGCTCAGAACAGGAGGCAAATGTTATACATGAAACATCTACATAGCAAAAAAAAATATTAAAAATAAATGATCTACTGGCCTGTTTGTAAAATCCACAATAGAAAACCTACCAACAATAGATAACAAGCTGTACTGTTCTTTAACATCTGCCCATAATGTGTAACAAAGCTAAAAATTTTAATAGGGGTGACTTCATCCCGGAAGATACTTGTTCATCATCTCATGCATCACAAATTTTTCCAGAATTTCTAAAAATAATAAATGGTAATATCTTTATTCAGAAACTGCTGAACTCAAAAATAATAACTGTTTTTGATCTTATTTAAATAAACTAAGAGTCAATTGCTACCATAAAGCAAATGGTTTCCTAGGTATAAGTATAATGATCTGATTGCATTTACTTTGTGTTGACAGAACATATCACCAAACTATGTGTATATTTTTATATATATATGTGTACGTGTATATATATATATGTATATGAAGTTTGTGTAAGCTATTTTTTTGTCTATTGTACAATGAAACAGTCATTGGCATATCACATATATGAAGTGGTAAGTATTAGCAAAATATGAGAACTGTCAAAAAATAAAATCCTGGATATCAACAAGCATGGTTCACAAATAAAACAAATTATACTGAGCAAGAAGCTACCCTAGTTAAAAGAAGATTGAAAACAAAATAGAATATAAAATATTAATACAAAATCTGAGTAAATAACAAAGTATTATAAGCTACAAGTTGAAATATACTCAGCCTGAAGAAAGGACTTCATGTCCAAAAGCCTGTCTGTTTTTTCCAGTTACATCTGTTAATTAAGTAAAAAGATCCCCTCTCCCTGCTAATTTTGCACTAAATATATCTTCAAATAACCATGGCTACAATAATATGTAATAGCAAAAGGAGTTTAAATGTAGAGGACCAGGATATGTACGCTTATTTTAGATCGCAAACTCTAAGTAGGTATGTATGTTCCATAGATATTTTTGGGGTTGTCATTTTAACAAAACACTGTACCAATCACATTCAATAATGTGCCAGGGACTGAGAGTCTATCACCTTCAGAGGATGGCACACGAGGAAACATATGCTAAAATGGTATCGTTTCAAATTAACATATCTTATGAAAAAGCCTTATAGAAACTAATCACAGACTTTTGAACAACCACTATTATGTTTTTATAAATATATGAAAAATAGGGAATTTTCAAGGTATTGAAAAATTTCCTGTAGCAATATAATTCTGAGAGAAAATTCACCCAACTTGGTTTAACTAAAAAATTATAAATTTAGGATTATATTTACAGATAAGTTTGCGTGAAACAATTATTGCCACAAAAACATATTTGTCAAGATTACAAGTTTAATCGGTGTGCTATGAAAATAAACTCAGATTTCTCCAGAGCACAGGACAGTTCAAAATTTACAGAGACTAAACAGGCCAGGTTAAAACTAGATCAGTGAAAGATCTCAGACTAGGCAGTCCTGTTTCTAAGGAAGTCTTTTAGTGACTTCTTTTTATCCATATTGTTTTACACGTGCCGGTCACCTAAAGATGGTACAAAAATCTTTGTTAATAAGTTTTGCAGATAACAAAAAGCTTAGTGAGATAGAAACTGAAGAGGATCATCAAGAATGACCCAAATAATGTTCTTAAAATGCTCCACCCCCCCAAAAAAATAATTTAAAAATATGAATATATTACCAGGTAATATACCTGAATAAAGAATGACAATTGTGCCTACAGGCTGGGAGGTTCTAGTTTAGAAAGCTGTGGCAAAAGGATCAGTTTAAGGTACTGGGGGTTAACCACCTCAACTACCACTGCAATTCTATGGCAAAAAATAAAAAAAACTTGATGGTATCCACAGTCATCTAAACCAAGAAAAATCAAGTGGAAGCAGAGAGGTGGTCTTGTCTCTGTACAATGCCTTAACTACCAAATCCTAGCTGTAAGGCTAGTTAAACATGACTTTAAGCCAGAAAGACAGACTGCCAAGTCACTCCACACAGACCATGGGTAGACAGGCTGTGTCAGGGGTCACCCAGCAGAAGAAGTCAGGCTCCACTGGTGTGAGTCGTCCCACATGGGCCTTTGACCAGGCAGTGATTTGATGGGGTTTTGCTTTTCTCCTAACAATAGTGCGAGGAACACAGGTAGAGAAATTTGCTCCAGCCAGTGATGCTGTGGTCTTCATCTCTCCTGCTTCTCATCCCTAAAAACTGAAAGGTTTACATCCAAATAGTTTGCTTGGTAGAGGGAATTTATTACAGGCACCTGAGCCACTTCTAGCAGTGACAGTTTGGGTACTGGAGACAGCACAGCTGCAGCCGGGAGCTGCCGTGCCTGGACTACGTTAGCTGTACTGCTTTCAGCACTGCTCCCAGTCTAATGCAGCTTTATTGCTTCCTGTAGCTGAGCTAATTTGTTCAGAGGTAGCATGGGTATCTCTGTACGGCACTGCACCATGTCACGTGCATATACCTTTTATAGTCTGTAATGCACGGGATGTCAGGCTAAGATGATCTAATAATCCTTTCTGGCCTTAAACCACATGAAACCATCATCAGTCAGTTCCATTAATCTTCCATGAAGGAAAATAAGACACCTGAACATAGCAAGACAGTAAGATACAGCAGTAAAAATGTTGAAAATGTTTCTCAACTTCACCCTGTTCTCTCTCTAATTCTGTCGTAAATTACTGGCCCGAGTCACGCACCGTCCATAAAGACACCGAGGCACTCTCAGACTTTATCATGTTGCTGCAGAGGACTTAGATTTGGGCTTGCTACCTAGGCAGTAGGAATTAGCAGAGTTTTGGGGAGGGCAGGGGTGGTTGTACACAAAGTAGCCCAGTATGGTTATCAGAGCCTCTGCACGGTAGTACAAGGATTTTTAGGCAGCCCATAGGCCCACCATGTTAGGTACTGTTGGCCATGCAGCCCTTGCTATTTCCACGAGCACGAGAGAGAAACAAACAATCTTGGATTTGTTCCCTCTGTTTGCATGTGTCTCATGTAGAATGCACTGAGCAAGTTGCAATCTGGAAATGGGTAAAAGCTTTGGATCAAATAATCCAATGGATCTTGGCCAGTTTGTGCAGAAGTTACCAGAACACGGTCTCATTGCTCCATACACAGAGAACAAACAGCTGGAGGGCCTAAGTGTCCACGTGATGGGGGTTTGAGAGAACCAAGCCTGGGAGATGTGCTGATTTTCTCTTCTGGCATGTGAATAGGTTTATTTTGGACAGCATCTGTTTTATTTTTTTGTTCTCCGTTGTATGTCATGTTCCTTTAAAAAGGGAGTGACTAGGTCAGATGGACCCCCTGGAGGGAGCAGAGATTCCTCCTTTCCCTGGAGAGCAGATGAGCATGCTTGAGGACTGGGTGGGAGGAGGAGGAGGAGAGGAGGAGCTCCTGGCCTTCTGCTTCGGGGTGTAGCAGAGACAGGAGAAGAGAATGGGAGCCCTAGCGAGAAGATGGGAGCCTGCTGTTCATGGAGAGGCTCATGAAAGGAGCAGAGAACATATGCACAGCCAGGCTCCCTTGGCAACAGGAAGAAAACTTCCTAGGGATCAGAGAGGACTGCATGGAGCTTGCTGCAACCCAGAAAGTCACTGAACTGACTGAAACCAAACCTGGAAGCAAGAACCCACCTAATGCCACGCAGAGGGAAAGGGGTGAAGCTGTTTATAAATATTTGTTTGTTTGGGTTTTGTCCTCACAGAGAGAGAAAATGTTTATAAATAAAGTTAAACGTTCTCATTTCTAGTCTATACAAATTGCCTTTTGAGTTTAAAAGATCCATTGGTCTCTTCAGGGAGTGCACAGTAAGGAAAAAGTCTAGGTCATCAAAGCCCCGTCCATTCTCTCACGAAGTGTGGAAGCAGAAGTGACCTACAGTTTTTCTCCTCAGAACTAGAGACATGTGAATGATAGAAATACTGTGAAGCAGTTAATTAAATGTCATCTGCAGTATAAAACTGCCTCTAAAAGTTGTATGAAAAATTGGGAAAAAAATATTAGTTCATGTCTCCTTGATAATTCTTCATTTAGTTTCAGTAGGTTGAATAGGGCAAAAAATGGATTTTAGTTCATTGGTAGTTTAGAAAAAAAAAAAAGGGGTTGTTTTGGATCAAATTGAAAACTTTTCTTTTTTTATAGTTTCATGAAACATTGCAAAAGTGATGCAATCCAACATATTTTATGTGGGTTCAAACCTTTTAAAACTGTTTTTCTCAAAAAACTGAAAGGAAATTTCAAAATGGAATGTCATTTCAAATTAAATAATTGAAATGCTTCACTTCCAAAAACGTCAAAAGGAAACATTATAAGGTACTTTTCAAAGTGAAGCACTCAACAAAATTAACACAATTTTGCAAAATGTTTTGGTACATCTCTGCCTCCGTTGCAAAAAAAAAAAAAAAATGGTTGAAAAATTTCACTCAGCTTCACAAACAAGCAAACACTAAGAGCTAAAAAGCATGTAAGCACTGAACTTTTTCTGGCCACACAGACCAGAAGTGCCCCCGAAGAGTTTAGTCATAACCAGAATAGTCTACCAGAGACCCAGATCTGTTAAGAATAAAAATTAAAACCAGATATGCCATGAATGTTTTTTGTTGCTCTTTATTATTTTGCATTTTCTTTTACATTCCTTCTCTCCTCCTTTTGCCCAGTCCTTCTTAGATGCCTGTGTACCAGACATTCCAGGACAGAACATCTTGTGATCTCCACACAAATACCTCCCCCAGAATAATTATGGGTCAAAGTCTCTGCTAGCAGAAATTGCCTCCCTGCTCATAAACTGAATTATGTTAGCTGGGAATCTCACCTGATAACTTCAGATACGGTGGTTTTGAAAATTTGTTTTACAGAGAAACTCAACATATTTTGGCAGTTTTCATTCCATAGATTTTCATAGACACGACAAGTTTCCTTTTTGGGATTTAGAGAGGAAACAAGGCCAGAGCCAGCATCACTAGTGGATTTCAACTATTTAAGAAATGAAATTATTTTCAGGACAAGGCGAAGGACAAGCAACACTCCCTTTGCAGGCTAAGGACTCTTCTGAATAAGATCTGACAGGTTAAGCAGAAAAGGAAAACTTGTGGCCTTTAGGACAAACTGAGCCTACAGAGTATTTTCACACGTTCCCAGACCTCCCAGAAATCTACAAGCACATCAAACTGTGCTGGAGGAAGAGCGCCTTGAGCTAATGCTGACCTGAAGTGCTAAGCCATATGGCCTGCTGCTGTGCCATACAGACGCCCCATCTCCAGCTGTCAGCTGAGTTTATTAGTTCTACTATCACACCTCAGGAACAAAGTTACTTTGCTTTTGAATTGACACAGGCTCTCGAAGTACCGGTTATGCATTATTCCAGGACACAGGGAAAAATACTGTGTAAATGTGTCAATGCGGGTTAGGTTTATGCTGTGCCTGTTTAGTAATGCTAGATGAATGTGGACCACAGCAGGCACAAAGATGCTGGAAAATAAACCAGGTAAAATCAGTTTGATGTCCCTAAGATAACAAGTATCTGCTCTGTTCTTAATCGACTGAGTCCTCTGAGGCTGATGAATTCAGATGGAGGACTTCTGTTGTTTTCAGTGTTTCTCTTGAGGACAAATCTTTTGTTAAATCAATATTATCTTATTTTTAAAAAAAAATTTTCTGAGAAACAATTCACTGGAAAGCTTTCTCTCTTTTTTCCTTCTTTTCTTTCTTTCTCTTCTTCTTTCTTCTGTTTCTCTCCTTTTTCTCAGTTTGATCTTTTGAAGGCTTTTTAACGTTGTAGGAATAGCAAGTTTGGTCTTTGCCATTTTATTTTTTTCCTGGAGCAGCTCTGGGAAGTCTTGTTTTCTGGGTGTTCTGGCACTGTTGTATAAAGAATGAGGATCTTGAACAAAGACTTTCTTTGCCCAAAATTGTAATTAGTTGCTGAAGTTGCTAACAAAAGCAGAGGCAGATGAACAAAATTATTCTAGACATTAAAAAGCTTGTATGATGACAGATTGAAGCGATAGGGACTGTTTAGGAAAAAAACTAGGTCATTTTTGTTCAGAAGAACAACCAGACTTATTGAATCAATAACAATTAGGTAAAAATAATATTAGCACAATTACTATGTCATAGTGCAAATCAGTGTTGCACCTTAGTGTTGAATACTTTGCTCTGTTGGCTAAGGTACCATCACAAAAGTGAAGTGGGTTTTGAAAATTATTCTAAGTTTCTTAGCTCTTGCCACACTGAGGACAGTGAGACCTTGTGAGTGGATGGAGTTGATGATAAGAAAGTCCACATCTATTTACTGAACCTAGCTAATTCATGAGATTTACAGGATGAATTTTGTCATCTTTTGCGAAAGTCCAAATAAATTATGTCTTCCAATCGTCTTGTATTCACTCTTTTGTTATCACACCCAACAATTAAAAGAATGTGAATAGCTTACAGAGGCACAGATTTCTTTTACAGAAGCCATGGTGATCTGTCTCCATCATATTATTTTCAGCTGGGTCTTTTATAATTCTGTTTTTAATTAGCGTCTCAACCAACTTTCTTGGTGCTAAAGTAAGAATGCTCAGCCCTGAATTTCCCAGAATAACCTTTACTGTAAAATACCATTTGCAACAGAGCTGTTCTCTGAGAGAGCAACTATTTAATTCTGATTTCTTCCACTTACTTTTTGAAACTTTTTGACTAATATTTTATTTTTCAATTCTTGTTTTCAAAAGTCGGCATGCCAATTTTTTTTCCCTAGTATTCCTCACCTCCCAGAGCTTAGTTTCCATTTCCACCTATTTCCCCTGTAGCACTGCATGAAATAAATTGGCTTTTACTGTAAACCCAGAGAAATTCTTCCAAGAGGCCATAGACGGAAGTGCATGGCATATGGAGTCAAAAAGGATCGACAGAGAAGCTGAGAGAGATCTCGGCAATCAAGTTATGAAAAAGTAACAGTACATCAGAGCAGGTGTCTTACATTTCCAGTAGGTGATGGATCGGTTTTAAGTCCTGGTTTCTGGTTCAGCTCTACCTGTCACGGACATGTAGGACTCTCAGTGCTTCAGCACTCCAGCTGAGTGCAGCAGGACACACGACTTTGCCAAGGCCTTTTTTTCAAGTGAACAAAAACTGAGCACACTCTGCATGTGGTTCAGACAAATCAATTTTTGCTAGCCCTTTCCACAAAAAATAGCAGTTCCAGCATAGACGAAGATGTGGGATACAGTTTTTACAGGCTTTCAGGCTCTGCACTGTTTATAGTCACAAGCCTAGGAACCAAATTCTTAATCAGGGCATTAAGTAGTCGAACATTTCAAAAGAGTTTTCTTTTATCAAATACCAGCTGTGGTAGGAGTTCAGACACTTACTAGCCCAAATCACATCGAGGCCAACCAGGTATAGCCTTCTAGTTATGTCACTGTCTTTGAAAATGCCTTTTAGGCCCAGAAGTCTTCTTGAAGCGATGCCAAAATACTCCTTAAAATCAAGGCCAAGGTGTTGGTGCAGCTTCTTCAGACAGATCTTAACTACAGGAATTTACCCCTCTGTGGTGTTTTGATTCTCACCTGTCATCAAACCAGCTTCCCTAGGCAGGTTACTCAGACGGCAGTTCTGTGCTCTCCTGTAGGTGCCTGTGAGCGGTGTGCCCGTCAGCCCCTGCGCAACGGTTGGGTATGTGCAGCAGAGAAAGCACACCCCAGAGCGCATCCTGCAGGCGCGAACCCCTGGTCACCCAGGCTGGCTGGTGACCGTCACCATTTCCTTCATACTCCCACAAGAAATTATCTTTCTCAAATGGAAATGAAGGGAGTGTGAGCTGAGACAGGTTTTGCCCTGATGTGCTTACCTCAAATTGCCGGTGCTGACCCAGAGAGCGCCCAGCTGATTTGTGAAGTGCACTCAATTTGTATATCATCCTTGAGCTTTATCCCAAAAGTTAATGGCAAGTTTACATTTTATATACAGCTCCTAGGACGAAACACGGTGTGCTCTAATGCTTGAAACTAATTGTTGTCATAAGTGTCCTATTTGATAGGACTCCCTTCTATTATGCTGCTGAAATCTTGAGTTCTATATCACACAGAATAACATGTACAAAAGAAAAGCAATTTTTAATTGTGAAGCTCAATAAAAGCATAATGTTTAAACGCACAGAACATTCAAGTACAGTAGCCAAAGTAACAACCTACCTTCTCTTGGTGTGGAATCCAGCCTCTGGTCCCTGAGCTGCATCTTCTCTCATGTTGTTGTTGACCCTCAGGCATGTTTTAAAGAATCAAGAAATATCGAGTGATCAGCTCCAAAGCGCTCTAACAGAACCAGTTTAAAAGAGCTTTGCTGTAAATATCAATAATGAAATATGACAAATTAATTTAAAAAATTAAATATGAACGCAGCATGAAGGAAATAATTCATGATACAATTTTAATAAAGTAGTGGAGAGAACAGTCTTACTGCTGATGCTTTCATATGCTTTAATATATGAAGAGACAGAAACATAGCCCATGAAGAGATCTTTCTTACCCAGCCTCAGACACTAAAGAACAGGGGTCTCATTTTGTTTGTTAAAGCAGGGAGGAATCCCACAGAATCCTTCCTTTATTATCTAATCACTAGTATAAAGCTTCATTATTACAAATACGACAAGTGTATGTCTCTGATTTGCTCCTTGTCTTGTGGCTCATTTGCGTAAAGTTTCACCTCATGTGTACACTCGGTGTTTACTGGTGTCCAGTCCTGCTGTGAGCTTGGTCCTGCCTCTTGGCTGGAAAAGTCAAGTGCTTCTGGCCCTTCACCTGTTAATATTTTCTTTGATTCTTCTGTGTTTCTCATCTTTTTTATGACCTAACTTACGCTGAAAACCTTAACTTGAAAAACGTAATTGATATTTCTAAACTTACTAACAGATCTGTAAAAGTCTGTTAGCATTACTACCTCCCCACTAGTATTCATATATACGTGTCCTATTTACTGTGTACGCTAGGAGCTGTCCCTTTAGCTGTGCGTTTGTGCTGCACCTGATATTATGGAGTCTTGATCTCTGACATAACATTAAAGAGTAATCTTGCATATTGGTGAAAGAATCATTTTCTTCTTTTTTTTTGTAAACTTCACTGAGTTTTCCTATGAACAATATTGTGAGCCTAAAAACTAAGCAGCAATTGTGGCTTACAAGTTCCATTGACAAAATACTGAGCGGTGACTTTAGGAAAAATAAATCTGGTAGGCAGTATGTGGTCACCTAAAGTGGAAAAGGGAGAAAGCAAAAGACTAATAAAAAACTAGCCCCAAGTAAAATTCACAGATTAGGTTCCAGTGCTAGCGGACTAACAATTTTTTAAAGCAAATTCTGTTAAACAAAAATCAGTTAAGAGAGCTAAAAGAGGCAATTCCATTAATCAGGTGAAAACAGAACAAACAAACAATTAAAACAAAAAAAAAAATTTAATGTACTGTCTCTTCTTTCAATTGCATATTTGAAACAAGCATATTTACAGGGAAAATTTTCCTTTTTAACCCATATATTTTTACAAGGGTTAGAATTATTGTTTTATACCTTCATACATTATTTTTAGTCAAGTTTACGGAAATATTTTCAGTGGATAGTGTTCATAAACCTGATAAGGTGCATAAATTCAGCTGAAACACAAGAGGTGTTAGAAACCAAGTACCATTCATTAAAAAAAAAAAAAAAGAAATTAACTGATGTGCAAGTGCATATATCATATTAACTGTGTTTGTGCAAAGCCAAAAACCTATTATACATTCTTACAAGAGTGGTGCGGAAAATTTTCTTAAACGAGTGTATTTACAGAATTAAGTTTTGTTGTTTTACCAAGAAATCTCACTAAACCTATAGTGAAGGATATCTGATGTGTTTGACTATTGAATTGAAGTTCAAACAACAAGAAGCAGCTCATAAAGTTCTTCTGGTGAGATTATTTCCTTCTGAAGGTCACAAAGGCAAGTCCATTATTGCCAAGTCATGGTGTGATGGGCACACCATTACTTCCTAGAAAATCTCAGCTAAGTGAAGGTAAGGGAGTAGCAGTAGGGGAGGGAAAGAGTGAGAGAAAGGGAGGAACTTTTGGTTTACTTTTGTTCTGAGAATCCAACAGCTTAAAAAGCTATAAGACCAGAACACTACAGAAATTTTGATGATCCCAGGATAGAATGATTTGAGACAAAATGTCATAGTGAAGGCTGCTGGTTAATCAGGGGTTTTTTTCTTCCCATCTTTATCACTTCCTATCTTTCATGTACAAGGACTCCACCAAATGGGTCCCAGATGAAAAAGTCAGGGGGTGTGTTTGCATGAGAAATAAAATTTAAGCATTGTGTACCTCTGGTGTTTGAGATAATTACATCACATAATTCTCAACAACAGTTTCAAAACTCCATGTTCAAAAGTGCAGAGGAGTCATGACCTTCTAGGACTTTACTAATTACCAACTGGGGAACAGCCAAGAAAAGAAAAAAAGGATCATTTCACTACTAGCCTTTTAGAGATATATTAAAAGGTCGTGTTTTATGGCTGAGCTGCATAAAGCAGAATTCATTGTCTCTTAGTAAGAATGAAGAGATTTGTTCTTTTAAACTTCTAGAACCTACACTTCAAACATAAAAGGTCTTTTTGAAAACAGGAAAATCTGTTGATTAGTTTGTGTTGGCATTAGTTTAACGTGGATCTTTTAGAAGACCTCTGTCAAGCTTTATTTTCCCCAGATGTGTTACTACTAGCAAAACAATACAAGCTCTCCAAACCTTCCACAGGGTGAAGAGTCACCCTATACACAATATTTTAGCCACCAGGATCCCACCGTTGTGCTAAGCATAGCCAAACACACAACAAAGTCAACAGTTCTTGTCATTCTTAAAACCATGTTGATATCAAAAGGAATCAAGGCACAACTCTTCTTTTCAGCTAGTTTTCATTCTGTGCTCCTGTTACTGGAAGTGAGTCAGATGTATGAGGGGAAACGTGCATGTGTTTAGACTTCTCACTGGCAAATTGGCTACTAGCCTTCCCAAGATGCAAGTGACTTAAAATCTGCACAGTTATAGGTTGAAAAGCTAGGGGCCAGATGGTCTGTCTGCCCTTTCCGTACCTGATGTGAAGGAGGGCTGTAAACTTGATTCAACTAGCAGTCTACTCTAGCATTGCTGCAAAGCCAGGAAGAGCAGTGAGACCATGTGAGTAAAAGTAGATAGCATTTTTTAACAACTTAGAAATAGCATTTCTAATATAGTCATAACAATATTCAAAGTAATATTTGGGAGTTTTCTTGCTTATCATTTATATATGAAGGACTATTATTATGAAAAATCTTCCCCCCAAAATTCAAAGATTCTATCTTGGAGTAAAGCTTGAAGGTAAAGAATAAAAAAAAAACAAAGCAAAACAAAGAAGAATTCAATAGTGATTCTTTAACTAAATGTAAAGAACACTAGAAGTTCAACACTGGTTTAGAGGAAATATCAATTTAAAGGAAAATACAAAACTAAAAGCTTCAATTACCTTTAACTCCACCCATCAATGGAAGAAAATGCAAAACTATTTAAAGCTAGTTGAATGTTTGTGAACATTGCATCAATTTTAAATAGATTTTTTAAAAATACCTCATGCTATCACTGAACACATTAATTTGTAATAGTTTTCCTGAGTATGACTACAGTTTTTCTGTCTTTTTTCTGTCTACTTTTGGAAATACACCAGCAACCTCGAATGACTCTTTAATATACCATGGGAATAGTTGATTGTTCTGAGAAACTACCTGGTTTTAAATGGATACAAACAGATCTCATCACTCAGGAAGGTTATTTATTGGAGAGAGTAAGACTTTCTGGTTTGGGAGTCGGGGGTAGGCTTGATCCAGAAATGTAGTTTTGGGTCTACTAATGAAGGATACACGTACACATATACACACACAGAGGTGAATGAATGTATGAATCCATGAGAGAAAAGCACAAAGCAGGTGAGCAGGTGCTCTCTAGTGTTAAAAGTGGTGATCAAACAGATGATAGCAATTACAAGAAGGGGAAAGGACCTGGCAGAGTGACTTCAAAATTGCCTAGAACAATTTTAACGCTGGCATAAGCATGAGGAAGAACCAGTAGGACAACTCCAGCTACACACATCTACTCCGGGTGAAGCACTCCCGGGAGCCTGCCTACCAGTGCTCCTCGGGCACCAAAGTGCCCAAACATACTTGTTGACTGTTCCTGTGTCAGAAGAATCCATTTTAACATGAGTCCTTAAAATAAAGCAACCCGTCATTTAAATCGTCCCGCTTTTCCTTTACTGGTGTCCATCACCTCCTTTGCAAGCTGTACCAGGCGCCGAAGGGATTCAGCCTCCCACTAACTCTCAAGCAGCCTTTCCAAGGCACTCCGGCCGAGCACTAAATCCAGAGGCAAAGACGTGGTATCGACTGCCTGACTCCAGCGGGGCCGGAGGTGGGGGATGGGGAGGGCTTCTTCCCCCGGCTCCTCGCCCCCACCTGACCCCCTCGCCCGCCCTTCCCCTCCCGCCGCTCCGGAGGGCAGCCCGCCAGCCTTCAATCCCTCCCCGCCGCCGGTGGCGAGGGGTCGCCCCGGCT
>JAVJGI010000060.1:20958822-21068382 GCA_035590275.1 Ibycter americanus
GATATTGACAAGGTTTTTCTTACCAAGATTTTATCATTCTATTTTTCAGCTAAAGAGTTTGTTGGACATACTTCAAGATTCATTACAAGAATCTACCCCAAAGGAACAAGAACGAACTCTTCAAATTATAATCCTCAAGAGTTCTGGAATGTGGGGTGTCAAATGGGTATGTATATTTGCAGAGACTGTTGCATTCCAGGCTTTGCAGAGACTATGCAGATGCAAGAGTTTTTCCTTCCTATAGTATTTTGTTGGTGTTATATAAGTTACATATTTTCCCTCAGTGGCATCACTTTCATTTTGTGTTATTTAAACTTCTCCGAGAGTCTACATATCCTAGTAATTTTTCATCCTGGAATCCAGGAATTCTAGTATATGATAACTAAGGGGAATATTATTTTCATCTATTTACTTTTGTAACTGGTTAATATTAGGCCCTAACTAATTATAAATATCACTTCTTAAATACTTGTATCTTTAAGTTATCATTATTTTTTTCTATCGGATGATAAGAAAAACACTGGTTGGAACAATAAGCATTTTAAAGCTTTGAACCTTATTTTGTGTTGCTCCTAGCTGTAAGATTTAACAAAGCATGATTTTATCTTATGAAACAGTGTAACAAAAGCACATATATAAACAACCTTCAACAACCAAAACAGAATTTTCTTTTTCTTTATATATTATCTCCTTTATTATTAACAATTCTTTGAAATTTATCTGTGGGATCTGTAAGGAGAGTCTAAATGATAATTTATATTTTACTGCCTGTCCAGGCTGAAATTATCATGTTAACTATGTTATCTTAGGTTTTGAGGTAAAAGCAAGTGCTATGCATTAACCAGTGTACTGCCAAAAAAAAAAAAAAAAAAAAAAAAAATTTGCAATATACCTTTCAAGAATATGAAAACAGATTACATTCTTCTGCGTGCTGTAATCAAATTTCATATTCTCCATGTTTATTTGTCAGCTGTGGCTAAGGTAGAAATAGAGCATATTTATAATAGAAAATGGGAATGGGAGCTTCTTATTCTTTTTTTTTTTTCTCTTTTTTATTTTTTAATCTTTTTCAACTGACATCTAGCACTCTTTATATCTACTTTGTAGTAAGCAAGAGAATAGAAGCAACTGCCTTTTGAGCTAGAGGTGGGAGCTGTTAGAATGCAATTGCATTTGATTTTTCCTAAGCTTGTCTTGTGGCACTGAATTAGAAGAGACAATGGAAAAATATAGATATGTGTGATTTAGGAATCTTTACACCGCAATGGAAGCCTCATGTGAAGGACCTGTATGTAGGTTTTCAATGGTTTTGTGTGACTTGGAGTGGCACAGATGCAGGAGATGTGGGCACAACAATTAGTATTTGTGCCCAAAATTCCCGGATTATATCTTTGCTACTGCAAAGAAGCACTTGAATGCTCTTGGTCAGCAGAATACCTAGGTTCAGCTAGGAGATGCTGGGAGTTTCAAGTGACTGCACAGATGCAACATTATGTTTAACATCTTAATTTCCAGTACAAAGCATATTAGTTCCCTGAGCAATGAAATAACAATAACTTCTGTTTCCCTTCATTTCAAGTTAGTTTTTAATTTGAAATCCTTAAAAATAAGCATGGCTTCTGTGCTCAGCAGGCTTTGAAAAACCTCTCACCTGTAAGCACTTTCCCCTTTTTAATGGCTTTAGAGGCAGTCTTGTCTTCATCTTTTTGTTCTTCAGTTTAAAAGATTCTTAGTTACAGCACATTTTTCTACATCAGTCTGCTACACCTTCTTCAGCCTTAGGTAAAGTAGAGAGCAATATTTTTTGCATCCACATATATATTCTGCATTTTGTTCTGATTCTATACCAAGGCCAGCTGAGGGAGACTGTGGGGTGAGCAGGGCAGTTTGCTGTAGGGTCCCAGTTCTGAGAGGTGAACGGTAGGGCCTCACCTTGTTGTATTACAATACACACATACAGGGATGGGCAGGGATTTCACTTTGCCTGTAGGGCCCTGGAGGTTATGTGCACCCTTGCTCCAGGCTTCCTTTTTCACTTTTTTCCTTTGTCAGCTCCCAAAGAACCTTCTGTTTCAAGTTACCTTTCTCAGAATTTTTTTTAACAGTGTGCTATTTCCAATCAACCATGCACATGCATATTTTCTATTGTTTAACCCTCTGATGTACCCCCAGCTACTCTCCTACAGTTACAAAACTTGGAAGGAGCATCATGTCTCAGCTTTCACTGAGAGATTGCTGTTCCCACATCTGTGGCCCTGACCACAATGGGTGGAGGACATCCCAAGCCTAAATTTCTTACCATTTGCTGCCCCCACCCTGAGCTATGCCATGCTGTCAGTGCCACATGTTGAGGTCAATTACATGAGGTTGGGAAACAAGGACTAGGGAGATTGTATGAATTTGGCCACTCATTGCTGGCTTTTCTGTGAAAGAACTGAAATGTACTCAGACCCCCCGTAATTCTCTCATTGTTACAAATTCTGATTCTCATCCTGGCCGTTGTATGGAGGTATAGTTTTACAAATACAGTAGGAGTAGAAAAATTACTAGTTAGTAGATTAGTTATTTGTGTCTGTGTCGTTATGAATGTTTATTTGTAGTACATATTTGGACTTGGGCTAGGCTATTGCTGGAAGTATCTCACTGTTACCATACCATTTGAAATTGGTTTGATTGTATTCTGCCCTTGTGGTTGATCCTCACTTAGCTTGAATTCATGCTATAGTTGGATTATTTACCTGGGGTAGTGCACTCTCTATATACTGTTTACATTGTTATTAAAAACTAGTAAGTTTGCTTCATGCTTAGAGTAAGTGCTGGCCAAAGGTCCTGAATTTAAGATTGTATTAATTTCTCAGGCTTATCTGACTGCAGTTTACCAGTTCTCTTTCCAGCCGGTAAATCTCCACACTGATCTCTGCAAAGAATACCCATTTGTTAGATCTCAAACACGACTGAAGTCTTTCAAAATAACTACTTTCACTGTTGACTCAGAGTCTACTTTAATGAAAAGTCGTTCTAAACATTAGTGTACAAAACATATGATGTTTGTTGTACAGGGGCTTTGGGCCCCTTCCTGGAAGAATTAAAAATATGCAGGAAGTGGTTAGATCTGCCTTCTTGGTCACATCATTTGCATATTCATTTGAAGAAACATTCTTCTCATGGGAATAGTCTGATTATAAACAAATCCCCACATATATTATTTCCAAACCATGTCAGAACTATTCTCGATTCCCTAATCTGTTTTAGATAACAGTTCAGAAGAAATATAACTGTGCTTCACAATGCCTCTCCCAAAGGTCCACTTGGTGAATCTTCTGCTGATGTCCTTCCACTGATTTAACACAGATTTTTTAATTTTTGTGTCTGTCCTGTGACCATATAGTCCACACACCCTCCCTGTCTCTCTGCCATTGCACTCTGCATCCCATGCACAGATGTAATCCCTCCAGATCCCTCTACCACTTTCCTAAAGCTGTTCATGTGACTCTCAGGTTTCTCTTATGTCACCTATTCCCCCTCTTCAGCTCCTTCACCCTCCCCACACCTGCTAGCTTACCCTTCTCACTTACCTTCAAGTTCCTCTAACATCTGTAACTGTTCTGGCTGGGCAAAGAAAATATATTAGGTCTTTTTTAAACCTACATACTCCCTGTCAGTCCCCTGCATTATGTAAATGGTGAGAGTTCTGTTATTCCTTCATTTCCAAAGACCCAAACCAGTGCTCTGTTCTGTACCTTGCCAGCAATTTTCTCTAAATTCGTTGGAACATAGTAACTTGGAGCAGCCTGGCACTCAGTGAAAGCAGGATGAAATGGTCCAAGAGGCCCAAGAGTTGTTGGTGCTGAGGAAGAGAATTACATAATTGTATAAACCTAATTTTCAGAGGAAGGCAAGTTAAAAACCACAGTAAAAAGTTCAGAGTTTCCACAAAATCACTTTTGGATAGCACTGTGCACTCAGTGTTCATTCTCTGAAAATCGAGACGCATAAGAACAGGATAGGTTTTATGAAGAAAGAGGTCTTACGGAGAAAAATACTTTTCATAGTCTGGGAAAATTAGCATGCCTCCTGCATACAACTGCAGTGTGGCACTGGAAAGACCTGGTTTGGCATATCTGTATCTCCTTTTTATTTAGTAAATAAAATGGAATGTAAAGATTTATGCAGGGAAAGAAAATTCAGAACAGGTATTTACATAAACAGCTATCAGTTGTATTATATTGACTGAGAAAAACAGAGCAAAAAAAACCCAAACCAAAAGAAGACCTCAGTAATAATAAAAATAGAAAGACTTACATGTGCTTTTGAATACATCTTCTGCATGCAGTAGCAAACATTATTCATGTATCAAAAGAACCTATGGGAATGACCAAAACATGTCATAAGTTATATGAGAAAGCCATGGTATGGCAGGTACAGAATTTAGTTTTAGAAGAGGCTATGTAGAGCATATGTTTTCTGGAGCACTCATGAAAATTTATGTGCTACTGTGAAGATTCCACTACTTGTATGATGGATTTTTTTTTTTATCATAGGTTTTGTTTTGGCCTGCAACATCAAAATGCAGCTTGGCAATTTTGTGGCTAAATCTTGTGTGCAATAATATGAAAAACAATGCATAAAAAGATGAGTGATACAGACCTTTCTAACTAGTTCTGATTTAAACCTCTGAAGCTACCTAGGGAAAAGAAACCCACTTTTTTAGATCTTGGTATGCCTCACCTGTGCAACTGAAACTGACCATCAAGTCTGACCCTGCTTGTGTTCAAAGTTAGTGAAAACTTAAAAGAGACTGACTTTGGAAAGCCTCGTAAAGTAAAAGATGGCACAGGATCATTAATGTACTTTGGAAATTTTGGTTGTATGTTTTCTGTAAAACTGTATTTTTATTTTTTGCTGGACAAAAGACAAAACTGGAGACAACAGGACAGATTTTTTTTCCCCTAAATTAACAGATTATGTTTGATCATGGGAAGTTGAGGTATTCTGATGATCTTACTTAACACTACACATTTTAGAATATGTGATGGAGAGTCAAATTTAGTAAAGGAATTTATTGAATAATGAAATTAAATTTAAGGAAAAGCAAACTATTGAAGATGGTGGAATACTACTTCTTATAGTGTTAATTAGTTTTTCAGCATGATAATTTTTACTCTTGGTTATTATTTTTACTGGAAATATTTTTATCACAACAAAAGTGTAAAGTAAGCATTTTCTATAACATGGCTTTTTTCAACAGCTAATTTTCTGTTAAACATCTGAAACAAACTGACAATATTCATTACATTATGGCTTTGAATTGTTATTGCTTGAATTTCTAGTGAAAATTGTGAAGTGACATGCTTTAATGTTTTTATGTCCAGCTAGGTTATTAGAATACCTCAAAACTCCTTGTAGTATATGTTATTGCAGTTAGATACTAAGTGAGCACTCTTAAACTATCATTGTGATCCTTAAAATCATGCAGATGACTTAACTCCAGATATTGCCTATGTCATGGAAAAGACAGAAACATCACAGCATTTCACCTTTGTTCATTCTGCATCTAAAAGCCTAATAGTTAGTCTCCAGCCATTAAACAGTTTCAGCTGTCTTTCCAAAACAGGCTTCATATTTTGTCCCAAACTAAAACACCTCTTCTGCTCAAAAGCAGGGGAAGTCTGACACATCATACACCTCATGGCAAGAACACACCCAGTCTGTTCCATACAGCTATCTTTCCAGTCTAGAGCTCATTCTTTGTTTGGGCTTGCTGTGACCTTATCCCACAACTGACTCATGGAGAACATGCTACAAGAAAGACAGGAAAGTCTTCCTGCCAGCTTCCAAACCAAGCAGTGCCCTGGAAGAATGAAACAAGAAGGCACAGGGAAGTATCTCTTGGGTGGCCACTCCCTCTTGTTGAGGTTTCAAGGACAGGACTAAACGTCATGGATCAGCTGCAGAAAAGGTGTGGGGTTAATACCTATATTATTACTGTCTTCCCAATATCATTTAAACAGTCCAAAAATTCATCTTTAGGAAGTGAAAACTAGATCTTGCACAACTGACATAAATCTTACTAAATACTGTTGAATAATGTATTGTGGAAAGATAATACTAAGATGTCAAACAAAGAAATGTGTTTATTATTAACAAAGGCATGTAGGTGGACAAAAATCCACAGCTGTAATAAGGCGACATGTTCATCACGGTTTATGGAACCCCAAAAAGGGTTGCTTCACCTCTTACTCTTTGCTCCCATAAGTCCCTAGCCCAACAGGACAGCTATTAGAATTGTAGACTCCAGGGATATGATTAATCTCATACTTAAAGTAAGAACGTATTTTTGGTTATTTTGTCCCATAAACTTAATTGATTAGATCCTCACTAGCTGTAGTAGGGCAGCTAACTCATGTGTAGACATTTACAAGTCAGGTGGGACAATAGCACTCTGATACATGAAGCTACCTAAATACATTTGCCTTTCCTTTGGACTGGCTCCAAGGGCTGGGAGGTGTTTTGAACGAAGGTTTCATGTTTCTTTTGCAAGAACTTCTCTAACTGCCAGGTTTATGACAAAGCTCTTAGGCTACTCCGGAGCCAGCTTCTTTTTAGGCAGGTTTTTTTTGGTTGGTGTAATAGATACTGGAATTTCACTTAAAGGCAAAGAAACACAGAAATTTCATTTTATCATTAATTTTTCCAGCTGTCTTCATTAAATCCACAACTGTAGACAACTAATGGAATGCTGAATAATTTATTTGAAACCTAGTCAAATTTAAAGAAAGGCAGAAAAAATTGCAGGGACAAAATTGTCTCTGAACTCCTTGCTGATCCTGTTCTAAACCCTGTGTTAGAGACCCATAGTAAGGAAGGGGAAGCTGATAAAATACACTGTTCTGCCAAGAAGCACGAGGCAAACTAATTTTAAAATTTTTATTGGAAAAGTATCTTTCAGATGTGAAATAAGTGAAATGACAACCAAAAGATGCCTAGACTTACACTGAAGTGTAACTTTCAGACTGATACATTAATTAAATAACAAAAATCAATTTAGATTTTAGTTTTGATAGTTTATTAGAAATGCTTTAGGTACTTTTCCCATGAGAACCTCACAAGAGAAGATCCCTAAATAAAACCAGTTGCAGGTATATTTGGACAATGGATGACTTTTAATCACGAGTATCTTTTTTCCAGTAGATCTACTTGTAATTAAGTAGGAAAAGTGTTAGCAATTATGACCGTTATAATGATTGAATTCTTAACATTTCTAATGACAGTGTCTTTAGAGCAACAGTATTGAAGTGGCCCAAAGACAATCAGGACAGACTGACTGCACATGCTGAGCATGATGTGTCACTTGTGCATGTTACTCAGTTCTCAGAATAGTCTCTCTTACTACGGCAGAATACCTCATGTTGTACGTCATTCATAAGTTAAGTTTCTGCAGAGTAAGTGCATCCATTTCAAAATGCATCAGTGATAAGCAAACCCCAAAATTATAATTAAGCTTGATAAAATCTGGAGTCTGAATAGCTAAAGACCATTTTGTTCGGTAAAGAGAGAAAAAAAATACATACAGTTTGACAAAATTTTTTGGTCAGAAAAAGAGATGAGAGACCGTTTGTATGCCCAAATTTGTACTAACCAGTTAAGTCTGCTGTGTGTTGTAAGGGAACCAATCACTCTATACTTTTTTCTTTCTGGTAAACATAAGTCCTTGTTCATAAAATTTGGGTGGGGTCTCACCTATTCACTGGCTTGGCAAGAGGGATAAAGCTGCATAAAGTTTATAAAACTCACAAAGCCCAAGGCAAAGAGGATGTTGAGGGCATCTGAAAGACTGACTTTGGACAGTATGTCCACAGGCCTGAACTAACAAGCACCCAGAGATGGCAGGGGGGATCAGCATGACATAACAAGACAGGACCAGAACATCATTAGCTCAGCCTCAGAGCTGCCCAGGAGGCTCCTGTAATTTGGCAGAGAGTCTTAATTATGCTGGAAGTCTTCCTAGTTTCTCAGATCCAGATAGAAAAGGTGTTTAAGAGCCACTTTGTTCCAGCATTTCTCCTGGTTATGTGTTCTGACCACTTGGTGATGGAGCTGTTAAATGATTGCTTGCTTCCTGGTATATGTAACAGGTGACAATTTGTCATCATGTTACAGTTTATCCTCCCTTCAGATGTCTTCAGTTGGTTTCAATGTAATCTGATGACTGAATAGCCTCCCTTTTCGTCCATATTTTGAGTCAGCTCTTACTCAGTTAGCATTCCCTTTATGCAAGCTGTGGATGAAATTTTTTAAAAGCCACCTACATCCCTTTGAAAAAAGTAATGTGGACTACCCAGTCATGTGAGGATGTCTGAAAATGTTTCTGTAAATTTAGGCAGTGACGGATTGTGTGCAGCTGTGACCTGCATGTGAGGAGAAAGGATAGTCAACACCCAGCTAGGAGTGCTCACCTAGAATGAAAGCAGTGTCTTCAAATCTAATCACATAGATCATGTCATAGACAATGATAAAATATGCCAGATCATTAGGATATGGTCCTATTTTAATAGTATTTCCCAGCCTGTGTGAAATTCAGTTCAAATTTTGGGTATCTAAGGCACAGAAGTTGCATTGCATTCATTGTGAGTGGCCCATTTAAGAATATAGACGATTGGAAAGAGCTGAGAGGGTAGTAACAGGACTGATGAAAGAGCTGAAAGTGTGATCTATTATATCGCTCTATACTCAAATGAAGTGAAGTAAATCATAGAGATAGGAACATTGGCATGGAGTGCTTTTTTGCATATGATATTTTTGGAGATTGCACAAAATTCGGACATTTTGAGGTGGATTTTAGATGGCATAAAATGCAATTAAATAACTCATTTTAGGGAAAATTGGTGACAAATGTGTACTAATCCATTTTAAAATCTTTCCTTTTAAATGCAGAGAATATATTAAACCTTAGGGTTGTAATACAGCTAATAGAGCCAGGAAGCAAGGAGTAAAAAATGACAATTTAAAAATCCCAATAGGAACATTAATTGAGAAGCAGTATCAGAGACAAAAGACATGCAGTTTTCCTCAACTTCCTTCAAACCATAGTCACTTAGAAATCTAAGAACCCCCGTGCTCACTTTGGTTTTCAAAATCTTTTGCTTTCAGTCTAAAAATCAATTATGTCTTGAATGGTCGTGCTTATGGAAGGTGCTGTATTTGAATACTTAGATTGTGGTTAGTTCTGCAATAAGTTGTGGGACTGACTTCAGTTAACTGCTTGTGATATAGGGATGAAATATACCCTTTGTATTCCTCTGGGCATTATGGATTGTTTCATCTTTTTGGAGCTAGGCTATTTTCTAACTCACATTTGCTATATGAAGTTATTTTTGTCCGGGGCCAACAGGGACAGCCATGGCAGCATTGGCACTTTGCAGGACCACTTGAGTGTTAAATATTCTGATCTGAAGGAGATTCAGCCTCATGGTTCCAGAAAGGCTAGATCCATCTCAGATGCAGGAATCACACTCAGGAATTCCTTTGTTTATGTTGTCCTCTAAGCCCATGTTTTGCTCTGCTGTTTTGATTTTGATGCTGACATTAAAAAGCTTTTGGTGCTTAATGGAAGGACTGAGGAGAAAGTTTAACTTACACAGTGCTAAACTTCAGGTGCCTATACTTTCCCATGAAAACCATACGTTAAAATTGTGTACTGTTCAGATGGTTTCATAGTAAGCATATCTGGGCTTCTTTCCAAAAGAAACCAGCAGTTTAAAGCTCTCTTTGTACATGCATTAAATTTCTACTGTTTCATAAAACAACAGTACAAAGCATGTTATTGGCAGTTCTGTTCTTGAATTCAGCAAAACTAAAATGAAACATTGGATAGAAATTCAGTCTTCCTTGCAGAAAGATATTGCTAAGACCACACTGCTAGACAATGGAAACCATAGGTTTAATTTATGAACTTTACAATTTCTCAAGAAATGTAAGAGTTATAACTGCATCTGATTAAAAAGAAAAACTGTGCATCAACAGTACACCATAAAGCATTCTCCTAGGAGGCCCCAGGCAGCTATGAACCTTGCAAACAGTTGTAGCAGAGGTATGCATCTCAGAGAATATAATACAAAATTTCACATTCATTTACCTTAATTGGGTTACAACTTGCAATAGTGGGAAATGAGTAGATAAATTAAAACTACTGTTCAGTGTGTTTTTAAATTATTCGAAGGTAAAATTAAATTAAGTAAAAATATAGTATTGATGTTTGAAGATATTAACCGATAATAACATTGCCCTTCACTTGTGTTGCAAAAGTAATTTTCCTAATAAGATAAAATGTAAAATATTCTCCTTTGCTTGTTTCTGTTGTTAAATCAGATTTTGCTGCTTAGTAGCCTATAAAGCTCAGCAAATTTAGCAACAGTCTCATTATGTGCAATCATGTAATTTGTTTCATCATGTGGAAGCTGCTGTTTGAAGCTGTGACTGATTTGCCGTATCCAGTTACTCTTTTTAAACCACATATTCTGAAACTATGGCCTAGGAATTACTTATGGACTGAGAGAGCTTGGGTTATCTGTAGATCATGCCAGGACCTGGGCTTCAAGGGGCCTTAAGGCTGCAGTTTTGTAGCATTCATTGCACTGCTTGAATCAATGTATTAAGATACAACAAGGGTCATATAACACCACATTTCAGTCTGTTTCTGGATGATTTGTTGAGTCACAAAAA
This sequence comes from Ibycter americanus, assembly GCA_035590275.1. Classification (NCBI taxonomy): domain Eukaryota; kingdom Metazoa; phylum Chordata; class Aves; order Falconiformes; family Falconidae; genus Ibycter; species Ibycter americanus. The sequence continues at coordinate 20,969,545 of JAVJGI010000060.1, forward strand.
CCAAATTGTGAACCACTCGCAAAACTATACCAAGAGAATACTTACCCTCTTTAAAAAAGGCAGTGGTGTGCAACGGGCAATATGAACATTCTGAAGTTTAGTTTCTGTTGTCAAAGGTAAAACAAGCTTAAAGTTCCTTTGCGTATTGACACAGAATCTGTGCCTGCGTCTACATTAGCATTTCGCTCAAAGCAGGAGTGCATGTTGTGTTTTGGTGGTGGTGGTTTTTTGTTTGTTTGGGTGTTTTTTAGGCAAGGTTCCCAATTGTTCCTGCTTACTGCACATTGGTTCATGTTGCAGAGCAATCTTAGCTAGCACAGATGGGATTCCTTTCAGGTGAAATAGAGGATGCACTCTAGGAACATTTGATGTATTCCAGCCATTAATTGGTATTGGTATTAACTGGCATGGGACCAGGCTAGCACTCTTCTGAAGTAACCTCACTGAAAACATGCATCGTGCAAACATTAGGTCCATAGTACTAGCTGTTTCACTCTACAGATCTGTTCCTGTGTGTCATTTACTACAGATTTTTTTTTAAAGGATCATCAAAGCAGTGAAGAAACAATTTTTTTTGCAGTGAAACAGATCCAAATTTCTTGCGTTTTCACTTGAGATAGGATTTCTGAATTCTTCCAAATGTTCATTCAATTCATTCATATTATCTGATAAAAATATGTAATAAGGTCCTCTTCCTGAATTATTATGAAGAGTCAGTTGAGCTGCTTAAAGTCTTCATTTTTTTTCCTACCAAACCATCAAGTAAATGACTTTTTATGATTTCCTATTTAACACATGTCATGTTATCACTTCACTGATTTGACTTGTGCATTTTCTATTTTGAATGTGACAGGAAGCTCCAATGTACCGGAGCAGGGAAAAATTTCATTAAACAAGTCTATTGTAATGTTGGCTTTATCTCATGAATTACAATATCCTGTTGATGAGAAGTGTGTTATTTTATTATTGCTGCTGCAGCAAACCAAAAATGTTTTGAGCTGCCAAGGAAAGGAAAACCTGTCAGGTGTATACTAACAATAAACACCAGTACTGGAGGATTAAGCTTGAAGAGAGTTTGCTCACATAAATTTAAGAACAGTTTTAAAATTGCTTCTGCTTCTATAAACTTATATGTACTTGCACTGAATATTCTAACTCTAAACTAAAGCTTCTTGATCTTCTGGGTGACATGCTTTTGTGACAAATTCTGCACCATAACCAAGGTTAGTTACAATCCGATGTTTTTGCCTTCTGCAGCAGAGCTTTGAAAGTAGGTTCAGGGTGCAGGGTCTTGCCACGGTAGAGAAACTAGTATGTGAATTTAGTCCTTATGGAGAAAAAAGATCTCTCATTTCATATTCTCCAAGGTCTAATTTAAAAGAAAAGGGAAAGCACACAACACATGGCAGTGTAAAAAAGATCTATAGGGTAGTCCTTAAAACATGGTGCAGTCCTAAATAGTGCACTTTTTTGGTGCATAAATCATTCGTTATTGACTACTGCTAAATTTAAGAGAAATAACCAGATCTTACATACGACTTGAAAGACACACATATTTTAATCTCATTTGGTTTTGTTTTTACTATTACTGTCAACTGTGTTATAATATGGTATCAACTCCAATTCACTAAAACCAACATTTATTTAATTTTACAGTGGCCTTAAACTTCCAGACACCAGGAGTACAAATGGAATTGCAAAATGGAAAATTCCTAGACAATGGTGGTTGTGGCTATATTCTGAAACCAGAATTCTTGAGAAATCACAATTCAACATTTACTCCACACAATGTGGGAAGATACAGTAAACCAATGTCTCTGTCAATAAGGGTAAGCTTAGTTAATTTTTGGTTTGTTGCATAAAATGTGAAAATAGATGTTATGTAGTTCAGACGTATTTGTTAACTACTATTGGTTTCTCATTTTTACTTCATTCCCGGTTGTTGAGAAGTTTAATATTGTTTTTTAACAACATTTTAGATCTTTCATATAGTATCTACTGCTGCTTGGATTGTTTCCCATTTGTAATTCACTCTGTTTGCTAAAAATATGTAGATGTTCAGAAGTTACGCAAGTTTGTGAAAGTACATGATTTTTCACAGTATTGTGTAAAAAATGTAACTTGCACTGTGTCACAAACTTAGCTGATGAAGGGACTTGTCAGTTACGGTTGTGGGGACTGAACTCTGAAGACTTACAAACTGAATGTGCACTTTTAGTGTTATTTTCTTTAAGTATTAGTAATACCACATGTGCTATAATGCTAATTGACAAATGGAAATGTTTAAAGGTAAGATAAGAAACTTTATACTTCTTTCAATCTTCATTATCTTCCTATGCATACATAGAAGACTATTTATCATCCTAAAATTATATAAATAGTGTAAAAAGAGGGATGAATCAATAAGCCTTTGAATTATATCCACTTCTCCCAAATCAAAATCTGTTTTAGTTCTTAAAAATATTAGAAATACATGTAATTTAAAAATAATGGGTTAAAAAAATCCTTCTTTTGAGGTCAAGTAGATGTTTTGTAATTGTTCACTAGTTAGAAAACTACCTTTTTCCCAATGAAAAAGTGCTAGTTCTGATTACAAAGTATACTACTTGCATAGATGTTATTTAATTAGCATAAAATCAGTGTGTAATTGCTATTTTGTTTCTTTCAGAGAAATAAATAGTGGAGATAAAACAATAGCTAATAACAATTATAAAATACTTACATAATGCATGTAACTAATCAAGAATGTTTTAGAGTCCTTACAGTGAGCATACCAATTATGAATAGACATAACTGGATGATTTCAAGCACCCATGCATATACATCAGTTATTTTAGTCCTTATTTGTATAAAGCTGGAATTAATTAAGATGAGGAAAAATCCCCAGCTCTAATGCAGGAGACAGGAAAAATTATTGACAAAGGGAAGGAAATGTTTGAGTCTGGAAGAAGTTGGGAAAGAGAAGGGCAGCTTTTTAGACTGAGGATATAGACTGAGACAGGCTGGATAGTGCAGGATACAAAGAAGCAATGGCATCCCACCAGCTGAGGGACTGTAGGGCACAGAGTGCCCCGTTCATTGAATCAGCAGCAAAAAACAGGAGTGGTGGCTGAAGATAAAAATAGTGAGGAGCAGGAGTCAAAGGGAAAACAGTTTCTGCTCAGGAAGAGTTACTAACTTGATGAATGGAGAAATTACTTAACAGAGGGCAAAGATATAAAACATCTAGGGGTCAAATTTCTCAGACTTACTGTGAATGAATGAATGAATGAAAAGAAGAATATAAGTGAACACAAAATCACACAGGGCCCAATTTACTGAATTCAATATCCTTCTTAACCTCATGTGCCATAATTCCCATCAACAAAAAGCAGATAGCCTTTGAAGCAGAAATATAAATACTCCAGGTACCTCATAAGGAAACTCCTGAGCCTACCATGTTATATACTACCGTCTCTGTATGTCTGCTTCACCTTGGGTCTTAAAAATTGATTGGATTTATGGTTTTGGGTTATAGTGTGCTGAAAACAACTCACTCTTCCCGCCCTGTGGGAGACTTACACTGGCTCTATCAATGTGGTAAGAGCGGGAAGCAGGACTTGGCCAATGTGGCTGAATTTTTGTTGTGACATTCCGGGCATGTCATAGAACCTCTCCTGGTTCTAAGTGGGCAGTCCATCAGTGTTTGTGTCTTGCAAAGCTTTCTAGTGAGGGTAGTAGCTATTTTCTAGGAAGAAAGGGGACAGCATCAGGGTTTGCTAAGCCACTGCTCTTCTATGTTTCAGACTAGAAGTTTTCTTGGAGCAAGGTGTTACAGTAAATATCTAAGCAAAAAATTGGAATTTGTGAGGTTTGATGATTTTTTTTTTTTATTTTTTAAAATTTTTTTTTTGGTGGTTGACAGGAGTATAAGAATATAATGATTTTTGCTCAGTCCTGAGGTCTGGATCATAACAGCCATATCTTTCACCTAGGCTTTCAGGGTTTTATATTGCTCTAGATACATTCCATATATTGATTTCTAAAAAGCAGATCACTGTACAGATGGTTATTCTCTCCTAGGTGTCCTGAAATATAGATAGAAAGCAGACTAAGTTGTGACTTTCATAAATCCTTTCTTAGGCTGGGTGCCAGATTACAGGGCAGTCTGAGGCAAAATTTCCACATATCTAACTAAATTAAGGAGAAAAACATCAGGGAGCCTACTAAAAGCATAGTTTTTATGTATTACAGTGAAATAGAAGGCACTGAGGTGAGACAGTTTGCTACATACCCTGTAACACAATGCTGATATCACTGTGGGTGTTAGCGTTAGTCCACTAGACACAGCTTTAATAGGAATTCATGAACTTCATGTCAGGAAATGCAAAAATCATGAGACTGATTTCTCCAACATTATCATTTTGTACAGTAGCCAAATATAATTTTTATGGTTAGTTATTGAATAAAAACTGAAAATATGAAAATTATGTTTTAAAGCATGATATCAGATTATTTTTTTCTTTTATGATGAGAGTGGTGAAACACAGGAACAGGTTGACCAGAGAGGTGGTAGATGCCTCATCCATGGAAACATTGAAAGTCAGGCTGGATGGGGCTCTAAGCAACCTGATCTAGTTGAAGATGTCCCTGCTTATTACAGTGGTTGGACTGGATGACCTTTAATGGTCCTTTCCAACCCAAACTATTCTATGATTCTAAGAAATTAGCCAAGAATTAAATTAAATGATAAGAACCATCTTCTTAATTTCATTATGTTTAATATGTATTTTTGTAACAGTTTATGGCGGTATATGCTTCTTATATTAGTTTCTTCTGGAACAATTTTTGCTACTATGGCTACTATATGGCTACTATGTAAAGTTCATTTTTACAGTTATTTCAATGTATTACAACTTTATTTTTCCAGCTCATCAGTGGTCATCAGTTACCACCCAGTAACCTGTCGAAGACTAACAAAGCCGATCCTTTAGTGCAGATAGAAATTTACGGTGTGCCAGAAGATCAAGTGAAAAAAAAATCTAGTGTTATAAAAAGCAATGGTGAGCATGTCTTGTTCTCTTGACTATGAACAAAGCACAATAATATTTTATAAGGAATTACCATTTTTTTCATCTCAAGAAGCTGTTATGTACTTACAGACACTGTAATTATTTCTCTCTAGACTAGAATCTTCTGGCACGAAAAGTTCATGCTATGTGCCATTTTTGTAGACTAGTAGGTTAAGGAAGCACAAACTCCTAGCTAATAGTACTCTTCTGAAGGAAGATGGAATGCACTGCCTTTACTCACAGTTGTGAGCTCACCCTGGATGGCAGCTCAGTCCCACAGAGCTGCTTGCTCACTCTCCCCCAGTGGGATGGGAGAGAGAGTCAGAAGGGCAAAAGTGAGAAAACTCTTGGGTTCAGATAAAGTTTAATAGGTAATGAAAAAGCTGTGCACACAAGCAGAGCGAAATAAAGAATTCGTTCACCACTTCCTATTGGCAGGCAGGTGTTTAGCCATTTCCAGGGGAGCAAGGCTTTGTCACGTGTTACTGTTACTTGGGAAGACAGACACTGCAACTCTGAACGTCTTCCCTTCCTTCTTCTTTCCCTCAGCTTTTTTATGCTGAGCATGATGATATACGGCTTGGGGTACCCCTGTGGTCAGTTGGATCAGCTGTCCCAGTTGTGCCTCCTTCCAACTTCTTGTGCACCCCAGCCTACTTGCTAGGATTGGGGTGGGGGGGGGTGGGGGATTGCAGAGTGAGGAAGAGAGAAGTCCTTGACACTGTGAGCGTTGTTCAGCAATAGCTAAAACATTGGTGTGTTATCAACACCGTTATGGTCACAAATCTGAAACATAGCAGCATACGGGTTTGTATGAAGAGAATTAACCTTATCCCAGCCAAACCCAGTACACTAATTGGTAAATTTAAAGACATTTTTTCTGAAGAAACTTCTGTGATTTCATCACTTAGCTCATATGAAATTTCTAGTCAAACTAGTCCCTTAATTGGTTGTCGGGTAAAGTGTGTACCCTGTAGCTGTCTTTGAGCATTCTTTTAGCTTTATCATATAGATCTTGATGGCTCAGACTAAAAGTTCCCTGTGAGCTCCCTTCTTCTGTGCCTCTGCCTTCTATTTTTCCTTTCTTCTTTTTGTAGATGGCTGCTGTTTTAAATCAGTCCCTAAATTTAATTTCTTTCTGTATGAACATTGTTCAAGATAAAGCACTGCCCTCCTGTTCCACAACCTCTTTTTGTATTTTTAGTCAAGTGATCATTTTACTACCTTAATTTATTTAGCTACTGCCTCATTTCCAACACTGTGAAAGGAGAAACTTTGGCAAAACATGAAACTGGTATGGCTATAGGAAAATTTAAGTTGAGCAGAGGCTCTTAACCTGGCTAGTGTTGTCCCATTTTGTTCTCTTCTAATAGATGACAGCAACTTTCTTAGGCTTTTGATTTACGTTATTATGTAGCTAATACATGACAAATCCTTAGAAGGGGCTGGCCTGCATACTGTAGGCAAGTCCCAAGCTTTCTATAATTGCTTCATTCTGAGAGCTCCCCTCTGACAGTTTTAACTTCATAATCTATAAAAAAACCGTGATTTATATACCACTGGAGTCAGTGGAAGTGTAATTTATTTAAATGGGTACAGAAATCTAGGGAGAAAGAACAAATCTTTACCAGGTTAGACTAGTAATAGCAGATACAATAATTCAGATATTAAGTAGAATAAATGAAATGGTATTTTGATATTGTGTATTTTCTCTTTCCATTAGCTTTGAGCCCTAGATGGGATGAAACCTTTTCTTTTACTGTCCAAGTTCCAGAACTGGCATTGATACGCTTCTGCGTGGAAGATGAGATATCTTTGGTTGCAAATGAATTCCTTGGTCAATACACTTTACCACTGCTGAGCCTCAGTAAAGGTAATATTTTTGTGTGAGCCACCTGTAACAGCTCAACCAACCTACAACACTCTAGGCTTTTATCATGACTGTAGTATTGATGGAGTACAGCATTATGTTTATTTCCTGAAGGAGAATTGTATAACCATTGGGAAAAATTGTACTCTTTCGGGTTTTTAGGTCATTGTAGTCTCTGAATGCAAATTCATAGTGTAGAAACCAAAAGAATATTAATGACAATTATTCCTACTACAGTATTCCATTCTCGATAGAAACTGCTCAGACAGTATTTTAACTCATTATAATAGGAAACAGGATGAAAGATTAGTCAGAACTCCTATAAAGGCAACAGTTTTGTGCATCTTCTACTCAGCATCAAATCTCAATATGAGCTAAATTAAAACAAAACAAAAACAAACCCAAAAAACCTCAGGTAACCTATCTGCAACTTTTCAGAGTGGAGAACGAAGAATATAAATTAAGCAAAATATTTATGGTATTTTTCTTGGTAGTGTTTCTTTTCTTGTACTGGTACAGCTTCTGAAATCTTATATGATTAATAGGATTCACATAAAGAGCAGACACAGAAGTCAGTAGGCCAATGAGAACGGCTTATGTAAAATGGCTCTTTACTATATTGGATTTCCAAAGCTATTTCTGACAAAACAAACAAACCACTTTTATTAGTGAATGAAGATGCGAAGGCAAAATGTTGCAGCTGGCAACAGGCACTGTGCCTTTTTTATTAAGCTTAACAGGACTTTTAATGGCTTTTCCTTTCCAGATTCTAAAGTCATAAAGCTGTTTGTGATTCTTAGATGAGGTTGAGGAGTTACACAAGAACAAAGACATTACACTTAAAGTACACTTGCTTTTCTCCAACATAAATTTTTACACTGATCACCTTTTACTTTGCTTTTATTTAGGTATTTCAGGATAATGAAAAAAAGAAACCAACACCAACTCATGATACCTGAGACAAATTTAAATAGCAGACACTAAAGCTTATATATGCTTGTAAACCCATCGATTTGGGCTCCTTTTTTTTTTTTTTTTTTTTGTTGTTGTATAATTTTCCAGTGTGTCTCTAATGTGCCTTTATGATTAATTTTGGATTAATTAACAAACGGAGGATTCATATTTGGGAAAATATGAGCATGCAGATTTTGAGTGGAGTAATTAAAAATGCTAGGAAATAAGTGTAGGTACAAAAGCAATAAAGTGTCAGGCAAATTACCCTAATGCCCATTTAACACAAAGTAAAAAAAAGGTAAGATGCCATCAGGATGCCCAGAGGCATAAATAAAATGCTTCTAAGAGGTGAACTGACAGGTAATTTCAAAATTTATTACGATGCTTAATATGGAGACTTCTGGACTCCAGGTCTGGAACCATGGGTTTGCTTTAGGTACCTAAGTTCCCTAAATAGTGAAAGGGGAAAATAATGTGTCTTATAGAAGAAGCCACAACAGTCTAGATTTCTTAGGAAAGAGCTATCTTAACCAAGCTGAAGAGTGAGTTATAATTCAAATCTTACTCTTCACAGCTCCTATGACTGCTTTAATCTGTACTACAGGACTGTCTCTCCTTTCCTAAGATTCATATCCCTGAGATGTCCCCTGAGGGCAAGTTGCTTCCAAAAGCTAAGTGCTTACATCTGTTTTTTAATTTGGCAGGCAGTGGGACAAAGTCATGCCATTGCTACCCTCCCCTGCATTTTCTCTTGAAAGGATTCAAATGTATATATCTCTGCCTTTCTCTCCCCAGCAGCAGCCTCCCAACTCAGTTGTAGATTACAGTGGGGAAGAATGCTTGCTGCCCACCTGTAGCAGTATTTGATTTTTCATGCAATGATTAAGTAGGTATACTCAGAAGGGCTGAAGGTGAGAATAAATCTCTAGCTGGGTGGTTAAAGGCAAGAGGAGTGGTGTCCTGGGTTACAGTCCCTGTCCCAATGAGTGTGCTATGTAGAATACTAGTAGAGGACAGGAATTCAATTATTACTGCTATCACTCAATCAATGAATAGTTAATTATTTCATACAAATTGGAACAATTTCAGTATTAAACAGGTTTTACTTCTGTCAGGACACTTTGTAGAATATTCTGCAGGTAGGAGCTAGAATACGTTCTTTAAATGAGCCTTATTTGTTGAAGTGTATCTTTGGATAGGAAATAAACCAAGTCTTCTACATACTGTGTGCATGCTCTAAAAGTTGATCTCAAATGTACATTGCCTGGCTCAGCTTTAATATCAGCTGCCCAGAAGCTGAACCTTAGATGCCAGGTGAGCTTTCGTGTCATGTAAAAGAATCAAGAAAATCCAAACCCAGATAAATGAGTGTCCCAAAGACTACACACACATCCAGATACACCTAAAGAAGGATTTTGAAAACTGCTCATAACAGATACTTACTTAAATAACTGCAGTTTTATATACATAGATAAAACACAGAATATTCTTTAAAATCAAAAGTGACACTGTTTATTATTATGGAATAATGGACATTTACAGTCATATAAAGCAATAGAGGTTTGGGGTTTTGGAAAGAAGATTGTTCTGTTTTCTGAGCAACTAAGTAAATTAAGCTTGACATTAAGTATTATAGTTTCTCCGAATTATTCAACAACATGTAGTTTCTGAGGCATGCCTTATGTCTGATACTGGGAATCACTCATATGTAAAAGCAGATCCGTAACAGACTTAAGATATCATGGTAGAAGATCTTACACTACACTTTTTTCCTGCCTCAGCTGGACAGTGCGTTACTGCTGCAATGCCATTCTTCTCTAAGGCACTGTCACTGTTCATACTCAAGTTATTTAATTTGCCATCAGAACAATGTGTGCAGCACACATCATCTTTGGATGTTAAAACATATACTTTCCCCATGTTTCACTGGGCTAAAAGTCTTCAGTTTGAAAAAAGCACCACATCCTGAAAGACACCGGAGTTTTTCTCTCTGTGTCTAAAAATGTCAGAAATTAAATACTATATATGTAGAGGAGAAAATCAGTAGAAATGGGATTTGAGTTCTATATAATTTCAGTATATTTTAAAGAGTTGTTTAGAGAATCATAAATTATACCTTATTTGCATGGTAGATCATAAAAACACTCTAACATAATCTTTGTGTTTGTGGTTAATATACTAATAAACTGTCACCATATTTACAGGGTACCGGAACATTCCCCTGTTGTCCAAAGATGGTACCAATCTCAAACCTGCATCGTTGTTTGTTCATGTCTGGTACTATTAATGATGCTCTGCAGTATCGGTTCTTCTGAAGGATCACACCCCGCTCAATAAAGCATCACTAGGTTTGCAACAACCCAGTGGTCTGACTTCCAGAGTGGCACATTCTTAATGATTTTATTAAGCTAATGAGAATTCTTGTGTGAGTAAGTGGTATCCTGAATAAGTAATGGCTACTGACATTGGCCTTACCATTATTTAGAACTAATTTATAAAGACTGAACTTTTTTGGACATATTTAAAATTCAGTTGTTCATTTCATTTGCAGCTAATTTCAAAATTATGATTAATTACTGAGTGAGAATAATAGTCTAATATTATGATCTGAGACTGCAAAATTATGAGCATATTACATTGATATTTTTATTTGTATTGGACAAAATTTCTTACCATTTAACTTTCCAAGGGTACAAGAAAAATTACACATACAATGTACCCTTTAAATTTATAACAGCAGCTTCTGATTGGGCTATATCTCTTTAACGTCCACTGTAATTTTCCTACCTGGAAAAATAGTTTTTAGGAAAATAACCAGCTCTTAAAATGATAAAAACTCAGATGCAAATATCGGTACCTTTTCTTAGCTTAGTCTTGAACCTCCTGCTGCTAAAGAAAGACAAAAAATTCATGGACTGATTTGTAAAGGGCTACGTTCCCCATAGCAGCAGGGAGCTCGGGATACATCTTACTGTGAACTCAGGAAATAGGAAGCGCAATGCTTTGAGGTAAACTAAAATAATTTTAGAAAAGGCAAGGGTCGATTGTGGATTTAAGAGCTCTTGACCACAACTTCTTGCCTGACATAGCTATCAGCGTAGACCTTGCCCATAAGACAAAATTTTCCCATCTTCCTTACAAAATGGAAGTATTGTTGAGTTTCCACAGGACTATATCTACCCAGTTAATTGCAGATTTGTTACTCAAACATTGCTTTTTTTTTTAAAGGATGTTGTATTGATAGGTTTCTTTCTTTAATACAAACAGTATTTGCAGACAGTTCTGATAATATTATATTTTAATGCTCTTTTTATTTAATGGCATTTTAATGCGATTCTATTTAATGTTGCTCTAAGATGGAAAATGAGGGCATGCAGTGAATAATGATTAGGAAATATCACAGGAAATACTACTATTAGAAAATTACATTACAGTTATAATAAGGCAACCAAGACAGTAGACTGAGAAGAATCTAGAATCAATGTTGAACTGTAAGGTCAGGTAATTTGATAACATTGTAAGCTGGCCTCAATGTGTTTTCTGTGCTTGAGTGAGAAGTCACTTGATTCCTCACCCAGGAGAGCCTATAATCTAAATTGTTAGACTTACTGATTTTTGTAGTGATTATATCTGAATGCTAGCCAATATCTCTTTCGTGTGGTAAATATTTTATAGCTTTTTTCAGCTCTGAAGAATACTAATAATATTAATATTCAGACTTCCCCCCCACCTCCCCTTACTGAGGAGGGGTTTAGATATACCAGATTGCCTGGGGAAATTATTCTCAGATAAAAACTGACCAAGTGACATAGTCAATTGGTTTGATGCTAAGAAAACTCCAGCTTATTTAGTTTCCTAAACCAAACCCCTAGTCCCACTTCAGGAGCTTTCTAAAATATTACCTTCTGAAGACTGATTTGTGAGTGTCCTTTGGGAGAAGGATACAATTATCTTCAGCTTCTGGTATTATTATCCCTCTGTTGACCACTTTTCTACCTGGTAGGACAAATGTCAGACCTACTTAGTATATGGTAACTTAAAATTTTACAGCAGATCAGATCACAAATCATCAAATCAACACACAAATCTCCTGTGCCTTAAAAATGTGCTTTTAGTCCTGGAAAGGTGTATGTAGTCCTGGTCAGCTCTGTGTGTGTAACAAGTTGGCAATTATGGACAGTTCATTATGTCTGCTCATATGCTAAATGTTTGAAGGTATGCTTAGGTACTTCCTCAATTTAGGTAAAAATGCTTTGAAGAACAAAGCCCATAATTAGGCTCAGTGAATTCAAAGTAACCACTCACGTTCATTGTTTAATATGTATATATACATTTTATAGCCCTGAGGTCAATGCATGTATTGACTTGATCCCCGTATGCAGCATAGGAATGCAATGTAGTAAGACTGGTGAACAAAGATGCCTTATATCATGATCTTAAATAAATACCACACTGAAAGCTCACATTTAATATGTTTTATTTATTGGTGAATATTAGCTCCTCCCCCCCCCCCCCCGCCTCCTTCTTCTCACAAATGACCAGTTACATTTGCTTCATGGATGTTGGAATAAAAGAAACAATGACATATCTTATGGAGACACGAATATCTTGGGTTGAATGTTACATTATATAAAAAATTAAAAGCACACCAACATGTGCTGCACAAAACATGTAAAGTGCAAAGCTTTTAAGTTTTTTTGTTTGTTTTTGGTTTTGTTTTAAACATATTGATTGTATAAGATTTAACATGAAATCTGCTAGACATCAGAAATGTATTGGCACCCAGGGAACCATCCCATGGTTCTCAGGTGAAATCATCATATGCAGTGGGGTTATAGCAGGTGCTGATTAATTACACCATTATCAGTACTATTTCAACACAGTCAATGGAATTAATGGGCAAAGAATTAGGCCCCACACTTTGACGTGTACAGAATTTAGTATTTTTACAGCACTATTTAATATGAACAAAACAAAAATCTTTATTGCTGTCATAAGAACTTCCTGCATGCTGTTACAAGTTCTTAGGATGTGATTTCTTAGATGCACACTGACAGCAATCTGCTGCAGGAAGATGGTAGCAATTTTAAGACAATAGCCTTATGATTAGAAATGTTAAGGCATTTGATCAGCAGATGACTGCATATTGTCAAGGGCAACTGAGACAAAATGTACTGTGGGAAATGGGATAAAGAAACATTAGTGGATAAATAATTGAATTATCTTAGACAACATTTAAATTACACTGTTTCCCAGTGGATACCACTTTTCTTCATTTAACTGGACACTGCTCAGTTGAATGTTAACAGCTCCCACAAACGTTCCTTTGCTTTTCACAACAAGCTTCAGTACACGGCCTTTGAGCTCTGTGACTTTGTCATACACAACCTGAAATAATATATAGTGAAACACAAAAAACCCATATGAATTTGTGAATCTAGTTGACAGGCAAAACCCTTACTTCAATACAGCATTCAGGAAGGTGATTACAACTTCGTAATAATTGCTTTAAACTGCTGCCCAGAATTATAAACTACTAACCATGAGCCAAATTCACTTAACTTAGTGCATTTACCTCAGAAATATATTTGACCTGATGCAGTTTATATAACGGAGATTCTGCCAGCTTAGGCTTGTGAAATCTGAGTACCAAGGATTTGTAAATAAATCTGAAACCTATGTTGCACAATCCTTGAAGGGAAAAAAAAGTATACATAATTTTCCCTTGATAATGGAACTCTAACTTAAGCAGAGTTTTGAACTCAAATGTGAATATCAGATCCTCCATGAAGTTCACCATGGAATGATAATACAGATGATTTTCTGGAGGAGAGATTCAGGTGGAGGATACTCATGATGAACAGTGGCATGAAAATATGACAGGTAATTCTGTAAAAGTGTGGATTATTATAATTTTTAAATATCTTTCTGTAGCAGGTACTTTGATAAATGGTATTGTTCTGTAAAAATCAGAAAGAAACAGGAAAATGGCTTTGATGTCAATTTTTTTTAACCTATGTATATTGTATTTGTTATATGTTCCTTAATAGTGCCTTAAAGCAATGCTAATGTGCATTGATATGTCTTATAAAGGTGCATCATATCAATGTACCGTACCTCAGAATTTTTTCTTAGTACTGTACTTGTGATTAAGTCTTGTGCTACATGCCACAATTAAAAAAGATCAAGCCAAAGAAAAACAAGATTTCTGCTAAGCAAGACTTACATAAAATTTCATAGCTGTTCTACATCCAACAAACCCAAATCATAAAAGAGATAATAATTTTCCTTTGAAAATTGTCTTTGTAAATGTTACTATTTTAATACAAATAACTTTATGCATGATTCTGGATGTAACTGTATCCAAATATGCCCATTATAAAAATGTCTGCATTTTAAAATGGAATCATCAAATATTAAATATGACAGAAAGTTTAGCCCACTCGGTAGAAGTTGTAGATGTGGAACATCTCTGAGATTGGACCCAATTTAGCAAGTGGAACCTGCTAAGTTTGGATGTTTCTGTTACTTGAGAACTGCGGTTAATACTTCTGAAATTGAATGAGACGGCTTGCTTAGCATCTCCTTAGAAAATTACTAAGGCCTATAGTTTTAAAAATATCCTTGAAATTACCTTAATATTATGAGAACACACTAAGGTTAAGTATGAGATGTTAATGGTGTATTTTCTGAATTTTGAAAAAAACAAATTTGGAGTAATAGACTAACAAGAATGGGCTGCATTCGGAACAGATTCCTATGTTTCAGTCCCTGCATTAATCAAAAACTGCTAAGTGAACTGCATGTGGGTTGATAAAATGTGAAAGAATGCTTTCAGCTAGTTTCAGGCCTGAAAGGTAAGTTTTGTAAGAGAAGTACATTTAATCTAAAATGTGTATGGTTGGAAATGTTTTTGCTATTTTAGTTGCAATGAAAAATGCTTTAAATTTTAATCTCTCTTTGCAGTTTAAAAAGCAAATGCAGTGACATACTGTCACTTCAGGAGAATGGGAAAGTCAAAGTGCCTAAAAGGTGTTTGCCATGCAACCTACTTGGATTTATTGTGCAATCTGAATGCAGTCTATACATATGGCACTGCTGAGGAAAAGTCAGACCGAGCCCTCTCTAGCTTGGATCTCCACAGGCTGGACTGCTGAGTCCTCTCTGTACCTCGAATTATAAGAAGCAGAGATGTCCATGGGAGATATCCTTCAGACAAGGATATCAAGGCTCAGTGCCAGCAGTGTTCCTCACGTTGAGTGGCAACAGAAAGGTGGTTCTGAACTTCATGGGTGGACCTGGGACACACAAAGTTGTTGGTTCTCCCAAACAACCCTAGCTGACCTCAGCTGCCCCTGTGGGACCACGGAGTGATTTTGTCTGCACTGAAATCTGCAGGGATGTCGCAGTGAGCACCAAACAGACAGGACACCAAGCTCTCTGGTGTGGGGGGATAATCAGTGATGTGGGGATGAACATCCACTGCCACAGGTTGTGTGGGAAAGAAAAACTGTCCCACACACTCTTTTTAACTGGCTTTTTCTAGAAAGGTCTTGCCAGGGAACATTCCCTTTTCCCTTCAGAAACCTTTGGAAATCATAGTTTGGAACTGCTCTCACGGAAGTTGCACCTGGTGCTTTTCAGTTTTGATGTTTACTGTGCCTATTTCACCATATGGTATGTGAATTAAAAATTCCAGCTTCTCTGTCCTCCAATGACATCCTCACAGCAAAATTTAAGTGAAACAATGAAGGAAATCTGCAAAGCGAGGACAGGTACAATAAGCTATATTTTCATTTAGAATAAATCTATGGTTTGATTACTGAAGTGATACTAATGTTACCATAGAAAGGTGCCTTGCTTCTTTGCCAATACATTAAGGATACCATCTTCAGCTCTTGCTTTAAATCACTAAAAAGTGTATATGTAAGTTGTAAGAGCTAAGAAATCTTCAGTATAGTGGATTGTAACAGGTGTGTGAACTGGGGTAATGAACTTTCAATTTTCGCACAAAAAGAGGCTTTAAGCTTTGTGCCGTGGCAGACCTTACAGTGCAGGGTGGGTGGTTTCCAAATGATCCCAATAAACTGTTTCTAAAATGGTATTGCAAATTCAGCTGGAGCAAGGTATATATCATCAGGGTGTAGGGACAGCAGAAAGATCTGGAGATAGCTGAATTAGTAGGTGGATAAAACAAATGTCACCTGCCAGAATTTCATAATCAACTAGAACAGTTAAATCCTGAAATGATTGTGTAGTAAGAATATTTGCCTCCCATTTTTACAGCTAGATCAAATGGAGGTGAATTATACATGGCCATGCAGCAAATCAGTGGGACAGTTAGGGCTGGAATTCAAGTGGATATATTAGGGCTGGAAGTCAAGTGGGACAGTTAGTACTGGAATTTGGCTGGCTCCAAATAAAGAAGCACTGCTGACCTACAGGAGTCTAATGACATTTTAATTGTAAATGCAGGACAGTTGCTTCTCCTTAGGTAGTCATGGCACAGTTCCTAGATTTGCTCTTAATTGTCCAAATTAGCTTTGATGCATGATGCTGGAGGGACCGGCTGTAGCTCCTGGTGAATTTCCCCCCCCCCCCCTCCTCCAGGCTTGCTGGGGCTATTCTGGCTGCTGCAGGTCAGCGTCCCCTCTGCTCCGAGGGCAACTGCAATAATACAGACTGATATGGCCCAGGTATATTTGCTCACATTTGGCCACACCCCAAGGGAAAGATGGAGAGAGTTTGCTCTTGTTCTGGCTTCATTATGGCAATGCACACTTTGTTTTGTCTTGGAGGTTTGAGCATTTAATGGGTGCATGTACATGTAGGCACTCAGGAGACAAACTGAAGACAACTAGACCTTGAAGCAGGTCTCAGGGCAAATGCTATGCATCTGAGCAAGACCCACTGCAGCTGGTTCTGGTCATTGTAGCTTTTCTTGGCAAGAATTTAAACTTAAATTATTCAGATTTATTTTCAATTTTTTTACTTTCTTAGTTTTCACTAACCTACTTTGCATTCTTTTGAGTTACTCTTATTTGTTCCTAACTGTGGTCTATAAGCAGGTATGTTATTCTTTTTCTCTTTATGCTGCATTCCATTTTTTTTTGTTCTTTCTCCTCTTCTTCTCAACCATCATTTTTTAATGCAATGTTATACCAGTGTGAATGCAACAAACTCCAGAATCCAAGTAAAGGTATAAGAGAAAAAAGAGTACTTGTTAAAAGCAACTCCAAAACACTTGTACAGTTCATCCTATTGTCAGCCCTCCTGGACTTTCACATCTTTACTCTCACACACGAGTAAAAATCAAAAATAAAATGCACTTTTGCAAGGCTGATAATTTGCTGTAGGCAGTCATAAGCAATAAAGTACAAACCTAAAAACAAAAATACCCAAGAGAAGCACATTTCAGAATTTTCTTAGTCTCAAACACAGAGAGAAATTAATATACAGCTTCCTTCCAGCTATTTGGCTTTAATAAAAACTTATGAACTCATAAAAAAGGCTAGTGAATTTCTGTACACAGTGTTTTGGACAGTAACTAACTTAAAAGACAGCTGACATATTTTTAGTAGCTTTTCTTCCCTGGGGTGGCTTCTGCCTCAGTCTACCAGCCTTGGACAGAAAATGCATACAGAATGACATCACATATGGAAGAACAGAGCTGTTAACAGCACAAGCATTGGGTTTGAAATGTCCATGTTCAATGGAACCATATGTCCCCACTGTGATTAGCAGTTCCTGATGAAAAAGGTTGAGCATTTGTGAAGAAGGTTGTAAGTTACGAGTAAAGGATATTAAAGTTTTCATGGAATTTCTCTTAACAGCAATGCAATGTTCCTTAACCACAACTAAATCTCTTTCCAGTGACTGCTGTCTGACTACAGACAGGATTTTGGATTTACTTGCATTCAACTTGATCTAATAATGATTAGAAAGATAATTAATCATCTTCCAGTGTTGCTGGCTGGTTCTTGTCTGTAGTCCATTTTGGATATTTACAATGAATGTTATTATATAATCATATTATATTTCTTTGCTTTAAATTTGCTTCAAATGTAAAGGAATTTCTTTAGCTAGGTCAATTAGACTCATCCCACTGTCTCTTTGATTGCAAAAAAAGGAAAAAACATAACAGAAAAATAAAGCCTAGTTCCCTGTTATTCCACTGCAGTACCATAGGGAGGGAAATCTGTCTCAGCTGTTAGCAGCAATGCTACTCGAGAAGCCTACTTACAGAAGAACTGGAAGTCATCAAAGTAGGTAACTTTTGTAATCAAACAGACATGGGAAAAGAAAGGGAAAAAATATTAAAACCCCAGGACTGGGAAACTAGGTGATAAGGACATTCATGTTCAGCTGGCTAACTTAACTTCAGCATGTCTTATCTATGAAACAGGGTGGAGTGGTAACATTTTCCATGCCTTCTCCTTTAAAGGCTGCTCAAAGAGCATTTCTAAATTGCTTTGAGATCTTTAGGAGATTTGTTATATGTAATAATTATAATCTCCAATCCCACCTACTGTTTGAATCTCATCTGCCCTTACAAAAGAATACAGTTTATGCCGTTTCCCCTTTGTAAATGTTTCTCCACGGAAATGTTTCTTTTCACCCGAGAGGCATTGAGCACTTCAGTGGTGTGTAAAATAATTATATATGGCTGCGAACTGCTAGCATTTTGATGTAAAAAGAACTTCGCTATTTATTATTGTGTTATCATTTAGGATAGTGACAACTAATTTGATTGTCTATTTTCAAATGTGAATTTGAATAACAGCACTTGTTCAATCAGTACTTTTTATGTTATTGTACAAATCTGCTGTGAAAACAGCCTAGGTTTTGGTGCAATGATGGTTGGTCCCATTAGGCTGACGTGTAGCTGTGGTTATGGTGTAAGATAGAGCAGTGTGAATAATCCAGCTGCTTTCCTGAAAAGAGAGACTTCAAGAGACTGTTTCACTTCTGAGAAAGATGCAAAGCAAAAGATTGTCCCCATTTGTGGTTCAGCTTATGATATGTTCTTTCTTTTTGATCATACTCATTGCAACAGCTCTAAATGCTGTATTGTTATTTCATTTCAAGAACGGGCAAAGAAAATCAAACAAGAAATGTTGGACAAAAGTGAATGGTACTTACAATTTCATTGTAAGTAGGGTCAGAGCTTTTTGGAGCTGTTCTTGTTTTCCTTCCACTGACCTCATAAGGATCTGGCAGAAGATAAAATTCAGCATGTGCACTTGGGGCAGAGCCGTCTGGAAGGTGCTGAAAAACAAGAGTCATATATACGAGTGCCTATGTTCTAGCAACAAAAGCAAAGTACCAAATAAAATCTGGACTTTAAGCAGACACAGAAACATGTTACGTTTTCACTATTCTCTTGGCTAAATTGGAGTGCTAGTGCAGTAAAAAAAAAGGAATTCTTAGAATTCACCTTAATACTGAATGAGAAAAATAGAAATGAAATAATATAAGGCCAAGGTAAAATTGCCTGTCTTTAATATTTTATGTTCTGATGGAAAACCCCTTAATCCTCAATCTACTTGAACTCGGCTTAATCTGATAAAAAGTCTAGCCCTTCCACTTTCCAGAGTAATGCATAGAAACTGGATTCTAACCAGTGAGCTCCTATTGATTTTAACCCCTAAGTAGCCGTGCAGATGCTGGGGAGAACTGATCGTTTTTAAGGTTGTTTCATAAAGCATATTACTACAGAAGACCCAGGAGCATTTCCTGCAGCAATACGGACAGAACGGTATTCTTGTAATATCAGTCCTTCTGATCTTTCCTGTCACACAGCTGCAAACTCTCTTTAATTTTCCAGTTCAGGTTACTGAACAATATTCCAGATATTCCATCTTATGGTAGCTACTCGTGATTACAGCCAATCTATTAACCAGGCTCAGTCGTAGCCTAATGCTGGTGTGCGGAGAGTTTTTTCATAACTTCTGAACAGCTGTAAGGTTATTCCTAAAACAACACTGCCGTTACTCAGAAAACACATTGGTAGTATGAGAGGTTTTAAAAAAACACGTAAGATGTCTAGCCAGTATATGTCACTTAGTGCTTAGCTTGTAATTAAGCAGAAGTCTTTGTTTTGGTAACACAATATGTGATCAGAAAGCACAAAATGGGGCATATCAAAATATCAGTAATTTTAATCATATTATCGGCATTTTAGGCAGCAAGTTCACCTGACAGCTCGTAGGCAATCCAGTGACAGAATGCAAATGAAAATGCAGGCAAGAAGAAGAGATCTTAAAAGATTTGGAACCAATGAAGCCAGAGCATTACACAGGCAGTTGCATTTATATTTCCTATTGTAATTCTACCTGTGTCAGAATAAACACTTTTCTCTGATTTTGATTATTCACAGTATGTGTCTAGGAATATTGAGCATTCTACAGGCATTACCAACAACATATCCTTGTGATAAGAGAAACTGCTGGTGTCCTAGCAATAAACAACTTCTCTATTGGGAAGAAAAAACGTTTTTTGTGTGTGTGAGCAACCAGATCTTGCACAACAAATCCCTTTTTTTGTTATCTGAAAAGATCCTTAAAGGCAAATGATGTGGTCAATTGCAAAGTTTAGTGCTATTGTTAACACTACACAGCATCAAAGGATGCACTAGTCAAACCATTAAATATTGTCAGTACTATGTGAATGATTAACGTTACTATTGCTAAGCTCCCCAAAGTACATCTGATTTAAAATATACATGGGATTTAGATAGGTGGGATTCAACACTCAAAATAAGAATGCTATTAAATGACAGTGAAGCTAACAGGTATTTTCCTAGGACAGAGTACTGTATTGTTAATGCAGGATTTACAATTTACACTGTCCATTTGAAAGCCCATCTTTATTGATCTAGACTATACTACAACTTCAGTCAAGGACTACAAATAACAGTAAATTGAACAGTCTCTTAAAAATCAAGAAGGAGAAAGAAATGTAGCCCTAAATACCAGTCCAAACAACCAGGATCCTAACTGTAATCAAGCTCTTCCCTTCCCAATGAATAGATAAGCATCACTGTAACTTGAAGGTCAACAGATTTTAGATGTTTCAGACAAAAAAGGAGACATGGTTAAAATAAAAAAAAGGGGGTGAGGGGGTCATTCTTGAAGAAGACTGTATCAGCTCAGCTACTGAGGCCCAGCACAACAATCTTCACTATCTCAAGCATGGAAATACATTACAGGGAGAGCCCTATAAAATGTTAGGCTTTATAGATCATTCCAGCAGTGCATTGCCTAACCAGGGACCATGTCAGAGCTAATTTTGAAAGCAGAGGTCAGCAGCAGCTTTAAAGGGCTCTGGGCTGAGGAACCCAGATAGTAGGTAATGGGCTGCAAAGGTAACAGAGAGGATGGCTGCATCTGTCCCGTTCTGCTGCCCTTTGAGCTGTCCAGATAGCACAGAGTGTAGTCACAAGTGCCGTGTCCCACTGCACACCTCAGACAGCAAAGGTACACATCACAGCAGCATCATTTGCATTTCAAACAGGCTAAGTCTGACATTCACCTGCCAGAGAAAGAATCCAAGCTGATTGCCATGTGATTGTTTAACATGACTGGGGTATCCAGAAGCGCACGCCATGAATCGAAAAAAAGTCAGATAGAATTGTCACTATGCCTTTGAGTTGCTCCTTGTGCCCTGGTAGCAATGCTCGCACATTATCTAACCTTCAGGCAACTAACCTTCCTCCATCAGCGGACTCCTCCCAAGGCTTAAGGAAGGCACTCTGCAGAACTGCTGTGACCATATGAAATATAGACACATAACTACTTCCTCACTATCCTTTTGAATGTAGCTAAATAAATGTTGAAAGAGGTGAATGGGTGGACAGGGTCAAGAGACAAAAAACTCCCAGACCATAATATTTTAGCAATTCAGAGAAAAGTCAAGGCAGAGCAGTTGCTCTGGGATCTTTCAGAACTGAAACAAAGCCCCTTTTTATGAATAGTAGCAATAAGCAGCCAGGTTGTTAGAGGTAATTTCAACTGCAGCCACCTGAATTCCAACTAGAGATCTTAGCTCTGGTTATTGGGTGTTGGGTTTTTTTCCCCTCTGCCTTACAGACAACATTTTCCCACTTCGTCTTCCATTGTCAAGGAAAGGCAAACAGGGCACTCCAAATTCCACAACTTCCCCAATTCTCCATTTGCAGTGGCACTGTTACACCATCAAGTGATCAAAAAGCTTCAGCTGAGTGCTCTTCAAGCCAGATCACATCTTCCACTTCTTAGCTGTCCTCCCCTGACTCCTGATATGACACAATACGTCTAAAGAGGGTCTCTAACTGTTAAAAAGGTTCTGTTCCACTACACACTAATAATTCGAAACTACACATTAAGAGCAGGTATAAATCAGCCATGGATTTACAGGAACAGAGTATGGGTAGCTTGTATGATGAGTTTGTGCTGGCTTCTCTTTTGATTGGCACAAAAGTTGAATCTTTTCTTGTGAAGATCCTGCTTCACCAAAGGATTTTTTGAGACACGGCTTGTAATGGCAGTGGAAGGAACTGTGCCTTGCTAGATCCTCCCTAGCAGGGTCAAAGAGGGATCTTGGCAGTTTGACAATCATAGTGCGAAAACAAGAGGGGGGTTACCATGGCAGAAATATCTTTTTAAATCTAAAGTAGGTGAAATTTGAAGTAAACTGTTCTGTTAAGACAACTAACATGGCAGGCAAAAATCCCAAGCTTTCTGGCAAACTAGTCCTTTCTCAAGCTTTGACTTGTTTGACTTGACAAGTTTGACTAAAGAACGGAGAAAATACCAGATTTTTTTTTGCTTTCTAAAAATTATGTCTTCTGTCCTATTAAAGTGTCACATTTAGTGAGCAAAACCCCTGGTTGATCATTTCACTTCTAACTCTGACTGCATTGGCACATTTATAAACAGGTAAACATGAAGAAATCCAGCCAAAAACTCTTTTGTTATTACTAATGGCTCAAAAATCACTGATTTCTGTCCATAGTTCAGGCCAGAAGGAAAATCATGGTACTTTGGGAATGCCATTTTGCATTTTAACAACTCTGCAATACCTTTATAACTTGGATGTACTTGTGATCAAGCAAACAGAAAGAATCAAAAGTTTTAGACTTAATTTTATTAATGTTTAATTCTGTAGTAATTTCATTAACCCAAAAATAAAGGAAGTTAGCTTCCTTTAAAGGAAGTTACTCTCAATTTAAATTACTGTCTTAAATCTTCAGTTCTGTATGTTTGTGAATAAATTCAGGCTATAAAAATTGGTAAAGCTGAGAAGGTATAAAACTAAGTTCCCAATAGAAATGCCATAGATCTTGCCATGCCTATGGACAAAAAAATGCCAGTGATTTTGTTCTGCCAATAAAAAAATTGAATTGAATTTAGAAGCTGACTCCCTGTGCTTTCTTCAAATACAAACAAGCCACGACTGGACAATTTTCTCACAGAATGACCTGCCTAATTGACCTGATAATGACTGATGTTTTTAAGGAATTCAGTTACAACTGCCTGCATATATGTTTTTAAAAAGCAGTTCATTGAAATGTTATTGTCTGCTAAAGTCAGGCAGAAGTTGATGAAAATATTTAAGAATGAGGGGAGTGAGGGAAAGGAAATACTACTCTGGATTTATTTCTCTCCACACCTGTAATTTAATACTGAAAAACTAATACAGACATGTATCTGTATGGCTCTGTACAATTTTTCACTCCAATTTTATTTTCGAAACCCAAAAAAGTAATGATATTTATTTACAGAAACCCAGGCAGATAGGTTATGTCCTGTGTAATTTAATTTTAAATATATTAGCTGTAGCTGGGAAACAATGGATGAAATTAAATTAATTTTTCCACAAGAATTACATTATCCTAATGACTTTTCTCCCTTGATCATTACTAACTATCCACAACTCTCCTTAAGGATGGATTCTTTGTTAGAATTATGAAAGGCCTAACTACTTCAGAATTTGCCATATATTAAAATAGGCAATTCAGCAACCAATATGAGTATTGAGCCTTACTCACGAGTTCTAAGGAAAGTTTTATGATTTTTAAAAATGCATTTTAGGGATCATTTATTGTAAAGCTTTTTAAAACTCACCTCTTCATTAAGCAACATGAAATTTTCTCTTTAGGTATCTATTGCCACAAATTTAAATTATTTCATTAGTTTCTGTTAGTGTTAGATGTGAAGATATTTTTCACTTTTTGTCCTAGAGTGAAACAGATTAATGGCTCTTGAACTTTTGATAGTTTCAGCTACTATTCTCTTTTTCTCATTTTTCATTTTCAACCATCTTGACCAAAAGAAATATATGATCAAAAGTAACTCATATTAACTCATACCGCCTTTCCTCCTCCATTAATAATTTCCTTTCTTTCCCCAAAATTAATTTCCTGGATATTTTCAAAACTGGTGCTTTCTTCCCTTTCTTCAGTGCAAAAAAGAAATCCAGGCTTTCGGAAAGCTCCAATTTCAGCTGCTGCCCCCAAATTAAAATAAACAAACAAACAAATAAATAAATAAATTACTTTGTTCAGTAGCTCTGCTTTCAGTTTTCTTTCCTTTATCTTCATCTTGTGCATTTCTCTTACACGCACTGCTGTCAGAATTTATCTTCTACATAGTGAAGAAAAGACTACAAAATACTCCTTAATGCTTAATATTGAGATATCCTTACATCTTTAAAAATCATACCACTATAGCAAATGGTTAGAAAAAGCCTTCACAGCTAGAAAGCAAAATGTTTATATAGTAAGTGTAGACATGAGGCAGATTTGATTATTATCCAATAAAGGAGGAATAGAAAAAAATCCAAAGAAGATATCAGCCTTGCACCCCTGTAGTCTGTAGAAATTACTAGCTGCTTCTTGACTAAATTAGAACTAGTAAGAAATGTGGAGAAGCCATCACTGCTGCTACATTGTCTTTCACTTCTCTGAGTCCCTGCGTAATTTAGCAGAGAAAAGCTAAACCCTGTCTTTGTAAGCTGCAGCTTAATTAACAAATACAGCCTTTGCCTTAGGAAGAGATAACAACCTCTGGGCTAATTCTAAATTTAAAGAGCGGAGAAAATAATCAGCACTAAGACAATTATATTACAAAGCAAGGAATTCCTCCAAAAACAGATTAATAAGATATATAAAACTCCAGGACAATTGGGAATGCTGTGTGAATGGGCAGTTTTGTTGTTACTTCATAAATCCTAGCGTGGGACTGAAGACCCTTCTTTGTTTTTCCTTTGAGCCTTACATATCCCAAAGCACTGAACACCTCTATTCTGCTCTGCTACTAAGCTGTTTTCCTGCCACAAAATATTTTCAAATTAGTACAAAGAAAATTAAAAATAAAATCACATTTGCAGTAATTAATAAATAATTACAAAAGAACGTAATGCATTATATCGCTATGGTGCACCCTGCACTGTCTGCTATTGGCAAGACAAATCAGAAAAGTAACTGGACAAAAGTGATTGCACAAATAAAGTATTTTTTTCCCAAAAGACTGCTTTTTTTCACCTAAAATTTGAAAACATTTAACTGCTTCTCTGCAAGACAAGTTTATTTAATTGCATTTTCTGATCCCAGTTTCCACCCTCTCTTCTCTGTGAGCAATTTCATTCCTTTTCCTAACTTCTTTGCAATCTTCTACATGCATCCGGATATGTACATAAACAGAGAAGACACACTATGACAGAGGTCACTCTCACAAAGGTCAATGGCAAAGCAGCCAAAGAAGAAACTACGTTTATCTCAATTTCATGCAAGGAAATAAAGATACATTGTTTCAGAACAACACAGATTTTGTTTCAGGGAAGTTCTGGAAAGCATTTTTTGCCCAGGCATTTTCTACTTTTCAGAAATCTGGTAGTGTCAGTGAGGCAAGCCTCCAGATGGCTTTGTCATTTACTATGACAAAAATGCAAAGGTGCTCTACCCAAGTTATTGCTTTGAATCTCCAAATATAGCTTATGCACTTCGTGCAGTCCAGTAACTTCAATATCCTCATCGACCTGCCTGTTCTGCACGCAGCTTGCCAGTGTACCAAACGGGCAAACAGTGCCTAGCGTGGGTGCTGTTAATTCAAGGGAAAACAGTGCTTTTGTGACTGCAGTTTATTCCAGCTCTTTCTCTCCCAAGTGAAATAAGGGGTTTTGGCAAAAAACCATGCAGGTTTACTGGTTCAGCTTTGTTTGTAGGGAGTAGCAAGAACTTGTGCAGTCTACTGTTAATAAAAGATGGTATGCTGCATTCCTAATGGGGAGAACTATGCTGGCAAAAATAGGGTCTAGAGCTGTCCTGAGTCACAAAATCTCTAAAGCGTGAATCAGCCAACACTCTCCAAGGTCTTCTAGCTGTCAAATGGGAAAAACTAGCCCTCAGTCACTGAGACAGAAGGAAAGTGTCACAGCTAACACCCTGCAACGAGCACACCAGTTCTGGGCAAAATGTCAAGGTGTTGACCCATCCTGGTGCGTGTGTGAAGTGGGTATGTAAGTTCCCAGTAAAGCTGAAGCAGATCTCTGTAGTGTTGGAAATATGACATAGGCTTTATGGGAAACTGGTACCATTCCGGAGTGGTCATTGGAGATCAAGCAAGGTACTTCATGGTATTTAGCCACGATCAGGCAACCGATTTGCATTCTATCATATATGTATGCATCTTAGTTTCAAACTGAATCCCACTCCACTTAGGCCAAGGCACACAGACAGTGGAATTTTGAAAATGAACAAGTATTATTTGTTAAATATTTAACAAACCCAGGTTTTTTTCTTGTAAGGAGAAAGACAATTCTGGGAAACAGGCTGGATCCCAAAACATTCAGGGCTTCCTAAGAACTATGTAAAATGCTTCTGATCTGCTTCAGTCATTTGAGAGGAAAGCCCATCTAACTGCTTAAATGAAGTACATAAAATGAAAGCTGGCCTGTGATACCCAGAAGGTCATAAAGGTTTCTCTTCCAAATCTTTATTCCTATAGAGCTCTCAAATCAGAATTGAATACTCTCAGAAAGGTGAAGAAAGGAACTCAGATGTAGCTCTAATACCCTGTTTAAAAAGAATAATTTATTGTCTTGATAATCCAGAAAGAGTTGTATATTAGCATAGACACAATCCCAAATGAAAGGGGGAAGAGCCTGTACAACCACGTGACTATGTCAGATAAAACAGGCTTTTACTTTTTACTGACCGTTAGGAGTAGCAGGCAAGGAGGGCTAGAATTCAGCTCCAGCAAGTAATGACAGCTTTCTGTGCATTTCCTACTGTTTCTGATTTAACAACAAAGAAAAAAAAAATCATAGAATGGCTTGTGTTCCTACCCAGCTCACTCAAAGCTTAAGTCTAGCTCCTGAGCTCTGACACCCCTCTAATACTTCCCCAATGCTCAGTACTAGATTACTGGGTGCTCCGCATAACACCATGTGGGTGTAAAAAAGTTACCAAGGCTGCAAAAATAATATAGAAGGTGGCAACTGTATAACCAGAAGTGCAAATGTATTAAATGTACAACTCCCAGTACAAGATTTGGACAAGAATTCACATAGAAGTTTTTTTCTGAAAGAGAAGGAGGTGATGATACATTCTAGATTTCTGAACCACATGTTGTATTACTATCTTTAAGTCATTTAAACTCTGCTTTTTTGCATAGATGAAAGAAATCAAGGTTCAGCTATGCTTTAAAATTATATTATTCTATGGATAAGCAATGTTGGTGGAGGGGGTAGAATGCAGAGAACAGATTTCATGAACAGGTCTCTGAAGCTTTTATTCCAGGATTACCACCAAGCCTGTAAAGAAGCTAAATTCCATTGCTTTTCCACCCTGTATTATTGTTGTGTTTGGAACATCTAGTTTTCAGATAAATATTTAGTCACAGAGTTTATGACACTGGCTGAGATAAGACTGATCTAGTTTGGACCCTTAGAAACACAGATCCCAGTTTTTCTTCTCTCTTGAATAAAGCACAGGGGAGAACAAATACTTAAGACAAATCCCCGTTTCTGTTTTCTTTTGAAATCACTCAGGATTAACACTATTGCTGCCTGTTAGAGGGCATGAAAGTGAGTTAGCCTTTGAGAAAAGAAACACAAGAAAATGCTGTTGTTCTGTTTCTATGAGGTTGTCGCATACATATTCTTTTCTCTTCTTGTCTAGGCACAGATAATATATGAATATAAAAATGCATAAAGAAATAGGGACCTTGTTATCTGCATCTTCAACCCTGCACTATTTTTCTTAACTTCTTAATTAGTTAAAAATATATGCCTGATCCAGACTATTTTTAATTTCTCAGATATTACAGAGCTCCCTCCACCTTTTTTTAGATTATTCTACAGCTTGCCATCTCCCTTTGCAAGAAAGTATTTTGTTATATGATGCATGCAATTTCTGCTCCTTAATTACCTCTCATTACTCCTACTTACACTCTTGCTCAATGTCCTAAATAATTCCTCTTGAACCTTGCTGTCTTCTCTCTTAAATATTTGCACAACTGACTTGTGTCGTTGTCTGTTCTTAACTAAGTTAAGTTTTAGTAACAATAAATTAATCCTGAAGAATCAGTCACTCCCAAGTAACTGTACTGAGAGCTGTTCTTTGAACTTGTATTCTACTTTTAAAAAAATGTCCTGAGAGAAATAGTTTACTATCAAAACCTTACAGAGATGAACTACTTTCTTTCTGCACCATGACACCAGGATCTGGACTTTCTCATTGGCATCTCTCATAGCAAACTTGTGTCTCACCATTTGCTTGTTTTATATTTGCATTACTGTGGGATATAGAGCTATACCTCCCTGAGGAAATACTTTTTATTTGTCCAAGCTAGTTGTAGGGTTCTGGAAATTACTTTTATTGTCTTGATGTTGCTCTGTCACCACTACTATTTTTAATGTTTTCTTCATTTGCAGCAGTGACAAATTTAATCTATGTTCACTTTCATCTCCCAGATCACTTGAATTATTAAACAAAGCTCTCTGTTCATTGTTGTTTGCTTTCTTTTTTCTTTCTTATTCAACACATATCAGTTATGTAGGGAATTACTTCTTTAAAAATTAGCAGTTAGAATTTAGAACTCTGACAGTACTGCAACAGTACTGTGACAGATTAAAGGGTTTTACAAGACATAAATAAGCATAACTTTATGTACAACATATTTGTCAAACACCTTTCATAACAAGCATGTTGGAATCCAACAGTAATCCCTGTGCCACAAGAACAGGCCTCATCTCTTCCTAATTTAAACTACTGCTGAGTAGTAGTGCCCTTTGTTTATAGGTGTTCAGCTAATTTTCAGTCCAAAAGAGAACACAGTCTATCAAAGCTAATTTCCATTCATTTTTAAAGTAAAAGCATTTTCTATGAATATAAAGTTAAATCCAAAGCCTTTATAAGCTAGAGTTAGTACAAGAGCTTTCTTTCCATGGCTTTTAATTCTGTTTTTCTGTGCCAGTCTGGGAAGATCTCCATCTGAATGTGCTACCTCCCTCCATCAGCCAAGCTGCTGATTTCATTCTGTCACCAATACTTTCTGAATAACTTTTGTTCAGCTCAGAGAGATTTTTTTCCACTTGTTTTCCATCCCTGGATAGCTGACCAGGCTTGGTCTACCTATACAACTTCTTCTCAATCCCTGGTGGCAGATGCAATGGCCACAGTGTAAGACAGCAGGATATATTTATAATATTCTGAAAGGATAATGTGGCTTTTTATTTAATTGGCAGGCGTTGGGTCACTGGCAGTTAATATATTTTCCATATAAATCTATATAACGATATTAATGAAGTGTAAAAGTTAGTGGGCCCATAGGAGGAATGATGGGAACCAACTAAGACTGAACAAAAATCTGCACACCTTACGCACTTCAAGCTAGAGACAAAACCCAGCCAAGGCAGTGGAGCATTTACCTGTACTGTACATGGGAACTTCCCTACAGCCCTACACCTGCAGGCTTAGAAACAGTTTTCATCCCCATCACTTAAGGAAAGCTTGTCTCTCACCTTTCTTCCCGATGCATTTAAACCATCATGTCTCAAAAACATTTTTGGAAGCAATTTGTACTTGGATGGTGTAGGACATGAAATGGAAAGAGGCTGGATGTCTGTGTAAGCCTAAAGCTGATTGCTAATTCGTCACCCACATATCAGCTATCCCAGAATCATTAATCACCAAGAGTGGTACATGACAGCTTCAGAGCTTTAAGAAAAGGAAAGCTGGAAATAGTTTTGGAAGGTACTGAAGGAGTTTTATTTTTCTTCCAGCAAATTTTCCCCCTGTAAAACTGGTTCTGAATTCATCACCCACACATGCTTTCGTAATTCTAATAATATTTTCCATTTATTGGCATGAGGTTCAGGATAAGTTGGCTTTGTTTCTCCTCCCCACTGCCCCTGAGGAGTTATTCTGTCCACAAGAAGTAATGGGCAAAAATGTTTAGCAGTAAGGATTGAAAGTTTAGCTGCTTATCTAGAAAAACAGGGCATGCCTGAAGTCATGGCAATGAAGTCAGCAGAGAAAGCAGACTTCCTTCTGAGCCAACACTGAACCACTGTTGCCTTCTGGTTCTCTGTGAAGAAGGAAAAGAAAGATATTAGCCAACCTTTTCTGAACTTCAGAAATGGCTATTTCTTTTGCCTCTGGTGTCTTTGCACAGACGAGCAAGCCCAGCAGTGCAGCAGTAGGTAGCCTGGCTGTTTCTGGCTGTGCCGTGCTAGGCTAGCCCATAGCCTGCTCCGGGTAAGGTCTGGTATGGTCTTGATATGCCCCATTCTCTGTGTTGGCGAATATAGATGAATTGGACTTGAGCATTTCATGTTTAAAACCTACATGTCTTTCAGTTTTCATAAATCCACCTCCACAGCTTCTACACAGATCTAGGACCCTATGTTTTTAAGGTAGACCCTCAGGCTTTCTTCCTAGCTCTCCCCTGTGCTCTATTCCTGCTTGCTGTCATTTTTCTGGGCATTGTGCTGCCACAGCTGGACTGGTTTTGTTCTTAGCTAACAAGCCCTTTCACATGCCAGAACAAATCTCCCCTGGGGTTCCTGTATCTTCCTCCTAAGATCAGTGCATTTTGCTGGATACTGTGCTGTTGTGCTCGTAGTAGAAGCCTACCCTGTCTCATCCCCTCCAGCTGCCACATCCTCCATGACCCCTGAGGAAAACTCTCCTGGTCTCTCCATACAACCTCTCTGGTTTTCATCCCTGCACAAAGCTTTCTTCTAGGCCAGCTTCCCTTTATTAAGGCAATATAGCCTATATTGCCTATGCATAAAGTGTCCAGTGTTGCACCGTGCATTTGAGTGGAGCAAATAATTCCCCAAGAGGCTGACTTAAAATTATGTAACATACATATTTGGAAAATTGCATTTTATTAGCAACATGGCTTTTCTATGTTTGAAAATTGGATTTAAAGTTTTTTTCCTCAGCAGTCGTGGTGATGCCATTCAGATCATATGTAGAAGCAGTGAGTGTGATGGGAGCCACCTGACTTATAGAATCTCAGTATTCAAGTAAGACTATGAATTGCTGAGGAAAATCTTGAGACTGAAACAGTTAGTATCTTATAAATATCTATTTAACAAAACTTGTCTGCATTGTGCACCCACAGTCTTAAACCGTAGACAATCATTTGCAACCAGTCTTAACATCTTTCTCTGTTCAAATAGAGAACATTGCTCATCTAAATGCAAGTATGTTCACAGTGAAAAAATACAGCTTGTGCTTTACAGGAGGTTAGATTAGATGAATGGTCATTTCCAGTCACAAAATCTATAAGGTGGCTCTTCTTCATTGTTGGTCTTTGAAGAATTTTTGATAGGGTTTTCTTAAAGCAGGACTGGCTTTCGTAACACATGATGAAAATGTTGCAGTGGTAAGGGAGAGGACATTCTGAAACACATCAGGGGATGACTGACGTCTGCAGCAAATTTGGCACATGCAGATGCATTAGATCAGAAGTGCCTGCGCTGTGGAGTCCACGCATGCACCCACGCTAGGCAGCCCTCTGGCAGGTCTGCACCAGACCAATGCTCTCTCAACTGCTGTAGCATTTTTTGTCTATGACATCCCACATGAGCGGGGTTAACTTCATGAAAAAATCCTGCAAAGCTACAGCATTGCACTGTTTTGGCTTCCTCCTTTAAAGAACCTATCTGACACTTGACAATGGCTATAAACAACACCAGCTTCTTAGGGATTCTCTTTTGCATTGTATATTAATATAGGATTTGCACAGCAGGATCTAGATCTATTAAAACTCCTAGAAGTAAACCCACACAAATACTACATAAAATTTATTTACATGGATCAAAAGTCTCTATCAAAATTCCTGTCAGTTCTGTGACGCTACATTTGGGATTAATTTAGCCCACTACAATTATTTTCACATCTGAACACATCATAAAATCTCTATAAAGACATAAATTAAATGGGGAAGAGCAGCACAAAAATTATTTACTATAAATTATGAAATAAAACAAGACAAAACAAGATAGCAAAGTAATCTCTGCACAGATGAACCACTAAAATATAATTAGTGAGACTCTGCAAAAGACTGAATATACCTGAAATAGCTTTAACATGTCTTGAATAAGATATGATCTTGGCTTACTTTTAAAATCCCTGTTCAGCTCAAGAAAAAAAAAAAAAAGAAAGGAAAGGAAAAAGAAGAGAAAGCACGTCAGAGAGATTGGTCTATGACTGGAAAGCTGAGAAGATTACTAATGGCATAATGAAACTTTCTGTTATAGGTTACTAGTCTGAAGGCCGTCCAGTATCACAGTACCCCAAAGCACTACTATTTCATATTTAAGATCAGATGGTGATGGATGGATGGCTGGATGAAAGGAAGGAGTCGGAAACCCAGGATTTAAAAACATGATTCCCTAAGTTAGGCTGCTAAAACAATGACCTTATTTTCAAGTCATGAATCATTGCTGGTCTTACTGAATTGGACTCCTACCACTTCTCTGCAAACTCACTAAAATGGATTTAAGTTGCCTACTTTCAAAAGCTAGACAATAACTTAAAGTTGTACTGTCCCTTTTCATAATGAAGTGAACTGAACCTTGGATTTTATGTTTGCTATACACAACTACCTATGCTGTAATTTATTTTCATTAAATTAAATGGCTGGAACTTTCTAAGTTAAAGAACACATATAGGAGCCTATACGCTTAAAATTACGGAAATGAGGAGAAAGACTGTTTCCAACATTTGTAGTTCTGTTTGCGTGCATCTCCACATCACCTGCCTGAGCTCACAGTGACATTATCAACATGGCAATCGCTTAAATATACCCCTCCCACCAACTAGAACTTTGCCAGAAGTTTATCAAAGTCATTTAGCTTTAAAAAGTACAATAGAAAAAATAAAGAGGGTCTTATGCTATACCCTGAAGGTAAAGTTCATATAAATCAGACCCATCAGCAGAGGCTGATCTCACCTGTCAAGGTGGCACACAGGAAACAAAAGACAAGTCTCTCAGGACAAAGATGTACTGGATGTTATAGACTGAAATGAACATGCTTAAATTGCAAATCAGAAGCCAGAGTGGCCAACAGAGAACAGTTGGAGCTACGTAAGCCTCATGTGTCTCATACACCTAGTTACATATCCAGCCTCATTTTATTACTGCCTGGTGCTCACATAAGCTCCTCGGTTTGGCCCTATTTAAGGAAAGCAATCGCAATCCACTTTGGGATGGAGTTGGCATCAGTGTATGCAATGAGATCCCGCAACAGTTAATAAATGCTTTAATCTCCTAGCTAAACAAAGACAGTGAAGGACCTCTTTGCCACACCCATTACTTGAGACTTCAGCAATTGGGAATTCAAGAGCACATCTAGGAGCTGAACTCGTTATGAAACAGCAGACATGCTGCTTCAGCCAAGAGATCGCATACAGCACCAGATAGATCTCTCCAGACAGCCTCAACAGCCAATTTCACCTGTCGTGTGCTGCAGGAGCGCTGCCAGCTTCCCCCTCTCATAGTCTGGCTCCAGGAACACACAACATTTACCACTTAGCCTCATGACAGAGAGCGTGTTACAAAGCTGAGCATCACCACACAAAATGACATTGCTTCTTAAATTATACCACTCCTCCCTCTGTCGAGCTCTTTCCTGTTCATCGAGCAGTCATACCAGACTTGAAAGAAATGTATGGATAATCAATCAATAATGCCAGGCTGTCATCCTACAAAAGTCACGCCACTGCATGATGCCTTATGTCTGACTGGTATAAAAATGCATCAGTTGAAAGGACCAAAACAGTCATCAAAACTGGTTTTCTATATGGCTTGGAAAAGGCTATTATGAGCATTAAGAAAATCCAGTTTTTGTATCTATCCCATACCTGTAACCATATGGAGTGAGCATAAAGGAAGAAAGCAAGTGTTAAATGATGACAGAACAGCATTGTCACTATTGTGAGTTAAAATTAGTTATCCCAGAAAGGGTGTTTGAGGATTAATGCTTTTACTGTACTCTGCAAATGCAAAGACTTAACGAGTTATAGATTACGATAAAAATACTCACAATGTTCCTCATGTGTTTCAACATTATTGTCAGGCGGGTGCTCTCATAGGATATGACTAATTGTACTCCAGGCTTATAATCAGTTGACTGAGGATCTAAAAAAGGCCAGATAGTTTGATATTTTAGCTAACAGCTCAGCAGAAGTACAACTGTAAAATATTGCAGTACACATGAACTAATACATAAAAAAACCCTATTACATGTTTAAATCAGAGATGAAATTAGAAAATACAGATAAGGAACATGATAGAAGAAAGTAGTCTGACACGCAGTGCTCATTTTCTTTCCTGTTTATACATTGACAGTGAGATATTTTGTTTTCTAATTGCCATCAATCTGAATTTCAGTGGGAAATTTATGCTTGAGTAACAAATAATTGGGGTGCTTTTTTTGGAAATCATTGATGACACTAGTTAGTATTGTTGCAATTCTGTCTGGTTGAAAACATTGGATTTTTATTTATTTTTTTTCCAGTTCCTAGAAGAAAGAAAAAGAAAAAGAGCAAGTTTCCAGACCAGTTCCAAAACAACTTTTACAGAAATGACATCTATATCTATCATATATAAATTCTCCCTTTCTCATTCTGTATTTTTCCTGTGCCAGGCTAGTTTTCATGCAACCCATTGCTTTCATAGATTTTTCTACTAAGATGCATTTACAGTGTTTGAGTCTGTTCCCACTGAAAAAAAAATTTTTCAGTTTTCAAGCAAGAAAGATCAGCCTCATAACGAGGAAGAAATGACTAAGCATATCCTGTTCCTTCTTTCTGCTGGAGGCATTGAGACAGCTGTATTCACTGCCAAAAAGGTGTGTCCTTGAATTTGGGTAGGTAATGTGGCTTACCTGCTCCACAGGGGCAGCAGGCAAAATACAGATGGCTTTTACCACAGTATACCAGGCAATGGTAAACACAGCCACCTTTTGCTATCTATCTGACCTTCTTATTTTGCAGTGTTAAGCCTGAGCAGGATGCACATGAGCCATTTTGTACCACTTGGTCTGAGACCTTGGGTCCTCCCCCTGTGGTCATCATCAAAGATAGTCCAGACATTGCCTGTGTGAATTAACCTGGTTTTACTTATGCAAACAGGGCTTCATTTAATTAGAACAAAGCTGTATTACAACCAGTACACCTACTGCACTTGGAAAAATAAGAACTCAGTCCTGCTAACCTTACAACAAAATAGTGATCTCTGATGAGCTGGGCTCTGTTCTGCCTGTCTCCCTCTTAAAGACGTAGCTGACCTCTAGATCTCAGACAAAAAAGTCCTGCTCCCCTGCATGCACATTGGGATCTGCCACTGACGCACCAGCCTTAAACACACTGCAAGGTGAGATAATGACATGAGCCAAAATAATATAATTGTAATTAATTCTTTAAATAGTAACATACCATTTAAGAAGCAGAAGGAATGAGAAAGGACAATGAGAAGGAAAGAACGACCATCCCATGAAGGTTATGCACTGGCAAGAAGGGGCTTTTTAGAGAGTATCAGGACTGTTCATCCTCAATATCAGGCAGGATTCCCATGTTTTCCCTTCAGCCTCAGCAGACACCTGTGAGCTCTCTGTTTTGCTCTTGCTCTCTCTTTCCCACATGTGCACCAGAGCTCTTACAGCCAGGGTTGTGAGAGCAGGAGATCAAACTCGCTCTCCTCAGCCTTTACTTTGCTGTTGAGCAGAGGAGGCAGCAGAGGAGAAGTTATAATGAATAAGCCACGTTGGCTGTATTTTTTCTGAAGAAACCAAATGAGTAATCTCTGGAATGAACAGAGGCTAAAATAACTACTAGGCAGATAGAATTACAGTGTTGTCGTGTTCCATTGACAGCCAGAGAGCTAGTGCAATTGCCATTTATCCCAAGGAAAGAAAATTCAAATGAGTTAAAAATTACACAGTGTGTACATACAACTGCCATAACAGAAGTTTTCCAGGCAGCCTGGATATCAACACTTCTGAGTTTCTGATGTTTGGACTGGAATTTTAGAATATGAATCCATCTCCAATTTCTTCCCTTTAGAGACTACAAAAATACATTTTTAATCACATCCTAATTAGAGAAGGGCCTGAAACAAACTCTTGAAGAATTGAAATCTTATGAAGAAATCACTAAGCTGGGACTTAGAAGACCGAGGCGCAGTTCTTCATTTGTTATTCTCCTTTATGAACTTTGACAAATCACTTAGCCAGACTGTACCTTATTTTGTTTCTCGTTGTATGCAAATAAGGACAAGGAAGGATAGGGGATGAAAACTCCATGAACCAGACAATGCTGAGTTTGTTCCAGGGTAACAAAAAGCCCACAAAAATCAGTTCTTCCCATCATCTCGCAAAGCCATTTCACCTTGTTTTTAAGTTGTGGGACCTTTTCCCTTTAAGTTGCAACAGGAAAAGTGGAGTCCTAGACCATTAAACACAGCGTAACACAAGGGGAGTTGTGTTTTGACATAAGGGCACAATTCACTTGTGGGGTTCTGTTAATTTTGTGAATTACAGTGGGTTATCCTGAGCAGTTTAACAAGAGCAACAGATTTCAGAGTTTAAATTACATCATCAGAATTCAGCTGAACCCCATGCCTTTCCTCTCCTACCAGTACTACCAGGGCCTTTTTCTGCATTACTTGAGTTTTACAGTGTGAGTGCTTATATCCAGTCAAGGAATTTCTCTGCAGGAGTGGACATTTTCATTTAGAAAGAAAGAAATGTAAATAAGCTGAAAATAATGAAAAACATGGGAGGAGAAAATGCGTTTCTAATTGACTGTATAAAATGAAGTCTGAAACAGACACTATGGGCATGGCTTTTACTAAAATGTTTGCTCTTTCTATATAGTAAGTTGAGTACTAACGGGGGGAAAAAAATTAAAAGGAAGGAAAAGAAAAAAATAACAGAGTGCAGGGAGTCTGATAAACAGAAGAAACGTCTATTGCTTATATTTCATAATAGAAGACAGTTACTGTTAGCTACACTCAGCTGTTATATTTTAGGTTTCCCCACATTCAGCGCTAAATCATAGTCTCTTTGACGTCTAGGTGATTTTAGCTTCAAATGATAATGAAATACACGTACAATAATTACTTCCAGTCTATCCAGCTTGGGCAGATGGACTTGAGCTCAGGCCCTGCATTTTTAGGAACTGTCATGCTCTACTTGCACTCTATAATGGGCAAACACCAAATGCTGGTCCGTTGCAGATACAGGAAAAAGCTCCACTGACTTCAGCTGAAGCAAGATTTCTCTCTGAGGGACTGATTCTTTGCTCGCTGGTGTCAATGCAAAAGCTGTCAAATACCAAATGAGGACCCTGGTGCGCTTGTAGCATTTTTCTATATGACTTGTGCCTCTGTGTCCCAGCACTCTGCAGTGGAAGTCAGCCACCAATCCCTACTGCAGAAAAACCCAAACGCTCTGCCAGTTTGTAATATCTCAAACTATAAACACTAGAAAACTGTGGCTCCTTTCTTCTTTTTCAACCACAAAATTAAGGCAATGAGTGCTCAAATTTCTACCAAAGGTGGAATGATCTTCAGAGCAGCCAAGTATGCAGTTATTTTCTTTATCTGGATGGTCTTTTCTATCATGTTGGAGAGCTACCAGCTCTATATTCTATCATTTGTGCGATGTTTTCATTAGCAGCATTTTAAGAGCAGCTCTGCATTACACTGCACAATGCATGAGAACTATAAGCAGCGAGGAAGATACTACACAGAAGACTAACAAAATCAGTTTAATAATACATTGCATTTCACATGTGGATGGAAAAGCATTGTGAAAACGCTGATTAACTAAGGGTCAGAGCACTACTGTTAGGGAGTTAAGTATTACTCTATATTCTGCACCCTCATATTTTTCTTAGATCTTTCTTCTGGGTGACAGCCAGTTTTAACATCTGGCACCAAAGGGTACTGGAAGCTGTTTGGTTTTCCAGGGCCAGGGTTGAACGCCCCAAGCCAGCCATCTGCCTGTTTTAGCTACAGCTTGGGTTTATGAGCCTCCAGTGTACCCAGCTTCAGCTAGTCAGCTGTAAATACATTAACTACCTCACTGGTTTTGTCCCACAAGCCAGCAAGAGGTGCTTATAGCCAGCAAAACAGCCTAAATGTAAGTGAAGTAGGAATCCAACTTGTGGCAAGAGCTTTACATTGAGCATGAGCAACTGCAGCAGAACGAAACACTACATAACATGAGTGAAACAGCCTACTCTCTTCAGGGACTACTCATGAGGACTGTGATTCTGCGTGGAGAGGCATACTGTATGAGAGCCTTTTTGGAAAGCTTGAATCTTCCTTTAGAAGGGCACAGGGCCAGTTTCTGTACTACACTAAATGGACAGAAGCCCATAGGAATGCATGGAGCACTAATCAAACATGCCAGAGCTGGACCTGAGTTGTGCACTGTTGTAACCAATAGCAAAGACTTCATGGTATCATAACTTCAGCAAAACAGGTAATTATTAATATTTTCAGGAGATATAAACTCAAAAAAAAAAAAAAAAGAAAACCAAGATGACATAAAAATGTTTTTGACAGATTTTCTTCCTTCCTTTTATAAAAGTCTGTCTCTGAAATCATTCCTGATATCTTCTCTCACTCCCTTGTAGTAAGCTTGGTATAATGAAATGCTGACAATATTCAGTATAATTCAGAATTCACCCCACTGGGAGTACTGAATCAGTATTCATGTCAAAGTAAATTTAGCACTGATTTTTAATCTCTTCATTGCTAGGAGCACAGCACAAATTCATAAATTTTAATTTTTATTTTACTTTAGTAAGAGTAATTACCTATAACATTTATAAATTAAAGCAGTGTAAGAGAAAGATGCTGTCTTGATCAAAATTCATAACCTGCTTCTACTGGGCATTCATTTTATTTTATATTGATCCTAACTAAGAGACAGATGATTTGCTTGCATGAAGTCTGAAAGAGAAATCACCAGATTCACGGAAAGCTACAGTCCATATTAAACCTGAGTTTTTCTTCAAAACAGGCAAAAATTAAGGCCCTTATAAGCTCATAAAGCAATGAAAGCTTTGGGGGCAGGATGTATTCTTTTCATGGACATTGTCTCTCTCCTGCAGGCTCAGTGAAGTTAGTTCCTGCCCCAGACTGACCAGGGCATTACCACAGGACTTACTTTCAAACGAAGAGTGTTTCAGGGGACACTCAGCAAACAAGAGCCTCCAGGGCCACTGTGCTCTTCCCAGCAGCTCCTTGTTTGCTATCTGGCAGCTTGGCATGATCAGCCACCTCCTGCCTTAGCTGGACTTGTGTCTTCTCCTTCTCACATGATGGGTGATAACAGGGTGCAGCATGCCATGCAGCGAAGATCTAAGTGAGCTAGCTCGGGTATGGCAGCAGCCTGACTCCAACAACAAGGAGCGAAGTATAAACTAACTTATATCAAAATAATTTTCCAGGTGGGTAATTAGCACATGCGTGTCTGGTCTTCCTCCAATAGCTGAGCTAGCTCATTTACAGCTAAGCTGACCTACTTCCACAGCTCACTGCAGTCGACGGTCGGCCAGGTGCGTTCCCTGCCTCGCTGACCAGAAGTGGTGCCGTACTCAGAGCAACGCAGCCTGTTATTCTTGTTCTCTGTTTTTACCCATTGGATCCTGATTTGGCCCACGTGTGTTACTGGTATTCTATAAATAAATGACAACAATTCTTTTTCTAGGACAAAGGGAGGTAGGGTTTTTGGGTTTTGGTTTGTTTGTTTTCTCCTGTGTTAAACAAAAGTTTTGCCTGGAGTCTAGGATGGAAGTGTCCAAACTTTAAAAGACAGAGTTCCTCAGCACAAAAGTATAGTCCCTCTGTAACCACACTGCTTGGTGCCAGAGGCACATTAATGTCCCCCAACCAGGTTGTGACCTTCACCTCCACCTACTGTAAAGTGAAGCAGCACATTGGATTACCTGTCACATAGCTTTCATCAAGCACCTGCTGAACACATTCTTGCCTCTACTTCTTTATTCTCTTCTCTGATTTTGATGCCACTGACAACAAAAAGAAAAGCTTACCCTTCAGACCATATTGGTCCAGGACGTCACTGTAGGAATTATGAGGTCATGATTTATTTCTTAACTTTATTACAGACTCAGTTCATGCTTTTGCATGAGACTTTTACACCCAGATTCTCTGTAATAATTAGGCACCTAAATATTAGTGAAATGTCAAAATCCTTCTAAAGACCTGGGAATTTAACTCCTTTATGCCTCAGCTCACTCTCACATGTCTACATCTCCAGTTAAAGAGTCTACAGAGAGAGGCAGCCCATGGCCCAGACTACATGTTACATTTGTACTCTGGTTTGGATTTTCTGTGACAAGATTTAGCCTTATATATTCCTTACACCTAGGACATCTTTGCATTATCTCCTCGTTCCTTTGTAAAAGTTGGAGCAACCATTAGTAATTTCCAATAGTCATAATGGATTTAATACGATAATGGCATGCCCTAATCAAATAAACTCTACACAGGGGGAATCTTCCAAAGGCTGAGAAGCCAGAATGGGATTTATTTTGTTCTGATGGATTAAAAAAAATGGTCCCAGCAAAAGAGATAATGAAGCCCCTGTCTGCAGATGGATTAAATTAACTTAATGGACATGCAAACTAAATATACAGAGATACTCGCACTCCTTTCTGAAATGTGGATAACTGGTGATCCTGGAAACTATTTTATCCTATGAAGCACATAACAACCAGCTGAACTGTTGTGGTGCAGAGTGCAGGTGCAGGCTTCTTTATGTGACTTTATTTTGCCTACAACCTGACTATAGAAGATTATTTTCCATGCAGAACTAGTGCAGTGGAAGACAATAAACATTCACAGTTCACATTTTATGGTTTATGCTTTGGCTTTTAATGCTGTAATGCCAGAGATTAGATTAAATTAGGTGCTGGACAGAAGAAGGAAATGGGTTAAGTATTTAGATCGGCTAAGGGAGCAGTGCAGAATCTCATTTAGTAAGAAGTGAATTACCACTATCATTAATAATGTATGCCTAGGCATTAACATAGTGTTCTGTTATTTACCTGCTCCGCTCATTGTGAAAATGACTAGAAGTCATCCCTGATTTTCTTCACTTGTCCAAGCACATATTGTGCTATGTCATGACTCAGATCCTTTCCTCCAGATTCTTCTCTAAAGATTTTCTTTTGTAAAACAAGAAACCTGCCACAGTTTGTGTAAATAAACTTTTACTTTGCATATAGGTATGTTTATTCAAAAATAAATGAGGCAAGGCTGAGGACAATATGTCAAAGTGAAAGAAAGTTACAGGTCACACTAGTAACACATTTTCAAAGGCCTTGAGAAATCAGAAATTATTTGTTGGTATCTTTATGTCTTAAAAAAAAAAAGCCACCTAAACACTTTAGACTCACCTTTACATTCTATATTGAATATTATTAAATAAAACCTTTTCAGAAAAGAAATCAGATTGGTAATCCACATACCTAAGGTCACAGGTGATGAATCTTCTGCCAAGGTATCTTTGGACCAGTTCAGGAAGAAGAGTACAAGCTTATTCTGAAAGAAAATCAAAATATTTTAGGGAATATTGTATGTTGTGCTCTGTTCCTGAAATTATTCCCCTCCAAGTAGATTGCTGGTAGGTTTCTAAAGTATATATTAGAGGCAGCAATAGAGAGGAGCCTTTCCCCTCTGATCATGGGCAAGGACCCCAGGGAATGATTTCTCCTCAGGCACTGGGAAGACAATGGTGCCCCTTACCACTGGCTCAGGGATGCTGCATTTGTGCCTACCTGGCCCCTTTCTGTCAACACACTTCCAAACAGCAATGTAAGCCATAGACTTGCATTCTTCCTTCGTCTCCAGTGTCTCAGGATATGTATTAGCAGCTGCAACAACTTTTACAGAGCAGTCCATCAGTGAAATAAATGCAGGAGAACATCTTTACTATGTATTGTGTAGTCAGCATGAAATTCGCCCTTGGCACTGTACTGACCTCAAGCATCTGACCTAATGTGTGGCTCCCTGAGGCTTAGATACTGTGCATACCTCCCTCACAGGGCAGCTTAATGGACGCTCACACTGAAAAGCTCCATACAGAGTTAACTCCTACCAGAAACCAACGGGGAGTGAAAGAGATGATCATATTTTGCCATCCTGTTTAAAAGAGTAATCCACATTGTATACTGCACTATAACTTCTATTTTTATGTACTGACCTGTACTGCTCTAGTGAACATATATAACAGGTAGTTACGTTCAGCTGTAGAGAATTAAACAATAAACCAAATCCCCAGATTTGAGTATTGTGCGAGGCAATAAAAATGTGAATTCTGAAATGGACTCATATGATTCTGAATCAAAGGTGGACAGTAATTGCATTTCATTAGCTTTTTTCATACAGTCGTATTTCAGAATGGCCATTCTTTAAGATGGTTAGAATTGCTACATTCATACCGATGTTACTTGGACTGACACTGTAATGAAAGGGTAGAACAAGAGACTTTTCAGATTCTAGCATTAAAGTGTCACCATCATTTTTTTCCAGGCTGTGCAAAATAATGTGTCTCTTATCACCAAGATGTACTTCATGTAACATTTGTCTTGTTTCAATTTGACAAGATGTGGCATGATTTGTGCAAGGAAAAAAGAGAAGGAAGCGTTTAGTGACAAACACAGCTAGTGAGGAGTTAACATGTGGTTACAGCAGACAGAGGAACAAGATGTGTATGTTCAGCATAGAGATAAGATTTAGCAATCTGGATTTATTTTAGCAGTTGCCTTTTATTTTTCATTCTACTGTTTGGAGCTTTTCCTCCCACACTGATATTTTCTTTAAAAGAAAAACAGAGGAGAAATAAAAGAATAAACCAACAGAATTGTTTTCTTTGAAATGAATGACAAATCCTTTAGCTATTAGCAGTGGACTGCCAATATACCTGTCTCTTCTGAGCATGACTAATTATTCTCTCATCTCATGTAGATAGCTTACGGGGGAAACAGCATACACCTGCTTTAGCTTCCAGTAACTTTAAACAGCCACGTTATTCCCTATGGGACCTCCATTTGCTCTTTCAGCAAAAGTCCCAAGTGTGGGAAATCTCAAGGGCTGAAAGAGTATATTTTTGGCAGCTCAGCCTTTATTTGACAGCATGAAAATAAGCAGAGAAACTTAAGTAGCCCTTCGAGTTCAGAGATCTTGAGAGAATCGGGCAGGAGGTAGAAGCAAGGATACACTAAATGGCTTGAAAGAGAAAAAATTCCACATCAAGCAGCCTGGTTTTCTGCTTCCTCTCCACTTACTCTTTCAGCAATAAATGGAAATATATGAACAGAGAGGGTTGTAAGCAGGAAGTGCAAGGATTTTTTCAGGTGATAGTTCCAAATTCTCACTTCTAAATGAGAAAACACTGACCAAAAAAAAGACGTTTAGTTTAAGTACAGAAGTGGAATTCGCGCAGATCTTAAGTCAGGCATGAACGCAACAGGCATGTACACTGCCGATGCCACAGCACTGATTTTAAAGCTTGCCCTGTCTGTGTGTCCATTATACTCAACAGGTACTGAAGTATGTGGGGAAGCAGCAAGGCCAATGTTGGCAAATGGATTGCAGAGGCATATGTAGCAGGCTATCCTGGTCAAAGTGCTTCAAAAGCAATGGCAGAATTCTCCTATATGTTTGTGACAATAAGCATGTTGCACACTTTTATCCGTAAGTCAGCAATTTCTCCCTGAACTCTGTTAATCTGCCTGCTGCAGGAGTCCACCATCTAGATTTCCACCAGTAAAATGTGTAAGTACCTTCTTAAGTTCACTCTTTGTTAGCAGACCACCAAAGCACATGATGTACTTTTAGGTGATTCCTAAATCGATGGACTTCAATCAGTTGAAGTCCAGTCAATGGGACCGAAGTGTATGCTTATAGCTAAGCATGCATCTAATTACACTGCTAAATAGAAACAGGCACATCAGAGCTTTGAACATATGTATGATGAAAAACACACTGTATTTAGGTGGATAGAGTCCAGTTCTAAA
This sequence comes from Ibycter americanus, assembly GCA_035590275.1. NCBI lineage: Eukaryota > Metazoa > Chordata > Aves > Falconiformes > Falconidae > Ibycter > Ibycter americanus. The sequence goes on from JAVJGI010000060.1 coordinate 21,013,976, forward strand.
CAAGCAATTGTTACAAAGATGTGACCGTAGGTGGGAATCTTAGACAACCTGTGATAGTCTTGGCAGATAGGCATGAGGATGACCATAAGCACTCACCTACCCCTTTTTCCCATGGAATTCTTACCTTTAAATCAGTAAATGAAAATTCCCTAAAATAGTGCCCATTTAGGAATTTTTAGGAAAGCCTCCTGTCATTTGTCTAACCATTCTTACCTAATAAGACAACAATCTTTAGTAAATAATGCTGATATTTTCCCAGGTCACTCAATAACTTTTGCCTATTGGGGAGCAGCCAGGTATGTATGGGTGCATCAGTGTTGGTCTGGCTGGAACTGACCCACGACGTTTTTCAGCCATTAAACTCAGAAGGGACAAATTCCACCTTCGCTTACCCTAGGACACAACTGAAATAAGCAATTTCAGTGACATCGGGGGAGCTGGCACATCCCTGCACCACTGTAGCATGGTAGAATTTGGCTGCTGCTCTCCATCAGAGACTAACTAGAAAAGCACTCTGCTGTTAGTGAAACACTGCCTGATTTCAAGCTGGATTTAATTTTGTTACAAAGAAAAGCAGCCTCTCCTCTGCTTTCAGCTTTCTTTTCAGCTGTGTTAGAGTAGATTTGGGGTCAGAGAACACCCATGCACCTGTTATACTTTAACAGGATGGAGAATCAGCAGGAAAGAAAGAAATCAGAAAAAGCTGACCTTGCTGCAGCTATTATAACTTCAGGAAAGGACAGCAGAAAATAGAGAGGCTTTGAACCCTCCCCATTTTGGCTCTGCTGGATGCCTTGCTGCAGGAGTATGGGAGTGGTGGGAGTTTAAGGGACCCACGTACCTTGGGTGCACTCTATACCACTGCGTTACGTACCTCCATATGGGCACTGTGGAAGCTATTTTCTCATCTCTGCAAATCCCAAGTAGTGCCAGTGAATAAAATACAAATGAAATATGGGAAGCTCTTATCAAACTTGCTTAATTTTATAGTGTAAAACATTAGTCACTCTAGAACAACACTGTGGTCCTGGTTTTCACTGTATGCTTGAAAATGACTGAATGCAATTTACAATCACTTCCATTTACATCCTCTTTAAAGCCCTTTTACACAGCCTATAAGTCACTGTTTATAGAACCTCTCCATAGCTGATACGCTGTTGCTGTTTGCTTACCTGCTTGCACTAGGTTTATCTTTGGCCCCAAAGTCCTTAGTTAATTTGGACACTTAGAAAATTTATATAGAGTCAAAACCCAATATACCTCATATCTTTTTACTGATTAGCCTACCGTGCATCTACCTGCACTTACTATTATCTTTGCCACCCCTCTCCCCATGATAAACAAACACCCTCAAACATCTAAGCCCACTGAACTTGAACACAAAATCAATCTATGTGAAAGATGTAGGACAAATAACATATGTTTATTAAAGGCTATGTAGTTTTGCAAGGCCAGTATGTACATTTAGTGTCTGAGCTGTGTTGCCAATAACAATATCCACAAATTAAATGCCACTTCTTTTAAATGATGAGAGATGGGACAATTATCTATAGAATGTTACTAGCTGGTTGATGGTACCAAATATACATGGTTGTTATATAAAACATTGCTTTAGATTCAGTTTTATAATTTTCACTTTTAATGGCCAAGCCAGGCGCAAGTTGTTTTTTCAAGATAAGCATGAAGACATTCAGCTTTGTGATTACTGCTGTTAGACACCAGGGCCACAAGCAGACTAAATTATTGGAGCCTTACCTTGCTTTTGTGTCCCCAGGGAGTGTACAACCCTCCTACAATACAGCACGAAAATGACAAGCCACTAGGACAACGCTAATTTATATGATATGTTATGATATGTATGATAAGTTTGGGCTGCAATCTCCATTTGGGCCAACTCAGCTGGAGTTAAGAGTGAAATAGAGAAAAATGTAAAAGTGGTCAGCAGCAGCTGCCTTTTGTCACAGATTTGATTTATACTTTGATAATGTATATTTTTGTCCTCCTCCATGTTACCAACCTTCAATTTACTGTTTTTTGATGCTTCACCTCTTGTCGATGGCAGCACTTGCTTGTTCTGCCATTTAATAAAGCAAAGCTCCAGGAGTCTAAACATTGTTGAGTATGTTGCCTTGCTGATCTAGAAGACCCAGGTATTTCAACGCATGCAGCTGATGAGCCAGTCAGCAATGGTGCAACTGGCACAAAACTAAGTATTCTTATGGTGTGACCATATATATTGCAACTGGTTTGGGAGTAGAATGAAATTAAAAAAGGTGCTAAGCCTGTTTTTGATCCTGCCCTAAACGACTCAATATGACAATGAGGTGCATAAACTTCTGCATTTTAGTGATTGGTGTAACTAATATAGCTTGTTGTTCATCTATATAGTCTGGTGGTGTAGTTATTTATATTCCAGTGTTACTCTGAATTTAGGAAAAGCACTCCTATTCTAGGCACCTCTTCATGTCTAAGAGGAAGCCAATGAATGAAGTTTATGCTCAAAGTAAACCACAGACTTTTAAAACTGCTTTGAATAGGGACAGGCACAAGCACAGTTAAGCATTTAAACTGGCCCAATAGCAAATATCTCCACAAGCTGATGTTTCTGCATTTATTGGATCTGATACTAAAATTCAGAGATAAAGGTGGCCTGAAGTTTCTATTCTTTAAAGAAGGGTTTAGTGAAACATTGAATTCGATTTGAACTACGGTGTAAATGAGAAGGCAACTATTTTCCACCTCTCCTCCTTCGTTCAAACCATTTAGCAGAAAAGATCAGTGACATTCTGACCTACTCTTAATTATAAAACAATTTCCATAATCAGAACTTAGTCTGGACTTAAAAAGCATGCACTTAAGACATGACTGAGGAAAGAATTTGGATATAATCCAATTCTTTCTTTATTTCTAGGATTTTTAATTACTTATTTGGTAAAACCAAACATATAGTCAGTCCTGTGTGGACTGGTCTAAACTTTTCAGAGCTGACATGGTGTCTAGTCAATCAGGGTAATGTGTTTACAGTAATAGCAAGGGTATTTTATAACAAAATAACAGCTCTTCTCTCCATCTCAAAGAATACTCCAGCATACCCTACAGCTACAATACAGCGACGATACTGTACGGGTACCATTAATTGGAAAGAAATGACTGTGTCAAGAAAGTGAAGGGAAACCTGTTCTAGAGGCAGCTGCTCTTACAAGATTTCTCCACAGATTTCTGAATTAATTATTTATTCCTACATAGTTTTACTATTTCGTAGGAATGACAGTTTGGTAATGCTTGAGAACAGACAACTCACTAAATGGTTTTGGTCAGGTTCCCTAGCAATTTGAGAAAAAGGACAAATTTGACTGCAAAGTTGCCCAAGACATGAAGAAAGACAAAATAATTGTATTTATTTTTACCAAGAAAGCCTCCTAGTTTGGCTTTCTGCTCAGACTAAAACCAAGAAGACATGATGACACTTTTAAAAGAGTCACACCAAAGGAAAAAGTAAAAAAGAAGCCTTCAGCTGGGAATACAATGGAAATTACCCACTGACTGGTCTCCTTGTTCTAAGTGGGTCAGAGCACATCAGTATTTTCTAAATTTCTCACATCTCCCAGCAGGAGAAGCATATTGAAGTAAAAATAATGTTTCAATGTTTATAGAGTATCAATAACTTTGAAGGTTATTATCTAGAATTGCAAGTTAGCTGCATGGTGGTAAGCAGGATGATTTCCCGCATGCAATAACACTTTACAGATTGAAACAATCTGCTCATTACTCTGTTTATTATCATGCCCTCCAAGTCCAGAACACCTGTAGCTGTGCAGCCTGCTTAGGCACAAAACTGTTTTCTTCTCCTCATGGTTCAGCGCTATAGGCTACACCAGACTGGAACAGTTTTCAGCAACCGCATAGTCCAGCATGCCTGAATAGCCCTACTGGGCTGGCTCAGAGCCACACCACCCCATGTCCCCAAGCAAACCTGTACAGTTCACTCTGAATACCCTATTCGTGGTTGTGTCCCGGTGTCCCAGCAGCAACGTGCTAGGAGAACTTGCCCAGCTCCATGGGTGCATGCTGCAGGGCCACAGAGAGAGAAGGAAAGACGTCAGGAAGGCCAGCGCCAGGCAGCAATCTCTGGTTGGGTTCTAGCTCATGCACAGACCATGCAGCAGGAGGGAGAAGAGAGCTTCTGCACGTGACCGGGGAATGTTTTTATTATTATCCCAGGGCTTTAAACAGTCTAATTTTTCAACCATAGATTAGGCTTCTACACAGAAGTGCTTGGCCCAGATTGAAAATCCATGTACCTTATGGCAGCCCAGAGCACAGCAGAAGATACAGAGCTCCTCATTTCTAGGTCACTGGCTTATATCAATTTTTCCTCAGCTGTGACCGAAAGGCGCTAATGTAAAATAAACCCACGACCCTGCCGTGAGTGACAGAAATTGCACCACAATTAACCCCAACGTGTGCAGTTTATTTGGCAAGGTCAGCCAAGGGAGCCAAGCACCCGAGTCAGCTGTTCATACAAAATCAAGTCTAAGTCTGTGAAACAGATATTTATCCTCTTCAGAAATCTTCTCAGTTTCAACTCAGGGCACAGAAGTTATAATCAGATGAATAAGAAATCTCCTGTTTGTTTTATGTATAGACAATTTCCTCTTTAATCTCTATCACACAGTCACAGCTGGGAAAGTCATATAGTTGGGCAGCAAATGTTTTTATCCACTGGCAAGATATTTAAAATTTTGGAGAAAACAACATCCTTTCATATCCTCTTTTTACATCCTAGACTATCTACGCTATTGAACCAAAGCAGCCCCAGTTTGCACTCCGGCCCTGAGGCCACGGGACAGGACGTGGCTCCCCTGGCTGAGGCCCAGGCTCTGCTGGGGAACACGCCAGCAGCGGAGCAGCAGGGTCAACGCACAAGCTCTTGCCTTGGTGCCCTTGAATTTATAGGCCTCTACAAGGATCTAATGTAAAACACAGGTTTTTCCTGCCCGTCTGACAGCTTTCCTGACAACACCTGGTTGCTGGAAGATGCTCCTTTCTCTCAGACCCTGGTGTCACTGTCGGTAATTAACCATTGGACTCCCAAAGTGAGTCAGGGTAATAATTTAGCATCCTCCTGGGGCGCGCGGGGCCGGTTATTTGCTCTCAGCCCTGGCTTTTACAGTCCTGCGGTGCTAAGGCTGTCCTGGGCCAGAGGATGGAGCCTGTGTTTGTTACCATTTCAACTTTCCATTTTGAAACAGGAGGAAAACATCAAATCTCAAAAAACAATTATGAATAAAAAATCAGAAACCATCAATTTTAATGGACACAATGTATCTTTCTGGTAATATTGAAACATTCTGGTTTCAGTCTTACGTTTGCAGAACAATTTCTTCTATTTGTTAACTAAATTTTGAAATGAAAAGTATTTCTGGGCTGAAAGGCTGGAACTTTTCATTTAAAAACTGTCAAAATCAGACTTTTCAATATTTCAAAACTTATTGTTTTTTTAGACATTACATTGCTTAGAACCTACTCCTTACTGTCAAAAATTCAGTGAATCACTTCTTTTGGATGGCAGCAAAGGAAGAGAAGTTTTTCTGAAAAATGCCCTGCCAGGTCTAATAAACTATTTTTCAGCTATTCATTGTCTTTGTCTTAAGTTCTGATGAATGCTACAATGGCTCCATCTCAAAATGGCTGCATCAGAAGACATGTCATTTATGTTCTGTTTTGGGTTTTTTTTTGTTGTTGTGTTTTTTTTTTTTTTCAAATGAGGTCATGGAAAGCATGGATCTTTTGGTACAATGCTACTAAAAGTCATATGCAAATAAAATAAATACTGAAAGTGCTCACATTAGCCAGTTTCCTTGATCCACTTAATAGTTGCTTTAGATAGCCATTCAAATCCTTCACTCTTTTATGTTCAAGATCTGTCAAAGGTAAATGCCATGAGTGGGGAAACCTGCAAAAGAAGAATATTCATAAGTATAACTCTTGTGCTGTATTTGATGAAAAATTTCCAGCTCTACTTAACAGAAGAAAGTTAACACTTTCTAAAAGGTTTTGTAGGTAGGGGAAGGGAGGGGCACAGTGTCCAAAAGACTGGTTACCCTCTGACTCTGGTTCTTCTAATAACATGCTGATATTCTGTTTCATATTGTACCCCTTTTCCTGTCTAAATAATTTAAAAAAAAAAAAAATTAAAACCCCCTAAAGGATACTTGCACTTTATGGTGTCTAAATACATCTAAAAACCTGGTCCTTTATGCTCCCCGGAAAACATTACCCTCCCCATGCTTTGCACTGTGCAGAGCACTACGGATCTCTGATCTCAGCCCAGGGTTTATGCTATACAAACCCTTACTACAGAATATTCAATACCAAAAGCTTACAAAACAATGTAACATTTTATGAATATATCACTGCTTGCTTTTTTACCTCAGCTATTTAGAGTGTATTTAGAGCTATTTAAGTTTTTCAGAGCAGGCCCCTGATCCCCTATGTAATTTCAGGCACTAGCATAATAAAAGTAATATATGAAAACAAATGATGGTCATAATAACAATATCAATCCCCAGAAAAGCAATAACAATAATAATAGTAATGTTCTTGCTGAATTTTTATTAAGATGAATTTAATTTCAGTCTAGTAAATAAACCACATATGCATGAGTGGCCTTATGTAAATTTTCAAATGTCGTGATTGAAAATGTCAAAACCCCACATAATATTTTTCTAGAATCATCTTTGCATTTTAGAGACAACGCACATTAGATCAGTCAAAAGGTTAGATTTTTAACAGTACACATAATCAATTTATATTAACCTTGCCCTGACAAGGACTATTTATCTCTCAGGGTGAAGTAGCATTAGAAAAGCTATCTGTGCTAAATTGCATGTAATGGTTTTGTGATACGGATTGCTAATATTGGGATTCATAATTAATATTATGCTTTATGTCCTCTAATCTATGTAATATAGAAAGGTAGAAGTTTGATCTGATTGTGTTTCATATTACAACATCACTATTAATAGTTAACCATGTCTTGCTTACAAATATTTTTTTTTTTTTCTGGTACAACCTTCTTTATCCACTAGATCTCAAGAGATATATGAAGGCTTCAGAAAAATGAATAAAGAGCCATCTAGCAGTGCAATACACTGAAAAGAGACACTTGGCTGGTCTTTTGAAAGGCAGCTGTGTAATACTGTGGGGAAGAACTTAGCACTGGTACAATTTAGTCTGCAATTAAAACAGCAAGGGACCAGGATGATAGCAGCATATTGTATGTATGTATGTATGACCTTTTGATTATTTTTGCCTATAGCACTGTAAGATCAGGGCTCAGGCACTGTACAAATGAATAGTAAGAGGCAATTCTTGCCTTATGAGATTGCAGTGGCAGGACACATAATGAGGCGGGGGAGGTGATATGAACCAGGATCATGACATATATGAGCTCCACAGATAAAAATAGAGCCCAGGTCATTTGGCACACATAGATGGCCTGTGAGTGTTCTGGGTTCCTCTGGGGCACAAAAGGAACTTCTTTCAAGAGATGATAGGGAGGATCTGTTTGGAAGCAGCTTAAAATTAATTAGACTGTATAACACAAAGAAAGGAGTCTGGCTGTAAAATGTAGGCCCTCAGAAGATGCATCCTAAGACCAGTGGCCAAACAGAGGACAGAGAAACTGCTGAGTGTTAGCACCAGTAACTCTGTTGCAGGGAAGGAAGGACAATACAAACCTTGTGGTGGTACTGACCAGTTCTTTAAAAGTTCTTCACGCTTTTGCTGAATTGTGCCCATGGCTGAAACTGACTTTGCAGTTGTGAACACACTTGTGTTAGAAAAGGTTAACTCCCCAAGCTCATTTTGAGCATCTACCTTAAGTGTACCAGAAAAATATAAACTTGTGCCATGTGCAGACATCCTGCATAGCAGATTCCATTTCCTACTTACTAGCTTCAAGAACAATCTGCATATAAATTATGTCACTTAAATGCCTTGCTGGGTCAAAAGATTTTTGTCCTTTTAAAAACAATAATTAAACACAATGAATACTCTGAAAACAAATAAAAGGGAAGGTGCTAGAGTGCAAGGGCTTGCTTGGGGCAGCTATGCTTTGACTTTTAAATATGGGCTGAATGTTTAGATATCAATAGCAAAATTTCAGATGTTGAGAACTCTGAGATTTTGCCATTAGTTTCTTGAAATATAGCCAGTATTTAGCACTTGTATGAAGTAGACTCATATTGCATTATTTCTTCCTGAGACAAGAATATATACAATTTCATGAATCAATACAAAGCAGTAACCAAGTCCTTTCTGCTAACAATTCCAATTGTTTTAGTAATATTAGACATTTTACTTTTAAATCACATATTTTCAAACTGATTTTGTGGTTATATTATGGAACAAGGCTTTTTCCTTCCTTTGAAGCACCTGGCATCAGCCAGAGCTGGAGCTTTGTAACACAGACAGGCTAACGGTCTGATATAGTATAGCAGTTTCAGTGATAACTTCGTATAAAGAAATAATTAGTTTTTTATTATTAGAATAATATCTGGAATACATGAAAAGCCTCAAGCTGATGAAGTTCTGTTAGAAAAAACCCAAAACTTCTATGTTAAAGAACAGACATATAAAGAAACATCATAAAATTAATTACTTCAACACAGTCTTGGGGAAAGATCATACATTGACAGGTTACTGCTGGGATTGAATTATGACGATAAAGCTCTGCACCTCTTAGACACAGCCTCAATATATGCAGATTAACTCTCTGTGAATTCTGGAACTCTCTTTTGCAGCGAAAATGTGAGGGATTTTATTAAAGGTAGATTTATCTGAAAAACGGCTAGTACTATTTTTGAAATTCACTACAGGGTTTCTGAGGTCTATGTGTTTCTAAAAAGGAATATATTTTCCTTCAAAGGGCTCTGCTCACCACAGGAAAAAAATCATAAATAGGTACTTGTTAAATATTTTATTTTACAACCTAATAGCTTGCATGCAGATATCTCCAAATCAAAACCATGGTTCAAGCACTTTAAGTGTTTAGTGAAATTCTGATTTTCACCAACTGCTGCAAACCAGTTCATGTGAGCCAGTCATAAGAAGTCAAACTAGAGTCAATGAAAATCCCTTCAGATAGGAGAAAGACTCTAGAATTAAGTAACCTAAAGCTGTTTAAATGAATGCCTCTCTCAAGCTTGGGGGAATACCAAATTTGGATCTGGAATTTGTGGACTTTATTTTTTAAGTCAAAACCATGTTGTTTGTGGCTATTTACTTCAGGTCAAACCTCAAAGTCTTTTCTATTTTTCAAGCATATAACTTGAATCTCAGTTTTGTTCAAGTAAACCACTTGTCTTTTTGGCCAGCTTTATGTTTAAATGTAGATTGAGCTTGAAAAGGGGCTTGTATCAGGGTAATCAGCATGACTGTAAGAGACAACTACTTTGTTCTCAGTGGTGTATGCAGTATAATGTATATGATATTTGTGGAATACATAACTCCACTTGTATTACCAAAGCCATTGAAAATCATTACATAAGGCAAATATGTTTTATGTAAGACAGAAATAAACCATGGGACTCACTGTCCCAGGAAACTGTGAAGAAATAAGATTCAGAATATGAAAAACAGGAATAGGCATACACGTGGATAATAATTGATATTCAGAATTATTGCAAATAATGATACCATATTTTTCAAGAGATATTAAACTGAATGATGCAAGGCACATAGTATTGGGTTTTGGGGTCAGGATGGTACATAAAATTATTGCATATTTCTTAGGTGGGCAGTATGTGCATCTTTATGTAAGAAGGTTTATCATGCCTGCCAGTGTCAGAGATTGGCTTGTTTCTGTTCTGACCCAGTGTGAACATTCCTACATTGCTTTAATATATGGATTGTGCTATGAGTTTTGATCAGCATCATGTAGAAAATAAAAACTATTGAAGGCCCTATTGTACTTTTAATGAAGTCAATACCACTTACCCTTTGATTTCAGGAATATCTATGTCAGGCTCAAGCTGTTCCCCGCTTCTCCTCTCATTAAAAAAGGAACAATAATATATATAAAAGTTATACTGTCACAATAGTCTGTGATTCAGTTACTTCTGGGGCTGAATAGAAGGCTTGATAGAATATGTCACATTGCCTTTGTATTTCTAAAAATATGTCTGCTGTACATTTTCTCACATTTTTATCTGTGTGCAGAAAGAACCATTTAACAGCAGAATAACATTTGCTAATACGCTGCCTTACTCTGGGAGGGCATGTGATGGAAATTGCTTCTGGAGATGGCTGTGAAGTTTTGAGAACTGGTCAAACGATTTTTCCACAAAAGTGACCACATTGCAGGTTTGCACCACCTGGACCAAATATAGCTGTATTGGGGAAAAGGGAGAGGAAGAAAAGAGAAATTGTCAGAGAGGCGCATTGAAAAAAAAATAAATGTACAAGAGAAAATATAAGGTGATTTTAACAAAGAAAAACCTTTCTTTAATGCAGCGCCAAGTGCCAGAGAATTCAGTTTGTAATTTAGAGTCTTTGCTGCACAGGAAGTTGTGTGCCTGGATAGCATGCAACTCAAACACTGAAAGATCACTGCAGTGTGTGAAAACTAATAGTGCACCATTAAAGCATCATATAACAGCCTCCGATTTCTATTAGGCTTCCTAATTTTGTGCCATGCTTTCCTTCTGGATGCTTTAATTAGCTCTTGATTTATTTTTCACTATAGGGCATGAACTGTTCTCCTTAATGGCTCTCTGCTAATAGCTGTCTGCCTTGTGTTCTTTCTCTCCAGTAGTTCATTGCTTATGGCACTGCTGTTCATCCTCTGATCCTTTTAATGTGGCACAAGCACATCTTCTATAAAGGAGGAGGGAGAGTATATAAGCTCACAGAAGAGTCATTAAAGATCAAGGCAAATCAGCGCAAGCAAAGAACATAATACATACAGAGTCAGACTTTTTGTTGAATCCCAGAATGGTGGCTCTTGCAATTGACTTCTCTCCATCCAGCATCATCCATTCTTGGGGGACAGTCTCTGGAGCTGGAGGCTTTGCAGAGCCTGTCACTGACATCTGTGCAAACAGGTGGATCAAGTTATTGAGTTTAACAGGAAAGCACTCCAAACTTTCCTTGATTTTCCTGAAGAACAAACAAACAAACAAACAGAAGATGTACTATTTATGCATCTGTTTTGTTTCCATTTCTTGATCCTTGGTTTCATGGATGCAAGAACCAAAAAACCCCAGATTCGAAAACCTACCTCACATGAACATGTACCGACACACACACACCAGTTACTGCTATTTGTAGCAATACAGCATATGCTACTGCTTAAAGGTGTGCTCTTGCCATGTAGCCTGTCTCATGGCTTAGTTTGGGTTAGTTACTCTTCATGAGCTGGACACCATGAGCCATCTTTCAGACAACAGAGATAGACAGAACATTTCCACGTGTGTTTCGAGGAATCCCAGGGTAGAACAACATGCCTTCACTTTGACAGGTAAGAGAGAGTGCCTTAGCACTTCCTTTTTGGTTACACTAACCTCACATGGACTTACATGTGTTTGCGCCAGGCTACTGCAACGAATTTGTGATTTAGCTGTGTATCACATGTTAATAAATCCTCTACCTGGTTCTTAAAACCTCTATCCCTGTGGAGCTGCTCAAGGTGAAAAAAAGAAGAAAGAAATTTTCTTCCTCTATCTCCCCCGTCTCACTCCTGTGCAAGGGGAGCCAGAACGCACCTCTAATTTCCTAGAGTTTTAAGATCCTTCATCAGAAAAGGCAAAATAGATTAAAAACCCCCTAGATATACATGTAGATATGTACAGCAAACATGTTTTAACATCAAAGTGAACTCAGCTTGAGAAATAACACTGCAAGATAATCACTGGTCTTTGAAGAGTAAGATGCAGTACTCATTAGAAAACATTTGCTTTCTTGAATTCATTTGCTGGTTAAGATCTATTTAACTTGTGATGTTAATTTTTTTATCTATTTCCCTGCTTATTACTACATCTCTCTGAAGATATTCTGGATAGATTCTGATGTTATAGAACAACAATGCATTAGTTTGAGGCCATATGGCAGCAAACCTCTACTAAATTCTTAGTGTTTTTTTCTTTTCTTTTTTCTTTTTTTTTTTTTTTTCCTTTTTTCTTTTCTTCCAGTTTTGGACCATATTTAACTAGCTTGCAAGGGCTGACAATACTCTTAACCACCTTTATCATCCCTGTTCAAAGCTGAGCAAACGCTTCACCTGTCATTTTAAATTAAATTCTTATTCATGGGTTTCTGTGAGTGGGTTGGATTGCATACTGCAATCAATTGAAATCAACTCCATTCATCGCATTAGCCTAATTTTTATTGTCTTGGATGTTCTGGCTAAAGTCTGTAGCTTCACAGATGAAACCATACCAAAAAGAACATTCTACCTGCTGATAGCTGCCCAGCTTGCCCTCCCCCCAAAACTGAGATTTTTTTCAAAATACTGTGTGAATTTATCATACAGCAGTTAGGCCTACTAAACTGAGGAAAGAAGATTTATATGTTTTTCTTAATGTAATACAAGGAAAGGTGTCTCTGAACCGATTCAGTTAATTATCTTAATTATTAATTACATTCTCCTGAAACAGATACATACGGACTATTTAATAAATGACAGAAATTAACACTCAAATGGAAAACAAGAAAACAAATCTCATTTCAAACTATTAGTACAAAATCAATTCGGTGCTGCTTAATTAGGTTGCATGTGGTGAACTTTTCCTTTTTAACTCCTCTGTATTTTATTTAATGCATAACTTAAACACTTTCTAAATCACTGAGACATGATTTAGGTTATAGAATCTGTAACTGGGCCACATTATTGCAAAGCACTTAGGGAATTTGCCATATTACTATAAGAGTCATGTAAACTTTGCAGCTAAGTACAGTGCATTTTAATTTGCCTAAAGCAGGCCTAGGCCCATAAACTAGTATTAATCAGACATTATCACTATGCAGAACAGCCGATCTCATAATACCACCATTCCTTTCATGGGTTCATTAAGACTCTAAAATACTTTTAACACCCAGATTGCTCATCACATACTTTAAACCTAAACAGAGACATTTGTTGTCATTGTTTCAGATTTTCACTGTGAGTTATTTTAAATGTAATCATGTAAATGTAAAAACAGAAGTATATCTCGTTTGCTCCCTCTCTTGATATTCTGTTTTTATTGTGTGCAGTCCCCTCTGTTAAAATACAAAACATTAAGCAATCCTTATGTCATGTTATCCACAAACAATTGAAAAAGCCTCTTTGCTATTCTCGTGACATCTCAGAGTGCATCTTCACAGCAAGGTAGAACAACTCTGGTTACGGTTCTCTGCACTTTCTGCCAAGGACATACTGGCTTAAGGAAGCCCTCTTTCCCACAGCCTCCCAAAAGCTGGTTCCTAACTATGTATAGAGCAGTGGGGTGCATCAAAACCATGTGTCTGTCTCTTTTTTTTTTTTAATTTTGCAGTTCATTTTTGGCATGTGTTAGTTCACCATTTTATCACGTTGTGTTATCTGATTCCCTTTTCTGCTAGCATTTTTAATGTTCATACTAAGAATCAGTGGTGGAACTTTCCCCTTGAACTCTCCGAGAGCCCCACACACCTTCTTTTCTCCACAGCCACATTAAGTTTAGCCATAGACAAAGAAGTAGGTAAGGTCATGGGTGTTCGTCGCTGAGATCTTCTTGCTCCCTAGGCCATTACTGTCTTTGCCTGTGCCTAAAGCTGTCTCTGTCCTCACAAAGATGACAAAAAGTTTCTTAGTTTTTTCGGTAGCCCAAGCTGCTTAGGGAATTAGTTCCTAATGGTGTACAGATGGGAAAACTGAGGTGACCAATATGAAGGGCATCAAAAGCACAGGTTAATCAGAAGAAAACAGGAAACTGTCATTAACTAGAGTAACATTAATTGTGAATCGCAATATTGCTAACACAGTTTTCAGGCAGAAAAATGATTTTTTTTCCACATGACAATATCCATTTACCACAGAGGTGGGTGTTTGACCTACTTCTCAGAAAACTGAGCTAAATATCCAGGATTATTGAAAAGTAATGACTTTCTGCTTTCCACCTGCTGAACTGGCTTTGAATTTGAGATTTGGCTCACAGTCTTTCTACAGAACTGTCAAATTACGGTATCAGATAAAACGTGCACAGACTGGTTGGCTGCTTGTGTAAACAGAGATGGATGAAAAGATTGTCTAACATTTTCAAGAGTGACTAGCGATAGTTGGTGCCTTGATTTTTAGGACCTAGACATTTTGTGTGGGATAGGTATTCTGAGTGCTGGTGCTTAGATCTTTTTGGACATACCGACCTTTCTCCACAGCCTTTTAAGAGCACACACAGTCATTATTACTGACTAGTTATCCAGATCTTAGTCTTGGTTTATATAATATTCACCCCAAACTTCAGAATAATTTTCTTTATCATTCTTGATGGCATCCTGCTTCTCATTTCCATCTAGGCCTGAAAATAATTTAGAGTATAATGAGCAAAATTTATTTTCATGGGATTTTCAGACATTAATGAACATGGTGTTTCATTTATACCTAATGTCTCCATCCATGAATTTACCATTTTAAAACAAGTTGGTTTCCACAACTATCCAACAGGCCTTAACAGAATTTTCCAGAATAGTACTGCTTTCAGGGACAGACCTTTTCTAATTCTCAGCAATGTTTATTCATGGACAGTTGATATTCTTTTTGTGTCCAGCAGTGATAACCCTTCAGCTTAATACCTTATTTCCCACGGTGAAAGTATATGGGCAATAATCATATTCTTTTTTACCCCTTATATTGCTAGGCTTTAAAATCCAGGTTTACTTTCAGATTAACTCTGATTCCATGGGCTGAGCACATCAGGTACTCTCCTGCAGTGCATCTTTCAGTCTAGTCTCCCTGCTAGTCCTGCTGTGTGCCTCTCCCAGGATAGAGGACAGTCCTCACCCCGAGCTGGTGGCATGTGGGGTTTGTACAACAGTATGAAAGCCTCACTCATCAATTCAAGGACGAAGTTTGCCTTCTGTTCCTTTGATGCACATATAGCACAGTCTTTACAAACTGCTTGAATGTTGCTGAAAGAAAGTTTAGCACTGTAGTTTTGTCTATGCCTTTTCAGAAGTCACCATCTTTCACCGGGGTTTCAACTGTTTGGGAGATTTCTTGCTGGAATATCTGCAGCCACCTGAGAAACATGGATCAGCTGATCAGTTTGAGATTAGCATCGTGTTTTGAAAGGAGTTACTGGAATTGTCCAGTTTTGCAGCTGCTGGCATTTATGGTTGGAAGGATATGCTTGACCTAGGCATTGACAGGACAGGCATGTAACAAATGATTCTGTTAATAAATAAGTAAAGATGCCAGCTGACCTAAGAAGCACTCCCTCAGTCAGGCTGCTGAACATATGCAATGGTGTTTCTGTGCATCTCTTGTTCATGGTTTTCTATGAATGGGTTAGATTGCATACTGCAATCAGTTGAAATGAACTCCATTCATTGCATTAGGCTAACTTGAATCCCTCAAAAATAATTTTAAATATACCTCCCCTTGCAGGTCATTTAAAAATATCAGGCAGCATGACACACCATGCTGACATTTGAAGACATCTGCAGAAAACCCAATGGAAGATTTATATCCAGGGGTAAGATGGGGCTCCAGTTTCTGGTAGAACTGTGTTGTTAGGGAAAGAGGAAAGGAGGGAGGGGAAAGGATCAGACTGAGTTTCAAGGATCAAACTGAGTTCAGGGCAGATGCTGGAGAGACAACAATGTTTCATTTGGCACTAGGTGCACAGAACTGACAAGGAAACACAGAAACTCTTGTTTAACTCTCAATTGGTGCATTGTATATCCATGATCTGAGGGTGCGACCTTCCAGAAGATTGTAAGCTCTGAGGCTTAACACTGCCGCTCGTCAGCTGGTAACAGTGAGCTGATCCAATGTGAGAAGAATACAGCACACAAATGAGACCACAGGTTGTTGAACACGTCTTAAATCAAGAATGAAAGCAAAGGAATTTGGTAAAACACAGGACACTAGGCGATCCTGAAAGGGGCCAATACATTACGGTCCAAACTCTGGTAGCATTATTCTGTCGGCTAAAAAGGTAACGGCAAAGAACAAATTGATATCATTTTGCCAGGAATATTTGTGACATCGCTCATCATTTTGTGTTGTTTTTAAACAACAGTAGAGGCAATGTCAGTATTATTTCTCAAACCAAACTCAGACAATTGCTAAAAGCAACCTATTTCTGCAGAAACAGAGAGAAATACTGTTCTCCTGTTTCCACTAGCAGAAGATTGAGGTTTTCAGCAGATGCATTATATGGTTGAATCTGAAAGATTACAATAACTACATTGTACTTAGAACAAGAAATAACTTTCTGTTGGCAGTGTTTAACATTCCAATGACCACACTCCTTGTCTAGAAAAGAATGTTTTAAAAACAATAAAGTGCTTTTGGAAGCAATTATTGAGAAAAAAGAGCTACAAATTGCAAAGGATTTGAGAGCTACTGGAAGTTATGCTAATAATCAGAACTTCCAGTTTCCTTGGCTTTCTAAGGGCAGCTTGAAAAATAGATACAGGAATATGCTACAGAGAACCATTGAAAAGTGCGTAACTGGTTTTTTTATCACCTGAACATTGTGTATAACAAGGAGGTAGGGAAGAATTTTTTTGAAGGACAGGAATAAAGATGATGTAGGTAATCCAAAGCTCACAAAAATCTCAGTATATTAACATTCCTGAGGGCAGGTTGGAAAATGCTGAGACAGGTGCGTAAGTAAAAATCTCCAAGAGAAATGACATGCATGGAAATTCATAGGCTAATGACCAGTGACTTTCATCTTGCAAATAAGCATATGTAATATAAACATACCCTAAGAGTATTAAAAAACCAAAAGATGCACTCTAGTAATATCTGACTTTTCTGTGTGATGCAATGATCTCTATGGGCAATAACAAATTTACACTTCAGCATTTTGAAGGAAATTGGAAAAATAGCTCTGAAGTTCACTAAAAATATTTTAGCAGAAAATACAACTTCAGAGAAGAACAGAGCCCACAGTACTGTACAGATCTGAACCGTGATGCTAGTTTTGTTGGTAAGCAAGACTTGAGTGGCATTTCCATCGGAAGGCCTTCATTCCCTTAACACCAACCCTAACAAGAAATCTAAAGGGAAGAAGGACTTGATGGCCTCTGAGTCCTAGCTATAGCCTCTCTGGGCTGAACAGGATTTCCTAACCCTAATACAAACCTCTACCAGGCAACCAAGCACACCAACTCTTCTTACTTCCAAAACACTGTTAGGCCACATCTACCTAATGCCAGCTGTTATTCCACACGTTTTGGCTGAGAAAGACTGCAGGTGAATTCCCACTCTGAAATCCCTCATTCTCTTCACCCTAACCCTCAGCACTCAACCCTCACCACAACAACCTTGCCCAACTCCAAGAAAGAGAGTAGAGCCACAGCTCTGTCCTGAACCCAGCCTTCATCCTTTGTCTTCCAGCTAAGCAAGACTGCAGTGACATTAACCCTAACCATAACCTTAGTTATGGTTATAACGCCCAGCTTAGTTATAACGCCCAGCTGAAAAGCGTACTGATCCTTTCCACCTTCAGAAGAACCTGGGCTCTAGCTCTGAGCTTTGTATGACACTAACGCAAATTTCACTCTGAAGACTCACATTACTCTATTTGTTATGTATATCCTAGCCTTTTTTCACTAATTAAATGAAGTGGGTTTTTTACCCACGAGAGACAAACACAACCACCTAAACTCTTTGACAGAATCCAGAGTTCTAGAATTTAATAGAAATGTCATGTTTCTTATTTGAAGTGGAAATAAAAGTCTGTAATTTGGGAATATGTAAAATTTTAAAGGAAAAGATAAGGTAGGAGTTGATGGTAAATGTGATGTTGTCATTAAATTTTAAAATAAAACAATCTTGCTAAGGGGTAAGAGTGAGAGCGTATGAAAAATCAAGTGTTAAAGGAGAAGGAACTCAGTGCTCTGCTGTGTGTGAAGTAACAGAGCAATAGTTTTGTTTAAGAAGTTCCTCTCTTTCTCTTTAAAGAAGGGTCTTCCTTAAACTCTCTAGGTCTCTGTTCCAGCCTTCTCTGAACCTTTCACCTCGGTTTCCAATTCTAATACACTAACAGGAGACATACAAACAACATGATTCAAATTGCCCAAAATCTTCATATGGGCCTCTGTAATAGTAATGAGACTAGCTCAGCTGCTCCAGTTCAGCCTTTCACGTCATTTATTCATTGCAATGTGCCCTCTGGCTGTACTGAAGGGTAGGGGGATTGCTCTTGCCTCAAGGCAGTTTGCACCCTGCGGAGAACTGTGCTGCCTTATGGAGTGTCCTTTAGGGCTCTGAATTTGAAAGAAGCCCTTCACTCAGAGCCCAGTGCTGTGAACTGGGTATGTGCCCTGCACTTGCACCAGAGAAGGAGGAGGTTAAAAGAGTCTGGCTTGCTTTGCATGTTTACTTGGTGTTCAGGGTGCATGAATTCATAGACTGTCCTTCGGAAACAACAGTGCTGCACAGGATAGGCTCTGACAGTGAGATTTTTTTCTCATACTGTGCCTAGAATAGGAAAGTGAATTTCCAAATACAGTCAGTCTCCACTGGCTCCATCTAGACAACATCTCGTCAACAGTTGGAATTATATGTAATGCAGAGTCTTGATCTGAAAGATCAGGACTGAAGTCTTCAAACTGTTTTTATACACATCACCTGCAGCTCCTCATCAATAATCCCCAGTTATTATCACAAACAAATGAAAGGTTTCATTATCCTAACTGAAATCAAACTTTAAACCTACCTATATTCACACACAATGATTTTCTGTGATAGATCTGTTAAGTACTTAAAAGGAAGAATCAGTACCATTTTGCAGATGGGGAAACTATGGCTAACAGAGGGAAAGTAAGTTGCCTGAGGCAACATAGAAGGCAAAAAGAACAGAAAAGGGACTAAAATGCAGGATTTTCAGGTCCTCACTCAGGCCATTAACAAGCTGAAACTTTTTATGCAGTCCAAATCCTGTTGCATGTAGCTGCTGCATTTAAAAACCTGGAGGAAAGCTGACTAGATATAAGCCAGAATGATTTCACCATGAAAGCCGAAGAAATCTCTTGGTGCTGACTAAATGACTTGTTACAAGCATACCACAAATGCACAAGTGTTTCTTCCAGAAATCTGAGGAGATTGGTTATAACATGCATAAAGAATGGATCTTTAAAAATTAAACATGTGAATACCAATTATCCTTTTGTGTAATTTCACTGTTTACAACCTCTTAACATAACAGAAAAACTGCTGGGTTTTTGTTGTTTTTTTGTTGTTGGTTTGTTGTTTGGTGGGGTTTTGGTTGTTTTGTTTTTTTGGGTTTTTTTTATTATTATTATTTAAACAGTTTTGCTTCATGCCTGAAGGAGATAAAGTTTCTGGATTACATTCTGGTTTTACCTTGTAAAGTAGCTTGTAGCCTGGAGGTCTGAGTCCTGAGGACGGAGATTATCATACACATACTTCAGATCCTGAATGCTGTTTAGCTCAGGCAACCCTGCATGTAGCATCTTAAAGTAAAGAAATACCATTAGTTCATGGTTCCACTGAAAAGAAATTTGAATGGAATAGAGCTAACTGAGAAAAGAAAGGTTTTACACTACAGAGTCTTGTAAAACACAAAGTTTTGTGATCTGAAAAGTGGTTCTTGATGCTAGAGCAATGCCTGGAACACTAAAGTGAATATATTGCATTGTAAACCTTCACAGTGAGGTACCAGAAAGAGGCATGGGTCAAAATCACCGGTCCATTTTAATTATTTATTTTCTCTTTGGATACTGTAATCTCAATGTTTTTGCTAAACTTCCTTCATAGCTTTCTAATGGTGATAAAAAGAAGGCAACCAAATTCAGCTACCTGAACAACAGTAACCACATTCTGTTATGTTCACAGTGTTACCTTAGTCCTAATCGAATTTAGTGCAACATCACCTCCTCATTTGTAAATACTGATTCCGCCATCACTGCTCTGGACTCCTCCTGCACAGAGATCATAGATTCACTCCCTTTACAGTCAATGCAGAAGAAAAGTTCCTTTAGGCATTGATTCATAGCGGAAGCCCTGACTTCGGCACTGAAAACTGCCCTCTGGAGAGGGTATCACTCTCCATTGATGAGGGTTGGAGCTGTTCTAGTTAGTTGGCCAAGTTACGTTAGGTTCAATTAGGTTCAAAAAAAAAATAATGCAAATATTTCCCTTGCAAAGTAACAACACAAGTAAAGTAGACAACTGAGTGCATCCAATTGCCCACACAGCTCTCTCCAGGCGTCTTAAAATGTCAACAACAAAAATAATTTTCACTCATTTCAAAACCTACTGATTTTTCTCAACAATCACAGTTAAGAGTGATGTTTTGTGTGTAATGGGGAAAAAATTACTTCTTCACATTGCTCTGTATCTGAATTTGCAGTCACTACTGTGCATTCCTCATTGATATTTATGTCTAGCTCAGAGACAGAAAGACCAACTAAGTTTTGCAAGTAACAGCAAAGAAAAAAGGAAGCACTGGTTTTGCTTTAAGGTTTGGTTGAGAGACTAATAAAATAAGGGGAAAAGATTTGGAGGGGTATTGTCTTTATTCCTTCAAACCTTCTCAATATTTTTATTTTCTTTTTGGCATTGTGAGGGAAATCTTGCTTCATATCAGACTCAATCTGTATTACCGCTGAACAGTTAGACTGCTGTCTCACAGAGTTCTAGCTAGCAAGGAGCAGAGGCAGAAAGCTCAGTGAGCTGCATTTAAGGGAGCTGATAGCAGGGACAATAACAACATTCAGCACTAAAGGACACACGGTGCTGTTCATCTGTATGCCTTCAACCCTTTTATATGAGACGATATAAAAGATGATAACAACTCCTGTCCCCTTTAAAAAAAAAAAAAAAGAGTTGTTGCATAGGCAAATTAAGCTTCTTGCCCTGCATTAGAAAAGGGAACAATACCAGATGCAAACATAATCTGAATGATCTGTAGTGCAACTGAAAAACAGGTTTTCTTTAAGGTTCTCTGCATTGCAGAAGGTGGAAAACCATTTGCTGAAACAAAACAAAAAAACCCAAGTCTTTATCTTGGCAGTACCTACACAGTGCTTTGCTGGCTATAAGGGGGACCTAGAGGCTTATTATACCACTTCATCCCTTTTGCTCTGTATAACACATCTTTTGTGTTTCCAGTCCCCTGATGGAGGAGGCTTCTGAACACTGTGGCTAGTGATACTAGATGCTAATTAGACAAGACATGGAACAACTGTTCAGAAAATAACTACAGGTATCCTAGGGCAACTCAAATGTCACTAGATGCCTAAGTTTAAGTGCCTGCATTGTTCCCCTCATTTGGCCACATATATGTCTTGAGCTACCACACTTAGTTATTCCAGGCTTTCTGACTCATTGGGTGGAACTGCCTACACTCTCCTTGGGCCTGGATTCAGAGCTGGTGTGTGATGCTCAGCCCACCATCCCATGAAAAAAGAATAGTCCTGGCACGTACTTTCCAAGTGTTATACCTCCAAAATGGGGGTGTTCCCTCATCCTCTTTTCCCAAATGGTGTTTCTTAGTTTAGAAGAGTGAAATGACTTGTATGGGGACACAGCATTCTTGAGTCTTAGATCTGCTCTGTCTAGGTACTGTCTCCTGTTTTATACTATTAGGTCCGCCTGTTTCTTGTCAAAACAGAAGCAAGCAGGTCAATTACTTGCTGTCTAGTGTCACCTCTAAGCCCCTTTTAATAATTTTCTACCTGAAAAATCTTTATAACAGTAATGGATTTTGCATTTCTTTAAACTAGTCAAAAAGTATTTGTGTCCTGTGATCACCCACTTGATCACAGTTCACATCAAATCTTTAATGAGAGCAAAGCTGATGAACTACAGGCTTTTATGCAGCTGAACTCTGCCAACAGACTCTTGGGTCTCCCACGGATGTTTCTGCTTTTGAAAGTGATGGAAACTTCATGGATTATTTCTTACTCCCTGTAGCAAATGTCAGTACAGCTCTAGAAACATACTGCTCACTACCAAGAAAAAGGTTTAATTCCCAAACTGGGCCAAAACCCCCAAACTGCTCATAATCATGGTTTTCTAGAAACCACTAATAGTTACTGACCATCCAGGGCACAGTTTACTACTCCTGTGAAGTACTGTACTGTAGCATCTCCGAAAATAGAATGTGGGAGGGAAAGGAAAGATTAATGATGCAGACTTCCAGACAGTGAAAGAAATCTTAGACTGTCAGTGATACAAATAAGCAGTGCTTAGTTTATCTTGCCCCTTCATGACAGTATCTGATATTCTGCATGGAAATGAGTTCAAAGCAGAACTTCACAGTCTGTCTACTTTTCTAGAAATGACCCACGCAACTGAAACACTTTGATACTTAAAATTTCTGACCAACACTCCAAGTGCAGAACCAGACTCACCTTTCCAAACATCACTGGCAAAAACAAGGCGTTCAGCAAACTTGTCTGGTTTGTTTAATTTCCTTTGGTATGAAGTGCTCATTGATGGGGTGTGAGTATACTGTCAGTTATTTTTCAGCTATGAAATGCAACACAATTGTCTGAACTGCAGCCTGCTGACAAATATTAAAACAGATCTGCATGCTGACTTTTAGCTCAGCACTATTCCTTCTCCTTAAAGATCAGCAGAAACAAAAGATGCATCATGTCCTGAATATAGACAAACCTGAGCTATATCCAGGCAGTGGCAGCTAGTTATTTCAGAGCTCCTGCCAGGAACATTTTCTTAACAGTCTCGCTCTATATTGTTGCAGAGTAATCTAACATTATCTCTGCTGCTTGCAGAAAAAGGAACTGCACTGGGGACAAGGAGGTGGGCAGAAGAAGTAGCTATATTTGCAGTATGCAGTTTTAGACAACCTGTTCAGAAATGTAGGGATTACTGCTGTGTGTGAGAGAGTAGGGGTGCTCGTGAGTTTTCTGGAGGTTCTTTAACTTAGTATCTCCTACAACTGCACTCTGCACTGTTTTCAGTGCAAAATTATGTTTTATGACAGGAATGCAGTCTTGCTACACCTTTGTGACGACTTAGAAACAGAGTTGAGATCTGGGACAATCCTTCCTGCTCCATATTGGGAAATCACTCACTGAATCACTGCATCAGAATCCATGGGCAAGACAGAAGAAACAAGATGAGCAAATTCTCGCCATTTCTCCCCTCCCCATTGCAGAAGTTGGAGACGATAAAATAGTGTTTACAGAGCAACTTCTTTGTTGTACCTCAACCTTGGCAGGGGTCCTCTTTGGAAGATTGTGTAGATTTTCTCATGCACAGGCCAGTCACCTAGGTTTTGTGTGGGGCCTTGTACATAAGTTTTGGATTAATATCTTAGCCAAGCAACTTAGCAAATATTAGTTAATTTGATATTCTTACTCTACTGCACAGGGGGAAATCATTAACCTTTCACACACAAGTAAATAGAGGCATAAAGCAGTTATGGAATCTGCCACGGCGCGTGAATCGGTAGGAATACTTAAATAAAATAGGGATAAAAGCTCCTAGAAGTCTTTAAATCCTGTACAAAAGGCTTATTAAACCTGTGTCAATGTGGGTAGTTCTTTTTCTTTCCTGTGTTTGCCATCCTAAGAAGGGAGTGTGGAAATGTGCAAAAAAGTATTCTAATGGCATCATTGTTAGCTGCAGTGCTGCTAGGTACTGTCATATCACCCACTCTGTGAAATATTTAGTTTACTTTGCCTTGCTGTAAACATGAACAGGACTGGTAAATGATTTCTTGAAGACCTAGAAAAAGGGCTGAGTGAAATTCCTGAATGTGAAACTTGTACCCAGCTTCTTTTGCAGTTCTCTGATATTATGTAAAAAAGAATGCATTAAAAAAAGGGGGGAAAGCCCCAACCAAGCAGCTTAGCTTTTCTTTTCTCAAAAATTAGTACTGAAATCGGACAGTTTCTTTGCATAGGAAGCGCCAGCTCGAACATTTCCAGCAGTGCCAATGATACCTCTTCAAATCACAGTGCTACTGGAGGTGGCAAAGAAGCGGTAAAAGGGAAGAGGACACCAGAGGAAATTGCTTTTTAGTTTCTTCCTCAAGTTTCTTACCATCTCCAGCAGGTTCAAGAGTAACTGGCTGTGTTTCCTGACTATATTATAAGCTCGACAACAAAGCTCCACAAACTCTTGAAAACGCTGTGGGCTTTTTCCACCTTCTGTGATGAAATACTCCATCTCTGATGTGAAGATGAAGGGAGCTCGGTCCCTGGTAAAGAGAACAATTACATGAGAAATTTCACTAAAAATAGCTAACCATGCAAGACAGTTAGTATTTGTAACACATTATTCACATTTGTTTTTCCCGTATTACATTCCTCATTATTTCATCTCTCCCTTCCTCACTGTGGACAGCTCTATTGCTCTGCCTGGTGTCATTGACTAATTGGGGCAGAGACAGGTTTCACAGCAAGTGTCCTGGTGAGAAATCCAACAACTGAACAAATTTGGAGCTTACGTGTTTTCTTTTTGTTTGCTTTTTTTTCCAAACTCTCATTGCTTTAATTTCTCAACTCCAACCTAAAAGTGAACCTGGACACAAGTTCTCTCCTGCTACTGAAATGTATAAAAGTTGTTCTCTAAGAGGATGGGATATAAATATGAACTCCCTACTAGGCAAGAAGGGAATTTAAGAAAGAAACCTAGAACTCCACAATCCAACAACAAAGACAAAAAACTCCCATATGAAGCAACCATTAAATATACACCATTATGAAGGAATGTTTCTGACCCAACTTACAACAGAATAAACCTAAAAACATTTTGGTTTGTGTACAGTTACTCTGTATTCACCCTAGAGTAAATGAGGTGCAGAATCTAACAGCATGTCTTGCCTTTTTTTCTCATTACTAGCCTAGTTGGTGGCTGTGGAATGCTATTGCAGAAGAAAACAGATTAGCTAGGCTTCTGCTGACAATCCTATAATTTGGTAGTTTCAGAAAGGCCTGGTATACTGCGTCTTCACAGAGACAAAACTACTGCAGTGATTTACTATTCACAATTGTGTACACAGATGCATGTAAACAGATTAGAGGGCTATATTCCAACGAAATATACACTGTGTGTTAACCCTTGTATTCAAAATTAACTTGGAAAAACTAAATATTCTTGGAAGCTTGAATGCAGAAACAAATTTGAGGATCTGTTTCTTTCTAAAACCGCAAATGTGGGCTGAGTCTAAACCCACTCTGCTTGCTGATTCGTTCATAAATGAGACAGTTTTCCTAGGAGTTTTCCTCATTTTTCCAGAAAGACACCAGTCTTGTATTATCATAGAAAGAAGGTCAAATTGCGGTGAGATTCTAGGCTGCAGCTGGAAGTCTTAGTCACCATAAATGTACAGTCAGCCTTCCCATTCTTATGTTTGGAAATTCGTCCTGGTTTACATTTAAGCTAACTTTGAAAACAGACCTCCCATGGGTGTCACTCATTTCAAAGCAGCCAGGCCATTAAGAGGTTTGGTTTGTTTGGTTGGTTTTTTTAGTATATTATTTAATTTCAGCTAGGTAGTACTAGGAATGATGAAGGTCCACAATAGTAATTCTTTCCTTCCATGTTTTTCTGCATTAAGCAAGATGTGAGTTCATAGTGTGACAGTTGTTACAGTATGACTGTGACATAATTATTGTAAGTTCTGTGCTGTAGCTCTCAGAGAATTATAAACCTGTGTCTATTACTGATTTCAGAGAGCAAGATTTTCCCAGAACCACTCCCCCCCCCCCAACCCTACCCCCCTTTCATTCATCTTTTAACTTATCTTTTGTTTAGCAGTGGTATTTAAAATAGACATTAACTATTAAATAAATTTATACAATTAGGGTCATGGAAGTCAATTTGTTGAAGTCAACCAGAAAGAGAGGTAGAGCCAGCAAACTAGCAACATTAAGTCCATTCTAAATCCTGATCTGAAAGCATTTAACATCTTGAGAATGTATAAAAACAAAACCTGTTTCTCATCTGCATTTATGTTTGGGGCTAAAATATTCCAAGTCAAAACTACTGCTATGAAGGTTTCCATATCATGTATTTTGTTCAAAATTCATATTTGATTTCTGATGTCCAATTGCATCAAGAGACACAAATACACAATGAAAACATAGCTCCTTCTGAGTTAGTCCAAGTCTCCCACATTAAGCTACTTGAGCTGAAAACAGATACTGCAATCAGAAATTACTGTACTGGAAGAAATATGGTGTTTAACATTGTTGGGTTGGGCTGTGGGCCAATTTCCACATAATGCAATGAATGCAATGTTAGTTAGTTCTTTTAGTATTGTTGCTAAAGGATCCAAATTGAAAATAACTGATATTTTAGTATGTATATTATTTATAATTTTACTTGTAAGATGTTTTAAAGCAGTCTTACAAGGTTCTTAAATTTCTTACTATCATTTAAGACTCTCTTCTGAGACAGTAGACCTGTCCTCCCTTGTTAACCTGCAAAATACAATGTAGAAATTTGCTTTCCCTGGTTTGTGATATCGAAGCCTCTCCCATGAAGTGACCCCTGCAATCAGTCTGGTGCTGAAGCTACATTGCTGCATGTGTCTAAGCAAGCTGGCTGCTCATAAAGGGAACACTTTGCAACTGAAAAAAAAAACAAACCAAAATCAAAACACATGTAAAATCAACTTAGTAAGGAGACAAGACCCACTAGAAGGAACAACACAGTCATTACGATATTAAAAAGCAAAGTTTCAGTGGGAAGAGATGCTTACTCACTGATGAGTACACAAAGGATTCTGAAAAACCAATTGACAGGGCTGAATGTCTGCGTATAGATGCAAGAAGTTCCTTCTGCTTTCACAAACTCTTTCGGAATATAAAAATATAGAAGGGGATAGTCGAAAAAGTACTCCATCAAAATTACAAACAGCAAAGCCAAGTCACCATCCACCATGCATGGGAAAATTTACATCAGCACACAACAGAGGCTGTTTTAGCCTGCCTAAGAAAATAAACAATGCATGCCTGCATGCCCTGGTATTGCATGAGCATTCTAATTTATCACACACACACAGAGAAACACACATGCAAATAAAGCTCATGTCAGTGCACAGCCTGTACTTTTATATTTAAACCAGTCAGTCTCTAACTGATAGCCTTCATTGTGGCACGTAGCTAAGATTGTATGACATGATGGCATTTATTCAGAGGATATGCAATGCATGCAAAGACTTGGTAATAATAACTATGAAAGACATCACTCATTTGGACATATATCTATTACATATCTTGCTCACATGAAGTTATCTAAAAGATATAAACATGAAATACTTCTTACCCCAAAATACACCCTCAAGATCACAGCTAAACGCTACAATATTTTACACATGTAGAATGTTCAAAGACTGATGACCATGTTAGAGCCGATGGGACAAGAGCCCCTTGGCCTAAAATCTGTATCTATTACAACTTGCTGCCTCCATCAAATCAACGAAATGACTGACAACAGTTTAACAAAACTGGTATGATGAAGTATTTTCAAGTAAAAGTCTTTTAACATATATCTTTAGAAGACCAAAGCTTTTTTTTCTCCTTCATGGTGTGCTAAAGAAATACTGAATCGAAGCATTCTTGAATGACCTCTACAGTATAATGGTAATATCGAGTACAATAATTTCTGGGGAGGGGAAAAAAAGTCTCATTGAGACAACTGGTGTGTCTCGAGAAAGACTGAAGATGTACAGTCAGTAAGCCTCCCAAATTCAGAAAAGTTACCTTACCACAGCACGCTCACTTCCCTCCCCCGCCCCCCGCCCCAACCCCAGCCCCTGACTAAAGCCCTAGATGAAATTAATGAGCCCTTTGTTTTTATAATAGAAATCAGTCAAAAAGTCAATACCTCTATTTATGACAGAGTCTGATTGCAGTCCTGGACCTTAAAGACTTATACTTTACTATGGCTGTGACAAAAGTGTTTACTCAAGTCACTCAGTCAGAAGCCAGGCTAGTTTTCTGGTGGTTTTATTCTTTTTTTCTTCTGTACTGCTTTCAGAGATTTAAGATTTTCATGGGAATGTGTTTTGCAGTTCCTCTGGAGATTAAGAATGTTTGGACGATATGTCATGAGAGGGAGGAAAGAAAGGAAACCTCAAGCAACTAAAAAGATCATCATGCAAAAACAAACGTGGGCTGGGGTGATGGGAACTTCTGCTGGGACTTCACTGTAGACTAGAAATATGCTGCATTCCTAGAAGACCAGTAAGATCATCAGGATTTGTTATGAAACATTAGATGTAAATGAATTAACAAAGCTTGCAAAGTCAACAATAGTTTTAGTTTTTCCTGCTATGAATCTCACGGTACAGAACATTTAAGAATGATCCATTGACTTCCTTTTAAGTAGGAAAAGTACATGAGATAATCAACAACAAATGATTTTTACTCTGATCCAATCTAAACTTCCTAATAGTGTAGTTATGGAAAGGTTCAGGTCGACACAGTAATACAGTGTAATCAAAATAGTTTTAGTCCAAGTTGTCATATGGACATAGGAGAGAGTGTGTGACCAACCATACAGAACTGTTTGCAACTTAAAAATCAGCTGCTTAGCAGCATATGTCCCCATATATTCCCTGACTGCTTTAAAATCATGTTGGCAGAGTCAGGAGTGACTGATAGTATTCAGAATGACTATGTGGAATTTAGATGTAACCAGTAAAATAGGAAAAGCTTTTAGGGAGTGTCTGAATGCTGACATCCTCTGCTCTGCAGCAAAAGACAAAAGCTTACTGAAGAACACAGACATAAAATAAATGGACATGAGAGTTTATTTCACTAAGCCAAGTGAAAATATCTAATCACAGTCATCATATATATTTATAGACACAGACAAAAAAACCATGAGCAAGTGTATTCCTTTCACATATGAAAGAATGAAACAGTGAACAACTGCACAATACGTCTCAAGCAAGCACATAAAAAGCCATAAAAAAATATGCCTGCAAAGGGCACCACAAGAGATGCACCATCTTCCTGCTTACCAGGACAAAATCAATCATAAACATGCTTCTGAGATGCTTATTTAGCCTGTTCTCAGAGATTTTTAGTGATAGAGTTCTTCTCCAACCTCCCTATCAAATTTCTGTTTCAGTATCTCCCCTCACAGAGTTTTTTTCCTTAATGCCTAATCTAACCTTGCTGTGCTTTCATCCTATTAATTCTTGTTCTTTCCTAAGGGAACATGAAGATCCCGTCTTCTTTACAGCAGTCTCGAATGTATCTGCAGAGTTATTATTTCTTCAATCTTCTGTAGACAATTGTTTCAACCTTTTTTCATATATCCTGTTTTCCTGATGTCTGATAATTTTAATTGCTTTTCTCTGAACTCCCTGTAATTTCTCTGGACTCCTTATCCACATCATTCTAAAAGTAAAATTTTGAAAATAGTCCAACTGTAGTTTTACCACTGTCATGTGAAGCAAAAGGATTACTATACATTTCATGCTTTCCAATTCTATATCTTATCATAAACTCATATTCAACTTGTCTGACGCATAACTCTCAGATCTCTTTCTGAAAAAATACCTGCCACTGCTAATCCCAACTTTCATTACAGTCAAAAACTCTTACAACAGGACTCCACTAAAAAATGAACAAACATATTCTCTATCCCATCATACTGGTTACTAATGAAAATATTGAAAGATGTCGGTCTCATCACAAACCTTATGGTATGCCACTTGGTGTACCCTTCCATCTTGGTACTGAAACGCAGGGAGGTACTTTCCACGAATGGTTGTTAAAGCAGTTCTGCACTGTAATGAATGGTTTTATCCAGGCAGTGCCTCCTTAACTTACGATAATGTTATTTGTGAAGGTTACAGGAGCTCTACTAAGGCTACTTTAACTTACATCAAGTTATGTGGTATCTGTTCTTTCTCCTCTATTTCACAAAATGATCCTCTCCTGGAAAAAATAACTACTAAAGAAAGGTGAATGCTCCAGGAGAGCTCTACAGTGCTTATTATTCTTCTGATCACTGTTATAGCAGATGACAATCTCTTCAGCAAGCCTAGAATCTAAATGATGTAAATTTATTTTAAGTGACCACATAATAGAGCAGTAGTTCCAAGCTTTCTATAAAATATAAATACTTAACTTGCTGGACTTGATGGCAGTTTTCCCTTTGACTTCAATGACAGTTGCTACCACTTGCATTTCCATTGGTTTGTATTGCAAATCTATGTTCAGATTTGGTTAGAAAACTTTTCTGTTTTCTATTTCTTGTAGTGAAGAAACCTTGCTAACAGTTCCACAGATACACGTCTGCTCCTGAAAAGTGTAAACAGCCTCTTGCTGAGACTGTTCCTCAAATCACCCAGACATGATGCATATCCATCCACATCTAAATAAAATGAGTCTAAATCTCAATTGCCAAATCGTAATTATTACAATGCTATAAAAAGGAATAGAAAAGTGAATTAGAAAATTTGGAACAGCTTTCCAAAACAACAGAATTTATTTATCCTGAGGGATTTACTCTCAATTGTATTTTTAATAGCTTTTATTTCCAGTTACAGACAGATGGAGAGTTGCCCAAACAGGGAACTCGTGACTAAGCTTCAAGGCAAAAAGGACAAATATATGAAGTGGAAGGACTGGCTACAAAAGAGAAGTACAAAAACTCTGCCTGAGTATGCAGAAATGGTGTTAGGAATGCCAGAGTTCAACTAGAGTTAAAACTAGTGGTGGACATGTAGTAAAAGAACTAATAAAGAAAGTATGTACCTGATGCCAATTGGTAATTTGGTGACACGGGAGTACAGACAAGGTTGTGCTCATTGCTGCCTTTGCCTCAGTCTTCACTGACAAGGCCCCCCAGGTGGTGGGCAGTGAACTAAGCATGAGCCAGTGGTGGGCCAAATATGAGCCCTGCAAGTGATGAAGGCTAACAGCATCCTGGGCCAAATTCATAGGAGAATAGACAGTAGATGCCCTTTATTTAGCACTTGTTAGTCCATACCCTGCCAAAACAAGAAAAGTGTCACTAAACTGAAGGAAGTTCCGCAGAAGACCACCAAGATGTTTGGTGGCTAGAGCACTTGCCTATGAGGAGAAGCTGAGGAAAGTGGGCTTGTTTGCTCAGGGGCTGAGAAGGTTTTCAGGAGACAAAACAGCAGTTTTCCAGTAGTTATAGGAGGTTATGAAACAGATGGATCCAGGCAAGAATAAGAGAGAAAATTGAAACTGATGAGGTTCTGACTGGCCATAAGAAAAAAATCCTTCACTATGAGGATAATTAAATATTGAAACAGGTTGCCTGGAGAGGTTATTCTGGGTGTTTTTTAAGATTCAGCTGGACATAGCCTTGGGTAAACTGGTCTGAATTTAGTGTTGACCTTATTCCCTTAATACTTACACAGAAAGAATGTGAATCTTACTTATCCCTTATCCCTTACTTATCTTACTTATTCCCTTAATACTTACACAGAAAGAATGTGAATTCTGAATGCCCTGAGCATCCCTGGCTCGGGTAAGCTACATGGCCTGGACATTCAAAACATGCATATTGTTTTTAGATTAACATCTATCTTTAGAGGCAGAAACATCAAGCTAAAAAATATATCCTGAATTCCTTAGGTAACCGAGGACAGTTCTTAAACCATTATGGTCTTATGTATTCATTGAGTGAGTTTGTTTTATGTGTATATCAGCTTTGCTATTATCATTACTTTTTGCTATCAGAGCCTTAACTGTAGCTTTCCAGTAAAATCACTGTGTTGAACCTACCTACCATTTTCATCAGTAGTAAAAGAAATATTTCATGTATTGGACTGGACTATTCTGAAAGATTTATCGGGTTTTGTCAGCAATTGAATTAGTTTCATCAAGATTTAATCATGTTTAATGGATATGGTAGAAAACAAGCTACAATCCTCACCTAAGTTAGGGGCTCTGATTCATCATTCTGTGAACATCTAGTTTCCCTATGTAAAGTGAGCTGTAGTAACTATTTATTTGTGCCCCTTTGCCTGTTCGAAGTGCAAAATGCAACTTAACTAAAATCCCTTTCATAGTGGGCCAGTTGAAGTTAGTGAGTTTGTAAATCATGGAGATTTGATCACACCTGGTCCCATAGTATTACTATGCTAAGTGACACTATCAGACGTTTCCAACAGACGTTGAAAGCAGAGGGTAGACGTGGTTACAGTTCTTAGTGTAGACCTAGTATTTGCAGCACGTATTGCCACAGGGACTCATCTGGAACCTTACCTTGTAACAGGAAAATTGGCAAGGCTCGTGATGGGAAAGCAGAAACTAGTTCAAGGCATCTCTTGATGATTTTCACTCTGGCTGCATTGCCTCAGTCCCTGCTGCAATCACTAGTTATTCTGCAGACTGACCACAGAATTTATTCACTTATGTCACAGAACGTCACGATTTTGTACAGTCAGCTGATTGTATATTTTGGAAGATTGCCAAAAAAGTCCTCCCTAAAAGAAGAGGTACTCTGCTTTAAGCACATACATGTCTTCAACAGTTTCAAATATTGTCCTGTTGCAACCATGTGTATCTCATATTGACTGGTTTAAAAGCACTACTGTGTCCAGCTCAGGCACCTTCTAAGCTGGGTTAGGATCCTCTATTCAGACAGACTGCAGCCTGCGCTCAGTCACCAGCAGACTGCATAACAATGTTAAGGTGGATTTAAATCCTTTACATATTTCACGTTCAATACCTATATTTGAAAGTGCTCAGTAGAGCGTTCCTGATGCTTTATACCATTTTCAAAGACTACCAAATTTTCCATGTTTGTTACAAGTTTATTACTAACCCTATTGATAAAACACTTGAGAGTTACTTCACAAGGAGACTGGAGCAATTCCTCTTGTTAATAGAGATTGTCTGACAACTGGTTTTTGTGTTCTGACCGGCCCTCAGCAGTGAAAAAAAGGTTTTAAAACTCAGACCTAAAAGTTGCCTTAAAATAAACCGAATGAGTGAGGTTATATCCCCTACCTATTGAATATTCAGCTAACAGATCTTTTCAGTATGAGATGGCTGTTTGGAAAAAGAACCAGTAATAGACAGTTGCAGTAGATTTGTATATCATCAGGCAAAACAGAGAAATAAACCAGTGATGAATAAATTGTATTGCAGAGAAATTCCTTAGGGCAGGGGATGAAATCCTACATGAATTAAACATATCAGTATGCTTTCCAGTTATGGATAAAGGACAAAGGCATATTGTGCAGAACAAGCAGAAAAAGATACCAAGAACAAGCAACAGAGATTAATTTAAAAGTGCTTGATGTATACTTGGCTGTGTGTGAGAACAGCTCCCCCTGAACATAAAAAGGTGTGTATAGAAAGCTTTTGGAGAAAGAGATGATACAATAAAATGTTTCTGATGGGAGCAGGAAAAAAATATATGTCTGTAAACAGTTATACTTTTTAAAAGATAACAAATAAAATCTTATAATCAAAATGGACTGTGAGCATGATGTCTTTTTTCCCTTTTATTTCTGTTTTATTGCTAAACTTCCTATTTCTCAAGTGACATTCTACAAAAAGTCATGGGGCGACTAATAGGAAGAGAAGGAGGGAAGGGGAGAGGGCAGGAAGCAATCTCTGAAGCAGGTAGTTGATAGGGAGTCGTTTAAATAACCCCTGTGCAGTAAATCTCCCAAAGTGGTGGGAGTTCCACTGGTGGCTCTGAAGGCATCAAACAATTTCTCTAGCCCAGATGATTGTTAACAAGAATACTCCTTCAAAAAATCAGCTGTTCCTGAAGATATGAAAGCAGTTTACGCCATGTTTGAACTGAATGAAAAGCCAAGAAGGTTACTGAGAGTTGTGCCAGATGAGAACTGGGTTCCAGGGAACTCAGTTCAGCAGAAGAACAACGCTGAAGAACTTGGATGAACAAAACTGGATAGGCTCAAATCCATACAGTCACTGTATGGGAAAAACATTGCCTCCCTTAACTGTCTGGGTACTTTGAAAAGGATAACCAAAAAAAATTAAGGATCCAAAGTGGACAGTGAACATAATTTATTCTGATTTCTAAAAAGGTTTAGTTGAACGCCCTCCACAGGAGGCTGTTACTGAAAATAAATAACCAATGGTAAAGGTCAAACTACTGTGCAGGCTCGGTAACTAGAGAAAGCATCAACACTGCAACAATAAACACCTACTTTTCAAGGCAAAGATAACAGAAGTGTATCTCAAGCTCACAACTCAACTTGTGCTGCTCATATGTTCTCAGACTCGACTTGTGCTTTTGGTGTTTAATTTGGGGCAATATGAGACATTTTCAGAAGCGATGGACTTCTTGCCTCAAAAATTCAAACTTCTTGTCACCTTGGAGGTGACATTGTTTCACCTTTAGATCTTCATGCTTATTTCACCTTTCAGTCTTTATGCACAGATTTACATGCATGACTATCTTTAAAATCTGTATAATCTTATTAAGATCATTAAGGCTACTAAGGTGCTTTAATCATGAAATTAAATCTTTCCAGGATTTCAGTCAGAGGTTTTTGGAGGGTGGCATACAGGAAGTTCTGAAAGTGGATTGTGGCAAGGAATTAGGAGCTACCAGTTCACATAAACTAATAACTCCAGAGCAATCATGTCCGAAAAATAAATTTAAACTGCAGAAAATGAATTAATAAATAGATATATCGAAAATTCCTAATGAAATGTTTCAGCAGGTAATACACTTAGTCCAACAGTTTCCATGCACAAATTTTGAAAATGAAAAGTAATTATACTTTAAGTTTTTAATTTCAAGTTTTAGACTCTTCCTTTGATAAATACCTTTAATAAAATTTTTAAAAGGCAAAAAGAAAAAAGTAAAATGTGAAATTCTCAAATTCCTATCTTCCTTATTCCCCACTTTTTCCTGTTTTCAGGAAAAAGATGGAACACATGTAGATACATTGTAGTCAAAGAATGCAAATACAACTTATTTTCCCTGTCTGTATGCCAACTTTTCTGTTTTAGAAAGAAATACCTGAAAAGAATGCTTTTTTTTTTTTTTTTCAAATGAACACTTCCGGTGAGAAGTTTGATTTCTTTAGGTTATTAACACTAAAAAGTGAAATGTGTTACTTTTAAAACATAAAGAGGTACTTTTCTACATGTTCAGACTTTGTGAAGTGCTTTTCGGTATAAGAAAACACTGTCATATGAAGAAAATGTGGGAAACATAATTTTCCCATATATTTGAAACTTCCTTCAAAAAACTGGAATTTCCCAATGGAATAGTTAGGCTGCCTCTAGTAATTAACTTTGTAGAAGAAAACCAGCTTAGCAGATTTAACTTCTGGGAAAAGCATGCCAAAACACAGGATTAGTTTGGCAAAGAGACAAGAGGGTCTCTGTGATTCAGATCAGGGAAAAGGAAGGCCAGTAAGTGTTGTAAATAATCAGGATGACCGGGTATTTAAAATAAAGGATGGACACCTAGGTTATCATAAGGTGAATTACAGTGTACCATGAGCTGGACTACTCCATATCTTGCCATCAGGTTTCAGACTACATATCATTGACCAAAAACTATAGACAACAGTGCTGGAAGTGACTGCTAGTGCAAAGGATAAGGCTGCTGAAGTTAGGATTAGTTCAGTTAGCACAGGATTTAAATAAATCTCTTATTCCTTAATTGACCAAAGAAGAAACGTTCAAAAGGAACTGGTCAGAAAAGAAGAAAACAAAAGCAAAGAAATCAT
The DNA here is from genome assembly GCA_035590275.1 of Ibycter americanus. NCBI lineage: Eukaryota > Metazoa > Chordata > Aves > Falconiformes > Falconidae > Ibycter > Ibycter americanus. The sequence continues at coordinate 21,049,843 of JAVJGI010000060.1, forward strand.
GGCAGGTATAACCATGAGCCAGACACCTTCTTCTGTATCATTTGATGACTGACCTAGTCCTGTCTGATTACCTGGATAATATTACACCTATTTAAATTGGAGTGGGTCGAAGACGATTGCCACAGAATACTCAGTAGATAAAGAGTAGGATGGTTATATGAAATTAAAAAAGAAATGTTTCTTCATGCAGTTTGAAATATACTTGCAGAATTCACTGCTTTAGGGGACTGTGGGGTCAGATATGGTGGTTGGATTAGAGAATTAAAAAAGTGTAATTTTATTAGCACAAAATACGTCTTTGAGTACCATTAAAAAAAAAAATAAAAAAACCCTCATGGTTCAGTAGGAAAGTTCCCTGTGGGACTTTGTAAATAATTCTGCTGCCAAGCTCTGTCATTATGTTATTGGTAAGATGCGTCATATGTCTCCCTCCAACAATTCTTCTTAAACATTAGTTCCTAGACCCAAGTAAAGACAGGTTATTAGTACTGGTTAACATATTTGCTGCACTGTGAAGGTACATGGAACTGGAAAAGACAGAAAGTTCCCCGTTCCTCTTCCCTCTTAAACCAGTAAGAGCTGAGCTATTGGTTTGTGCCTCAGACTCAAAACTGAGATTTATTGAACATCATTTAAAGATAAGGACAGGAATTAGAAAAGTTAACTAATCCCTTGTTGGGGTGTTATACAATCATGAATGCAAAAGTGAGCATGACTGCATGAATCAGATCAGCTTCAAAGTGTTCTCTGAAGACTCATATTGGATTTGATAGAAAGAACTGCAGCCCATGCATGACAGTGTGCAATTCTCAAAGCTGCTATGTATGCCTTTCACTTTACTTACATCAGAAGAATTGCTCCATATGCAGAACACTGCAGAGATCTCATCCTCATGAAGCTTTATGAGGAATAAGAGTTTGGTAAGTGCAAAAAGTGCTCTCTGAGAACAGAAAATGGACAGCTGTGGCAAGCAGCTTCCTAAATTCTGAAAGGAAAGACCATTTTAAACAGTTCAGACAGAGACTCCTTTTCTATAAGCCTTCATTCATTTACATAGATTTCATTTTACAAAAAATCCCACGAAGTTTGTTTGTGTGATGTGTGTAAAGATCAGTTGCATGTATAGGGATTTGTATTGGATGTTTTTCATTCTTTAAAGCCACCTATAGAACTTCGTAAGTGTATGTATAGCATTAACTGTACAAACCCCAAGGGTCAGCACTAATAATTCTAAAGATTTGAAAGCATTATGCTGCTGTTTTATCAATATTATTTTAAGGGCATGATATTTTTGGGAGTGCAAAAAATGCAAATAAAAATGTAATAAGAACTCAAAAATCTAATCTAAAGACCTGTTAAAGAATCCAGAGGCTAAATCTATTTCAGGACTAACCTTGTGAGAATGAGCAGATACAAATAACACTGAGGGTTTCAAATTTTGAGAGAGCCTGAAATTTATGGCATGTAGAAATGTGACATCCCTGTGTTCCTGTGTTACAAATAATATGCTGCATTTCACGAAGGTGCATACAGCCCTACATGACTACTTATTAATGACTACATGAACTGTAGTTCGGTTGCGCGTAGGTATGAGAAAGATAACCATTATCCCATGATGTTCACAACGTGTTGTTAAGTGTGAATCCTGGTTTTACTAAGGAACCATAAGGGCATTCCATGAATGGAGGTCCTAAAATGTATTATTTCATTCTATAGTTTAAAAGCAATATACTGCAAGGAGAAACAGGAAAAAATGATTGCTGTTTATGGAAGTGACTGTGTTTAAAGTAATTTTCATAGACTTAATAAGAACGTGTAGTATGACTGAGCTGTAAAACAGTAAAATTAACATCTATTTTTATTATTGCTATTACATGATTTCTGTTTAAATTTAGTTGTTCTGTTCCCCTCTATATTTGTTTCATCTTAATGTTCACTCAAATGAGGTAATTCTTTGCTCATGTAAAATTACTGCTCAAGGAAATTCCTGTCAGGCTCCAAAAGAAGGTTTGCTGGAATGAGAGATGCAGCACTTGACACAGAGTGTGCATGAGTATCTTTTTTTATTACTCTGTTCTGCTTTATTCTTTCCACAGCAAATAAGTAGGATTAAGGGAGCATATCTTGAATGATTGACGATAATTCTGAGCACTGCAACTAAATCTTTTGACTGCCTGGCTTAGAAGTACTTATTATCCCTATCAGCTTCCCTCATATCAATACTCCCATGCTGTTATTTCTGTCTAACACACTGTGATAGTCTAGAATTGTCAAAGGCCAGCTAAAATAAGAAAAAAAGGGAAAAAAAGAAAAAAAAAGAAAAAAAAAAAGAAAAAAGAAAGGAACAATTAGCTCAAACTTAATTCTGGGACTAGTTCTGGAAATTATCAGGAAACGGAGGAAAGACAGCCCCCCACCCTCCCATCTGGTTAGTATTAGGGCTCATTTATCCATTCCCTACTCTGATATAACAGCTTTTTTTGTGCTTTGCACATATTGGCATTATCCTATCTATTTTTATTTCATCCAAATTCATTCCTCCATAGTAGGTTCACATTAGTAACTCGAATACATGATCACATTATTTTATTTATATTTATCATGGGACAGTTGCATCACAGATAGATATAAACACAGAGAAATCACAGTCTTGTTTATGTAAAATCAGTTATTTGCAAAATAGCCCCTGAGCTCAGTGTGGTTAGATGTAAAACTTCAAAAGATAATGAAAAAGTTTGCAATTTTACCCACAGTGGCATAATGTAATTATTCTCCATGTCTATTGGGAAAATTTGGTTTCTTCTCTGAATATGGGAAGAAAGTGGTCAATTAGATATATCTATGGTTTTGGATCCATTGCAGAAACACTCTGTTAGAAAAAAATAATGGACATCAGAATTCTTTTGGCATAGGCCAGTCTACTATCCTGGTCATTACTGACCTACATTATTCAAATCTCTGCCCAGACAAGATTTTAGATTACTTTTTTTTTTTTTCAGGCTGAAAGGGGGTCTCCAACATCTTTTAATTCCTTTTCCAGTCATTCATATCTTTTTTTAAAGGTTTTGTAAACAACAAAAAGATGTTGTTTTGGAAAATTCAGAAATAAAAAAAAGCATGATCTCATTTGTATTTTTTCATGGGAGTTGATAAAGCTGTGAAATTTCAGAACATTGTTTTAAAGTTTACTATGTGCGTTACTATAGATACTAACCTTCTTATGCTCCCAAATGTCTGCGCGTGACCTAAAAATTTTCCAAAATCTATGTGGAACATGTGTCCAGCATTTGTCAGCATTATGTTGTCACTGTGTCGATCACAGACTCCCAGAATGAAGGTAACAACACACCAGCCGGCGCAGGAATAAAAGAAGTTCCTTATTGCCTAGTTAGTAAAACAAAAGCACTTACTGGAAATATACAGATGTACTTGTTTTTGACGCTAACAATAAAACCAGAAATTGTATTTCTACAAATGCTATGCATGTTGCTAAAATTTTAACAGCCAGGTGTTAGTAGGAATGGTACTTAAACAAGTAATACACAGATTTCAAAGTTACAATGCAAGAACAATTGTATTCATGAGGTTTTCCCCTTGTGTTTTATGGGTACTTGGAATTCTGTGGAAAACTTCGAAAGTGAAATGTACCTAAGAAAATCAAGCCTCTTGGCAGAAAGCTGACATTTTCTGTTCAACAGCCTGCAAGTATATTGTAAAAACGATTGTTTGGAAATTAGTTGAAAATCCACAAATTTAACCATTTCCTTTGTAAAGAAAGCTGGTTATTTTACACCCACTGTACTGTTCTGTACCTGCATGGGTCTTTCTCTCTCCAGAACTCAACTGCCTTTCTCAAATCCTAATTAATCAACTCACAATATTCCAACCCAAAGAATGAAACCCCATTTTACAGAACTGAACTACAACAAAGAAAGGTTAAATTGTTTTCTTCTCATAGTATGTGTGAATCTGAATAGACTATGGGATCAAAATTAGTGTCGTGTGGAGACACCCAAGAGAGTGATTAAACAAAAAACCAATGTAGCAGTCGTGTTTAATATAACCTATTTCTCTAGTGTTCTTTCACAAGGTGGAGACGTGTACTTTCATGGTTAGTCTGCTTTGTGTAAGTAGGCTGGCTCATTCAGAGTTATCTCATTAATCTCTTTACAATATTACATTGTGGCATTGCTCTTTGCCAAAAATGTGCCCATAGCAGATGTAGGAATATGCACAAGCTAGTGATCTGCTTACTGGACACTCATAGGTGGATTACGAGTTTTCTGCTAATTTCAGTGGAAAGTATTTAACAGCTGGGACTTCTCCTAGCAGAACAATCTACCCAGCCTCTTCCACATCACACATATTCAGCGTCCTCTTTCAGGGCAAAGTTATTCCTCATACAAATGATTACCACCCTTCCACCCCAGAGTAGAAGGAATAGCTTTTGTCCTTTTAAAATCTTACCTACTACAGTTTAAGAACTGAAAATGCAGTTCTTATTGAGAAGTCTTAATCTCCTGTGAATCTAAATCAGAATGTAATTAATTTATATAGAAACCCAAACAATCCTAATTTGTGAACTTCGTGGCTTTAGACAAAACTTGCATTAGCCAAGGTAAACATTATTTAGGCACTCAGGATTTCCCTGTACATGCAGGGTGCCACCTGCAATGGCTTATACAGATGACAGCACTGTGGAACACTTGGGCCATGGCACAAGAGTTCGCTGAATTTTATGTCTAACTGTACTACTTACTCGCTCTGATGACCTTGGATAAAACACCTAAGCTTTCTGTGATTTTGTTCACCCAGCCGTAAAATGATGATATTAAAGCTTATTCTGCATTAGTTTTTTAAGCATCCTAGCTACAGTATTGTACGAGTAAAAAATTATTGAGTAAAAAAAGAGAAAGGTTTGTTCACCAGTGAGTGCAAAGTGAATGCATAGTAGTAATTTTACGCATGTCGTATGCAATCACATCTGACTGCATTTTAAATGTTTAAAAAAATTGAAAGAAAATGGGTAGAAATTTGTTTTAGAATATTCCACATTAGTGGTCATTTTGACAAACTGCAGCAGCAGCAAGAAATCAGGTTTTCAATCAATAACTAACAGTATCTCACTTCTCCATTGAAAGTTGGCTGCACTTCTACCATAGCACTGTAAACATACAAACTTGTAAAAAAAATACATATATAAATTCTACAGAGATTGTTCCTCTTTAACTGAATCAAGATGATATATTAGAAATTCAACTGTGCTTGCTGAAAATGTGGATGAACAAATGCTTATGGAATAATTACAAAGTTATTTAAGTTTGTGAAACATATTTATGTTATACATCTACTAATAAACTAATAAAAGGACTTAATTTCCAGAGTGGTAAACACTCCAACCTCCCATTCAAATTTAAAATTTTGGCTACTAATCTAATGCGGGCACAGAGTAGGGTTCTAAAAATTGTCCCAGCAACAAACACATTAAAAGGTTTTCATGGGCTTCAGAACACGCTCAGCCAACAAAAAATTAATAGACAGAGTTTCTTGGGAAACCTCTGCTTTTATAAATAAAATTTCCAATTTTTTTGGCTCATGCATAATGTCTAGTTTCATAAAATCAGATGCATTATATGGGACACCACAATGTGATAAAAAAATCATGGTCTTATGTATCATATTACTAGGCAGTTTTGATAAAACAGCTTTCTAAAACTGCGGGTATTGACATAGCAATTTCCAAATCGAGGAAATCCACTGAGATTTTGCATGGTTCATATAAAAGTATTTAGAGAGCTGACCTAAAAAATAAATTTACTTCAGCTTCTCTTCACTTTCCTAGTAAATTTCAGAATATCTCTATGACACGTTTTTATAGAAAAGGTATTACAATGCACCTGATCCAAAGCAATATCTCCTTAGAAAGAGAGTGGCATTTAAGTTAATTCCCTGGCTTCTATGCATGTGACTTGTTTGTCTTGTATCTGAGTCATTTGTTTTTGCTGTGTACTGCCATTTGGTTTCTTTTTTCCCAGTGGTAAGATATGAAATGTATAATAAGCTTCTTTATGATGTTACCTCTTGGTAACTTGATTCCTCAGGATGGTGATGACAGAACCATTTTTTAATTGTGTTTTCTTTCAATGGTCCTATCAGTCCAGACTCCCTGTGGATCTTCGCCAGTGTGGTAGCATCTGGCACCATCTGTACAAATCCTAATCAGATAGAAAAGAGTTCACATGAAAAACCTTAATCTTTAAAAAGATATGAAGACCATCAATGCATATTGCCTGTTGTTGGATCATTCCATGCAGAAAAAATACATGCTTAAAAACTTATAAAATAATGAATGCAATAGAAAATATAGATTATTATTGTTTTTCTCTTTCTCTTTGGAAACAAAAAACAAAGGGCACTTAGTAAAAAGTGGCAGTTCTGCAAACACCAATAACAATATCATGGATGTATCTGCCTCAAGGTACCAAAAAGGCCAACAATTTAATGAGATTAAAAATGGGTAGAATATGTACAAACCCAACAAAAATCTATAAAAAATAAGATCAGATATTAACTATGAAATATGAAGGTATTTGATATGTTTACTGGCTAGAATGCTACACAAATTTTTCTGCAGTATGTGATGCGGATCACAGCTGGGAGAAAGGATACTAGATACTGCAGAAATTAGTCTGATCCAATATGACATAAACTGGGACTTTGATGCGCAGAGAGAAGCCAAACATTTTGCAATGCTTCACTTGAATCCTCTATCTCTACTGCATGCACTTAATTCCTTTTTTGGAACTGAGACCTGGCTTGCCAGCCTTCTGTCCCTTCCTCCATGTGTGGTCCGATGGCATGTCATCCCACAACTCTGCATTAGAGGAAGTACTGCCTCTAACAATTTCACCTGGTGGCAGGCTCCTCTGCTATACCACGCCTGGAAAGTGGCATCCTACCAGTGCTTTTTCTGCTTTTCACATTTCTGTGAAAAGTGATTTCCATGTCCCCATGACTATGAAATTATCATCTCCTATCTCTTTTGTGTGGAAAAGGTGGCTCATGGAGCAAGTCATTAGCCTAGGACTTGGAATACCTGAGTATACAAGTCTACTTAAGCACATGTCCTGTATGGCCACGGGCATGTCACTTGGTCCTTTTATCCTTAATCATTAACTGTAAATTAATTGTATTAACACTTCTGTAGCTCACAAGGAAGGATGTTGTGTGGAAAATCTGTCAGACACCAAAAGGTTTTCTGCTGCTATGGTGCTGAAAGGAAGAGACTGTCAGGCAGAGAATATTATTTGCAGACAGTCCATGTAGCTTTCTTGGAAAAAATAAAATTGTTAGCATAAAAGAGAGACTATAATATTATGTTCAGAAACAGTTTTCTTGTATTATATAAGAGAGGCTATAATATTATGTTCACAAACAGTATTCTTGTATCATTTGCCTTTGAAGCTTTGACTCCCATCTCCACAAAGAAGGGAAGAGTCTTTTTTAGGTCACCTTAACCATCTGCCATGTGCATGAACTCATCTATACATTCTCCTACTTCCTTCAGATCACTCATCCCCTCTCGTTTTCTCTTTGTGGCTCAGAAAGCAATGATTTTTAAATTCTTTTTATTTTAATAGTTTTTGTACAGCAGGTAATCTGAATACATCAGTCTTCTATTTGTGCAAGGATTATTTTCAGGAAAAGATTTGGAGAGTCAGTGAAAAACAGTAAGCTTATTGCTGTCAGTAAATTTCTTTAGCAAGCAATTGGTAACCCTGTTACAGCTCTGCTATAACAACCATAAAAGAGAGAAATAAGGCTTTCAGATGAGTCAGGCCTGCCCTAAGCAGCATAAACTGCACAAATAATATTTCAAAATCAACACTGTGAAGCTGTCATCACTTGTCTACTGGTACTTTTTGTAGCTACATGTATCTAGGTTCATTTAAGTACCTAGGCAGGATCACACTGGATTAAAACTAGTAGTTATGGCAAGTTTTCTCCAAAGTTCTCTTCTTGATGTGTGAAGTTACTTTTAAGAATCAGGTACAAGCTGATGGTATCAAGACTTTTGGAAAATTCTAACCTAAATTACTACAAAACTCATTGAGTTTGGTTGTAGTCCTTCTAAAGAAGCAGAATGAATAAATAAAATGAACATTCAGGAGTAAACAAGTATGCAATTGAGGGCTTGAGTAAATGAAAACCTGAGCATTTCTTTTTCTGTAAGGGGGATGATTAATAAGACACCCATGAAACTAAAAGTTAAAGGGAGGATTTTTGCATATTGCTGTTTACATGAAATATGAATAATGTAATACAGGTGCCTTTTATAATCTAAAACTGACCTTGGCTTTTTCCTGTAGATAAACACCTATAAATGATCATCTGCATATCCAGTCCCTCTTGGAGCCAAATGCTGTCCATCACTCGAATAATTTGCAGAACCAGCATATCTTGACGTAAATCATCACCTATCTGTGAAAATTGCACAAGAAATTCAGGTTCCTGCTTCAATACCAGACAGAAATTGCTTCCTATTTCACTTGGACTTCTTCCCCCACCAAAATACCTACATTCATTTCACAATAAATCCCTCTTGCTTTTCTTCAAAGTTGCTACATATCTTTCTATGTCAGAAGAGGACAGATTAGATGGCACCCATAGGCAGAAACAGTTTTGGCAGCCACTGAGAGGGTAGCAAATGCTCCCTGATTAACTGCAGTCTTTTTGCTTGTTATTCCTGTGTAATTATTAGAGTTTGAAAATTTAATCCGGTGGTAGGATCCTAATTCAGCTACATTTTAAAGTTTATGTAATGCCACATCCCTTTCACAAATGACAGTGTTCATCTAATGTTAAGTTTCACAACTTGGTATTTGCAGTGGGGTGAAGGCGGATTTTATCACTAATTTATATTTTATCCATAACATTATTCATGTTCAGTTTCAAACAGTGATGCAATGTTGACTGCTCTCCCCATGGAGTCGGTCAAACAATAATCTTAGTGAAATGGGGCTTTAATTGTAGCCACAAGAAGTAATAAAGAGATTATTTTCAACCATGGCTAAGTAAATGGCCTGTGGAAAAAAAAGCCCCGCTTTTCTTTTTCTCTCTCTCCACCACATCTAAAATACATGTGACTTTTACTGGTATTTTTAAGTGCTTTATTCTTTTATTACGTTCTTTTTATGTAAGCATTCCAATCTAGAGACATTTACTGCCATGAAATGAGTACTTGAGGAGACATAAACTCATCTTTCAAAACAAAACCAAACCAAACCAAATCTATTTTTCTTTCATTTAAAGGTAATCTTGATTCCAATTAATTCTCCTTACTACCTAAATCTGTGAAAGATCTTACTTCTCTACACTTACATTTCCTCCTTCTCTCACGTATACAGTTTGTAGACAATTTAGTACGATATCAGTGCTTATAATTTTATGCATGTATTATCCATCATGAATGAACAATGGAACTATAGTACAAGTAAAAGATACTTTAACACAATGGTTTGCTGACAGGAGAAGGTGGTGTCAGCTATAATACTTCTACAGCAACTGGACAGCTGGTTGTTGAACATTGCGGAGCAGGGAAAATACTGTCTAGGTAGAACCAGCACAAATGTCTATATGCCCCATGAGCAGGCATTTTGTCAAGTTGCTCAAGTAAGCAAGAACCTGTCTATTTAACATTGATTTTCGGATGAAATAGTGTAAGAATCAGATATCTAAGTGTTCAGAAAAGCTTAACATTTCTAGCCTCCCCCTAACATGCCTGGAAAGCATACATCTCTTCCTGAGGATCACAGCTGCTCTAAATGTCAGTTTAATTAATTTAATTCAAGACAGTCTAGAAATTTTTTTCCCCCTTTTAATCAATCTTTTTTAGAGTTCTGTTTTGGAAAACAATACTGCAAAAGATCTAGGAATAATGACTTTGGCAATTTGTACTTTTTGTATCCATCAGCCATTTTATGAGCTTCAGTGCTGTCTAAAAACAGTATCCACTCTTATGGAAGACTTTTGCTCTTTTGAAAGAGAAGTAACTCTATATTGTATATAGTTTTTGCAGATGGACACAGCACTGTTCTGAACTCTGAAGTTTTTCTAGGTAACAACTGGAAAATAAACCAGAGTTTATTTTCGCAGTCAGTTCCTCCAGCTCCAGAGAGACGCCACTCCTCTGTTGTCCACTCCACCTCTCTCTTCCTCAGCCCATTCCACCACGCTGGGTTACAGGCACCGAATTAGTTCTGTGTAGCAAATGCAGCCTCTTAACACTCCAGTATTTTGGTTTGTTAGAGACATATGGACAAGTCTAATGGATTCAGTCATTCTGAACTCTCTTTTGCCTAAGACTGGCCCTCCGACTTCAGTGTGGTAAATAAACCAGGTTTCAAATATAAACTTCATATTTTAGCCTGGTTGTCTCCACTAAGAAAAAAAAAAAAAAAAATTGCAAGAAGTCATTTGATTCTTTACTGATCAAAAGGTTGATACTTCAATGCATTGCCTCAACATATCCCATTAAAAGCTCTAGTGTCAAAAATAATTGGGAAAAGTGAACAGCAGAGCCAAATCAAACACTCTTAGGCTCAAGTTTTAAAACATAAATTAGGTGAATTTCAAATCAATGTTTTCCATACAAAAGGAACTGAGGATAAGAGGAAGAACATACCTTAAAAATAACATTGATGTTTCCACTTGGAGCATTTGCATTGATGAAGGAGATTTTTAACGGAAAAGCATTGGACGTAAAATATGAACATGACTTGGGGGAAAAAAAGATGAGAGAGAAGAACAACAGTGTCACATATACAAAACATCAGGCTAATAAAATACCTCTGATAAAGTTAAATACTGCTCAGTAGCACTGATAAAAATAAATAATTCTTGATATTATTGATTGTTTAATTGGGTCAGGAAATGAGAAATTCTTTTTCCTGGACAATTTGTTTCACTCAATAATCAGATTATATGAACAGAAAATATTTCCTATACTAATTGTTTTTCATTTTCACCCAGGCCTATTAATGATAAACTTTGGCTGGAACTGAGTGGACAAAGTACATAAGACTGATCTAATGAGACTCTGTAAAGCATTGAAAAACCTTTGGTCCTATTATTTTCTGTAGAAAAAAAATATTTGCCCAATTATACAATCTTTATGGAAGCAAAGAACCTGCTAATTTCTTTATTGTCCTCACTCTGGCTAAGGATACAGGAAATTCTGAAAATCATAATCTATTTTATGTGGAATATATCTTAATTAAACATAAACTCTGACTTCTCATGCCCTACAGCTCCTTCCACCTGAAGACCTCAAAGGGCTTCAAAAAGCATTAATGAGCCAAGCACTGCAAATCCTGTTTGAGTTAGGCTGGTATTATTATCATCATTAAAAAAAAGGGGGGGAGTGCCCACCAAAAAACCGACCAAAGACGACGGTAAATTAATGGCCTGATTTCTAGACATAATGAGTGTCCCACAGGAGCTACTGCTGTCCTTACTGGCTGGAGTGCGGCGGAGGCTAATTTGAACAAAAACACTACTGGACACAGCTGTCTCTTGCTTTTCATCTGAACATCTCAAAGCATAGTACAACCATTCAAATATTGTCTTAGCCACATCATACCTCTGTGACATGCAATAGCTATTATTGATGATGAAATCCTGACCTCCTATGGAATTTTGCCAAATGAAATATCTCAATAAGTGCTTGAAAGGTTACTGTGAGATAATGCATTACTGACAGAGCTGGGAGCAATGCTTGCTACTAGTAAAATCAATAGATGATACCAAGATGAATTAAATTTAGGTAATTATAAGCACTTAAAAATTCTAATTTGCATAATTATACTAACATACAATTCAATCAAGAAGCTGCATATATTTATAGCAAGATAATGGCCTATAATGCTTTAAGAGAAATGAAAAAGAAGTTCTCTTCAGATACTTATATTTAAACATTTTGTATCTGTCCAGCCAAGCTGGTGCAGTATAAATAGCACGATTGTATGGTGAGATACCTTTCCATTAGCCATTATTTCCAAAAAGCCTGAAAGCAGTGAGAAGCAGCAGGCTTCAAATTCTTCTGACTTATATCATGCACAATTGGCCCAAGCCTGCAGGGTGCTGGAAGACCTCTGTTCTCAGAGAGATCAAGGCTGAATAGCAATTACTTGGAGAATCACAGGTCAAAGGCAATTGAAGGGATCAGCACCTCTTAGAATCAGGTCCACTGTGGATAATGAGCCAGAGAACAAAAATAGAGCACAAATTGCTGTAATTAGGCAGCTATAACTGGTAATACATAGGGGTGTTCAGGTTTGTCTTCTCTTGCTGCTGGGTACCTTTTCCTTCTCCAGAGATGGAATAGCTTATTCCTGGCATAATATTTTTATGAAAACATTACTAAACAATGAATTACTAAGTCTTAGTACTGTGGTCAAAGTAAAGTCAAGTAACACTAAAGAGCACTGTTGTTTCCTTTATTCTTAAGTCATTTTGAATAGGGTTCATAGACACAGGTAAGTTGCTATGAATATTTAATATTTTAGCAATTCTCAGTCATGTGCCTAGTCTAACCTCAGCAAAAAGCCAGCTAGCTGTAGGCCTCCAGCTGCTCCCATGTGTGGCAGAAGAGAGTCTTAGATGAGAAAAAAACCGTGCCAGCTGAGAGTAGGCTGCTCAGAGTCTGACATCTGTGCTGCTGCTGCTGTGCAAGGTGCGACATCCATGCAGCACCCACCCCAACCGCGCCCTTCGCTTCTGCCTCAAAGACCCCCAGTTTAAAGGAGATTAGGCTAGATGTCCGTTTACCAGATGATTCATGCTTAATAGCAGTAAGATTATTTCCCAATCAATGCAGCCATTCACTCCCTCTTCCCCTTTATAATAAAACAAACAAACAAACAAATAAAAAATGTAATCCTTTGCATGAGCTAGACTTACATCCGTCTCTATGCCTTGGACAACAAGTGCAGGATTCAGGGGAAGCCGACAAACCTTTACCTCCTGGAAAAACTGTTGAAGTTTGTTGAGTTCCGCCTTTAACACCTCCTGCAACATGTGAATCGTTATGGCAACATAACATAACAGCAGCTTTGAAGCAGTTGACTGTCTTTCTATATTTTAAACAAACAGTACAATTTCTGGAGCTGGTAGCATCCATGTAACCTCTTAACAGCTAATGAGGTCACAGTGAAGTGCGGTTATTAAAAATAAGAACTGTGATTTTACTCCACATTCATGCTTTTTCTGCCTAGATGCACTACCAGTTCATGCTGCCATGTAGGCTCAGATTCAATACCCTTCATTAGGGGCTGATTAGCCGTCCACCTGCTCTGCGGCATCTCGTGTCTTTTTTGCCTTGCTAGACAACTTCACAAGTTATTGCTTGTTGCCTCCACGCTGTGATCTCCCTTGCCTAACTGTAGGTGTGTTAACTGCAAGGTTTGGGAGTTTCTCAGTATGACAGTAGCTGCAGCCTCGAGATTAATCTCTAAATTCTGAATTATGCATCAGTGATGTATAATGTATCACTACTATTTCTTTTTCTTCACATGGATTCTTCTCTTGGCAAATATTTCTGTCTTTTTACTTCCATGTTTGCTTTGCTTCTCTCAGTAGCAACGCTGAGAGTTTTCTGAAAAATCCATTGAAATCTTTGCATCCTTAAGAAGGAAAAAATAATTCACAATAACTTTAATGATAACCAGCAGTGGCAGGTATACTTTTATTTGGCTTTCTGGTCTGTCTTGCTAAGATCTCAGCACGAAGCAGTTTTACACATCAGGTAACTAACAACAGCTGTCTTGGAAAATTAACAGTTTTTAATTGGAAATGTACTACACAATATAAAAGCTGCACCTGCCGGAGAAGACTGCAAGCCTTCTACTGCCAGGAATGCATCTGCAAATAGGCATACAGCATTAATTGCTGAATGCTATATTTGAGATATTGAGGACAGTCCACTCTGGTTAGCTTTGCTAAGAAATGAGGATGTTCAGCCTATCAAGGACTACTCTTAGCAAAGTTTTCAGGAAACACTGCAGCTGTACAGGAGTCAAATATTTTGGGATTAGGTGCTGAATGTGAGCATTACTTTCAGCAAAATGTTGATAAGCTTTGTTGTCATTTCTGTCTACTTCCAAGTCTGGTTGAAAAAACATTGATGAAAGAGTTTAAATGGCTTAAAAGATCTGCTGACCTCAAGAGTAATGGTGATGAGAGTTGTTCCATTAAATACATTGTTCTACTTTTTTTCAAAGCAGCACAAAATTTTACAAATTTTAGTCAAATCTTGGGTTTATTTATGTAAAGGGCATTACAGGAGAGAGGTATCACCTTAGAAAAAATAACGTTACCTGGAGAAACTTAGATGGAAGGGGAGGTATTTTTTAACAAACCTTTTTTTTCGGGTCACTGGCAGCTTTCACTTTTTTGGCAATGCCTTCCAGAATTCTGATAAGTTTCCCCTCCTTAGAAAACTCAGTGTTCAGGGTTTTTCCAGCACAGAATTGGAGAGCAGCCAGTAGTTTCTGATACCAGATTTTGAAATGAACTTCGTTCTGTGCATTCTTCAACAACCTGAAGGAAGGAGGGGGAAAAACATCTGTGTATCTAAAACTGATTTTTATTTTATATCACCTCTAGCAGGAACAATAAATGGACTCCAGACTAATCTGTATTTGGTGACTTTGGGCAGCAGAGAATGAAAAAATACGTCGTTTATTTTTGGTAGTCTCAAGTCCCATTTGATAACTAATGAGATTCTGAGTGTGTTGAATCAATAGGAACCTGCCATTTCTTATTGTCTTATGTAGTGCAGCACCTGTATTGCTTCTTATTTCTGCAAGAAAAGTTTACAAAGTGAAAATAAGTTGCATTATTTGAAGTCCAGTCTTAAATATATATATCTCTAAATCTATTTTTTTTTCTCCTGCCAGTACACTTACACAACCAAGCACATCTTTCAGCTAAGAGGTGCATTTAAAGACCATTTTACTCTCAGACATATCATCAGTTCTAGAAACTTTCACCATTTTAAGTTGAGGAGAAATTTCTGAAATTGGCTATACTGCTAAAAAAAGTGTAATGAGCCCACTTTGTTCCTTGCTTTACTGCGAAGTGTTGGTCTAGAGCAAAAACTCAGTCCTTAGTTCTACTGAAGTTTGTAAAAGCTTTATTCTAACATAAAACTCAGAAATAAAAGCAAAAACTTTTTTTTTTTCATGTTCACTATGCAGTCTTCTCTAATTACATATTCATTTGGGCCAGAAAAGCTGTGGAGTTTAGGGGTTTTTTTTAGTTAATTGAATTGACCACAGGGATATTTTTTCCTTATGTGGACCAGAAGTTTTGTACAAATTTGATTTATTTTTATAAGTGTAGATGAAATCACCAGCTTTATATTGTGCTAACACCCTGCCCATTGTCTGGGATTTCCCTTTGCCTGAAGGACTGATGAACTGCTCTTTGCTTTTGTCTGAACTTTTCTCCCCACGACTTCATCTTTAGGAACATCGCAAACCTTAAAATCCTTATAAATGTCTGAATCATAATGCAGTTTCCCTTACCTGATGAGGCTACTCAAACCTAACAAATAATGCTAGTTTTCACAGGACAGAAATCAGAGAAGCTGTTGACTTTCAAGGCACCTCACAAATGAATATGCCACAAAAAAAAAAAAAAAAAAAAAAAAAATAAAAAAAAGGCAAGAACAAGATATATATCAAGCGCTGATATTTAAAGGTAAAACCCCATGATTTCTATAGACACTTCAGCTCTTTCAAATCATACACAAGACATTACAATATTGCTACTGCAACCCATGCATCTTTTGGTAATGAGGGATTTTCGTCATCTTTTGTAAGGCAATGATCCTTCTAGGTCTTCTTTTCCTATTTAATTCAATGCAGAATGATATCACCAACTGGTTTCTGAAAAACCTTTCCAGTTACACAAACCTCTGAACATCTAAGGGTTTATAAGTACTGAAAATCTTAAAAGAATGTGTGGTGTTTCTATCAGAAATGCCTAGACATGAAAGGAAAGAGATATGAGAAGTTTATCATCAGCTCACTCTCCGGAGGAGATTGGAATGACATTTCTCCCTGTAGACTAGTAAAAACAAATAATTACTTTTTGGATTGGAAAGAAATACAAATTGTCATTGCGGTGCCTGTTGGAAGGTAAGCCCCAGCACACAGAGGCAGCTGTATTTTCATCCTGAACCCTCCACAAACTGAAGAAGTCTGAGAGTACATCCATATATGGCAGTGGATAAACTAATCCTTCCAGATTTCAAGCAGAATAAGTCCAAGATTCCACAGGATGGGATTAATTTTCTTAAATGTAGATACTTCATATCATTTTAGATATCCCAGGAAATCCTATTTGGCCTCCAGCTGCTGCCTTGGAAGGGCATGGGTCTGCTAGAGGCAAGCTGTCATGGGTGCCGCTCCCATGCAGGTGCCTCAGACACCCTATGCTGTCTCAAATAGCCCATGTTTAGGGTGCTGATTCACACTCTGCAGTGGCCTTTTAGCTTGGCTGTAGGCAAAAAAGGTGATTTAAAACAAAAACATACTCTGTCCGTCTCAACAGCAGGTCAGGAACAGGCTTGGTGATTATTTGTTAAACAAAAGCATTACTGGCACCGTCCAAACTGTCACATGGACAGGAATTTTAGTCTACCAAAGCACAGTACAGCTCAGCCTCAGCCCAGATAAACAGCTTGCATTTCTCTTGGAGCACAGGCAGAACGAACTTGTTCATTTCTGCCCTGCAAACACAAGTGCAAGCGAAAAGACATCACTGTAATATCTATTTTGACTTGGGCAGGCTATGTTGTGCAGAATCTTCTGTGTGGAGTTAGGCTTGCATTGGAATCAGCTCCTGAGCATCTAAATCATACTCCATCACCTACTCCATTTTTGACAGTATGTATTTAGGGAACCCAGAAAGGCTACATTTCATGTTTGAGATGTCCCTTTAATCCTCTCAGATATACAGAACATTAAAACAACTTTTCATTTCCCTAAAATGAAAGACTTAGGATTTCACATACAGGTAGAAAGATAGCAAAACCAAAATGTTTTCCTATTTTAAACAGAGATACTCCCTGCATAAGGCAGATCAACGCAGAAGATCCATTTTTTGATTATTCTCATGGCTGACTGTTCACAGACAATAAGCTTATATACACACACAATATAAAGATTTGTTTTTGACCTGAGAAAGGATTATGGGCCAGATTCAGATAGCTTATGCGTAAGGTGTACATGAGGACAGGGGATGTATAGAGTCTGAATGTGCTTCTTGAGCTCAGTCCATGGGGAAAGCTGAGGCAGTCATCACGATCTCACCAGTAAAACCCATTTCCATGCCAGCTGCAGCCCAGCACACGCTCCACAGTTTCAACTCACACAGCAGCTTCTGACAGGGCATGTGCTTCCCCAGCAGCCCCATGAGGGACTGGGGCTCCGCACTCAAAATGCGTCTAGCGACTACGGTACAGGCAGCACATCCTCCTCCTGCCTGCCCGCTGGGGTAGGCATGCTTTTAAAAGCCTGTAGACCTCAATTTGCAAAATGACTTGGATTAACTGGGTCTGACTTTTCTATTCATTTTATAAAAGCAGTCCCAAGGAGATACAAAGGACAGCTTTTAATGTGATGACTCATTGTAGGCTTTGCCGAAATGTTTATTCAACAACTGAACAAATACGCTGTTGTAATTCTGTCTTCCCAGTTTCCTGGCACACATATCTTCACTCTGCCATTGAGAGAGCTCGGTGAAGATAGGAAAGTCTGCAACTCCTGAGGCTGCAGGATGGAGAAATGCTCAAGACACTAATGAAATTTTCAAGTTAGAACAGGATGCCTAGCTATGACAGAGGAAGACAAAATTGGAATGATTTAAAACTCAAGGCTGCCAGTGAGAAAGTATGTGAAGGTTTTTGGTTGTGGTTTTTTTCCCTAACGATTTTCACAGTATTCTGTGAGACAGAACTCAATATAAAAGCCTGGCTTTATGCCAGGCTTAGGCAGAGGATCTTGCTCCTAACAACAGGGAGACTTCCTCACTCTTCAGGGATTTCTGATTTGGGACAAATGCCCTTGTTCTCAGCAAGACCAGGGGAATTCAGACACTGTCCCAAGGTTACTTTTGTGATACAGCACAATAGGGCTGGAAGCAGAAGGATGCTGACCTGAAATTTAGCAAGGAGATAACTAGTCTGCCTCTGCTTTGTATGTGTTTTCCAGGTACAGAAACACAAGTGTGTTGGAGAGATTTTTGCCACAGGGCAGAAGGGAAGGTGGGATTGAATCAAGCTGAGTTGGCTGCTGTGTCAGAGGAGGAGAAAGAGGGCTAATCCCAGCAGCTATGGAGAAAAGGAAAATTACAAAAAAAAAAAAGAAGAACAAAAAAAAGGAAAAAAAGGAAGAAATCACGACATTGTGGTATTAAAACTCAATCATTAGACACCACACCTGTGCTTGAGTAGTATTAAACTTCAGGGCCTCT
>JAVJGI010000060.1:21074380-21122886 GCA_035590275.1 Ibycter americanus
GGGTGGTGGGTTGGCTGATGTGGATAATGTACAGCTGTGGCTTGTTTGGGCTAAGTAGCTAAATAGCACTGAGGAGGACTGGGTGAAGAGAGGCAGTAGATGAAGAGGAGCCCAGGGATGTAGGAGAGTGGAGGAGAGGCCCTAGGAGAAACTGAGATAAGAATGGGGCCCAGATGAGGAGAAGCTAGCTGGAAGAGGGGCCAGGAGAAGGAAGAACCTGGGTGCAGTAGAGAGGCAAGAAGCAAGGTAGACTGGCCTGAAGAGGATGAAGAAACAGCATGGACAGTAGATGAACCTTTGAAACCTTGTGTGGACTGATGGTGGTGCCGAGGCATGAGAGGGCTGGTATGGGATGGTAAGAGCCTTGTTGCAGCCTGCTAGTTTAGCTAGTGCTGTGACAAGTTGTGCTGCTTATCTTCTTTTCCCGGTATTTAACAAAGGGAAATTTTTTCAGATCACTGCTTACACAGGAATAGGGAGGTCTAATGAGCCTCCAGTAGGTATGGCTTTAGGTTTGACAATGATGGTACCTCAGTATAATTACAAGATTGCAAAACACTGTCTTGAGTAGTCCTCTTATATCTGATGTAGTATGCTTTCTGTAAGATGTTGAATGTTCTTTTGATGGCAATTTGCCATGTGGCATCTCAATGCTGCACAACAGCAAAGGATGCGTGGATCAGATCATCAGATTATAGCAACTTGTTACCTCTGTGCATATGTGTGTGACTTTGTCAAAAGGGTAACTTTGAGAGAAACTCCATAGCTCAAGTGAAGTAGCATCATGAAGACGTACAGTCCTTTACACTTCAAAAATAACTACCAAAACTCATTTGTTTTCAGGGAATAGAAGAGAGAAAACCAGACTCTTCAATAGGGGAGTCTCTAGAGTCCCAATAACACTTTTTCATCTTTTCATGATTCTGACTCCAACAGAGAAATCTCTTCAGACTGCAGCTCTCCTTATGCATAAGGCTAATCTGCAGTCTTCTTCAAACCAGATGACACCTACCATGTTTTCATTTAATTAAAGCAGAGGAGACCGTGAGAGACAGCACTTGTCAGCTCATTCCTGTCAGGGCCAGGACAGGAGAACAAGAATTTATATTGTAAGCAAGAGTGTTTCTGTTATCTTCGTACCCCTTCTTTCTAGGCCTGTTTCCTTTCTTCCTTTATGGTTTTGTTTTTCTTCCTCTTTTCTTCGTCTCTATTAATTTTTCACTCCCCCTTATATATAGCAATACCCTTTTGCAAGGGTAGGAAAGGAGAGCAGAGAAGAAAATAACTTTTAGATTTCTCTCTTTTAAATACTGGTCTGGTTCTGATCTGCTTTCTGTTTCACTGCTTTATTACAGCCAAATATTGGCTTTGTAAAGAGAGTGGGAATTTGAAGTTAAGCTTATATACCGGGGAAAGCTTGATGTAAGATATAAGAGAAAACTTTTCTTTTTGAGTTGGCCCAAGGGTATTTTCCTAGTCGACAGCTGGCCTAGTTACCATGGAAAACAGAAGAGCTGGAGGGCAGGCACAGTAGGAAAGTGAGGCACAGACCTACGTGAAATTAGGTTGGCTCAGTCTGCAGATGCTTGCTGAAATTAATCTCTGGTTTCAGACAGCTTGTTGCTCTTTCCTTGCCAGGCAGTAGACATTAGGTTTCATCTAGGGTACATGTCCATCTTAGCTCTGCTGAGACATGTTCAACTGTGGGACCAGATCTGAATAAAATGAATACCCTTCTAATGAACCCCTAACCAAGAAGGTATTTCTTCTTAAGCTTTTATCAAGGAAATCTTACATGAAAATGTATAGTTTTGAGGTTAAAATTCATAGATTTTTAATGAATTTAAGGCAGATATAAGAAGGAATATCGATCCTGAATTCCTGACTTTACTTGCTGGGTGACCTTGGCAAAATTCTTTAATTTTCTATGGTTTTTTTTCCTTTCAAAAGAAGAAAGGATTGTTTGCTTTCTCATAGGATGCTTTGTTTGTTTGTAAACTGCTCTTGTGCCACAGAGGTAAATGCCATGACAAATAGGTCTGTTTAATAACATTGCTACCTCCTTTCCATGTGGTACTCATATAGCCAGCATTTTTCAGTCATATGGGAGAAAATAGCAGCCCCAGGCATTTTTTTGCTCATGAGAAAAGGAGAATTCAGAATTAGTTGTTGTGATGAAAAGTTCAGCTCTAGTTCCAAGATTCACAATTACATTTGTGGAAGTATTGCAGTAAGCAGATGTCATATTTCCATATGTCCTGAGTCAGGTAAAGAATGGAGCATGCTCTCCAGGGGCAGTTACTGCATTGGCAGAATAAATATAGATCAGCCATCTGACACAAAATGACTTTGAAACTCACTGGCTCTGCTTCTGCTATAGGTATCTTTCTTACACTCAAAGTGCTGTCCTTATGCTTAGTCCATGTGAGGGTGCAGCTGAGAGGCAGAAATCATAATTTTGCTCCCTGCTCCCACTGTACATATGCTCATTCACTTTTTATTGCATGAATACCCCTGGATCAACTACATTTCTCCTTAGATGTGTACTCTGCTGAGTGAGTAAAAATCTATGCATGCCAAAAATTAATATGGACAAGAGCTGTATTATTTCTACCAGCAAGGTGGTGGCAGCCATGGGCGAGCCTTGCAAAGCCAGGTAAATTACTGTTTAAACCTCCTTTAAACTGCTATTTAAAAAACTCCTGATGATAAAGCAGGGCAATGGCTGAAGACTGCATGTGTTAGATTTTAATTGATTTAAAAAACCCGAGATTAAAATGGGCTGTTACTTGAGTGACTTACCATTTTCATACCATGACTGAGCAATGTACTTCTAAGTAACACACAGAACAAAACACTGACAACTGCAAGAATGTCTGCCATGATGGCTGCTTAAATCCATTTGAGCAAACTGCCCTATGAACAGAAACATATATATGAGACTTGTGGGTTGAGTCACTCAGAAGCTGGCTAAGCAGAGTCATTAGAAAAGTTTAATTAATAAAAGTGCTTCTCCTGATAGAAATCATTACACACAATGGATGACCTTGTGGAGAAGGTTAAGTAGAAGAATAAATATTGACTTCTAATACCAGACACAACAAAGGAAATGCTACAGGTCAAAGCAGAAATTACCTGAGCTAGGTAAGCAGAGTTTTATCAGCCATCATTATGCCAAACCCTAAGAATCACTGAAATCTTGTTTACTGTCTGACCTCCTCTGTGCCCAGTACTCACAGGATAATTATTGTGGATAGTAATGCCCTGTTTCCCAGACAGAACCCCATGTCCCGTATGTACAAACAAGGTCTTCCCTCAATTAAAGATGCATGCGTTACTGCACTTGTGATGAGGGACGGTTCTTTCAGTTAATTCATGCCCATGGGATTTGGCTCTAGAAATCCTTGTTTGATTCCTTCTGCATCAGCCAATATGGCAGCTGCCACACTAAAGATAATGAGCCTGATTAATATCAATTCAGTAAATTAATTTCTTTTCCAGACATCAGATAATTTTGCACTAATCTAGACATTTATACCCATTTAATATCAGCCAACATAACATAATTTCTCATTTAACACTAATTGAAAACTACTGGTTTCTTATTCCAAAGAGCATTTGCTGTCACTTATAACCTATGGCTTTTTATACAGCTATTTTATAAATAATATAATAATCAAATTTTGTTTCCTGCCTAGTTGCAGAACTTTTATAGCCAAGCATGTGACTGGTGATGTCGGTAGAATGGAATAATCAGGTAATTTCTCTTAAAGGTTTTCATTTGGGCAATTTTTCTTCATATTTTCCATTATATATTTATAAAGCTTCTGATTGAAACAAATGGATAAAAGTATAAGAAACAACTCTTCATTTAAGCAGTGCTGAACTTAGCCCCTTTAGTTTTTTGGTTTTGTTTAGGTTTGGTTTTTTTACTAAATAATTCTGGGTTTGTTCAGCTTGTCTTCAGGCTTGATTTCTTCAGATGCTACAGAATAAAATGCACATCCCTACTTCTATGCCATTTGCTCTTATTCTAGCACAAAAGATCAAGTCCTTCACTGGCTACAATCAAACAAAGTCAATATTTATATATCAAGGAACTGACCAGAGGTAGGAGGAAGCACACTTCATTACTCTTCTGGGTGAAAGGCAGTATTAACATTAGTGCGATGGAGTGTTTGCAGTGGCCCAACATCATCATCGCTGAGGGCAACTTAAATTCCTTGGGGCTGAACATATCATTTGACCATTCTTGTCTGTCTGGGATCCTAATCTGCGGTTTTCACCATGGTTTCACCATGATATCTTTCACCTGTAACATGACCTGTATGGAACACTACAGAAAGTCTCCAACAGGTGATGCCTATTACCAAGGCAAATTGCTTATTTAGAAAAAGTTCGTATCATTCTCAATCCTTCCTAAGATGGGAGCGAGCACCCTTTCTGCAATACATTATCTAAGGACCACCCTGATGGCTCAAGAATTGAAGGACTGTGGAAACTAAATCAGTAAACAAGCCAAGACAGTCACAGAATTCATTTGTTACTCACAGTAACATATAGCCGCTGATGTCAGAAGGGACCTCAGCAGGTCCTCTGGTCTATTCCCTGTCCAAAGCAGAGACAGCTCTGACATTGGATCAGGCTGTTCAGAGGGCTTGGCCTCAGCTGCAGGCTGGGAGAGTTTTGGAGACAGGGGAAGGAACAGATGTGCAACTTGACCATGTGGTGATGATTCCCCAGAATGCGAGGCGGTTTCAAAAGATATGACCTAATGACAGGCAAGCCTTCAAGGATACTGTGGTTTGCCTTAGGAAGACTTAAAGTTCTGTTGACCATCATAACTTTTTGGAAATAGTAACATGAATAAGCAGGTAAAGAACTGCATTCCTAAGTTGCGAACATCACTCTGGTCTGCATTCAGTCCCATCAACTGCACTGCACCTGAAAGGTGATTTTTGGCAGGCACTTCTAGCTGGGGCCCAGCTGTCACAGGAACAGCAAATACTTCAAAATTTCTGTGATACAAATTAATTTTAAGGTATGAGCAAAGACTGCACACTATTCTTTACACTGTCTAAACCACATCAGCCAGAACTACACAGAATAGCAGAGACCGGGGTTTTGCCTATGCCGCTGCCTGGACAGCATGTTCTTTTGCATGTTTGCAATGCCAAAAAATGTAAGAGCTTCTTTAACTGAATGAAAAGCTATTTACTTAGCACTATTTGGCCTACAGTCTTCCATGTTCTTAGAAAAGCTATGTCAGGCAAAGGAGGACAGGTCAGTCAGAGTCAGGATTTGTGTGAAATGATCAAGTCTCCAGTGGCTCCTCTGCAAGGGAAGTTGGTGGCTGTTTGTATTCTAGAATCAATAACTTAGACTGAGATAGAAGCACAGAGTGGTTACATGTCTAGGTACAGGGTTCTCCAGAGGAACGTGTAGCAATATAGGCAATCAAATCAAAATTACACTACCTAGAGAGGGGAGAGTAACAGCACTGGCTACACTTGGTGATAATGCTTTTTTGTGGAAGTGTTCTAGATCTCCCAGTTCTCTCAGGAGGTCTTCACCTGAATCTAAACTTCACAGCTGGGAAAAATTAACCCTTATTTCTCAGAGAACACAGCAGAACTATATTACTTTACTGTACTACTTATCTCTGCTCTCCTCTTGCTTTTCTGCATTCTTCCTCCTATACAGATATTTTGCTGAGCTATTCTTTTCTGTTCCCTCAGTGACTACTCTTTACCCCTTAGCCTGCCTAAAGCTTCAAACGTAGTTTCACACTTCAGTGCAGAAACTAGGAAAACTGTGGCAATTCCCTCCTTTTCCAAGCCAGTGAACACTACTCAGACTTCTGAGCCTGGGAGAAGAATTAGGATCTTGAAGGAGGAGAGACAGAAATGTTTGCAGAGCTGGGTACAGGCAATTCCCAGTTTCAACCCTTTCAACCACCAGGAGCGTGCTGTTTCGCACATGACGTCCTCTACCCATTTCCAAGTCAATTGGGAAGAAAGTTTCAGCTTCCAAACATGAAACGCCATAGATTAGATTATAAAGACTGCATGGAGGAAAGCACGTGCACCAGTGCATGTATTTCTGTAAGCACACCACTGCATACATGTGGGAGAGCACTGGTCTGTGAATGGAGCAGAAGGAGGCTTGAGGGGAACAGTTATTTTAACTTCAGGGGACGACAGACTGTGAACAATAGCTGGGGGAAGCTGAACATGAATACTGAGCCCTCATGTAAAGGGAAAAAATATTATTATTTTTTTAAAGCTAGGAAAATTAAGAGTAAGAAGTATAAAACAGGGTTTTATTGAGAGATATGTTGAGGGCTGCTTTGTTGTTTACACTTAAATACTTGAGTCACCATTTATGTCTAAGGATTTGAACACTCCAAGCCACTTATTAGATGAGATGAGAAAGAAAATCTGTTTGTGAGAGAGGGATGGTGTCAATTTGAAAATACGATCCACTTGTATATGTGCCATAGCTTCTTTATTTGAGTGACCATTTAATTTTTATTACTATGTTATATTATTACAATACTTATCTCAGCGCTCTCTCTCCTTTTAATGAGGAGGACTTGACTGTTCATAGTTAGTTTTACTAACAAGACGGTTCATTTACTTGCTTATTCATGAAGGTTTATCTAGAATCTTGTAAAGGAAGCAAGAACAGTCAGCAATAGACAAATCTTTTTCCTAGTTTGGAACACGTAATTTCTAAAAGCCATTTCCTAAAACATCTTAAAATTGATTGCCTCTGCAGTTCTTCTCATCATTAATAGTGTTAATGATACTAACAAAAGATGTTGGCTTTACTTCCACATCTGTTTATCCACAGAACAGAACCTGCGCCACTCTAGAGCTGCAAACGCTCCACTGCTTTGCTTGCATGGCTCAACACCACCTTGGAAATTCAGTCCTCTAATTTTTTTTTTCTGATAAGACCAACAGCCAGCATGCTATTTTGCTACTGTTGACTAAAATCCTGAACTGAGTAGAAACAAAGTATGAATAGAAACAAATTTGTATTCACCTTTTAAAATTTTCAGTGGAGGTGATTTGTATTTGCTCTTTGAAAGATAGACAAGTGAAAAACAATAACTACTCCAGCACTGAAGCTTTGATCAAATTTACAACCCCACCCTCCACTTAACAGGTGTTTTTTTTATTTTTTTGAAGAAAAGCAGATGAATTTTCCCTCAAGTAACAGCTGCCAGTGAACAGCAGCCAGGTGACACACTGCACAGACGAGATACCCATGGTGTTTCACAAATCATTATATTTAAAAGACTATGTTTTCAAGCTAAGGATTAAGAAAACCTGTTAATGGTTTAGAATTGAGTAATTCAGATGAACACCAAGAGGAGATGTACCTGATATAACAACCTTTGCATTAGAGATTGTCTTAAAATATGCGTTGCACCTCCTCTAAGTTGAGCTGAAAAAATGCTGGTGACTTGCTTTAGCATGAACGGGATAATTTTCAACAATATACGGGGGCGGAGGCAGGGCAGAGCAGGGGAGATAAATAATTCAAAATAGCTCAATGTGGCGCTCACTGGGCTACCTCAGCCACAAGTCTCTATTTTCACATTTCCAGTGACTAGCATAAGCATCAAGACTTTGTTTTCAACTTCATCTGGCACTTCACATACCATCTGAATGTTTGCATCTAAACTCAATGTTTCTGTGGAAAGTTTTGATTTTGCTGAACATTTAAAAAAAAACCAACCTCATTGAAAAATTCCTTACTAACTACTTTGCATTAATCTTTCAGCCACCCACTATTGATGCAGTATTGCGATAACATATCTCTGAATCACTTTATATAGGAATAATGGCCTTTCATAGACAAAAGTCAGTTCTTGTAGCCTGATTTTCTTTCTGAAACAAAGAAATAATGTCATGAACTTTACCGAACAGTATTCTGTGTATTTGATGGACACCACAGTGAAAGCTAAAGAACAATTCAGCTGTCTGTCTTTTGACTGAGATGTCTGCTGCTTGTATGAACTGTTGGGTAGAATTTTACAGGCTTTAGATTTGGAAGGGATCTTAATTCTTTTAGATTCACTGGTCACTTTCTGTTATTTAATTCAAGGGTCCAACATACCTCAGTTTCAACCAAGTTGGCTTCTTGCCAAGAAAACCCTGAATGAGATGATGTGAGACACGTTCCATTGCATAATTCGCTTGCTTATAAGGAGGCTATCACAATATGTTAGCAATGTTGTTCGAGCGAGAGAGCCACGCAAAGAAAATTCATCTGACAGTTCTTTCCTCTCTCAGCTTCTTTTTAATTTGGTCCCTGTCCAAACGACAGCATTATGATTACAGACTAATATACCATTTAATATGGGTGAGCATTCAGAAAGCCATTAATGTGTAAGGAAACATTTTCAAACTGGAAGGGTTTTATGAATTTAATCCTGAAATACTCATCATCTGCGAATACCTAAAAATACTGAATTAGAATAATTCTGCACTGCTGACCTGGCAGGAGCTTTTATCAATCCTCCCCACTCTTCTGCCTAGAAGTATTGCCTTTTATTCTAGTCTGTTTGTTTACTTATTTATTTTTAAAACTCTTAATAATTATATTTGGGTTTACATTTGGAATGTCTTTTCTCAGAAAAATTCCCATTAGTCACAAAGTAATTTTCTGTTAAATTATATACTGATGGAACATTGTTCAACAAAGTCTAATTCATGATTCTCCTTTTTCTAATGATTCAGTCATTTAGACATAGGTCCAAGGCGCAGCTTTCAGTCTGGTGAAGAATGATGATAAAACCTAGCAATATTAACCACAGAAACATGCAACTGACAGTGACGTTAAGGTGACCAACAATTCGTTACACTGTGCTGTGTGAATGTGCTGTATCCATTTGAAACCTCTTTCTGTTTATTCACACTTTTCCTTAAAGATGTCACTTGTAAGTGTTCAGAAATAGGAATGATTTACTAAACTCAGACCTGTCAGACAAGGCCGTGATCAATTCCATGACAACTATAAATGAGACTCTTAACATATCAACATAAGAAACTCAGAGCCTGCACTGCATTTATTCAAGTCACGTGGTAAGAACTTTGTGACACCCATTCAAAGAAAAATGTATTAAAAACAACTGCCTAGGGTAGCTCAAGACAAATTATGACAAAACCTGGTTCAAACAGCTATAGTTAAAACACAAAAGCTTGCTAAGCTGGGAAGAGAAAAAGACCTGTAACAGAGCAAGACTTCTAAAATGTTTTAGATAATCTGACGTAATTTTGAAACGCCTGCAGATTCATTTTGCATACAAGAATTGCAACTTATAGAGAAGTTTTATACAAAGGAGATCATAATGAAGTGGTTTCCAAACATTCTCAAAAGGTAAAAACTGAAAGTGCAAGATGAGATGTGAAGAAAATAAACTTTTTAGATATCTGACGGATTTCAAGTGAGACATCCTTTTCTAGTTTTTCAGCTCAGCAATCAGAACTGGGTAGCACCACAGCTCTCTAGCAGAGAAGCAGCCTGCGGGAGGACCTCTCTCGGCTGCAGAAGGCAACATTTCACTAATGAAACACACCAGTAGCTCAACTGAGAATCCCAGGAGATTCTCCATGCTGTTTGCTTTCTGACTGAGGTTTTCACTCTCCAAAATCACTACAGATTGATTTGGGAAATTTGCATTATCGTTCAATTGCAGCTACTGTTATTATTTATGATTTGGACATTTCAGGTTATTAAAGTTAGTCATTCTTCATTTATTGGCCTAGCCCAATGAATATCTAAAGCAAATTTCAGTGTAAAGACGTAGCTTCATGGATTCTTTTCAGTCATCTTTTTCCAGCAGTCTTTCACAATATAAAAACCAAAACATCCCCTTCACATCCATCAAATTCATGACTGAAAATTATCCATTTGAAGTGACAGAACTAGATGAATGCTTTGTCAAAAGCTTTCCTGATTTATTACTGCTCTGGTTTACATCCCCAAATGTTCCTCTGGGACAAGCAAAGATTGTGTGGTATCCGTCAGGAAAGACTTTGGCTCTTTGTTTTGTTTTTGAAGGAAGCAACAATAAAACATTTTTAATGGGAAAAAAGATGAAAGGCACAGATTAAAGCCTAATGTGACATCTGCACAGAGCCCTGTTCTGAATCCCTTTCTCAGCAACACCTGCTCCACTTCCCCAGTCCTGTTAACTCCACAAGCGGGTCATTATAGTCCATCACATCCCAGCATCAGAGACGTAGTAACAGAGCACCAAAATGGTCTGTTCAAGCCTTTCTACAGAGGCTATCCAAAAGAAAACACCCATCTTTCATATACAGTTACATTATTGGAAGGGTTATGATAGATATGACTTGAAGCTAGTAGGCAATTTTCCAGCATAACTGAAAAACTAGATTTGTCAGCTTCAACATTTTTAAATGTAAAAGGAGCCAAAACAAAAATAAATCAGCCAGAGTTTGGAAAAACAATGAACTGAGAAACATTTTCCTTAGTACTACCTTATAAATCATAAATCAGCTAAAAGAACTAGGGCCAGTTGCTCTTTTCTTTTCTTTTAAATTTTTTATTTTCAGAAATCTTTAACCTTTTTTAGTTTATCTTTTCAGCTCTAAGTAGGTTCACTTGTACACATACATAGTAGCGTGTTTTTTCATTATGGTAACACACACTGGTAACTGGCATTTGCAGACTTTTTTCATGTTGCACTTGACGTTAATCCTCCTTAAATACAATTTTTGGCATGAATTTTCCTCTGTTCCAAAGGGGACAGACAGTTATTTCGATGTTCAGTAACTTATTTAGCTGCAGATGAATACTTGCCTGGACAAATAGAGTTAATTACGTGAACAATGATGCTTCACTCCACTCTCACCTTGGTTTTGTTGATTTAAATGTACCATTTCCCACTCATTGTAAATACTGAAGGTCAAAACCAACAAAGAATTATGTTACTTCTTTGGGCTTCTTCACAACAAAATCTCTTTGTTTCATTTGACACCATCTTTTTCAAAAACTGGAGTCTGAGAAAATTGAAAGTCTGTAAATCAGGAAACAGAATCTGTCTGTTTTCCAAGGCAACACCCCAAATCCCACATGGCTAATAATGAAGCACTTAGCACACCAGACAGCTGAATCGTTATCTCACAAAAACAATGTTCTAATGGTGTTATTTACTATACACATAAGCATCCAGACAAAAAAAAAGGTCTCAAAATTATTGGCATTTGATAAATAAGAATTATGAGTTTAGAACAAAAATCCCTAGATGTGCATCCACTCTATTGTTGATGTTTTTTCCAGTCCAAAACACAGTAATGATCACATCAAGTACTCCAAATTCAGAAGAAATTTGTAATCATCACTTGGTTGAAAGACATGCTACCTTCAGAAGGTTAGTAAGATTGAACAACTCCAGACTTGAACTCAAATCCTAAGCAAAGCAGCTGAACAATTGCTCAAACACATACTGGGACTGGCTATTCACAGGGTTAAAGCTACAGATATGACTAAGTGATCTTTAGATTTTGACCAGTAAGAAGGACGAAATCAACACAAAATAATAGACATCTTTTGTGTTTACATTAATGTCATTTTAATGGGTTGGGCTTTTCAGCCTGCTCTACACAGCTACTTAGGAACTTAATAAATAATTAGCAGACTTGATAACTTCTGACTGTGGGAGAAAGACACCATAATGTGGGAAGAGAAAGAGCTGGAGGATGGCTGTCTGCTTAATGTTCAGATAATTAAGAGTGTTGGACAGATGAGTATCTGCTTGATTTATTCCCTCTTTTGAACCTTCAAGTGAATTATGGTTAATGTAGACCAGTTATGACAGTGAAAAATATATTTCCTTTCAGAAAATATAAAGCAATAACGTGTTGTTTCAGTGCTGGAGTGCTGAACGAAACTAAGCGATAAGGGTTTTGGAAAACAGTATTGAGGGACAAACCTCCCAATAGTAGAGAATTTAACTGGGGTCTTTTTAAACTTTTATACATTGCTTATGCTCTCTTTGCTTCTTACAGTTCTTTTTTATATAGAAAAAGAAATAAAAATATTATGTCTTAGCTTTGAAATCAATAGTCTAATTCACATTGTTTTCATCACGCTGGGTTTCACTGAAAGTTCCTTTTTAATCTCACATTCACACTTGTCTGCAAGATGTGGATTGGAAAAGATAGAAGACTACTCCCTTTTCTCTTGATTGTCTGACAAAGTGGCATTGAGAAATGCTGTAAACTAGGAATGTCCTATAAAGTTTTAGTGACCTAGAAGATAAGGTGCGACAGAGCATTTTGCATTCAGCAAGGATTTCACCTGACTTTTTCTTTTCTTGAGCTGAGCATACCAGATTCTCATGCTCCACCAAAATTTACAAACACTCTTACTCTCCCAGAACAATGAAACCTGTTTCTTAGCGCCACCTTCACCCAGTTGCCACAGATCCTAGAGGACACTATATTTCTCCCTCTTACCCAATCCTCCTGTGGAAGGCAACCATCTGCGAGACACACTCCTGGCCACCTGCTGCCCCAGCCAGCTGTTTCCATTGTACACTGCAGCTGCCACCTGCAAAAGCAGCTAAAAGCCAAAAACACTCAAGCAAGCGGGAAAGCAATTGGCAGGTTGCCAGAGACAAAGGAGTGGGTTAAAACTCTAGCACAAAAGCTGACCAAAAAAAAAACCAAACCACCGAAAAAACCAACCCTGTGTGTGAAATACAGCAGCAAGGAGGTAAACAGAGACTTTCAGCAAGCTGAAGGGCCCAAAGAGGCTCACAGCAGGTTTCTTTCACCTCAAGCAATTTTTCTGCTTTGCTAGAACCAGTTTAATAACTTTTCTTCTCGTCATAGCTCCAGGGAATGGGAAAACTTGTTCCAGCCTTCACCCCTCCCAGGAACTCTGATGCAAAAAGGCTAAAATCAGAGTGGATTTCTAGAAGATAGTGGGGCAGGGTAAATGTTCCCCATGCCTCATGGACATTAGGAACTCTTGAAATAAGACTGAAATGGGATATAAGAGGTACACAGGTCCTGTGCTGGCACTGTATGAGTGGGCAATTTTCAGTCTCCATGAGAAGGGGAGTGCATTCAAAAGTACCAATGAGCAGCTGAAACGCTGATGGATGCAGACAGACCTAATTCTCAAGAATTTAGAGAGGGGAAAAGTTACACATAATAATAAGAAAACCCAACCAAACACACACAAGGTGTAAGATCAATAACCTTTTCTCTGTCAATAGCAGAATTATTGGAACAAATCTGCAGCAGATACAAGCAAAGAACAGACTGAAGCTATCCTGATTTATGACAGCTAAAGATGCGTCCCAAGAGTGAATATTCTATCTGTTCTGTCCACCTTTGCCAACTACTGTCCCATAATTTTTAAGTAAAATCTTCGGAGAATCTTATCACTGTTTGATGGAAAGGAGTTAACAATTTACTATCCAACATTAATATTAAAAAGGTGATGAGCTGATACATCGTTGTTGGGTAGCTGTTTATCTCTGGTGTGCCCGGAAATTGAGTCAATTGTAAATAACTGAGATATTATTATAAATTATATTTGTCGTTAAAATAAGTTAGTGTTGACAGTCACCACCATTTCTAGTAAGCAGTTTCTGGATTTACAATAGTGTTGTAAAACATGGAAGTTAAAATCAGTTGACTTTTCCCCTGCAGTTCTGAAATCACATCACCAGTTTTCTGAATTACATTAGAGTCTTCTTTCCAAGTTTTATTTTGGGTGGGTACACTGCGCACACATTGTATTATTTAATAGTGGAGTGGTAATGTCATTTATTACAATTAAAAATAAATATAAACCTGTTACTGAAGTTTGTTTTTACCAATCCTTGCTTCTTGATTGCTAATTTAGTAATGAAACAGAATGCAACACTTGAGAATAAAATGTTACCTAATTGCATTTCTTAAAAGAAATTATGTGAGTGTACACGCACGCATGTGTTCCCCATATAATTAAATCACTGAGCTTCTCTTTAAAATCTCTTTAGAGATAAGTGGAAGAAAACCTTTGTTTTCCATTACTTTAATAAGGACTGAAATTCAATTTGTGAAGGAAAGCCTTTATTAATTAATTAAGGCTTTATTAATAAAAAGTATGGAATTACTGTTAAATTTTGTAAGTAGAACTTATGACTTGGGTAATGCCTTTTAAAATACTGGAACAGGAATATGAATAATTACATAAATTCAAATGTTAGGTAGAAAACAGTTTACTACTGAAGAACACAGTGGAGCAGAGTAATCAAAGGAAAAAAGTGTATAGTGTGAGGAATACAAAAAGCAAAATTTTACGAGATGTGTCCCATATTAGAGTTCTCAGTTTAGATTGAAATATTTGAATGAAAAACTAAATAAAAGATGTACCCAGCATGAACAGGGCTACCAGCAGCAAAAGGCAGAGAATGCAGAGAACACTGAGAAATATTCTATTTGATGTGGGTATGTGTAATTAGGCTATATATTCTGCTATATATAAATGCATTTTACCACATTAAATTGTAGTGTGTCAGATAAGGATATTTATTATCCAGGATGGAATATCTGCTCTATATTACCCAAGATTATAATACTAGGCAGCTTGAGCAAAATTTGGGGAAAAAAAATGCGACTACAGAGGTCTACACTGCAAAATAAAGAGGAAGAAGACCACAGATACTTAAGTCTTTTTTCTTCTGAGAAGAAGAGAGGAGTTAAAGAAAACACAGGTAAACTGATAATATTCCCACTGTCCACTGAACTCTAGAAATCATTTCTAATTGCACAGGAAAACTACCAACTCTCTGGGCACATTATAAGAACTCTAGAATGGACATTTTATATCCAGTGACTAAGTTTAATATAAGATAGTAGAAAGCATCTCAGGCATATTTCAGGCGCTGTAGAAAGGTGGCACGCTAAATGTGGTTCCCCTTTATTTGACAGATGTGCTTGTTAGGCATGTTATTGTTATCCTACTCATTTCAGTGAAACAAACACATTGATAGTTCTGTTTTATCCCTACTACTACTTCCAGAAAGTATGATGTATGCTCTTTCTGACCTCACACTTCATCAACCAAATGATTAAATTTCAAGTTGTGTCTTTCCTTTGCAGGGAGGAAAGTTTTTGCTTTAAGGGGTCTGGACCAGTTGAACTGTAAATGAAAGCTCAGTTTGACCATCATTACTAAACATGAAAAAACAAAACCCAAATCCACAACAGTTTGATTTTCAGATCACAGGGCAGTTGTTCAGATGGCAGAAAACCACATTCCTATTCAGAGAGCCTTGGAGTAATAGCACAGCAAACAGAATAACCACCACATGCAATAATACAATTAGAGAGGTCCTTATGTTGCAGAGGTAGATGGTGAATGGCAGTTATGTCAGGACTGGTACATCTCCATAATCACTAAAAGGAACGGTTGGAAACTCACAAGTCAGATATACAAAGGGGTAAGACATACACTTTGACACACAAGAAGTCTGACAACTTCAGGAGAGGTCAGAGAAACCACAAAAACAGGATCCTTTATAAGTAAGCCAATGCTGCTTGGAGATTGCAAATATTGAGGAAGGCTGTTTTTAGCTCAAACCAGAAAATGCAAAGAAATACAAATGGTATCTTACTTAAGTGAGCAGAACTTCCCCTTCCTCCCTCTCACCAGGGGCAGGGTGAAGGCAGAGATAAGTAGGTCTTTTATACAGTTTACCCATACCCGGTGTGAAAGGGGAATAAAGAAGGAGCAAAAAAATAGGCTTTCTGTTAATTTTTAACAAAAAGAGAGTTTGTCACCAATAATATCCTGGTTAAAGTTTACTGTAACAAAAACCCACTATGGTAGTAATGGCAAATTTCTTACCAGTAAAGTTGATGGGCCACTTGGATGCTCTGAAGAGAACGATTCAGCAGGAGTTTCACTAGAGGACTTTCAAGACTCCACTCAAACTTGACCACCTTAACAAATAAATTAATAACAAGAATCACTTGTATGCTGGCTTTGTTGTCTTTCCTTTATAACAAAATTAATCAGAAAGGACCCAGTGCTTACTTTGAATGAAACAATCTGACATATGGAGAACACCCTAGCAATGCAATGAGCAAAGAAACTTCAGGATGCAAGTGTCTGCCACCATCTGCAAGACAGGCAGATATCATCCTGGTTCTGGCTGTGTTAACATACATGTAAATATGTAGTTTTTCTTCCGCTGCTTGAAACTATCAATGTTATATTTAAATTTTTATCTGATTATCTGGTTTGCAAAATAAACTTATTTGTGACACACAAGCTGTGGAAAGTGCAAGGTCACATAAGTGCCCTACTGTGTGAGTGTTGTAAAGCTGTGCAGGTTCCACTGCTTCACAGGAGTGGATTAGATAAATATATTCATACATATATACATATCTATCTATCCATATACATGTATATATGTGCATGCTTTTATATAAATATATATTTAAAAACACACAAAAATCCATGAGGAACCCTGAAATGTGGCGTAGTAAGCAAGCCATGTGCTGTGTTACAACGTAAGGGGATAAAGTTTTCAAAGATTCTTTTTTAACTGCAACACAGGACCTACTCAACCACAAAGTGATTGCTTTGGAAGCAGTGGGCCCTTAACTTGTAAAACATTAATTACCAGTGAAACGTAGTGTACATCCATAAAGAGACAACTTACACCCAAATTGCCCTGGCTACTCTGTGCTGACAACAATTTTCCCTATACAGGTGGTATTAAGAATACTGTGACGTGTTGCAACACCATTCGCTTCTTTGACTGCAATGAAGCCCTGCCACCTCCAGCCCCTGGTTTGGTGGTCATAGCAGAATTTCTCTTGTTCAGATGCATTTTTTATTTTTCTTTGTTACCTGAAAATACCTTCTCGTAGTATACAGACAAGTTCAATCAGCATGCCAAAACAATTACATCCTCTTAAGTGGACAACAGTCTATGCCTCAACCCTGTTCTTAATTCAGTCATTGTGTCAGCTAATTGGCCTTTCTCATTTATTCCTCTTACAATATGTCAATAAAACTGACAGAATCAAAAGTATTTAAAGAAGTTATTGATCTGGACAGAAGACTTACTTGGCTATCACTTTCTTCCTTACCTGCACCAGCTGTGGGAGGTATTCTAACAGTTCGTCATTTGACATATTTTCTAGTTGTTGGACTGCTGTTCTGCGAATATCTTGATCGGGAAAACTAGAGCAAAACAAATAGATATCATTAAGAGCTACTGAACCACTGCAACTCTCCTGAGCACTCACTGATATAAAATGTTAGCAAAACAGGTTTTCTCTCAAAATGGAATAGGAAAAAAACCCACAATTCGTTTATTGTACTGTAACAAGAATCAAGAAACACACAGCAGATAGCTTTATTGGATTAATTGTACCAGTGTCATACAGGGAAAAAGACAAAACCCTGTTCTTTAAATACGTTTTTTAATTTAAGCTATCATGTATTGTAATTTCCTGAAGTATGAAGAAAATTATGGATCTCCATTTTCTGCTTTTACTTACCGGAAATAGGAAATTTCTGTGCCGTGGGAACCCTTAAGTCACTTGAAGACTTCTTTTGTTCTGAGCAACAACAAAAAAGCTTGAAATTTCCCCCACAATAAGGGTTCATTTCAGATAATTTGCTCCAATGTCAGCTCTTCTGGTTTATATCATAACACGAGAAATAATATTTTTTAAACAGAAGTAATTTTGAAATGGAAAACATGTTTTCTTTTTCATTTTTCTAAAGGAAAATTTAGTAAAAAATTAACACCTTCCTGCAGAAAGGCTTCAAGTCAGTGAAACAGCCATTTCTAATAGGAAAATAGTCAAGTATTCAGCATAAGTTGTATTCTCAACAAATTCTGGTTGACACCAAAGTGGCTGTAGCCTAACACAGATTTTGTGATGGAGCTCTAACCGTAAAAATAATAAAAGAGGAAAACATGGTGTAGCAGCAATGATAAAACAGAGAAAGAAGACTAGATAATATAGTTGGTCAAAACATTTTTCTTTTAAAAAGAAAGAACAGGATTTTGGTGTAACCTGACTGATCAAAAGTGACTCTTAAGAGAACACTTTCTCTTTTCAGAGAAAAAGACAAAAAGTATACAGTGTTTCTTTTAATATATGAAAGCTGAAAAATAATCTTTTAAGGACTTATTTTGCAAAAATAAAATACAAAAATAATTTCCACCTTTTCCTGTGTTGAATTTGTGACATTAATGTTGATACATGCAGAATTCCATGTACGTGGAAGATTGGTTCAGGGTTAGCTGCTCTGCTACCAACCCGCTTTCACAAGGCAGGGAACAGAGTGCTCTGCTGCTATGCGGTGTCACCCTTAACTGTCTGTCAGTACTCAAAGCTTGTCCACTGACATCTCAAGAACCTTTTATGCCTTCTTCTGAAGAAAACTGGAAACGTTCACACAGATCTCGCAGTCACCAGAGCCACAAGAGCGGTCATCTCTGCCAAAGGGGCAAAAATGTCTTCAAACAGCAGCACAGTCGATCAGATATTGTTCCAAAGAGCCGCTGGGCGTTGATCCAGTTCTCGGAGGGCAAGCACCCGCCCCGCAAAAAGTGTGGATCCCTCCCCTCTGAACTGATACAGCTGTTAGGCTCTTTTGAGAATCTCTGGTTTGGCAGTCTAGGCATACATAAAAATGATGACTAAAGGGCACGGATTATACTGTCGATTCACCCTGGAGAAAGTCCTTTGAAATCAGAACCACCGTGCATGGCAGCAGGTGTCACGGGGCCACCAGCATCACTGCTTTATGCGCTCAACACAGAAACAGGCTGCTCTCTTCCCAGCTTCCCATCCACCGCCTTTCACCAACAATATACCCACTAGAAAAATAAATCAGAAGTGAAACATGGGAGACAGTACCACATTTGCAGCAATGACTGCTCATTGCTATCAAGAGAGAGAGAAGGAATTGTAAAAGGTAAGTGCTCAGGAGTATAATGGCACCTGCAGCTCTAAACTTGAGCTTTTAAGTTCAATAAAACAGGCTGGAGCAAAACAATACATACACTTTGATCATCGAATTAACTACAGGCCATCAAACAAAAATGTGGATATTTTTTAAAAAAATGGCTAACAGTTGGACCCATTTGAAATACCTGGCTTTCTGTGTTGCAACCAGCTGCCACCTGTAGGACTTTCAAACCCCCTTTTAACATTGCAGCTCAGGTCAGATTTTATTATTTTCTTTGTCTGTTATGGTACATATTTAATGATGTTTTTAATACAATTTATAATTGTTTGTATAATGCTGAGAGGGCCTTGATGAGGAGAGAGAGAATACATTATAAATAAATTATGATGATAGCCCCACATTAGCCTGTATTGCAAGGATTTTTTTATTTATTTATTCTAGGCAAC
Organism: Ibycter americanus; assembly: GCA_035590275.1. Taxonomy (NCBI): domain Eukaryota; kingdom Metazoa; phylum Chordata; class Aves; order Falconiformes; family Falconidae; genus Ibycter; species Ibycter americanus. The sequence goes on from JAVJGI010000060.1 coordinate 21,093,811, forward strand.
CTGTTAGGAATATGAAGTTGTTACTTTAATATTTGCATGGCTATTTAGAACAAAACACATTTGAAGGAGGACTGCATATTGAAAAAAAATTAATCCCTTTTATATCATCCTATCTTCTAATTACGCAATTGCTCCAAAGGCCTGTGTGCCAAGCATGTGCAGATAATACAGAAATTAATCTTTGCCTTCCCTTCTCGTCTAGTTCAACAGGTTATTGAACAGTGAAATACACTCTACACAGGCACCAAGTCAAGCAGAAAAATTTTATTACTTAGTTACTGCTTGCCCTTACTAGCAACCAACATTTGAATATATGCAATGCTGCGATGAGAGAAACTCCTATATATTTTCCAGCTAAACAAAGATCAATACAGTTATTTTAATCCTGACCTTTCCAGAAAATTCAGCAGCTAACATTTGATTTGTTTAGAATTATTTTGCTGTAAGTCAAAACTGGGGCTATATCTAAGTTAACAAAAGTATCTCTGGGAGGTGTGACTAGAATAAAGATGAGCTCAGATGCATAGGCATTGTGGTGAAAAATCTATAGGTTTGTTTGCTTCCAGAAGCATGGTCTTTGTCACTCTTCTTGAATGAGATTTTGCTAATTAGTTATTCCTGTTTACTAAACTGTTTCCTTCAGCTTGTAAATCTAGAGATCAGTTTGAGGCAGAGTTGAATCCTTTAGAAAGAGTGGGCAGTTAACACGGTCTTTTAACTACCTGATGATTTCTTAAGCCACAGATGTAATATCCACTGCTATCTTGAATTTCATTTTGGTCAGGGCCACAGGTACAATAGAAAAATTTAATTCTGTTTGGTTTACCCCTTACATTTGTACTTGAGCAAACATTTAACATCCTCAGAAACACTAGAACTACAGCAAATAGTTATGAACTCAACCAGTATTACATGGCGTTTATGCTATTCTTGCTTATGTACATCAGTTTATTTGCTAAAAGCTAGTAACAGGGTAAGGTCTAGAAGCAGGTCTGAGTAAAAAATCCTACATTTTACATGCCTGGAAACTATGCCACCTTGTAGTACAGTAATTAATTAGGGCTAGAAGGTTTTTTCCAGTGAATAACCTTGCAAACTTTTGAGTGTTGCATCAAATCTGATTTTAGTAATCCATAAATTAGTCTTGATTAAGGAACACAATTGATTTTTTGGCTCTGTGAACTCAATGCAAATGAAATCACTTTAGGCCTAAGAACAACAGCTTCATAGTTTGGATATTAGATGACAGCTGATTTCCAGGGCTTGCAACAATGAATATATAACTATTTACACATCCTGAAAACTCTGGAAACAGGAAAGTGAGACGATTTTATCACAATCAATTCAATATTCCGGTGTTTAAGGATACTCTCCTGAGAAAGAGGAGCTCATCTATATTAGATCAATTTTGCAAAGGATTTGAACCATAGATTAGCAGGTTCCTGACATGTGGCCTCTGATAACGCCTTCAGAGAGGCAGGGGATTCAGGGACTCCTCTTCCTTAGCTGTTTTATGGTTGTCACAAAAATCTCTGAGAATTTAGCTAGAAAAGAAGCAACTTAAACCAAAAACCTTTAACAATGTTTGTATGACTCTTTCTTTGCAAAGTTTCAAAACGGTAATTTTCATCCAGATTTCCAATTACTTGTAGTTGTATTTTTTTTCCTTGACAAACAGAATATTGGTCAATAAATAATTAAGTGATTAGATCTACAGTGTCCCTCATTTATTTGCCTGGTTGCACTGTAATATACTGTAGCTTTATTCCTGTGGCCAATTTTATTTGTTCTCTCTTCAGGTAATGAGTACTCCATAACGCAGGTTGTGACTTCTTACAAGTTTGTTCCAGGTTTGCACACTCAGAGACATTACTGAAAAATAAACAATATGTAGATGACAGTTGTTCAGTCTGGTCCTTAGCAATAGGTCACACTATGCAGGACTTCAAATTTCCTCTTCACTGCCCATCTCATAAACTGGATTCTCCCTAAGTTATGAAAATTATTTCCTTTGATATTTAACCTCCACACCCCTTTCGCTGTTTTGTTCTTCCTCCCTGCATGTTGCCAATGATTGACAGCCACCCATTTTATAACTTCTGAGTAGCTGTAGATTGTTAGATCTCCACTGAGACTTTAAGATGTTTTTTGTAAAAGTTGAATTTTGAGCTGGATGAGCATAGATTACAATTTGCTTTAGGAGTAAGAACAACTTACAGTCTTTGATTTTGTTCATATAGATAGCCAGCAGGGAGCTATTTGTCTAGCTGTACCTTTCAGCTAAATCAGATTCAAACAGAAAACTAAGCGTTGTTGAGGCATCCTGTGGATTTGTAAAATTCTCTTGAGATTTTAACATCTGTCAGCAGTGACCTGACTGTAAATGAGAAATAGATGTCTTTTCATTTTTAACAGTTTTATTATCCTAATTTTATTGCACTGTCTCAAATATCCCTGTGCTGGAAGATATTTGTCAGGTAAATGGAACTATACAGTTCACTACATTTTCTTGCATGCGAGGATGTCCACAGAGAACAGCATGGCCTTTCGTGAGCTGTCTTTTAAGTCAGAGGCTTATAACACACCATATATTTCTGTAATTCCCTTCACTTTTTAAGTTCTGTTGCATTTTCAAAAAAGAAAGACTCTGGTCCCATGAAATGCATGTTATTAAGTCTGGTAGAAACAAGGGAGGCTGAGCTAGCAAACCTACTGGAATGAAGATACCAACCGAAATCAAAAACCCCTCTAAGCAGTGGGGGATATCATGTCATTGATGGGTGTCACTGGGCCCAGAGAAAGTATGGAAGAACTGTTTAAAAGGACAGATAAGTTTTGGGGGGCAGTTTAAGTATTTCAGAAGTAACTACAAAAGAGAGAAGAAACTTGAAGAATAATGATTAAGGAATTCCTTAAGTTTTAGCACACAGATAACATTAGCAGGGCTTATTTGATTTCTGTTGGTGATTTTTTTCATTCTTTTCAGGCCTTCTAAAGAAAACACTGTGTGAGTGTATGAAGAATAGAAAATGGCAAGGATTAAAAGAAAATACAGAAAAGTAAAAAATACCATCTGTAAAAAGGACACCGGATTTTCAAAATGTTCAGTTGAAGAAGAGCAATATATTCACTCCTCATTGTGGTAACATATGTGAACCCTCCCCATCCCCACACGTTGCAAAGCTCATGGTCAGATACACTAGCTATCACGTTGGCTGATTGATTGGCAGATGGATCTGTAGAATTTACTGACAGAAAATATACTTTAAGTAAGATTTACATAGATTTTCTACAAGAAATTCTGACTAAAGCAACTAGTAATAAGTTTAAGATGTCATGGAGACCATATGGTGAACCATGTTGTAGGAGAGAACAAGAGTAGGAAGAAATTAACAAAAAGTTTTCCATTTGAAACCTGTGTGATCTAGAAGGTTCTTCCCACCTCAGAGACAAAGAAAAGAATAAAACATGGAAAACTTGATTATTTACAGATTTATCTTCCTGACTAGATTGCATATTTATGTATAGAAAGAATGTAATATCCTACATAGTTGTCCATTGTTAGTTGTCTTACTATAGCTGGCTGTTGTAGTACCTTCATATTAATTGCCAAGAAAGGTAAAAAGTGGTTAAAGGGGGTGACGGGTGTGGGGTGTGGGGGGGGCTGGGAATCAATCACATTCTGATGCTTAAAATAAAGAGTTTTCTATTCCTAGCAATGCATTCATCCTCACATAAATTCTCACTAAATTTCATGTACATTACTACAGAGCAGTTTTAAAGCTTTATCAGTAGTGCTTTCTCTACATCAAAGTATCAAATTAATTGTAGACTGTTGTTTTGTTCTTACCTTATTTCTTTGCATAAACCTGTTTGCTCTCCACATTGATGTACAACTACAGCCTTTTAAACCAAGTAAGATGCAAACAGGCAAGATATGCTCTAGATGTATCTGTTTGATAAATATTCTGTTTGACATTCTGTTGTGGAGTCCCAGGAAACTGTTTAAATTATGCTTTTATTAAAACAATGACTATCTGATTCAACAATTCTAAATCAATTTGGCTTCCAAAGGTATCAGAACAAAATCTGGCTTCAAGCTATCACATTTTATTATAATTATTGGTTAGAAAGTGAGTTTCACATGTACTGGTATATATCCTAATCTCTGAAACTCAATAGCTACTCTGCTAAATAATATGAAAATCAACAATACCACTGTGAGAGTCAAAGACTCTCATATAAATATACAAAGATGCAAAAGGGCATCTTCTCTGGTTAATCAGAAGTAGGAGGAGTCATATTTTCCCCTACTCTGCCTGCTTCATACAGGAGTTTAAGCAAGGTAGTACAAAACCCCTCTGACCCTTTAATGTCTGGTCATTAATCCTCTGATTTGGCACAGGGGTTTAAAGGAATGTCCTTTTCTGTACACTTACCCTGACAGAGTTCAGCAGGAAGTTTCCACCAAAAAAATTGTTAGAAAGGTTATGTCTTCACCTCCACTATCTACATCAAAAAGATCTCTCTTCAGAAGGGTTCCAGCCATGCACAAGGCTAGAAAATTACACACCAGCTTCTTTGGTGGCCATTTCCTGAATCTAGCTCAATTTCTTGATTCCTAGCCATGATACCTCACAGGGCTGCAAGTGTACCCTAGATGTACCCGAAAAACAATCCTGGGGAAAACATTCTGCTATTTGCGTTAATGAATATATTTTGGCTTTTATTTTTGATAATTTGAATAGCAAAATTACCTGATGAAAATTTTTAAGTACAGCTGTTCTATACATACACAAAACATTAGCATGTTAGCAACGCATCATAAATGATGGCATTTGTAACATGGCCTTTGGTTTCTTTCTGTCATCAAGAAAATTCTCTGAATAAACAAGTGTACTGGTGTCATTTCCCCAGCTAGTGTGCCAAGTCAATGTAGATACAGCTATAGAAAGCTCTAACTCCACTAAAGCTTGGCTTTCTACCAAGCTCAGTAAGTGAAGTCAATGGTAAAATGCACAGGGCACCAATGAGCATTGCTGGGTAGGAGGGACCAGCTCTATACCTTCTGCCTGAGGGAAAATATTATTTTTCAGGAAATGGCTTATAATCATCCTTCCCTGAAATTAGAGGTAAAACTAAGAGTGTAAAATCCTATTCTACATTTCCCCCTGCCATCCTCTCCATCCCATCTTTATTGATTAAAGAAACAGTCATTGTTTTTTAAATTGTTTTTTAAGCATTGGTTTCTGGGGCTTTAAGAATCAATGCACTTGCTGCAAGTACTGGATGCAAGGTTGCTACTGAATTTATCTGTGAAATGTACCATGCTTGTGTTTCCAATTTATGAAAGTTCTTCCTTTCCACTGCATAAATGAGTATGTTATCATCTGGCTGCCTTGAGATGTGCCTGCAAAGTGGAAGAGCATAAGCAAGAGAGACATGCTCAAAGAACAAGAAATGTCTATTAAATTGTACATTTAACTATGTAGTGAACAAAACAATTTAGAAGTTTCAGAAAGTTGCAAAGAGCCTTCTAACTCAGATGCATGATAATGGGGCTTAATCTGATGGGCCATGATACCCATCCCCAAGCTCTGTGATGCTGTTGTCTAACCCAGGCAATGAGGAATCGCCTCCAGTGACTTTAATTTCTTTATCCTTGCAAATGTAAGCTTGAGTTTAATCATCAGGACAAATGGCTGCTTTTTTGCTCTGAGAAGAAGGATAATTTAGAGTTCCTAGCCCAAGGCTTGCAAAAGTGACTAGTGATTTTGAGTACCCTCTCTAAACTGTATAAAGAGTAAGCACATGCCTGCAGGAGAAATTCAGGTTCTCTTTAAGACACTGCAAATTGAAATTCCAGCCAAGGAAGCATCCACAATTCAAAGTGACTGGAAACTCTTAGTCTCCTTTATGGTATTGCTAACAATGTGGTAAAAATCTGGATGCCTCATCCCTGGAAGTGTTCAAGGCCAGGTTGGATGGGGCCTTGAGCACCCTGGTCTAGTGGAAGGTGTCCCTGCGCATGGCAGGGATTTGGAACTAGATAATCTTTCAGGTCCCTTCTAACCCAAACCATTCTATGTTTCTATAATTCTATGAAGTTTTGGTACATAGAAATGATACAACAGAGGGCTGAACTGCGGATCTCCTTGCTACAGGATGTTCTGAAAGCTGAATATCTTTGTGGAATTAATTTTTATTTGGAAAAAATCATAGAAGAAAAATGCAAGAGGGCTCTTAAACTAAAAAAATCTGTCTCAGGAAGTCTCTGAGCTGCGGATTGCTGGAAGTTGGGGGAGTAGCACCACGTCATTATGTTTAGCCCATTCTCATTGTTTTCCTTTAGGTAACTGTTGTTGGTCACCATTGGAGACAGGATGCACTAGACTGACTTTTGGGCTGATTTAGGGCAGCTGCCTCTGCATTCTTGTATTATGTTATCGATTCATGTAGACAAAGATCAGCTCTAATTTACTTTACTTACCTATGATTTGATAGTGATGGTAACACAAGTCCTTAAAATAGACATGAATATATAAAAAGCATTTCTTTTATATTCTGCTCATGTTTTATATGAACTTGGATCTTTCAGCTGTGTCTCAGTAATCACAAGAAATCAGAGAGCTGTTTTGTAAATGATAGAAGTGAGGAAGTGAGTTGATGAATTGTCAGCGCCAAACATAATACAGGATAGAGTTGAATGAACCTTCAAAAACAGCTGTTAACGGAGCCTACAATCCAAAGTCAGTGAAGGTAATGGTGAAGGAAAGTTGGACCCTATCCAGTGCTACTTTACTTTTCAAAATTATTGAAGTCTGAGAAAAAGAGAACCAAGGGAAGAAACCTCAGAAATCCATTTACATTGAAAGTACTCCCCTTCTTCAACGCACTCTCCCAATTTGCATATACATGTCTCTCATCAGTTAAATCATGTGACCTAGACCTTTCTGAAGTGAGACATCTTTAAGGAAATGTAATCCCTCTGTTTCTGAATGTTAGCTTCTCAGTTGTTCATGCACCTGTAAAGTATTTTGGACACGTGAAGGACAGAAGTTTCTTTTTAGAGGGGATTTTACTGTCATCCAGAACTTCTTTCTGTAGGGTTAGCACAAAGTAAAAAAACCCCTGGATTGATATTAACTTTTGTGAGAAAGAAGCTGAAGGGACAAACCTGCTAAGATCCTCATCAGAAGTACTGTTTCTTTGGCATGACTGCAGGTGCCAGCCACTCCCAACTGTGGCACCAGGAGAGACAAAGTGATGACATCTTCCCATCTTTTCATGGCAGCAATCCTTGTGGTAGCCAGACTGAACAATGTGTACACTACATCCACGACACACTGAGAAGCTCTGTGACACAGACTGAGTCATATTAAATATCCTATGAAGCACCTGACAGGACTGATATTCTGCACCACACCCTGATGCAGAGCTGAATCCTCAAGGAACAATCGAGCTCTTTATTCGCAGAAATGCCACCCATACACAGAAACAAAATTTGACAAAAGATCTGATCTGAAAGCCTGGCATGCTCTGACAAACCATCTCAAAATCTTTTGCTGCTCTGAGGTGTTGAAGACAACACACTGTCCATATACTCCTTTTACATGGTTCTTTTATAAATCAGAAATGGATTCTAATAATTTAATAATGGCAAATAAGATAATGATAATATGCTCCAGAGCCTGATCTTCCAGGATCTTTGCTTCCATCATTCCCACTAAACGTAAAAAAGACATGTATGCAAACATGTGAAATTGTTCATAGTTCAGATATAAACCTGAGACACAGGTGTCCTTAGGAAATCATATCCAGAGGCAAATAACAGTCAATAGTCAGTTTTATATTATTAAATATTTTTTAACAATGTGGAGGTGAGTGTATACAGTTTTCTCAAGCAAAGCTCTAGGTAAAGTATTTTTTTCTAAAGGTACAACATGGAATTGAGATTGCAAAGTTAGTGCAGCTTGTGCTTACCCAGACAAGCAAGGGCTTGCTAAACCATATTTGCTGAACCATTTCATCTGCATGTTTAACGTTTTCACAGGTAGGTCACAATGCAAAATACCTCCCAAGCCTTTGGAGGAAATGTAACTGCTGACACAGATTCTGTCCCCTGGTATCTGCTGTTACACCATAGCTAAGGCTCTCAGCACCAAGGAAGCCTTCCAAACAATCAGCTCCCACTGTAAGAAGTAGCGGTAGAACATGAGGCACAGCAACAGAATTTATTCAAAGTGTGGGGAACTGACTTCAAAGTTTTATCCTATCTGTTTCAGAAAGATAGGTTACAGGTGGAACTGCATGTATTTACATGGTGTCGTAATCTAAAGATATATTTCAGTCCTCCTTGTCTCCCATTAGTCAGTTCATGTCTGTACAGTGGTGTGAAGATATGGAGAGCTATGTAAGTGCTAAGTATTTGATTAATCACCTGTTACCAGAAACTGACTGAATCTGCTATAGAGAATGAAATAGTCTTTTCATTCCCCTGAGAAATAGCAAAACTCAGCCAAGAAGGCAGGCCTGGCATGTTCAATTCCAGGTCATCACAAGAGTTGCAACTGTATCCTCACTCTGACACAGGGACAGAACCCAAAGCACGGTCAGTCAACCAAAGCATGATACTGTGCTGAGCAAACTGACGTGCTGAATTAATCAGCACGTGATCATTCTGTTTGTTGTTATTTTCCTACTTGGTTAATTTTCCCTTACCTGAAAGTGAGAAGCCCAAGTGCTTCCAGAGGGTTAGAAAATCTCCATCTCCTCAACACAGCATACATTTCTGATACAGTTGTTCGATCCCAGCTGGGTGCACTGCCCAGTACCAGAGGAAGGGAGCAATTTTGATTATTGCAGTAGTAACGATAAAACCATAAGATCCTTCTCTGTTGCTCTGAGAGTCTGGAAGAGAAGATTAGAAATTCGGTTTGAAATTAAAACCACCTGGAGCTTTGTGGAGCAACAAACTTTATTGTACAGAGGGGCCAAGTCATACAGTACACTGCTTTTCGGCTAAGTACATGTTTTCCTCGGGGTAGGATATCATTTTCTGCAGACCAGCTTTTATAAGAAAAGTGATACTTATACTCTGGATCTGTCAGCCTTGGGTCATATAAAAATGAAGTGTCAAAAGACACACATATATAGTTATTTCACTTCCCAATCACTCTCATTTTTCTTATCCACTGTCTCTGTTGCTGGTGGTGTTTGTTTGTTTGTTTTTACTGGAGTTTTCTGACAGAGACAAAGAAGGTGCTGTTATCACCAGACAAATTATTACATCCATCTGCTACATACACATCATCTCTAACTACTGTAACAACTAGACACGCAACACTGCTAGCCATAGCTTTCATTTCTGCTCTTGCTTTGACTGTTCAATGCAGGCTTGTCTATTTTTAGTCTATTTGCATTTAAAATAAGGTTCAGGAACATCCATGCGCATGCATAGGAATATGAGCGTGTCCCTAACACTGGAATGAGTTTGGAAAAGGGAAGGAAAGCTCCCAGCAGCTTCTGTGTCTGTTCACAAGGCCTAGCATGCCATGCTTCATCGTATTAACTTACAAAAAAGGTTGCCATATCAATTTCCTCAGAGAGATATTAGATAAATGATATTTTGATAAAATGGTCAGTCATCACACCATATTTCACCACAGTGAGAAATGCCTCAGAATAACTTTTGCTATACATCCTCTGATTTGTCAGCAATGCAGATGTCTCTGCCTAATGCATGTTAAATCCTAGGTTTTGATACCATCAGAAAATAAAAACAAATTCCCTGTGAGAGGCAAACTCAAACAATCTCCTTAATTTGATATCAAACCCTGCAAAAACAAGCTTTGAGAGTGCAAACTGATCTCCAGGTCACAGAAATCATTACTGAAACCAAGAAGAACATTGGTTTTCTTGGTCATACTTGATGGATTGATGATCCATCTACTTAATAACATAACGTAACTGTGACTTTAAACAGACTTAAGTATTTCAGAGCAAGGTGTGAGAAACCTTGTAGAAGGCAGTAAGTAAATAGCTTATTTCCAATTAAGTGTTTCATTATCGAGATGTGCAAGCAGGGCTCAAAATCCAAGTGTTTACATTCTTTCCAAGGTCATCTTCCTTCTATTTGCAGTATTTTGGGGCATTTTTAGCCAAAAAAACTATCTTAGCCCTGCTCTAACCATCGAGATTGTGGCTTTCACAACTCATAGCAATGAGTTCCTTTGACTCTGTATACACCAGAGAACTTTTCTTTGCAATTTTGAATTGCCAAGCACTTAGGAACAGAGAGTGGTGGTACAAAGATAGGCATGTTTTTTAATGTCACAAAAGTGAATGTTTACTTCTTTCCCTTAGGAGAATAAGCTCATAAATGTATGCAAACGATGAAACTAACTGTGATACAAATTCTGTCGTGACTTTCAGTAATCATTTCAAGAAAAGTATGATTTTGATTACCATTTCAAGAAACAGCTTCAGAATTCACAGCATGTCTACTGTGAGATGTCTTTGTGTTTGTGTGAAGAAGTCACACAGAGAAAAAGAGATAAAAGTAGGCCTAAGACTTTCTTGCCTGTCTGGTTATCTTACGCATTCGGATGGTATACTGCAGGACAGTTCAGCTAAAGGACCCTTTTTATATGTTGACTTTAAACAGAGATTTAAGTTTTCAAACACCATCCTCCAAACTAGACAATCTGTTGTTCAGATTAAAGCAGCTGAAGCCTCTACTGAGCTTGCAAAGGGAGATAAGAAATCAATCCTTGTATCAGGTTTTCTAAATAACAGATTTCTCCCTCTGGCTTTACTCCAGAGGCAATGCCATTTTCTCTTTCCATGTTTTAAAGATCAGAGATGAAACTAAAGGGTGAGCTGTTTTTATTTTAGGTTTTGATTTTAAGTTTCTTAGTTGTAACAGAAGTTTACATGCACATGTAATAGGACATTTAAGATAGATGGTAAATGTATTTTGCATACATATAGCATCTGAAGATTGTTATGCTAATAAGGACACTTCTTTGGCCTAATAGGGATAAGATGCTAATAAACCCTCTTTACTGATAAAAATGCAGTTTATGGTTTTTTAGGTAGAGTTGTATCTAAGTTTCCCTCCATATAACAGTTATATTAAAACATACACCCTCCTACTCAATACTTAAAATAAAATATCTTAAAATCTAAATAATTCAGTAGTTTTCAGTTTTAAAGTTTTCATTAATTCCTTACGCTAAATGAAGAAAACAGCTTCTGTGAAAACTTTGTTAGCTGGTCTTAATTAATACTTTTTTTATGGGGGAAGTGTCAAAAATTAGTTTAGATGCTTCTGAGCTGTTTTTATTGTTCATGTTCAGTACTAAAGCAGAACAAGACAAAAGGCAAAAAAAAGGAAGAGTAGCAAAGCTAGCAAACGAAAATTTCTGTCCTCTGGTACTGATTCTCACTCTCAAGTTTCTCTCCCATGGACAGAATAGCAAAGTGTGCAGCATCACCACACTTTTTAGACGTGCTTCACCATTCACCCAACTGGAAGTAACCTTTCTAATCACAATTCACAGCAATGGTACTCTTGTACTTCAAACACAATAATCCTAAAAGGAATTAAAGGCTCACATCTGAAATGTTTTCAGAAGTCAGCCAAAGCAGCTGGCAGTCACTAATGAATTCTCTTGGTCACCCCTCTCTTGCCTGGTTTGGTGATGATGCCAAAGATCACACAGCAGCGCACAGCGCAGGGCTGTGAGCAGCACAAGAGCCATATGGCAAAGGTCATTTCCTTCAGTCCCATTGATCCCTTCAGTAATCAACATCCAAGAGTCGTTGGCCACGGAGACCAGCGATCTGAGCCAGCTACCAGAGAGACAGGGGTCCAAGAGTCTGCTACTGGGAAGACCATATGTCTGGACCAGCTACTGGGGAAACCCACATCCATGTGACAGGAAAAGGCCCAAGCACCAGCGACCAAATCAGAGTGTGGCTGTGAACCTTGGGGGCACGTACGTCCGGGTGTCAGCAGCTGGGGAGAGCAGAGATATCTGGGACCAGCTAATGGATAGGCTGAGCTCAACTACAGAGTTATCTGATATTATATATAAAAATACATATATATGTATGTGTATATATTCCACCAGCAGACTCTGATCCTGACCAGGTGGAGAGGAGGAACAGAACTGGGCTGTCTGTGCTGTCTGTTTTGTGGCAGTGTTGCATGTTTGTGTGTGTGCTGGTAAGGTACTGCTTTCTGCCTGTGTTGATTTTTTTTATATTCCTATCAGGAATACACGATCCACCTCGCTAGTGGTTGAACCTGGGGACACAAAGCCACAGCAGCTTTGTGTTCATAACACTACTGGACTCTGCAGCCTTTAAAAAGGACAACCATGCAGCTGAATGTTTCTAGCCATTAGTTCTTCTTTTCTAACGTAGGGTTAGGAACATTTTCTGTCCATTCACATATTCTGTCTACTTGCAGTAGAGTGAGCAGAAGGATCCTGACAGTCCGAGAAAGGTTTCTTGTGTCTTCTAACCACAGATACCCATTTATTTCAAAATTATATTTGAGGCTTGTAAGCCTAAAGCATCATCATACAGACATATTGCCACTAAAAAGCCACCTAGATTCCTCTCTTTTTCTTGACATACGAAAAAAAAAGAAGGAAGAGATCTTCAAATATCATTGCAATAATGTGTTTGGATATATGTTACAATTTTTTTTAAATTAAAATCTATCATGACTGAGGAAGGTAAAAAGAATTCCTCTGATAAAGATACAACAAATATTCGCTTGAACCCCAGATATGCTACCCTTCACCTTGATGATTCCTTTGGTAGACCAGCTTTGCCCATAAACTAGGATAACTGAAAATAACAAACTGGGGAGGGTGAGGGGGGAAATAAAGGGCTACCATCCTCTTTCCTCCAATACCCTGTTATTGAACTTGTCAAAGCCTTACCTCCAAACTGGTGAGTTTTAGGGGTCTCTTTCGTTCATATTCCCACAGAACCCAAACCTGTCATATTAGGGATGTCATAGGGTCTACCCTTGCCTGGTCTTTTCAATAACTATTTATGAACCTGTTATCCATGAATTTGTTTATGGCCTTAATGAATCTGATGATGTCTACCTCTACAGCTTTGTGAAAGCAGGTTTTAAAAGTTCACTGCTGACTGTCTTAGGGAGTACTTTTTCCATCTGTTGAAAACTGATCTTCTACTTGTTTCATTGAAGGTCTCTAGTGTGAATATTGTGGGATCTGATGATACATTCACCTTGTCCACCACCATCATGATTTTATAATAATTACTCACACATACACACACATCCTCTAGTCTTCTCTCCAAACTAAGGAGTCTCAGCCTTTTTAGCTTCTCTTGGTCAAGCAACTGCTTAATCCCTTTAATCATTTTAGTTGCCCTCCTCTGTACATTTTCCACATCTACTGTGTCCTTCCTGAGTTGCGGAGACAAGAACTACGCAGCATACTCAAAATGCAGCACATCAAGGTTTTAGATAGCGGTTAAATGGCACACACTGGCTTCTTCTCCACACCCTTCCTGATGATGCCCAGTATTTTTCTGACATTTTTGGCTGTTGCTGCACTTTGTACTCATGAGTTCAGGGAAATATGAGCAGTAATGTCAAGATGTATTTTCTGCATTGTAACTGCCGGTTCTGAGTTCAGTGTCATGTACAGATACTTAGATATTTTTTCCTTAAATATATCCCCTTGAATTTAGCCAATCTGAAGCTCATGTGCTGTGTTTTCACCCAGTTTTGTAAGGTCCTTCTGGATCTCCCCTCCACAGCATGGTGTTTGACAATGTGACAGAGCTTAGTACCATCTGCAAACACAGAGATTTCCCTGCCCATTTCCTTCTCCATGTTGATGAAGATACTGAATAAAACTGGTCCCAACCTTGAGTACTAGAAGACCCTACCACTGATCCTTCCATTCTGAAAAGCCACCATGAAACATGCAGTGTTTGCCTTTAACCAGTTTTCCTTTAAACCCATGGCAAATTCATTTTTTTAACAATCATCTGATGTGCAACCTCAGCAAAGTTTTTTGAACATCCAAATGCTTTATGTTCACCAAATCCCCAATGTCCATGCACCCACTGACACCCTTCTAGGACAGCAACAATTTGGTGAGGCAGGGCTTCTGTTCACATAGGACATGCTGGTCCTTTCCTGACAAATTACTATGTATTTAGCTAAATGCTTAATGATCTTATTCCTTCTTACAAAACCCACCATTTCACCCTGAATAGAGGTCAGATGCATTGGCCTGAAGTTCCACAAATCACTTCTGAAGCACATTTTGCAGGTGGAAATTTTGCTGGCATCTTGCCAGTGCCCTGGCTCAGTGGCTATTTGCAGTAAAACACTGCCCTCCCATTCATATTTAAAAATAAAATAAAAAAGAACCAAATCACAGATCCCATGGTTAATAAAAATAATTTAAAATTTCTTCCTGTCTTCTTAAAAGTTGAAGTAAACATCAAATACACCAGCAAGTTTGTCTAGTCTTTTTTTCAAGAAATTGATTTTAAAAAAACCCAAACAACCTACGCAGAAATCAGTACAGAAAAGTGTTCTTAACAAATAGATCATATCACACTGAGAGGGCTGAAGTGGCTTTAAGTTATTTAGTTATTGTACAGCTAATGCACCTTTTGGCCTTTGATGGAGGATTAATTCACACAATTAACTGTGATTGGTATAATGGCTCTCTGTAAGCACCTGTGTTCCCAATACCACTCTGATCATATCCAAAATTATTTTATATAGTACATAATACTAATTGATAGTATAACATACATATAGCTGAGCATACTAATCTGCCGCAGTATATAGAGTGTGTTTTGTTTCACTTTGTCTTTATTGATCCAGGAAAGCTAAACTTTCCATACTTCTTTCCTTGCTTACAACTTGACATAGATCATTTTAATGATCATATGCCATTTAATTACTACATATCTGAAGTCCGAGTGTATTATTACTAAAGAAGGCTGATATTCCTAGAACCCGGTTTTCTTGTTAAT
Source organism: Ibycter americanus (assembly GCA_035590275.1). Classification (NCBI taxonomy): domain Eukaryota; kingdom Metazoa; phylum Chordata; class Aves; order Falconiformes; family Falconidae; genus Ibycter; species Ibycter americanus. The sequence goes on from JAVJGI010000060.1 coordinate 21,108,862, forward strand.
ACAGGTATCAACTTACTGCATCACCTGAAAATCTTATGGTTTGAATAAAAAATCTCTTTCTCGCTTCAAAGACATGAAAAGGTATAGTAAAAGAAAGGGGAAAACAACCCTTTCCTAAACTGGTAAAATAAACTGCCACCTCCAGGGCCTTATTTAGGCTTTGTTGTGATCTGTTCTCTCAATTAGAGGTATTACTTCTCAAACCAATCAAGCTAGGCTTCTTCAGAGGAATATTTTGTTTTTAAAAAATTTGATACATTTAATTGTGATGAACAGGAGAAGTACAGCAAGCCAAGAACCAGCAGGGCTAGCTGGGTACAACTTACAGCAAGAGAGAATGTTTCTGAGAAAGTTTTGCAATATACTTCAGGCAGTCTCTGGTTGGCTCTTCAAGATCACCTCTTCTTTCTTCAGGTTCAGGTTTAATGAACTCCAAATTAGTTTCTGGAAAGTCAATCTTCATTAAAAAAAAAAAAAAAAAAAAGAAAAAAAAAAAGATACAAAAGTCCTTTTAGCAATATGTATCCTCAGATATAACTGTCAATAAATGTTGTCATGGATTTGTTCAGGAAACATATGAAATATAAGAGAAAGAAGAAGAGATAATTCTTTGAGGATGTTCACTGTATGTAATACATTATTTAAATATGTTGGTGGTAAACTCAGCCCACGAAAATCAGCAGGAGCTTTGTCACTGACTTTCCTGTGAGAATTTCTTCCACTGCATTTCAATTTTATTACAAGTGCAGGAGCTCAAAGCTGAAGTAATTTTTTCATTTTTTCCTCCTTTCCTGATTTTTAATGACGGTTCTTAAATAGAAAGCTTTCATTGTATAGATTTGTTTTTGTTTCTGTTTGAAAAAAATAGTGATAATTCTGATGTACATTTTGCCAGTGTAAGAAATAGAAATCAGGTACCTGATTTCACTTCTGTGTATTCAATTTCATATATATTGTGCAGCATCTATCAGTGTTTCATTCTTTATACTGATGTATGTGTGTCAGATATTTAGGACAATGTTTTTAAGATACAGAGAAAGAAAATATTCAAACATAATTACAAAGCTTGAAGTGCTTGATAATCGGAGTACAGACTTATCTGAAAATTCAGGTTGTTTTTCAAAATTCAGCTCAGTTTGAACATCCCATTTTGGTTTATTAACACACACCATAATCTCTATATCTATTTTTTAACACATGTATTTGATATGCATCACTCTTCTAAAGGTTAACAAAGTTATTCCCTACAAAATGTGTCATCAGTCACACCAGAAAAGCCATCTTTATGACATTTTCAACATCTTCACAAATCGTGATACATGCATGTGAATAACTGAAAGGGGGGGGGGGGGACGGGGGATGAGAGGATGAGAGATCCTCATGTTCCATTTCTTTCATCAGAGACAGATTATAAATTAATAGCCATTTACTGTCTCAACTTCTTTTTATTATTAATAGGGGGAGCTATTTTAAGGCATTGTCTTTGACTAAACTCCTCAGACTAGAAAATCCCCATTTGCTTGTCTATTAAAACCAGGCTATTTTTAGTCCAGCCTCATTTATCTGTATTATCTGCTTTTACATGTCATTTGCTAATAGTTATTCTGCTTTTTAATACAGAAAACAATTGGCTTTGCCCTTGAAGTATCCAGTTGCTAATTTAACCTGGAAATGTGACAAAACTGTTATGCAGATCTAATGCGTTTTCAAAACCAGGAGTACCGGTCTGCCCAGAATGAGTGGGTGCTCGGCATGTAGTCATGGAGGGAGAGCTATACGGATGGCTATTGGCAATTGCTTGCAGCCACTTTCTTTACAAATCCTTTACACTACTCAGTCTAATTGCAAGCTGTATGCGACATTTATAATGGCATGCAATTCAATAGTACTCAGAACAAAAGTGCAGATTTGAAAAGGCAGCTGTAAGTCAGGTACCAAGTCATTCATTTGTGTTAAAAGTTTTTTTGAAACCAAAATTATAACAACAAAAATTACCCTACAAAAACCTGCCCTAGCCCTCAGAGGTGGTATTTGATATGGAAAGTATCATACATATTTGCTACTGTGCAGAATTATAGACTTCCATCCATTAAGATTAACATGTTCTCTCTGAACGGCTATAATGGGAATAGGATTTTTAATTTGTGTGGCCTTGATGAGCTGTGGAAACAACTCTTTTTCTTGCACTTTGTTACAAAACAACTCTCTCCTTTGCTTTCTTGCTTTCTTACCTGTAGTGTTACTGAGGTTGGTATGTCAGTACTGCAGATGCTTGGGGTAATCATAGTTGTTGTAAGTGTGCTGTTCAGTGTCATGCTAAGCAGCACAGTTCCGTGAACGAGCCGCCTGCAACACACACAGACAGAAATACTGCATTGTTAGTGGAGACAGGGTGAACAGGGTTTATTGAAATTACATCAAAGGACATGGAACTGGATAGCTTAAAGGACAAGAGAACAAACCTTTGTCTTTAGGTGGCTAGTACAAATCTGGCCTAGATCAGCAGAGGCGGCATTCTGATGGCCTCACTGCTCTGCTGGTACCTGTGCAGCTGCAGGGATCATGACACGAATCATGCTGCCAAGACAGTCTAGGTCAGCTCTGCACTTTACAACTGACTTCTTTGGTGACAGGGGTTGCCACTTAAACTAGGTGTAAAATATGGATAATGCTATATTTCTGTCTCCCAAGATTTAATTTTGAGGACAAATATGTTAGATTGTGAAGTGTCAACACACTGTACAAGGCTGAGGGCAGTATATATTTATTCCACAAAAAAAGAAGAAACTTGTGGCAACCTACTTCAGCAATGAAGGATCCTTGCTGATTTTATGTGTAAATGGTAGGGAAGAGGGAGTGTGATAGCAGAGTCTCCAAAGAGCTGAAAGGAGTGTGAGTGGGATAGTTTGTACCACATAGGCTGCATATGGGTTTTGGTCAGATGAAAGAGTATGGTCTGAAGTACCAGTCTGAGCATTACATGTGCCAAAAAGTTTTATCAGAAACAGGTATACATGTGGTCTGCAGATAAGAAAACCAGCACGATTTGGCAGGTCAACACAAGTCAGTCTAGAGAACTTGAATAAAATCAGAAAGTTCAGGTGTTAATTCTAATCATAACCAATCCACTCAAATTAAGAACGCAGTACCTGAATAAGCACATAGGGTACATTAGACTTACCCTTTAATTTGCCCACATCTTAGGTTAGCGAGGTCAGAAATTTCATTCTGTTCAACATCTCTTCTTTTACTGACAATTTTTATTACAGTCATTCCAAGCACTGCTCAGTCAAAACAACTGAGAGAATGAGCTAGATTCAATTCTGCCCTTTGCAACAGAAACAGCCAGCCAGGTAGATGAGTTTTAAGTGCACAGCTTTTACTTGAGATGAGGATGTTAGAGGTACAAGAGAACCCAGATGGATTTTTTGATCCCAGCATGAGTTTGCAACATTGCTGTAAGAAAGTACCTTTTGAATTGCAAACTGAAATAAATTGTTCCTCAGTCATCTGAAGAATAAGAAACTCTTGCAAAGTCATTTCTACAGTTAACACTCAGTGTAAACCTAATTCTTTTTCACTTCTTAAGCTATTCACATTGTTAGTGCAAACGGTTTATTTTATTCTGAGAACACAGCTCAGAAGGATTAAAAACAAGACTATTTGCTGAAGTTTCTTTTGCAGCTGTACGTGCATTTGCAGGGGAATGGAGGCAGAAAAATGAGCTGTGATGTGAAAAAGATAGCACTCTGGGAAAGCCGTTTTATGATACAGAAGTCTTTCAGATTTAGGTCACTGATGTGAATGTGGAAGTGATCAACGGTGATTCAAAGTTGTTTTTCTGTGATGTGTACTCGAATGACCTTTAATAAATGAATCATATCCCTTCAACCAGTCCTTTGCTGACACGGCTTTACATCATAATTTGACCTAATTGGCACTTTTGTTAGAAGGGAGAAGAGTAGCTGAGAACTGAATGAACACGAAGACTAAATTACCCTTTTGAGCTCTCATTACTGCTAATCACTTTCATATTGTGCTCTAAAACTATAGGGGACTTTAAAAAAGAATCCATACAGTGTATTTTTTTCCTGGGAAACCTGTATAGACAAATATAGGAAGTAGCACAGATCTCAGAGGCACTGTAGATGTGCTTAAAGGCACATGTAGATGTGTTTAATTGAGACATTTCCTGAGCTCATTATTTCAACTCATCTGCACCCACTACAGATGTGGCTAAAGACTGTCCAGGAAGATAGGGAAGAATCAGCAGTGGGCTTCTCAGAGTCCTCAACTGGAGAAACAGCAAGCAAAGCAATGTATCTATGTATCTTTGCTGGACTGAGAAGACTTAACGTGTTAAAACAGATTACAAGACTGTGAGTAAAACCAAAGACATTAAACCGCTTTTGTAGTATGGAGATGATCTCTCCTAAGAAAAAATGAATTTGTTTTAAAAACTAGACACACATTAATGCCTCTTGTATATAGAGTAACCTTATTTATACATTGACAAATAAGCGAGCAACTTATGTACCTTCCATCATTAAGTCACTCTTTTGACTAAGGCTGGTCTGTAAACACAGGAGGTATTTTTACAAAGATGTGAAGAGGCATTGACAACTGTGAAATACCGCATATGTTCTTGAGGCACAGCTTTCCCCAGCAATCTTTGGGGCACTGTGTGCACTGCCCAGCTAACATTCTTCACGATCAAGTCTGCTTTCGGACACACAAATGGAACAGTAGCAGGGGCCATACAGGTGAATGAAACAGTAAAAAAATGTATCATTATTTTTAAAAAAAGGAAAAGGAGGAGGAGAGTGTGCAGGATTCATTCAGAAAAGGAAGGAGCTAGAACCACGAGCATGATAACCATAACCTTTACTGACCAGGCAGATTCCTCTCCCTGCTGCCTGGTTCTGCTGATGAGCTCGGCAGGTCACTCCCTGTTCTGCCTGCCGGTTTCCCCATCCGTAAGGTGCAGGTAGTGATACCGACCTTTGTAAAGACTGTACAATGATCGCAGCCATAGACAATGGCTTCCATGTAGCCACTGCAGCATCAAGCACATCAGAACTTGAATAAACAAGTTCTGCTCTGTGCCCACTGCCATTTATTTATTTAAATGTTCATGCAAAACCAGGGCAGATGGAAATCCCTGCAATTACACAGATTCCCAGATCTTGTTTATTACTGGAGTTAAAATCAACTTCCCATCTTATTACAGCAGAAGAAAGCACTGCTGTTTAAGGACAGATCAAGTTACCCTAAATTAACAAAATCAGCCTTGTGTCCTGAAGTCCCATGGGAGACTTCCCTCACCACACCAGGCAAGAGAAAATTTTTGTTGCTCGCTCTGACTGATTTGGAAATATCAGTTCAAAATAAATTGTGGTGTTAGAATCACTGAAGTAGAGCAATGGGCACTGTGGAGGACTTTACAACGCCCAAATTGCCCCAAGTGATGGATTTCTGATTTGTTAATTAGCTCTGGATCACTAAACTATTCAGCCCAAGAGACAAATGTATTTTTCTGATGTGAAGGAGGGGAAAGTTGGCACACAGGCTTGCAAACATTTTTTGAACTGCCTCTTGCATCTAATAAGACTTCTTGATACAGACGCATCATCAAGGACTTTATGGGCATTAATTTAGGGTCACTGTCTGAAGTTGACTACCTGATAAGGTTGAGAAATGTGGATGCGAATGCTCACCTACTGGACAAGCTGGCAGATAAAATCATTATTACTGTGTTCATTCCCAAATGTATATGACATTAAAGTTACTGTTTAGACTGGGTATACCAGGAAAATGAGGACAAAATATAGTGTAAAAATAATATTATTATCCCCAAACCTGACATTATAAACCTCAGGAATTCAGAGTTGAGGTTAAGTTGAAAGGAAATCCAAAGCTGCTGAGCTATAAAACCCACCTATATCTTATGGCCCAAGCAGTCTTAATTCTGCATTGGAATGATACTGTGAAATAACTACTTTATTATAATTGCAAATACTACAGAATTCTAGAAAATTCAAATTAGAGACATAATTTTTAACTGCAAAGTAACGCTAAATGTCCTACAGACATTTAAAAGGACCACATCTTCCATTCCCACAGTTTCTAATTTAAATAAAATCCATAAATTTGAAAGTACTGAATATAGCAAATACAAAATTATCAGATTATTCCAGACCTTTAAAACAAATTTGCAGTTATGTTCCTGATTCTTTCTTAATTTTTGCCCCAAAACATAAAGTTTAAAAATTAGTTTAGAGGCAATAATTTTAAGGTAAACAACTACATTTAGGCAAAGATTGGAGAATATGTGCAGGAAGTAAGTTTGTAAGAAGTGAGACTATTTGTAAGGAAACATGCGAAGTTGATAAACAGTAATCCCAACACACATTTGATAAAGAGTATAGTGGTTGCCCTGTATGTCCGTCAGCTAGTTGTGTTATAAATCGGCAGACTGCAAGACAACTGTCAGAATAATAAGCGAGGTTACTAGAATTCAGGAAATAATGTAAATTAAGACAATTTGAAATTTACTAAACATCTGGTCACTGGCAAGTCTTTAACAACAACAACAAAAACAAATTAAGAGGCCAACTTCTTGAGAACATTTTTAGGTATTGTGTGGTTTAAACATGGACAAGGTATGGAGAAGAGATTGCAAGAAGAAATGTTACATAGTAAGTAATATGCTTTATTTAAACAGTTGGGGTTTGCTTCTATTTTTTTATATATTTCTCATACAGTCTGCTTGCTATTTTTTTAGAGACGTGTTAAAATCTCAGAAAAATATCTACAGCTCTTACATCTTGCAAGGGACTTTGACATGGCCTTGCCCAAATGCGTGAGAAACATCACACTTCTTGAAACAGATGAAAGGAATTTGTACACTTTATATGTTAAAATAAGTTCAGTTTTTCTTAATCTTCAATTCAAACTAAATATAAAGAATTGAACTATGAAAGACAGAAGTGATCATACAATGACAATAACTATTTTGGAAGAGAAAATAGATATCAAATTTACAGAAAGGAGTAAATTCAGAGCCTTTTAAAAAGAAATGTTCTTGTGCCCTAGGTCACTCAAAGATCAAGATTCTTAAGGAATATCTGGGAATAATCCAAAATTGGTAATTTTTTTCCCTTCTCTTTTTAACATAAGCCACAACCAGCTTGAATGGAATTCCTGTGGTTTTAATCAGAATAAGATATCATGGGACGGAAATGAGGAAATGTATTTTTAAAATGTTTGACATTTATTTTCATTTTCCAATGCTTAACAAAAAAAATAATATTTTTTTTAAACAAGCATCTGAATAGAGAAAAAGAGGCCACTCTGTCCTTATCTTTGCTGACCCTGAGAAGGATGGGTCAGTAACCAGCTGGGACAAGGATTTGAGCAAGGATATTTGATGACCCATGCAAATACCACAGGGCTACTGGCTTCCTCAAAGAGCTTATTTCTCTCTCCTCTATAAATTAAACCGTAGACACAAGAATGTTAAGATTTTTTAGAACCCAAATTCACCTCAGAAAACTTTTCTTTTGGGAAAGTGGTATTTTCTAAGTTAGAAATGTTTTGTCAAAGATTTTCTGTTCAGATTTCTTTAATATCTTTGAATACATTAACAGAGTTTGTTCATGTAGAAACCGTAATACCATAATCTTTGCAGTAATACAAGGTACTATGGACACATTAGCACGACATTACAGGTACAAATCTTTTCTTTGTACATACTTTCAAGTTCAGAAGTACTCTGTTGAAATGTCTTGAAGTTTAGTTTCATTCCAGCAGTGAGGGGAGTGAAGTTGGGTTCATTGCTCAGTTTATTAATGTTTTCCACAAAATTGATGAGTCATATAAAAACAATTATTAACCTTTAATTTTTTTGTGGAGCAGGAAATGGCCTCCCAAAGTCTTACTACCATTGCTTCTCAATTACTTCAACTAACTGAGCATTACATATTAAGAATCACCTGACAGTTTTAATCATGTTACTTTCTAAGTAGGTAACCCTGAGAGCTAGTTCACCCAAAAGTATTCGTGATCTACCAAAGAAAAGGAAAAGCAGGGTGCATGAATATTCAGATATTTTAAAGTTTTGCATTTCAGAAGGAATTTCAGGGCTATCCTTTTTTTTAAAACAGTCTGTCAATTAAAATTATGGTGAATGAATAATTCTGTGGCCTCATGGTTGGCTAAAAGAAGAAAAATCATTTAGGCTTCTTTGTGTTAGTAATTACTATACCTGTAAATGACACAGCTATCAGATTAGGGGGCGCTGAACATGCTATTCCTAAAACTTTTATTTCTGTTTTGAAGGGTCATTTCAGCAATGACCTCTACAACTATACAGCAGATGAAAGGAAAGTGGCCCTCTATACCCTTCATTGTGCTGATTGTTTGTACCAGGAAGGAATGGAGCCATTTTTCAGTAAAATTTTTGAAACTGTCTGGATGACTTGGAGATCTACCTAATGAAAATCAACATGCTTGCTCTGATAGCATACGTTAAAAAATATACACCATAGGGAGCTGAGGGCTTTCAGATCTTCCAAAAATCATTCCTTTGGGACTTGAATGCTAAAAAATAAGAAACTTCCAATACAACACAGGTCCTCAAGAACAGGATTCTCACATATCCCATATGTGAGAATATATCCTCCACATATCCTCCAAAGGTGCCTAACCATTCCCCAGTTAAGTTATCATGCCTAATGATCTGCTTCTGAATGTACTAAGTGTATATCAGCTTGCTCGGAATGAGGACATCTTAATGCTCCATCTCAAGTTAGATTCTCAGCCAAGATATTCCCTCTGTCTACTTCACCCTAAGCACAAAGATGGTAGAAATACTCAAAATAAATATAATGCATGTTTTGTTTAAAAAGACACACAGAATGGAAGAGTGAGTGATGTGCTTTTCTTCAGACTATGAAAGAAAAATCATTGAATAAAATGCCCAAGCAATCCTTGGAGCAGAATTTGATTCATGTTTCTTTCCTCCCTTCAAGATAAGTGCTCCAATCACTAAGTCACAGAAGAATGCGCTTTTTTTCTGAACAGAGTAATCTTGAATTTTCTTCTGAAAAGATGGAAAAAGCCTCTAGCCCAGTTCAACCTATTGCCTAGTGTTTTAAGTCTCTCACTTAAAAGTTCGATGGAACCAAAGGTCTTTCAAACATAGTAAATTCATATATGCAAAGAGATTTTTAGCCTTTGTTTTGTTTTAAATGGTGATTGCCATGATATGGGGAAGTAGACAAAGATGTCTCAAGATGAGGAAAGAGCTATAGCTTAGAGATGGATGCTAATGCAGAAACTTGTGGGGTTTGAACGTATCCACCTTTTGCCCAGAGGGCATGTGGGACTATGGAGCTTCAATAAAAATTCAGTATTATTGTAAAGGCTCAATCTAAATTCAGATGTCTCAGTGCTACTAACATATGTTTAGAGCACTGCAAAATATTTACCTTAGATTTCAGTTTATGCTTCACTGCAGAAACATTCAAGGCTACAAACATCTTTAAACCCCTGTTGCATTGCATACTGTGTAGAAAGAAGAGGTTAAAAAAAAGGAGAAAGCTTATCAAGTGGTGTGTAGAAGGAAAAGTGGTCATTGTGGTCATCACCAAATGTCCCCCTCCGAGCAGAATGAGTAGGTGTCAGAACCAAAGGCAGACTGAAAAAAACCCAACCATTGTGAACAAGAAGCTATGCTGAGAAGGATTTTGCAAAGCTACAGGAAAGAGTACAACAAGGCCTTTCAACAGGACTAGGGAACTTTATTGTAAGTGTTAAACAGTTACATAAGCCAAGTTCAAAATCAATGTACTGGAAAGAAAGAAAAACTTCTGGATGGGGCTCTTGGCACATCAAGAACAGTTTGCTGTAAGTGACTGTCTAAATTCTTATTACAGCAAGGTCCTGAAATGAGTGTTTCTGTCTTTTTATATTTCTCCCAAGTAGAGTACAATACTATTCAAGAATGGTGTTTTCTTAAGCTGTCATACAAAACTGAACTTACTCTTTTGGATACAATGAGGAGCATGTCCAAGCAAGCACTTCTGTATTTTTAGAGGTAGCGTTTACTCCAAGTAGTTTTATTGTCAGCATCGTTTCCCTTGGAAGAGCCTTTATTCGTAGAGGAAAATTGATTCTAAAAGAAAATCAGAAAAGAGAAAAATAAAAGTTAAAAAACCCTGAGCATTGTTACCACAAATGAGTCCTTTCTACATTTTTCTGGATGCCTTAACACATACCAAGCTATACATTACAAGAGTTGCACTCCAAATGAAAATGCAACTGACAGATCCCTTCAAGATATTGATGAATATTGCCAACCATTAACTTGGATCATAGTAGTGGAAAGAGACATATGAAAACTCATTCACTTCAGTGGTAACCACTAGAGCTGACAAAGGCAGGAAAAACTTAGTTAGACTAAGCATCTCCTAAGGGTGAATTGTAAACCAATAGTTAGTTATTTGCCGTCTTGTGTCTTCAAAAGATAACACTATTTAAGAAAGGAAGAGTTGCTTGTGAGTATGATAATCATGCTCTTGTTGAGATATGCTTTGGTTGTGTGCTATTCCCCAACCACTATTTAAAGGCAGATTTTCTTAACAGCAATGAGTGATTCACTTTTTTTAGTGAGAAAATTCAGATCTATGAATATTCATCTCAACTTTGTATTGAACACTAGCAAACTTGGTTGGTCATGCAATTTTTTTGTATAGATTATATGAATTGACCTAAAGTCATAACTTAGAATAAGTCTAAAAAACAAAACTTTCGTGCTGTATGGAAAAATCATGCATGTAATGACCTAGGCGTGCAAATCTCTGCTATCTTTTTCCTGAAGAGAACATTTATGGTGGACAGTGCACTTCTAGCTTTTTCCATGTATATTCAGTACAAAGTTAAATTTCTCAAATGGAAAGTGAAATTAGTAACATTTTCCTGTATAAACAAAATCAATACAAGGAGCTAAAGGCTAAAAGAATTATCCCTCATTGGCGACATAAGCATTCAGCAAACAAAAGATCTGCATAAACTTGAGATTAAGAAAACAAACTAGAAGATAAATTTAAATAATATAAATTCTATTTACTTTTCAGATATTCAGGTTAGACTGCAGAACAATGCAGCTCTCAGCATTTTTAGAAGTCATACTTAAGCAGTAAATGTAGAAATTTGTATTTAAAAAGTATAGTAGCCTAAAAAGCATAAGGATTATGGGTGGCAGAAATCAGACAAGGTAATAGTATAAGGTAAAATTAGCATAAGATTTTGGTCCTAGTTCCAAATCTGTCAAAATTCTATTGGCTTCAGGAAAATTTCCTTAAATGCACCAAGGAGCAACTGAAAGAAAGTAGATGGTTTTCAGCTGAAATTTTTAAGTAATCCAAATTAACATTAGTGTCAAAAATTCCGATGATCAGTCCTAAACATTTGGAAATTATTCAAGTTTTCATACCTCCCTCTTTGAATAACAAAGCAAGACAGCAATTCCCCACTCTTTCTGATTAACATGAATAGAATTGAGAAGCAATTCTCAGCTGTCTTCCCACGTGTCCCTATTTACAGCCTTCAGCAGTGCTTTCCTTGTCTCGTGCCCTCTTCCTTACTCATAACTAGTTAGAAACAATTATTGGGAAACCAAACTGTTAACATGTTATAGATAGTTTTTTCTGTCTTTTTTACTTACAGGCCAGCAACTCTGACCATGTTGCATAAAACTGTTCAACGAAGAGTTACGCTTAGCTTTAAAGCATTGTTAATGCTTTGATGAGACCAAAAAAAAAAGAAAATAAAAATTGATACTTGCATTTTCCAATAGACACAATTGTCAACACTCCTTGTGAACTTGGAGCAGTGAAAAAACTCACAATACACTCACTGCAGAAAGCAAATGCTTGCCAGAGGTTCCCTAGGGCACAATATATAGCACTACCAGATGTACACCAGTTGGAAAAGAACCTGGAATCTTTGACAAGACTTAGACATCCCACAAGTTAAAGTATGGGCCAAAGAGGACCAAAATTTCCCTTCCAATGACATGTGATTCCCCTTTAGAGAAGGAGATACCTGTATTGCTTTTAAGAACTTTGATTAATTATGCATTACTGAGCTTGCACAGCTGGTATTATCCATTCTGATTTCATGAGGCTGAACCAAATGGATGACTAAGAAGAGGAAATGGAACAGTGTCCAGAAATAAGAAACCTTGTGGGAGAACAATTTAAACAGTAGTTGAGAAGAACACTGAAGCTACTCACTGAGAAGGTGTTATTGACAGATATTAGATAAAGTTGTACAACTGGTGCCAAATGCCAAGGGCCTGGTATCGTAAGAGCACTCAACGCAGAAGACCTCCGGGGCAACCCAGGCTTTGCCCTAAGAGAGTATAAACAAAATAGACAAGCCAAACAAAATATGGAGAAGAAGGAAACTCAATGCCAAGAAAGTATCTGAGGTGATGAATGGTAGGCTTAATGTTAATTCCATATTTCATGTCTGTAGGCTTAATATAAATTACAGAGGATGGAAAAAGAGGAGACAGTGGCATAAATATATTAAGAGTAACCACCTAAGACAAAAGAAAGAAAATAATTAAGAAGCCTCAGTCACTGAAAAATTAAACTAAGGAGAAAATAAAGGGGCAATTTTTGAACTTTACACTTTTGTGTGCTAGATAGGATCAGCCTGTTTGAACTCTGCACCAAGGTAACAATCACCCTTTTCAATGACAACATATAAGTTCTAAAGCAAAAAGTATCCTCTTAAAAAAGGGCAAAGAGAAGAAACACTAAACAAGGCAACCTCTTTAGGAATCAAATAATTCCCATCTTTTCTGAGAATTTTCTGCAGAAGACTAAGTATGATAAAAGTCTTCAAGAGAAGCGCATGTTTAAACACAAAACCCTGTCAAGTTAAGGTTCAGACAGTTACTGGTTAAAGCACTTGAAAACACAAACTAAATACATGAAAACCAGCAAATAAAGCAAGTCTTGTCTTTAGCAGGAACTCTCTTTCTAGATTCCTAATCATCAAAACACTACTCTCCACTTTTTTCGCCTTGTTCAAGTCAACACTAATTTAAAATTAGGACTCATTATGAAGTAGCTAGGTTTATTTTTTGGCTTGATTGATCCCTAGCTGTATAGAGAATATTTCACTTCCTAATGTAATAGAAGCTCTTCCTGGTGAACTTTTACCACATGCCTTTTCAATGGCTGTGATCAACTGAAAATAGCATATGGGTTAGATAGAAAGTAGTGCTTTAACTCAAGGCAAGAAACTTTACAAAACAAAATTGTCTCCTCTGTAAACTGCTTATGCAAACATATTCGCTTCTGTTTCAGAAAGGTGGTGTTGCAGCCAAAAATAATTAAGAGTGAACACAACTTAGTTACAGTTTTGAGTGACCCAGACTTCCTATGATCGGAAATGGTGCCACTTGATAACATGGAAAAACAACAGCAGTAATAATTACTTATTGCAATACTTTATGTTTTTTCATTAATTACAGCTTGAATTCTTGTAAAAATTATTAATTAATGTTTATATACATGTATTTATTGTAAGAAAGCCAAGTCAGCCTGCTCCTGAGTATGTTTTAGATTATGGCAGGTAGGCACATAACACCTTCAGTGACAATATGGCATTATCTCTACTGTTCCTTCTCTCTGGGTATTAAAAAATATGCTGAATATACCAAGTATTCTGTCAAGCTTGGTGCTGTTTGTTTATTCTTTCTTAGAGGGTTAGCAGCACAAATAGCAAAACCCATATTTTCTCATTATAGAACAGTGACAAGTATTTAATATTTAAAATAAATTAAAAACAGCATAAACTGTTCCTTCCCTATGCATATTTTCATACAGGAAAGATCATAAAACCATACAATGGTTTGGGTTCAAAGGGACCTTAAAGATCATCTAGTTCAAACACCCCTGCCACGGGCAGGGACACCTTCCACTAGACCAGGTTGCTTAAAGCCCC
>JAVJGI010000060.1:21143215-21164719 GCA_035590275.1 Ibycter americanus
CACCCCCCACATCCGAGAAGAATAAACAGAGGTTAATAATGCAGAGATTTAAGAAAAGAGGTTTTCTGAGCATCACTGGAGTCTCTTCAATTACCATACTTTCTGCTCTTTGGTAAGTCTTTTCATCTCTCAGGAAGACATTTGCCCCTGTAAGATGATGAGTATTTGAGGGTTTGAATCTGTCAAGAGTAAGTGTATATGGATGACTGTATGTAATTAATTTGCTATAAATCACTCCTATGACACAAGAAATGTTATGAAAAGAATTACACTAGCTTTCCCCAAGCTTATGTTTGGGACCTCAAACTGCGTGTGAGGCATAATTAAATAAATGCCACTTATGTAGCTAGACATGTTTGTAGTTAACACTCACTAGTTAACTCAGTTAATACTAGTTATCCCATTGTTTACTTTCCTGTCCTAGGTTCTCACAGATATCACAAGCCATGGGCTAATAAAGCCCCACAACAATAAAGAGAAAGAATAAAAGTTTTGTAAGCAGGTAATGGTCTGAGAACGCAAGCGTCTTGCCCAGTTTGGCATGTTTTTCTGAAGTATATTTGCTGTGAGGAAGAAGGACAAGACAGACACCACACAAGGAAAGAAAAAAATTCCTTAGTAACTTATTAAACTTTTTTAAAAAGTGTGAAGAGGGAATTTCATTGGGGTGGGAAAGAATTAGCATGACTTAAGGTTACACCAGACTAAATCCAAGTGATTAATGGCTTGATTTTCAAATTTGCTGAGTACCTGTATTTCCAAGATGCTGACTTCAAAAGAATTTTTGGGTGCTCAGAACTTCTGTAAATCAGGTCATAGTGACTCGTCCAAGGTCTTACCAAAGCAGCTGATGACAAAACTGAGAACAGATACTGCCCTTCAAAGTCCCAGGTTACAATTATACATTAACCCTTGGAAAACCCACTTCAGTGTTGTAAGAGTGAGTATTCCAGCTAAAATCAGGACTGTATGATGCTGGTCCTTCTCTGCATAAATAACAGAGACATTTCTATCTGAAAAACCCATAATTGAAGTGACATTTACAGAAGGAATGTGGGTTTTTTTATTGTTAACAACCTATGCTAAGCATATGAAAGTCAAATACTTTGAACTTGTATGATTTGGAAATAGGTGATGTGGCAAAGCAGAGATTTGTGTGTTTGGTGGGAATAAGAGAGAACACCAGAGAAGCATATCAGTTACAGTCAAACACAGGACAAGTCCTCTGTTGCTCCTCTGTCACACACTGTCAATAATCTTTTCTTTTTTTTAATAGGTCCTCTACCTAATACTTGTCAGAGGGAAAATATGTAGTGAGAGAGTAGAATAGCTCTGACCAATCAGAAAATTAGTGGTACCCATTCGAGCTCCAGTTGTAAAGAGAAAATTAGGACATCAACTGGCATCTTTTACCTGTGCTTTCACCAATGGCACTGCACGGAGTTTCTTGACTGCATCAGTAATGTCTCTGGTTTCCACAAAACAGAGGACACTGCAGATTGCTTTAGCTGCTTCAATCACATTATCAACTTCATGCTGTTGGTAGCAAGGAGAGAAAACAGCAGACACATACCATTTATCAGAAACGTGTTACCATAAATTTCATGTCAGTGAGTACGAAGGAAATAATGTTTGCTCATGCAAAATTCAAACACACCACGCATTAGTCTGGCTATGTTGAAATCACTAGTGACCAATAGTTTCCTGAGGACAGCATATTTGCTGTTGGAGTCCAATTATCTTCCACAAAATGTTCCTTGTTGAAAATTTGTGACAAATTTTGTATCTAAGACTGATTTTGAGGCAAAACATTGGTTTATCTGAACTTCATGAGCTTAGAAGCACTTTAAAAAAAAACTTCTGAGGAAACCTGAACCCAAATTATTCACAAACTTTGAGGTTTTTATGATACTGTGAATTTATCCCCATTATTGTCTCCTACCCATCCCTGTGAGAGCTGGCAAACAGCCATGTTCCTCCCAAAAATATTGACTCTGTGGGAGGCTGCATAATCTGACACCTGTGGACTGAATTGTTCTGCAACTAGCTTTTCTGCAAAATATATGTATATATATACACACATATATATTTCAAACTATTAAGTCTTATTGATAATAAATTTAGATTTTTAAATATTACCATATAATAAAAACAACAACCAAACCTCTAGATGAATAACCTTAGAAATATACTTTGGGGAATTGAAGAAAAAAACCCGTGGATCCCAAAGGAAGGAAAATTTAATCTTCAAATATCAAGTACTCTATGTTCAGGAAGATAAATAAATAAATAAAAATTCATGGTTTCCCTGCATTATTATATCACTTAATTAAACCTTAAAATACAATCTCTGAAAAAGTAGATGCTCTCCTATAAATATTCTCCATGTTTCTGTACTGATAAACGTTCCCTTTAGTGTGCTACAGCGTGTCTATGTACTGATAAAAACATTCTTCTAACTCAAACATTTTATGTCTGAAAAAGAAAAATTGTAACAAGTTGCACTTTCTGTTTTCAAGCTTGAAGGTCTATATGCAGACTGTACTGAGAAGGTTACCACCTGTCATTAATACAAATAAATATAAAAATATATTGAGGTTACCAATTCCATATTACCTGCCTTGAGCAGAACTACAGCAGGAATGAAATATATAAAATATCCTCAAATATTTGGTGGTCAGAATTTTTTTAAATATAAGTTGTTGGGATACTTGAAGTAATTAAAGACAGCAACACCTTTTCATACTGGAGGTTCTGGAGAGAAAAGGCTACGGCTGACTGTGATCTCCTGAGAACTTTAGACCCTCCTTTGGTCTGAAGTTGATTCACCCTTCTGCCTGTGCATTACAGGGAGTGCATTCCCTCTCTGTTATATTTTTCCTACCCCTTAGATTTCTAAATTGAACTCTTGCAGGATTTACTCTCTATACACGCATACATTGACAGCAGAAGTAGAAACTTGTAAAAATGGCATGGCTTTGTTACCATGTACAACATTGCCAAAGCAAAGCATTATATATGCTGATTTACTGTGCAGTTGTTCAAGAAATGCATATGTATACACACATATATTTTAATTACTGTATATAGTTTATAATTAAAAATTAAATAAAATTCTAGTTTAGCATTTAATTTAAGTGCATTTTAATTTAGCATTTTTCTTCTTCACAAATGGATATGGATTATTAGAAAAAGGGATTTTATGACTATAAAGACACATTAATGCAGGGCAATTTCTGAGCAACACATGATCATAGACATACAAAAGATTAATTCTTGATTACAGAAACAGCTATACTGCTGGACAGAAGAAAAAAAAACAAAACAAAGAACCTAACAGTTTATGTATTTTTATATGTACAAATATGCTGTTCCATAAAGAGAGTTGGCTATCTTGAGGAATGTATCCACTTTTGGATAATATAGTATTCTGTTAAGAGCTAAATTAACAAAGTACTTAATATTTTATAGAAGCTACTACACCATAGACTTTGTTTGTATGGTAGCTACTTTAAAGGATCACATTGCAGATCAACAAGAGTAAGCACATAAAAAAATCATGTAATACTCTATACTGTGAATGATGACTTCTTTCACATTATTTCTCTTTTTTTATATCATCATGTAAACAGTTTTCCTTTTCCATATGTAGACATATAACACTGAAATTTGTCCCAAAGAAGGGAAGACAGAAGTTAATTTCTTACCAAAGCTTCGCATTTTCTGAAATTCCAAAAGAGTTATAGTCAACATCTTGTATACGGTTTTTTCCCTCTACATATTTAAATACCAGCAGAACCTTTGAAGGATATTTTGGTATTTACATTATTTATATGATAAAAAAAATACTACTTCATTCTAGAACTTCTACACTCTGTATTAAAAATTTACAAAGTTTCCTCTCTTCATTAATAGTAAATTCTGAATAGATTTAAAAATGAAGTGCATGTCAAGTGATTATCAGGGCAATCAAAATCGTTAGTTGCTGACCACACACACACTCTATGACTCATTACTCATTACATTTCAACCCCTACAACACCAATCTTGCTCCTACATTGTGCCAAAACCCCTAAACTTTTATTTTATTTTATTTCATTTTGTAGAGGCATTATCCATCATAAAATGAATTTTCCAGTTATTGATCGTTACTAATAATAATGTTAATGGGCTTGTCACATAAATCAGAAGTATTGGTATCTCCAAGCTTTTGAACAGACATCCTTAGCAAGTGAATTTGAAAGTAGGTACATAAATGCACAAAAAATTTATTGTTTTTTTTAAACTGAGAATCTCAAGATCTGTCAGATTAAAACTGAATGCTTAAGGAAGTTCCGGCTAAGTACAGAACTTAAGCAGTATATGTGTACTTAATTTAGTATATGTGAGTAACTCCCAGTGGTTTAAAGTTCAAAGTGTGCTGAGGGTGGATTGTGGTGAATCACAGGAAGGGTAATAATCTACCCAGCGATGTGAGGGCTGGCTTTGAAAATCAACATAATTGTTCCTGTGTAACCTTGGGATAGGGGGCTGTTCTAAAGATCCCAATTTTAAACCTTCTTAATGGAATCTAATCAGATGTTAACACGTTAACAAGTTAACAAATCAGAAAACAAGTAAATAAGGATTCAAAGAACAAAGAGAGTTCTCACTTTTTGGTTTCTTTACCGCATATTTGTGACTATAATTTTTAGCTTACAGCTCCATAATTTTTAAAGCCACTTGTTAAAGCAAAGCAGTAACACTAGTTTAAAGTATTACAGATTTGATAAAGCTCCATATACTCTGATGCCTCTGAATTGCAACATCTGCATGGTGATCTGACCTATGCCGTTAACTTGCAATCCTGCTCTTTTAAGCAATTCATATGAACTTACATTGAGTGTCCCTGTGTAGACAAGACCTTGTTAAAAAAAAAAACCAAACAACAAACTATGGAGAAATTTAGCTTTAGAGTAACACAGGCATATTTGTTGCATAGTATGAATATCTGAAAAATGTCCTGTCTTCCCTTTATAAAAAGTTAATGAGCTCACATAGTAAATGCTTACTCAAGGTAAAAATCTTTGGCAAAAACAAATTAAGAGTTCTTCATTATAGGTCTGAGGAATATCTATAGAGCATCAGTTGCAGAGGATGGATTGTAATGCCTCATTAATGTTGGGATTATGGCTTTCTTTGAATTTGGAACCTTCTTTATTTATGCCCTAAAATTTCAAGTGAATGTGAGTAACTACACTGATGGGTCTACTTCAGTAAAGAAATATATATGCACATTTGAGCTTGGGGACCTCAATTTTCCAAATGGTTATGACTGTATCACATTTTATACACTAAATAGTCCCATTTGAGAAGTTGCTTACAAAGGAAAATTTAGTGAATCAAAACCAGAACTTTACTTTGTAGGTAGTCACAGTTCAACAGCTTTTAAATTTGTATGCATTCTGCAAAAGAAAAGTGTCAAAGATTTACTCAAAAATGTAGAATGTTTTTATCTACATGTATTTTTTACATATGTATTAATATATATATTTATGAATTCATGTACGTGTCTGTATGTATACATGCATTTATATGTATGTGTATATGTATATACACTTGTATGTACGTACATGTTTTCTGACTATTCAAAACAGAAGTACCCATGGATCAAGAATATCAAGAAAGATTAAAATCTGCACTTGAATACAAGTGACAGATTTCTGAAACAAAATAAGAATTTGATATAATTTTGAAGGAAATTTATCCTTCAGCATAATGAGTTGTAACTCTGGAAGGGTTGCACTGGAATATCTCTTTCCAGTTCCATACCCTAGAAAGTCAGTTAGCATGACCCTGAAACTCAGATCAAATAGTCATTTGGTTTCTTCTATCACTCAAATATGTGTTTGTCCTTTAGGTATTTGTCCTTAAAATATTAATCAGCAGAGATTTCCTAAGATATTTTTCCTTCAAGCATGTAACACTTAATTGGCAGCCCACAATACTTCAAAATAAAACTCATGAGTTTTGGTGCCTAAACCTTATCTATCTTCATGATCTTATCTATCAAGTAAACTATCACTTGCTTGATGTACAAGTATTGGCTTGTGGGTTTGCAAACTCAGGGACAAATTTTGCAGATACATACAGTGTATTATACCTCTACTAATTCCAAATATTATACTGCCAACCCAAACTATCCTGTTTTTATTTACAGGTTTCTTTACATTTAGAAACAGTCATCTTTGATATTTTAAATTTGTAGCACTTTCTTCACAACCTCAAACCAGGTTTTAGTAAGAAAATTTATATCCTTTCAAACTCAGGTTAAACAGCCTTAATTAAAACTCTTCCTTAATTGCATTTGAGACAGATTAATAATTAGATACCTTTTATGTATAAGTTAATGCTTTTCTGTTATAACAAACTGAGAACAAATACCTGATTTTGCAATAGATATTCCACTTGACCTTTATATTTCATAATAACTGAGACAAGGTTCCGTCTGGAAATAGGAAAAAAGAAAACACCATCAAGTTAATAATAATTGGATAAAGAGAACAGGTTTGCCCTTTTTTGTTTTATTTGTTTTTTGGGTGGTTTTTTTCACATTCTATAAATTGGGAATAGTTTAATTGACAGTGATTTTATGTTGGTATAAAATCAGGAGAAGTGATTATGTAGATGTCATGCAACTGAGCCTGCATCTCCTTGTTTTTTTGGTAGTTATTTGCCACAAACCGTAAATGTAAAAATCTTCTACTTATACCTGGAGGATACATGCTTCCCAAGTGAAAGAACTCCAGTGATGTGCTGTTACAGTGTCTATTGAGCTCCACATCCCATTTATTTGACTCTTTAAGGCTAAGTGCTTAAATATTACCTTGACAAAGGATAGACTTAAGTAGATGCTACAACGCCTTCTTTCTCAATATCTTCACAGACTAAAGCTGCAGAGAGCCAGACAAAACATCTGAAAACATCTGGAAAAGCTCTACATTTCAAAAGTCCATACTAAGTCACAGGTATAAAACTCTATATTATAAAAAGGGACACAATTGCTATATAATTCATTAAACTTTATTTGCTTAGAGTTCTCAAGTTTACATGCTCAAACTGTTTCAGCAACTGCCTTTTCCATAGTATTACCCAAGCTATGAATTTGTTCTACTTCTGTAGATCGACATATACCACTCTGTAGTACCATGCCTTTGTCATGCTACAGAAGTTACCATGAAGTTTGCACAGGCAGATTGCTGTGCCTTAGCAAAGCTTCACTAAATTAATTAGGATTATGAACAGGAGTATACAGCTCTCTCTACTGAACTCCAGAACTGATGCTTCAGCTGTAACCTCACCATTTTAGAACCATGGGCTCCAAGTGCTATCTCCAACAGACAGCCAGAATCAGTTCTGCTTTTAAGAAGCATTTGTGTAATCTTCTGTGTTTCAAGCCCAGTGAAATACTAGCTGTCATTTATTTGTCAGCTGGAACAAAACAAAAAAAAGGTGCCTATGAGACCATGGGTAAGGTTGTTACATGCAGGAATGACACCTTCCTTTTCCTCTGACAGCCTCCTCTGTAGGGTCAAATCTTCAGGAAAAGGTATGGAAATATTAATTCCCACTTCCATACTCTGCCTAGCCTACTGATTGGTAAAATGGACATATTATTGCCTTGATAGTCCTTGGAGGCAGTTAGGGTTTACATGTGCTTTTATGAAAAAGTGGAAATTGTAATTTACATTCTTTCTTCAGTGTTGTTTTACTCTGTCACTTTATCCTTGACCTTTTTTTCCTCTTATATTTCCCACTGATCCTTTTTATTAGCATTCTCCCTTTTCAGAAGGGTTAGAAGGAGATTCTCCCCCCACCATTGCAGTCTGGTAGCTGAAAGTCACAGAAGTATTTTGATTGCTTCAGAGCAAATGGACTACTGTTTACAGAGAAATTGTGGGTGTCCTCATGTATCTTAGCTGGGCTAACCGAACAACCAGAGATCAGAGTTGCAACTATGGTCCAAAGTACAGGTTTCTTGGCACATGGTTAGACTTTCATTATATATATTTTATGGCAAGAGAAGGAAAGAGTCATTGCACTGAAATCGTCATACAGAATAGAGCAATGTTAGGTTGCCTTCCCTGTGCTAATACCACAGTGCATTCCCTCGTAGATGCCTGCTATTCACCTCCTACAGATGGTTTTGCCTTTACAGCTTTTTATTTCCAATCTGCACTAGCCTTATCTAGCCAGGCAATTTGTGTGTTGAGTAGCTGTCTGGCAATTCCTGCTGTAATCCTGTTAAATCATAGCTAATACAACTTGTCGCTCTGCTTTGACCAAGTCTCCAGGCATAACATCTTTCTCATAGCATTACCCAGCTCAAAAGTAGTTCTGGACATAGGAGTTTGCCTTGTTGCCTTGGTGCATACAGGTAAGCATGTTTATTAGCATGCTTGGCCTAAAAGCAGGTTTCAGAATAATTTCGTAAGTTATAATGCTAGTTCAAAAAATTAGCATATTTTCCATCAGTTTATTCCACCCTAGAGAATTTTCTAAATAAAGTTGCCATAATTTTACATAATTAATAGCGAACAAATCCAGCAACATGTGACAACAATGAAAATACCTCCACTAATGGTATCCTGAATCTTTGGCTGCTAGATAACTAATAATACCTATATGTCGTCACACAGACATACTTCATACTTTTACATCTTTGATAGTTGTGTATAAATATGACAATGCTAACCAACTGATGAACATTCAGTGTTTCTTTAACATCAAGGAAATTTTTTGGAGCTTTTAGCAAGGCAATACGCTACAACAGTTTTGGAAAGAAAAGAAAAAAGTACAAACAACTTGAGAGAGTTAATCTCAGACCTCAGCCAGCCTATATGGGAGAAATATGGCAAGTATGTAGCACACACTTACAGCATTCATTTTTTAGTTTCCTGGCAGCAGCACCTACTGTGGATCAGTGCTAGGTTTGCTTTTTAAAATGCTGTTTATCACCATGCTATGATAAACTAAGCTGTGCCTAACTGCGTGGATCAGACTTGCCATCATGTTATAGTTACTGGCACCACAGTATCAGAGATTATGGGCCAACGGACTGCAGGTCTTCTGGTGCACTCCTAGATTTACATTGCATTTGATTTTCAAGCTATGAAAATCAGTGCATGAAGCAATGTAGGGGTCTGCTGGTTTTATTTGTTCATATTTGCCTGTGAGAGCAAATCTGATTATTACAGAGGTAAGTTTCTAGTTAATTCTTTTTACTTCATCTCAAGCCAGTTCAAACAGTTCTTTTTCCTTCTCTGCTGGTTCTAAGCAGAATGAGCATCTCTATCAATACAGTCTCTAAAACACAAATGTTTATGTGCTACAATCAGAAATGTGACTACAGTACATGCAGACAACCCTGAGCATTATTTTATTTAGCTAATCTAAATACTCACAGCTGTGAGGACACAGCAGTAGGGGAAAGTAATTTGCTGGCCTTCCTAGGTGCCAATCAGATTTGCACAGCCTGTGCTGAGACCATTCTGCTGCATCTCCATTCCACTGCATCCATCTATTCCACCTCTGTTACAGCCCTAGCTAGATATAGAACGGAGGAATCGCATGTGGCAAAGATACATCCCAGTGCAGAATTAGCACAAAGAGATTGTTGTATGTTTTGTTAGAAAAAGTTATGACTAGGTATGATGTTATTGACTGGCCTACTCCCCCAAATAACGCTAGGGTGGTGCTGCGTACAAGAATAAGGGCTTTTTTTCACTGTATTCCTCACCATATAATTTTGGTGGTGCCTCAGATCTAAGTGTCTTCTCAAAGTAATCGTGCCAGTGCTTTCAGCTCATAGTAGTTGCCATTAATGGGGGAAAAAGAATATGTAAACACTTCTAAAGAAGTTTGCTCCAGGGAGTGATTTTTTGATCTCTAAGTTAAGGAGTGCATTAAGGCTTGTGGTCACAATACTTGGAGTAGCCAGTTAGACAGAACCAGCTGTGCACCTTGTGTAGCACCAAGTGGGAGCCTACTCCAGGCCTCCTACCACTCTACAGTGCTACTACGACCGTTAGGGGTTTTATTCATTAAAAAGGGAGGGTTCAGTTCAAAATGCCCAACATAACATGAGGCAGTCCACCATGGTGGTATTTCTATACCATAATTTAGAAGGTATGTAATCCACACCCTGGAGCGAGCCTTAAGCACAACACTGGAAGACTGCATATGTGCAAGGAGTCTAGTGTGGTGCTGTTTCATGGACAAGACCTCCAGGGAGCAGTCCCTGAAATGAACGGAAGTCGATGAGGATCAGCTTAGAGAATATGTAAATCGGACATACACAATCCATGTGCCCTGATGGGATGCACCCATGAATGCTAAGGGAGCTGGCTGATGGCATTGTGAGGCCACTCCTGACAGTCTTTGAACAAACATGACGATTAGAAGAGTTCCCTGAAGATTGGAGGAAAGAAAATGTCACTCCCATCTTCAAGAAGGGCAAGAAGGAGGACCCAGAGAACTACAGGCTGATCAGCCTCACCTTGAACCCTAGAAGGATGAAGAAGCAACCAATTCTGAGAACCGCTTTCAGGAAAATGAGCTACAAGAAGGTTGACAGAAAGTATTAAGAATTGATTCACCAAGGGAAAATAGTCTTTGACCAACCTGATATCCTTTCATGACAAAAACATAGTTTTTTGTCACTGTCACCCATAACAATCTCATATAAAAGTTAATAAACTATGGGGTGAATGAGCACACAGTGAGGTAGATTGAAAACTGGCTGAATGGCTGGGCCCAGAGGGTGGTGGTCAGTGGCATAAAGTCTACTTGGAGGCTGGTAACTAGTGGTATACCCCAGGGGTCACTCCTGGGGCCAGTACTGTTTACTTTAACATCTTTCTTGATGATCTGGATGGTTGGAAAGAGTGTACCCACAGCAAGTTTGCTGATGACACAAAACTGGACAGGGTGGCTGCTACACCAAAGGGTTGTACTACTGTCCTGAGGGACCTCAGCAGGCTGGCGAAATGGGCTGACAGGAACCTCACAAATTTCAGCAGAAGGAAGTGTAAAGTCCTGCACCTGGGAAGGAATAACCCCATGCACTAACACGTGCTGGGGGCTGACTGCCCAGAAAGCA
The DNA here is from genome assembly GCA_035590275.1 of Ibycter americanus. Classification (NCBI taxonomy): domain Eukaryota; kingdom Metazoa; phylum Chordata; class Aves; order Falconiformes; family Falconidae; genus Ibycter; species Ibycter americanus. The sequence continues at coordinate 21,154,356 of JAVJGI010000060.1, forward strand.
GCCTTGCAGAAAAAGACCTGGCAGTCCTGGTGGACAGGAAGCTGAACGTGAACCAGCTATGTGCCCTTGCAGCAAAAAATGGCTAAAGGTGGCTAAAGGTATCCTGGGCTGCATTAGGAGTGTTACTACCAGGCTGAGGGAGGGGATCCTTCCTCTCTTACTTGGCATTGGTGAGGCCACACCTGGAGTAAGTACTGTGTCCAGTTCTGGGCTCCTCAGTACAAGAGAGAGGTGGATGTACTGGAGAGAATCCAAAGACCACTAAGATGATGAGAGGACTGGAGCAACTCCCCTATAGGGAAAGACTGAGAGCTGGGACTGTTTAGCATAGAGAAGAGAAAGCTCAGGGGGGGATGGTCTTGATGTATATAAACACCTGACGGGAGGGTGCAAAGGTGTGGAGCCAGGCTCTCTTCAGTGGCGCCAGGCACTAGGAGAAGAGGCAATGGGCACAACCTGAAACACATTTTCACTGAGGGTGACTGAGCACTGGCACAAGTTTCTCAGAGAGATTATGGAGTCTCCCTCTTTGGAGGTATTCAGACACCATCTGGACACAGTCCTGGGTAAACTGGGCTGTATCCAGACATTACTTAATTAGGTCTTCTACAAAGAAAAACCTACTCTTGTCTTTTTTGAATCTGCTACTTTCACTTCATGCTCTCTTTATCCTGCACTGGAAGATACAGTGAACGATCCTTTTCTCCAGACATTCTCTGTGCTCCTCAGTTTGATAGACTTGTCATCTATAAAATGCCCATCTTCTATTATCTCTTTATCAGGATGAAGAATATTGTTACTTCTTCGTTTCTCATATGGAAGGCTTTTCACTCCTCTGAGCATCCTTGCTGCCCCTTCTCTTCACTTTTTCAAGTTCTATTACATTGTATTTGAAATGGGAGAAGCAGAAGTGTCGGCCGTATTCAAGATAAATGAACATCCTACACTGATACTGTGGCATAATACTGTGGTTTGGTTTTTCATTTCTCTCATAATAATTCCCAACATTTGTTTTATCTTTTTTGCAGCTGCAGTGCACCAAGATGACATTCAGAGCTATTTATTATAACCCCAAGAACTCACTCCTGGTGGTAAAAGGCAGCTTGGAGCCTATGATTTCATATGTGAATTTAAGACCATCTCCTCCCATATACATTTATCTTCTCAAAATTTCATCTGCCACTTTATCACACACTCAAGTCAGCATCGTAAAATCCTTCTGCAAATCATCACAGGCAGTTCCTGTGCACATTATGGACAGCAAACTTTTGTCACTTAGCTATTACCCCTCTTTTTCTCAGATAAGTTAGAAATGCATTTGAGAGCACAGGGCCTGACCACAGATCTTTCTGGGTCATCGCTACTGGAAAATATTTTCTCCTACCCATCAACAATCCATGAGACCAGCAGAAAATAGTGATCAAACACAGTTCAAGCTTTTACTTTTTCAATATTTACTGAGTTTGTTGTTGAAGAAAGAATTCATTGTTCTACAGGAGCAGAGGAAATTTTTCAGACCATAATTGATCTGCACCTCAACATCTTTTATCACATATCCCCTCTGAAGACTCTCTTTGCAATGGAAAAGGCCACACACTTTACACCACAAGAAATAAAACAGTCAGTAAGTAGTGTCTGTATAGACTGTATGGTTGGTTTGATCTTTCTATAAACAAGGACCAGAATGAAAATTTGGGCCATGCTCCTAGGAAACCAGATGGGTCCTCAGTAAGCACCAGATATCCACCTTGTTCAAGTCACTTTCTATTTTCCTCCATCTGCTAAATGACAGGTGTGGCATTTACCATTCTTGGCAAAGTACTTTAGAACGAATTGATGAAAAACAGTACAAAAAGTGTTAACAGCTTCTTTATCTAAGTGCGTGAAATGGAACATAATGAAAGTTGAATGAAGAATCTATCTCATTTAGTGCTTGTCCATGGTAGGTTAGCTTTAGAGTCAGATGCACTTTGAGTGCCAAGTTAAAACCTTGTCATAGCCAGCCTGCATTACAAACCAAACCAAGCCACACCACACCACACCGAAACAAAACATCATTCGACTGTGAAAACACAGACGTAATGAAGAGCAAATCTTTTAGAGTATTTACTCTTGAAAATTCTCTAAGAGCAACACACACAAAAAAATTGTGACTCCTTCAATCCTGGGAATGTTTGGAAAACATGAAAGTTCTAATGAAACCTTTAATGGCATGAAAGAGAGAGAATGGGGAAAAATTACGCAGCTCTATAAATGATTATTGATTTTTGCTAAGCAATCGCAATAAGGTCTGAAAAGAAGAGTCTAAAACATCAGACCAAGTTTCTTTCTCTTTGGTATCATTGCTGTCCTCCCCAGTAGGTCTTGGAATTGTCCTTTGAGGCCAGGAGGCTCACTACAAAGATGAATAACTGCAAACAGAAATACTGTTAAATACCAGTATTCTTACCGAGTCAGTCTCCAGCCACAAGTGTCTTCAAACAGCTGATTCACACTGAACTGTCTTTGGTCATCTTCCTGCTGTGGAAGAGAGGGCATAGAGTGAGATACAGTATTCTGATAGGAAGACTATATGTTGGAGAGATTTGCTTGGTATTTTCCAAAGTCGGCATGTTGTTTTAGAAACTCTCAGAGTGTTGCGGATGTTTCAGGCTGAAATTTGGTTTGGTGAATCTCTCTTGTGGTACATTGGGTCATATTATATAGAAGGCCAAACCAGATTGTCACAGTAGTTCCTTCTAGCTAAACATAGATTAAGACTATAGCCAGGCCTCAGTAAACCCTGCCTCTGCTTTCTTGTTACATACAGCAGAAGGCACCCTTTTGCAAAGGCAATATACACTACTCATGAGGCAGAAACCAGTTTGTATCCACAACCACCCTGCCGTTTCCTTTTCTAAAAGAACAGAATGGAGAACATTTGTAGCATCCTTTGCAACCCCTCTGAAGGGACTTCTCTTAGGGAAGAGCCACGGAGATGATCAAAGCCCTAAAGAATTTTATGTATGAGGAGAGGCTGACCTGGGACTGACTGCTCAGTCTGGAGAAGGGAAAGCTCAGGGAAAATCTTATAAATGCGTACAAATATCTGATGAGAAATAATGAAGACAAATGAGTCAGACTCTTTTCAGTAGTGCTCATTGACAGGGCAAGAGGCAAAGGGCATAAATTAAAACACAAGATATCCTATGAGATCCCTTCCAACCTAAATAATTCTGTCATTTTGCCTTATTTGACACATTCTGCTGACCAAACCTGTCCCCATTCAGATATAGTCCTTTCTCCAGCCCCATGGATTTGCTAGGCATGTACTGTTAGCACTGACTCATGTTTGAACCCATATCCCTATAACTCAAGGGGAAAAGTTACTGAGGGTCTTGTGACAAGCACGACCTCAAATTCACTGGTCAAGGATTACAAAGGGAATGACATTATGAACAGGTATAACCCTAGGAGGGGTGGGGGGATGAGAGAGAAAAGAATTAAATAAGAAAACAGAAGCAGGAGAGCAACACAGCACATGGGCATCTAGTGGTGATGAGCTCCTGTTTCCTTAGTGGCTAGGACAGCAGCCAGACATTATTTTTCTTAGGATCTCCAGAAATGCAAATGATGGCTGGGATGGGCACAGCTTAGGCAACCAGGCTACAGCCTATTTACATGTGTACTAATCTAAAATATTTGTTTGCTGAAATGTGAAGCAGAGACAGAAATTGTATTTGGTCAAGGATCCAGAAGAATCTGAAAGGTGACTCCATTTTAAGCTGGACTAAACTAATGAAAATTCCAAGTTCTTTGTGAAGGGAAGATAAAATGGTTTAACCTTAAGCAAAACATTTCAGTAAAGAAAAAAACAAACATCTCTTAATCTTTTACTGTTACAACTTTCATGCAATAAAAAAAGATTTCAAGAAAAATGAGAACAGCGTAAACCAACAGTGATTAAATATGATTAATGATTTTTTCCCTCTCTTAAACAGAATTTGAAAGAAAATTTCCATTTTCTAAAGAAAAAAAGTACCGTTGTCTTCTTGCTTGCGTAAAAAAGCCTTCTTCTAATATTTTGAATGCCAGTGAATTCAAATATTGGAAGCTTGTTCAGAATAAGGTGAGCACATTAGCAATTTTTTCCAGTGCATTGAAGTATAATACTGGTTTAACACTAATGTTCCTGAACAACTTGTGTTTCTGCTATGGTTGGATTCAATTTAAATATGTTAACTGACATGTGAATTAATTCACACTAATTCTGCTTTAGGTTGCTATATAGGGATTTAGCAACAGAATCATTTAAGGAGCAGGAACTTGCTGAGCTAAATACATTACAGATGTCCTGTAAAGAATTCCCACCTGGAGTGCTACTATCTCTTTTATCACATAGTGGCAATAAGTGAAACATGAATTAGACAAATGAAACGGAAGGGGGTGAAGGTAAGAAAAACACTCTCATGCATTAAGCCTTGAACGTATGTATCTTAGACCTAAGTGTTACGCTCTACTTGGTCTGGGTTTTTGATCTTACACAAACGCCTCGGTTCCTTATCTCAGTGTATTGACATGAGAGTGGTAAATGTTATTGTAAAGGAGAAAACAGGGTAAGTATTTGGGGGCTAGGAGATGCATTTGAGAATAAATGGTCTTTCCTCAGCTGATTTCAGAATCTGTCTCTCAACCCCACTGAACTGCTCCTACAAAAATGATTATGAGACGTACAAAAATAGCTTATAGATGCCAATTACCTGAGTGCAGTACTAATTGGGCTACATATGGCTATGACCTAGTAACTGCTGGTTTTGCTCACAACTCATGTCTTCTGTCCATACCGTATTCTTGAGGCTTGGAGCACCTTGGAGCTCTGACAGCTACTGAGCTGCTTCAGTGCATGTTAGAGGACTGGTAAAACTTCTGAAGCCTTGAGAATATTTTGTACTGCTACCATAATCAGAAACAAGCATTTCAGGAATGAAATAGCACCCAGCACTCCATAGCTGCTTACTATAACATCATGACAGAGCAATAGTCATTCACATCCATCTTGACTCTCAGCAAACCATACTTCTTTTTTTTTTTTAAGTTACATTACCCTTCAGATGAAAAGTGTAAATGTTCTACAAAATCCACCCTGCATTTCTGTAATGTCACTGCATGCTTAGCTGTCATGATGCCACCTCTGGAGACCTTACAAATAGCAAAGCACATCTGAACTGAGCAATCATAGGGACAAGGCTTGAGCTACAAAACAAGATTGATAAATGACAAACTTCCTTCTTATTCTCATACACTGACAGGACCAGAGGACAGGGAGAGATGAACTTGGAAACAATGTGACACCGACTGAAGGAGGAAGCCCTGAAGCTTAGAGAGAAATTAGATATGTGTGATTGATAGGAACCCAGAAGCTTAAGGGGATCTGATGGACTTGGGCAACAGGTGGGTGTATGTGAATTATTTAGCACCTGAACATATATGGGCAATTATATAGAAGGGCTGTCAAGATATTCATATGTTTCTGTGATACTAGTTAAACTATAGCCTTAGTGGAGATTTCTATAAAATAACGTATTCCAAAGTTCAAAATTTGAAAGGGTCCACACAGATTAACTCACAAAAATAAACAGTGGCTGCATATGTACATAACTCTCTGAGATAGCTGAAGAATCTTAAGGGTCTCAAAATTTGTGCCTTTAAAAAACAACAGAAGAAAAAAAAAAGGCATCACACTATTTTCACATCTGTTTATATGAATTCTGATGAAGGGAAAGTTATTTTCCATAAACTGCTTCTAAGTCTGTGACTTTCAAATACGTTTTACAACCAAAGCCAACAACAAGACTGACTGTGAGCTCATTGTAGACTACCTCAGATCCCTGAATTTAGTGTGGTTGGAGCAGGTTTCAAAAGACCCACAGAGAGTGAAATGAAACACTGCAGCTTTCAATGCACCATAGTCTGTGTCTCCTCTGTTAGGTTTTGTCTTGTCCTGACAGACTTGCTGGTGCTCCTGCCTGTGAGCAGGACGTCTCCTTTCCGATCCAAGTGCTCTGTCACAAGCATGCCCTGGAGCTGGAGGAAAACTCTGGGTCTATGACTTATGCCAGCTCAAGAGCTGCTCATGTTCTTTGCTATTATTAGTAACCTGAAATAACTTAATGGCCTGAAGCTTTCAGAGCCATGTCAGTTACCGTAACGGAGTGATCAATAATTCACTTGAAGATGTTAAAACCTGCTGTAGGTTATGAATTACAGTTACACAAATTCTTTGAGACAATAAATGTTTTCTAATGGCTTGAACACTGCTAATTTGTCTTCCAAGCTTGCTAAGTTACTTGCCTGAAAAACTATTTTTGTTTGTTTGCAATCATTCTACCTGGTAATTATAACCATTTTCAAAATGTGAAACATCAAGAGATGTTCAGTCTCTGCTCCTGGCCTCCACAGTGCACTGCAATATATTAAACCTCATTTAGACTTGTCAAACTGCAATAGAGTTGAAGGAGACTGAGAATATTAATAGAATATTAATAGAACATGAAACATTTTAGAGTAGCACAATTATAAGGGATACTTAAACACAAGAAAAGGCTCCCTCCTATCTGAGGTGCTACACAATCCATCCAAAGAGTCACGAACACTTAAATAATGGTAAAACCCCATCTCGTCATGGTGGACCACTGACTTTTCTCATCTGTGATTGTTTGGAATGTTAACAATTCATTAAGTCTGGTAAAATATTAACATTATTAAGACTGGTATATGTGAAAATAATTTTTTTTTATGTTCAGGAAATATCGCTTGCTGCCTGCTTTAGTCCAAAAATCCCTGTCTGGAAGCAAGTGAGGCTCTTGTTAGAAACCCGTAAGCATTCTTTGATGCCTCTTCACTGCAAAGATTCATGCTTTCCCCAGATAATCAGTATGTGGGGAAACTGAAAAAATGGGTCTTTTGGATAGGCAGAACACTCTCTGGAAATGTTATTTGGATGGAAGTTTCTGGTTCTACACTGTTCGGTTGTGCATTTCTTTCTAAACAACCCTTAGCCACTAGGAATTTAACACTTCTACCAACTACAACTTGTGGAATTTGTGCTTAGGAGTTGCCTCTTAGAGACCACCTATGTTAAAGTACAGAATAGGACAGTTCTGTAGTCAAAACGAATCTAACAGTCATTATTCAGTAATATTGTAATCCATGTATACTGGGCCATCACTTCACAAGAGGACTATTGGACTTTCTCCACATTCATTGTCATCCTCAAGATTCCAATGTGGACAAAAATCTGAAAGGTGTAGGACTCCCACTCCTGTCAACACAAAATCTTTGTCTGGCTAGACGGTGGAAAACCAAGCTTCAATATGTTGTTATGTTATAAAGATAACCTTACGCTCCCTGTATAAGTCTTACCTGGAAGTTTAGGAGGAATCTAGCGTCTTGAAAATTCATGTCTTAAAAGACTTTTGTTCAAGAGTGTTAAGGCTGATAAATCTCATGTCTCAAAAAACCCCGAAAACAAATTAAAGGTCACGCACTGGCTGAAAGATCTGTGACTCTGTAAAGCCTCAGGCCAAACTTCTTGCTTTTAACTCCTCACTTCAGGACAATTTTCTCTTTCTGAATACTTCGTAACAGAATGCCAGCTTCACACAAAAGGAAAGGAAGCAAGTATTCATCTTAAAAAAAAAATAATGTTTTTCAGCTGAATTCACAAAAGAATTGTGAACATTTAGTTATTAGCCAAATCTCATAAGCTGTTCTGATTTTAAAAAAATAATAATAGAATAGTTGCACGTTACTTATAAGTATCCATTTATACTGGTTATTAAGCATAACAGTAAAACATTAGTAATTTCATATACAGACAGATATTTTTAACTATGCAGCTCAATTTCAACAGTGTTATGTAAGGTGAGCAAGAATCATGAAGGCAGCCTCCAGATGGCATTGATATAGAGTTTTCCTTCCTTAGCACACAAAAAAGCTTTAAAGCTTCAGAAGAGACTCTTGAACATATCATTAGGTTCCAAAGCAGATAATTTTGATGATCTATAGTAACAGCAGATCTATATACAACAAATAGGTCATTTGCTCTACATTTCAGGTTTTCTGTTTGAAGACAGAGTAACATGTAGAGGATTAATCACTGACTTGGAATTTTGAAGAGGAGATTGTCAAGAAGTTGTCTGAGGCTCCTTTTTTTCAGTATATACATGTAAAAAATACCTTCACCACATGCTATATGCATATAAGCAGCAAAAGGCGTTCGTATCTCTAATTCATGTCACTGATTTCTCAGGCCAGAAAAGTTGGAAATCTGCAACTGCCCAGCAGAAGGGTCAATAATGTATTATTTCATTTAAAAGATAGAGATGTTGACATAAAAAAAGTTAACAGTTTTTCCGCCATTACACATACTTATGTGTGTCCATAATTATATCTAATTACCAACAATCCACTCTTTTTAAGCCCTTCTTTGGAAGCACTGTAGGGAAAAATGAAGTTTTCCATCTCCTTGCACAGGATCTCTTGTCACAGATCTAACACCAGAAAGGACTATGATGGTCATCTAATCTCTATTTAATACTTACAATGGAAAACAGAAATGGTGATTTCTGCCTTGATCTGAACAACTTGCAGTTAATGACAACAAGGTACCACAGATACTTTCCCAAGACAAAGCTCATTTCAGTGGTCACTGGACATGTTCTTTTGCTGCTGTGATATGGGGATGAGGTAAGTAAGGACACATGAGATGGACACTTGCTTACCCCCTTCTGAAGGTATGTTCAAACAACAGTTTATTTTCTCTAGACTGAGAGCAAATAGTTGGCAATTCTTTGGTCTGAATAATTTTTGACGAAGTGACCTGTTGATGAAAGCTTTCATGTTTCCTAATTTACTTTCTTTTGGATGATGCTATACCAACAAGAATCAATGGTTTAAAAACATTAAATAATTAAGTGAATAATATTGGCAGTGACGAATGCCAATAATTTAAGCTAGGATTGTACATATCAGCACTAAATTATTCTTATTTTATCTATAAACTGGTTAAAATGTTAAATATGTATATATATATATTTGGCCTCTGTATTACAGTCCTTTTCTAATGCTCTAGGTAACATATTAAATTATGTTTCGCATGGTGACATATAACAGAAACGAAAAGAAAGTTCCTACCTTTTTTGTTAGAAATCTGCCATCTGACCCATATATTGACAGATTCAAGCTGATAGCAAACCTATGCAAAGTAAGTAATTCGTACTATCTGTGAACAGAGTCAACACAGTGCCAAGTGAACACTGCCCAGAACAAAGCTTCTGCTGTACTGCAAACTCTGGGTTGGAAGTAATTCAAGGTGGTCCACTGGGAATAAAGCTCACATTTAGTAGCATAGGTCAGTGTCATTAAAGCTTAGTAATCCACTGCAAGGACGCTTAAACTCAAATAATCTGAATAGGAATCTCCCTGGATTTAAGGTGATGAAAAACCAATGTTTTCTGTGAGGACTACATGTCCTTACAGATAACATTCCTGCATGTCTGCAAACAAGCACATACACACACGCAAAAGTATGCATTACACATGCACAAACACACTAGCTGTGATTCTGACTTCTACAACATACCCTGTTTTTCAGTGATAATGACAAGAGTCCAGATCTAATTAATTTTACACAGTACTTTGAATGGTTTTGCACTTGTTGTATTTCAAAACATAGAAAGGCCAATCAAAAATCAGAATTAAGAAATATTGGTCACCTGAAACAAACAGCACTAAATTCTGACAAAACTGATTTTTTTCTAAAAAGATAACCTTTGACCTTTTTCAGTTGAGTGTTTTCTACAGTAACTCACTAGACATAAGTATGAGAGCAAAGCAGAGATGTTTCCCAGTAGGTTTCAACTGGAGTTCAGAAACAATATATGTATTCTCAGGAAAGCAAATAATTTCTCTTTTATTATTACTGCAGGTTGCTACATAAAAATACTGGTGGAATTTTATTCCTTTGGGGATGCTGAAAGGAGGAGAAGGGGAAAAAACATACCGTTCGAGCCAAACTTTGCTTCAAATTACTAGTGTCGTGTAGTCGAAGCTGAATGCAGGTGCTTGCCTTGCGAAGACTTTCATGGCTGCCCAAAGTATGATTACTGCAGTTTGAGGGGAAAAAAAAACAACAAACCAAAACCAAATGGTTATCTCTGCTTGCAACTTCCTCTGTTTTTCCCCTCTCTCCTTCTAAAAGCACTAAATTCTAGTGCTTTTATTCTAAGCACTAATTCTAAGTGCTAAGGTGGACTAAATTCTAAGCACGAAGAGGATTGAATGATATAAAGCCTGTACTTGGCACCTCCTTCCATGAAAACTGA
>JAVJGI010000060.1:21164819-21178706 GCA_035590275.1 Ibycter americanus
GGTGGACTAAATTCTAAGCACGAAGAGGATTGAATGATATAAAGCCTGTACTTGGCACCTCCTTCCATGAAAACTGACGGGGTTTGGTTCTGGCATATTTTCTGGTAAAACAGTTTAAGAATAATTGCTCAGTTGTATCTTTGACAATTAAGTTCTATAGCAGAACAATGACACAGAGAAAGAATATGCTACAAAAGCTGCACATGCTCCCAAGCCTTGAGATTATTCATGCATATTCTTCAAACCCAGATTACTGCAATTTATACAAAGTATCTTGGTTATGAATGCAGCACTGCAGAATGACTTGTAGTGCTTGATACTTAACTTGAAAATCAAATATTAACTATAAATTTGAAAATCACATAGATGAGGACAGGCGGTCCTCGATTCTCAAAAAAAAATCAAAGTTCTCTGTTCCCTGTGCAGCTCACATAGGGGTGGTAAAAGAAGCTGTGAGTTACTCTTCCTTCTCAAATCACATGCCAGCTAAGCTCAGATGCAGAGCTCTAATCACTCAGCTGAAGTGGTTCCTACACACTATTCTGCTGGTCAAGGATGCCCTAGCACCCCATGACAGGGGAATTCCTTATTCTTATTTGCCTCTTCAGAGTAGCTTCTAGTCCACTTACCACTCTTCGCAACTTCTTCTAAGTTATAGTACAGCCTTAGTTTATCACTCTTAAAATTACTTGGAACAAAAATAATTTCAGTTTCTCTTCCACTTTTTGTTGTAATAAGGTGAAATAATGCAAAAATTATTTCAGAGTTAAGGCAAACATCTTTTTTACATTCAGTAAATCCTTTGGGATTAATGGGTAGGAAAAATTACACTAATTTTTGCAAAGGCAAACTCATCACCAAAACAAGTCAATATGCATCATCAGTTACAACTCTAGTGCATGTTCAATTAGATTCATGTTGCTTTTTCCAAGCCTCCAGCCACACAAATGCCAAAAGGGATATTCCATATTTATACAGATTTACAGCGCAGTAAGTTGTTTCAGAAGTCCCTGGGCCATGAAGGAAAGATGATTCTTTTCTGGTTTGTCAAGTGCTATGGAAAACTCAGAATTCAGATGTAAACTGTGTTTCTTTCTACCTAAAAGCACTTTTGATGGAATGTCTGAATAAAACTGGCTAGATTTAGTTCCAAAAAAACCACTGACCCTATGAATAAATCATGGAAAGTGTGAGTTGGGGGAGAGACTCATATCTCACATGGCAGCAGAGCTGTCCAGCACAAAACAATGGTTAAACTTATATAAACATGCTGTACATAATTGCCATTCAGCACAGTTACAGGGAATTCATGTATCTTGTAAATGTCCTGCAGCTATACTACACTGTAGTTAAGTAAAATACATACTGGCCATTAGCAGTCACAAAAGGTGTAAGTGTAGATAGCAGGAATTTTTGATTTTTTAAACAAATACATTAAAAGTCACACAGGACAAATCCATTTCCAGCAGACATAGCAAATACCTAAAGCAAGGTCCTCAGATAGTGCTTCCATACATTTGCAAAATTCCTTTATTTTAAAAGCATGAAGTACAGATGCAAGACTGAGAGAAGTCAACACCAGCACAGTGAAATACCTGTACTGGTGGAAAGCATGTCCATGCTATGCCTCAACCCTTCTCAAATCCCTTTACAAGCAAAAGAGCAAGTGACCGATTCCCAGTTCCTGGGACTGTATCAATACATAGATTCTCTGCTGTTGCTCCTCAGCTCCTACCTGTGTTGTGTCTACCCATGGTTATCTTGAAACTTCTTCCTCTCCTCATTTTACCTAATCACATCTGCCTCGTGACTCTAACGATGAACTCTCCCACGTTCCTTGCACCCTTTAGAACTGCCTCACACCTGTTTTTTTACCTTTTACCCCACAGTTATTCCTGCTCTTTCTATTCTGCATTACCTTCAACCTTAGGACAGGCATAGTAACAAGAAAATTACAAAGAAACACATCTGTGAGCCCTGAGTCACATTTTCCTGATTTCTTCAGTACACAGATTCCTATTGCAACGCCAACATTACACCAAGCCAATCACAAAAATAGGTATAGCATTCTGTTAGTGTAAATTGGTATAGCTATACCCTCTTCTGTAGTTACAAGTTCATACCACAGATGTGCAAAACCTATCTTTTGCAAGTATAATTATTCCATGTCATCATGCTTCCAGGCAAAACAAGCTACACCAACAGAAGTGGAATTTTGTTGTTATAACTACATTTACACTAGTGGTTTATGTTAGCTCTGCTGTGTCAGGCAGATACTATACATCATGAAATCCTTTATTGACATAGCGATGCTGCCTGAAACATTGCAGTCAGAAGTACTGGCCATACAGTTGACTTCATGTCACAAATACAAAGAGAAAAGTTTTGACAGGTATTGTAACACAAGAGACTAGACAAAATGGATTAATGCCTCAAGAAAATAATGTGGAAACGTGGTCTAGATGAAAAGTGAAGTACAAGAAACAGAGGTGTAGCTTTGCCATAGATTGACAGACTACCTTTTAGCCACTCCTGAGCTGTAACACACTAAGCAGATCTGCTGCTATACCCTTATTATTAAGATAAAAGTAATAGAGCCCCCTTTGTAGGACAGGATGATTATTAGTAACTGGTTTACAGCACTCTAAGCTCTGTAAAGGACACAGAAATACAAATGATACTACATTATTAACAGTTTCCCACCTCTTTTTTGCTAGAATACTATGTGAAGAATACAGCTTTGATAAGAATGCCATGACAAAAGACATTAAGCAAAAGGCAGTCTTTGTTTTTAAGAAACATGGTAATGAACTGGTCAAAGTAAAGTGGTCCCTCAGTATATCAGAAGCAGAGAAAGGGAAAAGTCCCTCATTCTCTTGAGACACCCTCACCACTATATCACTTTGCTTCCCCACAGCAAGGTTCTCTGATGTGCTATAAGCTCCAAATCCTAACACAGTTCAATCAAACTTGGGTTTTTTTTTTTCTGCAAAAGGACTCAGCTGAGCAGCGTCTCTGAATGAGAAGCTTAATCTACAGTGACAAGAGAAAATTAAGTTTATTTTTTACAAAGAACATATTCATCCAAAAGGTGCTTGCTTCTTATGATCCCAATCTGCATGAATATAACTCTGCCCAGCGTGTAATTAATAGCTTAAACTTCACTTTGAGTGAAAAGCAATTCTTCTTTAGGTCTCAATTCTCAGAGAATAGAATTAGTAAAGCAAAAAAATGTCATCAATAAGGTCACAGGCAAGCATGTGAGCAGAAATGATAAGCATTTAGACTGTTCTGTTCCATACACCGGCTCACTATGTTGGCTAAACTGCAAAGCAGTAAGGTAACTGCAAATTATACTATGGTAGATTGTGGATGGAATTAAAATGACATATGAAAAGATCCTTTAAAAAACCCCTAAGCCTTCAAAAAAAAAAAAAAAAAGGAAAAAGAGGCATGTTTTGAAATAAAGCTTATAAATATCCTTGGACTACATTCCTTTGCTGACTCTACGTTACTGCAACTTCTTGCTAGCAGACAGATCAATAAAAAAATAATAATAATAAAAAAGCACCCCATATTCTTATATATACATGTGCTCTGTTTTATTAGGTATTTCAGGATGCCCTGAGATTTTGGCCTGTAGTTCTAAACGCAAAATGTCTAAACGGAGGATTGATTTTTTCTGTCACATGAGAAAGGTTCGTTTTGGCTTGCTGCTGGCATTGAGAGCTAGGAGTTATTTGACACAAGTTGCTTAGCCCCAGTTTAATTTATTTTTATAAAACATCTTTCATGAAGGGTATCATAAAATCATTTTTAGGCCATCCATTCTAAGTCTAAGGAAGGACAGGAAACTGTGACAGCAAGATTTAAAGGTAGATGTAAAAGGTTTGGATGACAGGATGATAAAGTGAAGAATTTTTAGAAACAGCAGATGGCCCTCCAAGAACTACAAGACGATCATGAATAGGACAAATGTAAAGGAGTGGAGAGCACACCCACAGCTGGGAAACCCGGACCAGGAGGGAGAAGGAGGGTCTATAGATACATACGAAAATCAGAAACTTCCATGAATAGTGGTAAAAATTGATGACACAAATAGAGACTCTTTCAAGGAGTCTCTGTCTTTCTGCTTCCAGATGCATTTAGACCGAACACCTGAAAAAGGAACCGCAGCAAATCAAGTGGGGAAGTAACTAACATACACCTTACAATGACAGAAGGGGCAAGGACAAAGTGGCAACAAATCCTGATAGCTTCTACAAGCGCTGTAGGAAAATCTTGAGGGAAAAGGAGGTCTAGGAAGAAAAAGAAAGCCTGCAGGTTGAGGCAAGGCCAGGAACTCTGATCAGTAGACAAAATGAACTTAAAGACCAGAAACCAAATGAGATTCCAAATCAGAACTTCACAGATGGCTCTGTTAAGGACTGACCTACAGCTTATACACAGCCTTCTGAGTTTTGTAAAATTTGGATATTTGAAATCTGACACTGGTGAGTCATATAGGATGTGAACTCAAGGATATCTCCACAGAAAGGGAATAATGGATGATGTAAGCTTGTGCACTTACTACAGAAGTATTTTTTCCCTATCTCTTTCAAAGCTAAATGGGTTCCAGAAATCATCAAGTCTTTCAGGTGCTTCTGCAGAAGGCAGGGTGAAGTGCTCATTAATGCAGTCCAATATAATAGCAAATCAAAGCTTTAACAGATCTTCACAATGTTGTCTGCTTCATTAAACCACTCTGGTCTGATAACAATTTATCATGTCACCTTTTTGGCTTTACTTTAGGTTTTTTTCTGGGTTACAGTAAAGCAGGAGCAGCAGAGAATTTATTCCCTTTGCTGTCTCATAATTTGGGGAACTTCTACTGGAATTCATTCCTGAACAATTTCCAAGCACTCTTCTGGGGAAGAACTCTGTACAAGTACATCAAATCACTGTTAGCAACATCGTGAGGAAAGCAATTTGTGCTAAAAGATTGCCCAAACATAAGAAAAATTTAACCCTGAGGCAACTCCGCAGGCCATGTTAAGCTGCCCAAGGGATAATAACGGTCTGGGGTTCCAAATTTCAGATACAGGACTCTGATGAGGAGGCAGGAGAAGGGGAGCTGTAAGTATGGCATAGCGCAGAATTGCAAGCTGCTGAGGCCAGAAGTGCAGCTCAGTGCTTTCTGCATAACAGTGAAGGAGCAAAGCAAAAAAGCTGACAACATTATTGACCTTGCTTCACTGCTAATGAGACGTGCAGAGATTCTGCAAGTGCAGGAATTTAAACAGTCTGCTATTGATGCATTCTTCCCAACAGTGAAAATAAAACTGTTTAGAACATACTGTACACCGTACTGAAATGCACTGAGCTCACCCTCAGTACAGTGACTCATTATTTCCATTTGCTTTAGCAATTAGTTTGCAATGAGAAGAGAGTCTTGAAAATAAAAAATAAAAATAAAAAAACCCAACAAACCAAAAACCAAACCCCTGGCTTTTTTATGTAATTAACAGATCTATGTGTGACCTAATTCTCTGCTCAGTGGTTCTAGGGTTGCAATGCTTCGCACAGCGAAGCTTTACGGAGGTTTGGACAAGAGTGGGCTAGGAAATGTTGAAGTCTCCATCTTCAGTGGCAAAGCATAATTCATCATAAACATCTGAACATTTGACCTGTGTAAGAGCAAAAGTGTCCAAGTTGGATATAGAACAAAGCTAATTACACAGTGTGAAACCTGCTCTCACAACTACATTACTTTCATTAATCAAGTTGACTTGCTCCAGGCTAGTTCAGGTAATCTTTATGCTATACGGCAAACAGGACTGCTTCTAAATATTTCCCTTTCAATTATAGACATGTACTATTTTATCTAACGCTCTTTACATCTAACTGATGAGCCATGATTCCTGCAGTGCCAGCTTAACATGTTACCACAGAGAACTGCCAACTTCTCCCCTTCTGCCAAAAGTCACCGTCCCTACAGCACAGCTGACAACAGCCTGCACTTTAGCTGTTCACTAAACACAAAATCTGCTCACTTTTGCTGACAGATGAATTTAAGCTGCCAGAGGTTAAGAAACAACTAGCTGAGGCCAGTAGCGCTTTCATCCACCACAAGAGTTTACTTGAATAAATGTGAATCAGAACATTTACTTCCTTACTTGCAGACTACATACATTCAGAAAGGCTGGTTTGTACATATAATGTGTTTTACTTCAACTTGCAGTCAGCATCAAAGTTCTGACTTCATTTGCTTTACAGCTGGTACAACTGGATATGAAGTAAAATCACCTGCTATGGAGCTGTATGATACTATTTTTTGGTGACATCCCACTTTGAGGACATGCATACCTCCTCATGCTTATAACACTCTTGTGAGATACTGGGAGGAGCAGCATCCTTGTATTACAGATGAGAAAGACCAGAAGGGCATTGGAGTGAAAGAGATTAATTAAGGTTGCGCAAAGTTTACATAAAGGAGCCGGAATTTGACTCCTTGCACCAGGGCACACCATCATCTCTGTAGAACATAAGTACCATGTGTTCTGTGAGTTTCAGAAACTATACATTAAGCGTTTGGAACATAATGTTCTTACCCTCCCTATGGTTCTTTTTACATGGCACATAAGCAGAGTGCATGAAAAGCCCAGCTTGTATTACACAATACATACTCAATACCATGTCTTAATGAGATACTTACTTTTGTAAGAATTCATCAGACCCGCAAACACTTAGAAGAAATTCCTCCTGGACTGGGTATCGATTTGTGCAATGGAGAATCTCTACAATAAAATCATGAGTGATACAGCCACCTGTAAATAAAGATAACGAGAAAAATTAGTGGTAGCTTGCAAGGGAATTTCAGGCTAGATACTTGAGCAAAGAAAACAAGAATTTTTTTTGTAAATCTTAACTACTGCTGCAGACTAGCTCCATCAAGAGGAATTAGATCAAGCCACACCTGATTTTTTTCTTTTTCTTTTTTTTTAAATTTCGCTTCAAAATACTCAAGTCACAGAATCTATGTTCATTTAGAGGCAGTTAGCAATTTGTTAGGTAGCTGGAATGAAAAGCTGAGCAACTGTGCCATGCAGAAAGGAAGAGACAAGTGGCAATGTTATTCTTTTTTTGTTTCTTTAATTTTTATGATGAATATCTGGGTACATTTCCCCTGTGAGAACATGGTCTGATGCAAAAGTTGACTCCGTTGCCGCTCATGACCCAAGAAGGCTCCAGAATTATACTTTCTATTGTTTCTGCTGTGCACACCTTTTTAGCCATAACCAATAAGTAAATTAATGCTCATATGCATTATATATATGTAATATATTATAATAATATTATTTAATATTATGCAGAGTCATATTATAATAGTATAGAAATATGCATAATATATGACATATAATACTATATATAATACATATACATTAAGAAGTTCTATGTCAGTTCATACAATCTGCTGTTCAGAAATATTCTAACATTTTGAGAATTTTTTTCAGTGTTACTTCGTCTTTTTAAGCCATTTTCCAACCTTGCCAATACACCTCCTCCCTGTACATTTTAGAAGAACTGATCAAAAAATGGAAAAGAATAGCTGCATAATATGGCAGTCAAATTGCAAACATGTCTGACAAGTTTCATCTTTTACAGACATGCAGAGCACACCGCACCAGCACTGATGCTGCAAGTGTGAGATACCTCTCTCTAGCAGAAAAAAGATCTGACTCTTCAGTGCAAAGTCTTCATGTAATGTACCAAGATGGTCTACAATACAAAATAAAGTCTGGACTTCCTCCACAATTCTCAGGTAATCTCATTGTCTGTAGCTGATAGCAGAAAAGCCAAAGTCAATTTTATTTTCAGTTTTTCATTCATGGTATTTCTTTATTACTTCGAAATTAGCAGCCATAAGAGCTCTTACTAGAAGCTTGACGTGAACTTTTTGATATAAAAATGGAAACTACCTACAGTTAAATACAAATCCCCAGAAACTAAATGTGTAACCAAGACTTGTGTGTTGACGAATTTACACTGGTCCATGTTCAGACAACTGCTTGAAACTGAGCCTAACCTACCAGTTTAACTGGGTTTAATGGTGTTCTGAATTACCCAGTCACCCAGAGAAGCTAATTCATACCAGCAAATCTGGTTCAGAGCTGCTATGCTATCATTTTAGAACAAACCAAGAAATGTAAAATTGTTTTTGCAGGGAAGTTTAAGGGGATGTGATACTGAGAAAGAAACTTCAGAGAACAGCTGACATTTCTAGGGGAGGGGGCTGAGACAAAAACAAAGCTGAAATAAAACAAAGTTGGTTACCACAAGTAGCTTGTGTTTTGCTTTGATTTGGTATTCCCCAGGGAAAAACAAATGCATAACAGATTCAAAAGTTCCTTCTTAAGATTTTCATTTTCTTTGCAAAGCCATTTTTCTTTTGCTTAGAAAGCCACTTCAACTAAACATTTTCTCCCAGTTTTACTAGTTTTAAACACCTAGCCCTTTGACAACATGCTGTTTTAAGCAACTCCTCATAGCTGGTTTGACATGTAAACTGCAGTGCCTGTTTGCTACATTTAAACACACCATAAAAAGAAGAATGGCAGAGAATCTTGACTTAAAATTGTAACATGCACTTTTTTCAGGTCACTCACAGGAAAAAAATCTGGAACTTGCTAATATCAACTATTTGCACTCCATAGACCCATTTTCCTTTCCTTACTTTACCAAATGTTTTTGCATGATTGAACAATTCTTTATATTAGATTGGGCAAAAAAGTGTACTCCCTCTCCCCACTTTAATTATATCTTATTGTTTACTGATCTGTAAGCAAGTTTAGGATAGGGACTGTTTCTTATATGCCCTTCAGTTTTAGCTGTGCCTTCTGAAGTGTTTTTGTAAATAAAGTTAAGCAGACTGAAAAAATCTGCAGGGTAAACAATGCTATGTGATAAAACATTTGCCAGTAGTTGCAACTTTTGCATTGCAGGGAACTTCAGTGTAGATCTCTTGCCTCACTGACAGAAATGCTGGAAATACTATCTTCTGGCTCAAGGGTCCCAAGATCTTCGGCCCTTTGTTTCACGCCATCCACAAAATATTGGTTTGAGATGGTACAACCTACTACTTTTCCAGGCTTTCCAATAACTATGTATATGCTCCCAAATCAAGCAAACTTGTATGAGTAAGTGTGTAAGTCTTGGCTATCTTATTTATGAAGATTATTTTTTTTTAATGTACGCTGACTGACATTCTATAGAGCTTTGGATTTTCAGCTTTCAACCCATCAAAGTAACACTCAGCCTGTTACAGCCAAATAATTCCTTGACAACTGAAGGAATGATTCATTAAAAAAAAAAAAAAAAAAAAAAAGATTATTACTTAACAAAGCAGCACTTCAGGAAGAGAGGAAGAAGATGATATAATCTATTTCATTCTTGCGTATGTTCCTTAAGAAGTAAAAATTACCAGAGCTGGAATCAAATATACTCCCATCCACCACAGATACAGGGTGCACAGGAGCAGTGGCAGCTTCTCACAGTCACTAGTGACAGAATAATTTAGGCTGGGAAGGACCTCAGTAGGTTCATCTAGTCCAGCTTCCTCTCCAAAGGAGAATGAACACTGAATTCAGACCAGCTTGTTCAGGGTTTTGTCCTGTATGACCTTAAAATCCTCCAAGGACAGAGACTCCACAACCTCCATGGGTGAACTGTTCCAATTCTTAATTATTCTCTTTTTCTTTCCACCCAGTTGGAATTTCACCTTTCATTTTATGGCTGACTTGTACTTTCCCTGACCTCTACACAACCTTGAGTGCAGAGGAGTTTTAGTGACTCCAGACTCTTAAGTCTTGGATTTCAGAAACAGGGTCAAGGCTGTGAAAAGTTCCACAACCATATGGGGACTACCCCTACACCTTAAATTAGGCACAAGCTTAAATCCCTTCTGGATCAAAGTCTAAATGATGGCCTATTTGAGATTGCCAGAATTGGTCCCAATTGTGATTAAAGAAAGCTGAGACCTACACAATAGCAAAATTTCATATTTAATGTGATTTAGATTTTACAGCACATATACTGAACATGTTTGACAAACTATGCAGTCAAGACTCACCTAAGACTTGCTCTCCAATTATCTTTCCAGATAACATGCATTTCATTATCATCTCCATGGAACTGAATTGTGGAAGGATATGGACACCTCAATCACTTACCATGCTGTGAAAGAAGCAGAGGATATGGTGAAGAATCGGTCCAAACACTGATTTTGAATTTTGATTCACCAAGGATATGGTCTGGGAACCTTCTTGCAACGCTCCAGATTTTCCCTGTGTTTGTTTTCAAGTCAAAAGCAGGATAGGCATTTCTTATTCTGTAAAGAACACGTGATTAAATTATGTCTAAATAGATACGCATTTCAGCTCTCTTATAAGAACAAAATAAAAAATTTACGAAATACTTACAATAATAGTACATAGAGAGCTGTTAGGAATAAAATTTTGTGCAAACAGAGGGAACACAACTATTGGGGTCAAAAGTGGTGTTCCCCAAGGCTCAGTACTGGGGCCAGTCCTGTTTAATACCTTTATCGACAGTCTGGACAAGGGGATTGAGTGCACCCTCAGTAAGTTTGCAGATGACACTGAGTGGAGGGGCAGTGCTGATCTGCTGGAGGGTAGGAAGGTTCTGCAGAGGGATCTGGACAGGCTGGACCGATGAGCTGACGCCAGTTGTATGAGTTTCAACAAGAAGTGGCAGGTCCTGCACTTGGGTCATAGCAGCCCCACGCAGGGCTACAGGCTTGGGGAAGAATGGATGGAAAGTTGCCTGGTGGGAAAGGACCTGGGGTGCTGCTGTTGGCTGGCTGAACATGAGCCAGCAGTGTGCCCAGGTGGCCAAGGCGGCCAAAAGCATCTGGCTTGCATCTGAAATAGTGATCTGCAATGGCCAGCAGGGCAAGGGAAGCGATACTCTCCCTGTACTTGGCATTGTTGAGACTGCACCTTGAATACTGTGTTCGGATTTGGACCCCTCATTATAAGAAAGACATTGAGGTGCTGGAGCAAGCCCAGAGAAGGGCAATGAAGCTGGTGAAGGGTCTGGAGCACAAGTCCTATAAGGAGCAGCTGAGGGAACTGGGATTGTTTAGTCTGCAGAAAAGGAGGCTCAGGCAGGACTGCATTGCTCTCTACAACTACCTGAAAGGTAGGTCTCTTCTCCCAGATAACATGCCATAAGACAAGAGCAAATGGCCTCAAGCTGCACCAGGGGAGGTTTAGATTGGATATTAAGAAAAGTTTCTTCACTGAAAGGGTGGTCAAGCATTGGAACAGGCTGCCCAGGGAGGTGGTGGAATCATCAGCCCTGGAAGTGTTTAAAAAAATGCATAGATGTGGTGCTTAGGGTTAAAAGACATGGTTTAGTGGTGGACTTGGCAGTCCTGGGTTAATGGTTGGACTTGATGATCTTAAAGATCTTTCCCAACCTAAATGGTTCTATGAATCTATGATTCTATGAAAAAGGTAGAAACTCAAACTTTGTTTTCATACATTAGTGAGATAACTACGTATCGGATAGTGTACGTTTAACTACATCTTTTACTTAATAGGAAAACCATCAGTAAAATCTTCATGAACTTCACAGAATCACTGCTGAACTGGACCTTCAGTGAACTCAAAAGGAGTTTAAACACAGACTTCAGCATACACTGAGCACAGTAGAAATGAATGTGCTCAATAGGTGCTTAAATCACAGAGATTTAGCACAAAACTAAGAGCATGTGCACAGACAGCTGCGACTAGGACAGCTGGTCAAAATACATACAGGAACATGCTTTCTATGCAAAATCTTAAAAAGTCCCTATTTTCACAGTGCTCTAGAATCCAATCTGAAATCCTCAATACTAAACCCCTAGGTATTTATGTAAATGTCTGTAGAGAGCAATAACTGTTACACTCATTGAGACCCTCTGATATACCATTACCTTTAAAATATATTGCCCCTCCTCCTTCCAATTACCAAAGACTTGCAGAAACTAATTCCTCCTGAGGTAGCATTTCCTAATGAACACTGGTCACAGGTATTACGCCTGTCATCTGAGATTAAACTTGCTTTTTAAGCAAATACACTTTGCAGCTGCAGGTAAGGGCACATATTGTACCAGCAGAAGCTTTACATTTCACTAATTGGCCTGAATATTTTAGTCAATAACTCAAACACCCTGTACTAAGCATACTGCATTCTTTTTTGTTTGTTAGTTCAAGGAGCATTTTGTAGCTTCTGAGTTGGCAATGCTTTATACTGTCTCTGATTACAGTGTATTTTGAGCAACAGTTCTCTCGCATAAAGTTCTTCATTAGTATGTTAACTCCTGCCTCAGGGCTGCTGCCCAAGTCTCTCAAACACCAGTATGAACCACTCTTTTATGCCATGTATTACTATAAGGAAAAAAGCCTAGGCTTCCAAAATTAACAATGCAATGAAGCAGCCCATTTCTTATCATGAAAAGCCAGGGGGCATGATGTTTCAGTGTGGTAGGAGGAAATAAGGCTTGAAAATACCTCCAGTATGAGATAGATTTGTATGTATAGTAAAAAATCATTATACTACAGAGGCTGCTTTGGTGACCTATGTAGTTGATGTCAGTCTGTTTTCTTTGTGAACAAGGTACACATAAAGCTCTCCCTTATAACCAAATTCACTCTTGTAACCTGTTACTGTAAGAAGGCCAAGGACTGAATAAAACTGGAAACTTCAGTACCCTTTTTCCAGCATCACATTAATAGGCTATGGAGACACACGGGGCATCAATCACCTCCTCAACTTACTGGCACTCATTTCAAAACTAAACGAACCTCAACTCCTTCCCTACCCCCACACTATCTATAATTTAGGGTAATGTGGAGATCGGAAAGTGTTGCTTATTTATGGCCATCTATTTTTTTCAAGTGCTTAAAGGGCTTCTGGCCTGAGCAGGTGGGCAAAACACGCCCACCACAAAATTTTGAAAGATTAGGTCTTCCAAGGCATAACTGAAGTACTACACAAGTATTAAATGAAGAAGATCTTGTGCTAATTGCTTTTTGTGCTGCAACAACTCAGCATATGCAGAAAGTACTAACATTTATAGGGATTTGCTATTTCACAGCATTTCTTAATGCTGTGTCTTTCTCTGTGGTGCAGAGTACATCCATGAAGTCAGTAGGAGGTGGAGGAACTCTGCATTTTGCAGCATTGGATCCTGAGACTATTAACTTGGTATCTTCTGGTGTCAAACTCCCTTTAGGATGTATTCTGAAGCCACCCATGAATGAACGTTCACTATAGCTATGTCCATAATTGTAGAAGCAACCTGATAAAGGGATTTTGAAAACTGCTTTATAGTTGTGTACAATGAAATGTTTCAATTATAGATAGCTACCTGTACAGATATTCCCTAGACAAGAGCATGATGGGTTTCTATTTGAGCTACATGCTAGAAGTACAAGTCTGCATGACACAGAGTTTGACTCCTACATCTTGCCTCTGATGTATAAAACTGCCAGGTATTGAGATTCTTTGGGGACTGGAAGGATGCTCATTTGGCAAGACTGAGTATGTTAGTTATTTACAAATATATGACATTTTTTGATCTTTTATGCGCTGTGACATTTTGACGTAAGAATGCTTTCCCATTTATTTGATAGAAGAAAAGCAAAGTTTGTTCTTATTTTCTTTTTAAGGGTATTTGCTAGTGATACACATTAAGTTACTGCAAAACCGGAATAGCTTAATTCTATTAATCTTTTTAGCCCTGTAAATAAACTCATGTATTCATTGAAAAAAAAAAAAAAAAGAAAAAAAAATAAAAAAAGGAAAAAAAAATAAAAAAAGGAAAAAAAAAAAAAAAAACAA
>JAVJGI010000060.1:21178806-21303150 GCA_035590275.1 Ibycter americanus
AACACACCTTCTCCAAATTAAGAAAAGAAAAAAAAAGAAAAAAAGGAAAAAAAAAGAAAAAAAGGAAAAAAAAAAAACAAACCAACCTTTTCCTGTAATTAGAGTGAGAATTTAAACATAGAATATTTGGACATCACAAAAATCTGAATATCTGAGAGGAAAGTCAGTCACATGGAATGTCCTTTCACACATCTTATGTTTGCCGAGTTGGGTTGGGGTTCAGACTGATGAACTGTGGAAAAAAAGAAAACTGAGACTTATGTGAATGAGTATGTTTTGAAGCTGACCATCCACCCTGTATGAATATAAAATATATTCACTGTTAATTTCAGAGCAGTGGCAAACTGGATATTTTTTTTTCTTTTTTTCTCTTAAGAGAAGCAAGCTTTGCTGACCTTCAATGCAGTGAATTAATTAAAGTCTAATATATTAAAAAAAAATCAGCATTCCATTTTCCAACTACTTTTCTGCAGGGAAAAGCATGTGTTTGTGCTAACAACTTGATAGCATGATCAGTGAATATCTAAAAAAAAAAAAAAAATTATTCTGCACAGATCATCTAAAGATTTGTATATCTTAGTGCTCTTGGATTTCAACACAATTTCTTTTTCCAAAGATTACAAAAGTAAAGAAGTTTTATCCAATTAAGCCACGCTACTAACAGTAATGGTAAACAATAATTAACAGAGTTTTTGTTGCTTGCTAAGTCTCACTTTTCATCATACAGTATGTTCTTCGTCAGTCAGTTCCTCCATTTCTTTTCTCCTGCTCCAAGCTACACAGGCACTGATGTTGTGCAAGACAATGGCAGATAATGGATCTTAAGTTTCACACACTATAAACCACCAACAATGAAGAGCTAAATGTACTTATCACTGATAAAGGCGACAGCTAAGGGAGAAAATATTTTTGAAATTAACATTCCTTTGTGGATTTTAATCTTTAAATCAAAATTAGGAACGCTTCAATATTTATGTAGATCCTGGAACTATGGCACAGTTCAGGAATGCAGGGTGTGGTGGGTTGACCTTGGTTGGGTGCCAGGTGCCAACCAAGTCACTCTATCACTTCCATCCTCAGCAGGATGGGGGTGGGGGAGAAAATACAATGGGAAAAAAACCTTGTGGGTCAAGATAAAGGCAGTTTAATAAAAGCAAAAACAAAGGCCAAGCATGGAAGCAAAGGAAGACAAAAGATTTAGTCTCTGCTTCCCATCAGCAGGGAATGTCCAGCCAGTTGCTGGGAGGTAGAGTTTCAGTACACACAGTGGTTGCTCTGGAAAACAAATGTCATAATAACAAATGCCCCCAGTCCTCCTCCTTACTCTTAGCTTTTATGCTGAGCAGATGACACATGGTATGGAATATCCCTTTGGTCAGTTTGGGTCACCTGTCCTGGCTGTGTCCCCTCCCAAGATCTTGCCCACTCCCAGCTTACAGGTGAAGGGGGAATGCTGGAGAAACAGCCTTGATGCTGTGCAAGCACTGTTCAGCAGTAGCCAAACCACTGGTGTGTTATCACCACCTTTCTAGCTACCAACACAAGCTCAGCACTATGAGGGCTGCTATGGGGAAATTAACTCCATCTCAGCCAGACCCAATACACAGGGATAACCAATCCAATTAATATAAATAAGTGAAATGTCATAGTAGGCTGAATAAAGTCTTTTCATTACTTACTTCTCCACTGCATTGCAAAAAGCAACTGTGTTCTCATTACTTCCTTGATTTGCTTCAACCAGCTGGATAGACCAACCTGTAGCCTAAAAATAGCAAAAAGACACCAGAAGAAACAGAGTTCAGTTATTTAGATAACAGAAGCAGAAGGACCATAAGGCTAACCTTGCGTTTGGTTCCATGAGAACTACCTTTCTTACCTCATCATCCCTCCCCTGACTTGCTGGAGCTCCAAATAAGCACAAATAACCACCTTTTGACTGCATTCTAAATGCTTTCAAAGAAAAAACACGAAGTCAAAAAGCATCAGCTACCCTGGGTTTAACAATTGTTTATTTCTCCTCCGTACAGAATACAGGAATTCCAGACAAAGCTTTCAAAATTCACCCAGTGTCAGGGCAGAGATAACTCTAAATGCAGAAGATGTATGCTTAGTTTACAAAAGGCAGAGGGGAAAAAGAGAATGTTATCCAGCAGTGAGTTTTAATCCTTATTTTCTCTCTTTCTGCCCTGGAAGGAAGCTCAGGATCCCTTCAAATTCCACAAACCTGTCAGGTAAGTCCATAAGACAGGTAACAGGAAGAGAGTGTATTCTGTTGAATATGAAAAATCCCCAGATACTTTCTCTAAACTTGGGGAGCACAGATCTGAGCCACTGTTTTGGGTCAAAGCACCCCCTTGTCTGTTTGCCATAGTACCCTTCAGTTAGAACATTACCTCCAGGAAAGAGCTTAATACTATTATATTTCCAAGCCCATCCTACTGTGGTACATAGAGACATATACAAGGTTCAACTAAGACATCAACTTTTAAGCCCCTTCAGAAAGAAGCAACTAATCACATGTCACAGAAGAGGAAACTGAGATATGGTGAAAGGTGTATTTATCATTTTAATAATAATTTATGTACAAGTGTGTAATTGATAACATTAATAATAAATAATACACTAAATTCAAGATTTTTTCCCCCAATATACATGAAAAGATGCAGGCTGGGAAATTTTAGTTACAGTTCAAAAGATGGCATGAGCATAAAAGATGAAAGATCTGTTGGGAGCTGGCTAGTGGGGAGATCACAATGGCAGAACTGGAAGCACAAAAGTTTTGCAACTCTGTTATGGATACCATCAGTCTTGGGTCTCATTGTATGTAGTATTTTCATTAACCACAATAGCGCAAGCATTAGGAGAGTGCTTATGAAATTTAAAAGTAAGCAAGCATCATCAGTAGAGGGAAAAATTGAAATACCTGGTACAAAAAAAAAAAAAAAGAATAACCTTGAGGGTTGAAATAAGAGAGTGAAATTAAATTTAGCAATACAAATCAGTAGTCCATCACCCCCTGATTCTAAGGACTGCTGAAAAAGCTCCTTCAAAACTCACTGAAAACATAGCACCTCCACTAGTTCATTTTTTTCCACCTTGGTTAGACACCTTACAATTCACCTCAGCAGACAGTAATAAGAGCTTCTGGTGGAGGTTCACTATTTAGAAATTATGAATGATTTCAATAGCAGTAATAGCCTCCCAAAATTACGTAGTCATAAAAAATGCTAGAACACAAACAAACAACAACAAAACCCCATTCCTGTTCACACTTTCATTAGGGTAGACAATTCTACAAAAAGGTATATTGACAAGGCTCTACGAAGTTTGCGTCTGGGATGTTGTGTACTCCTGTGTTCCCGACAGAGGAATTAAATCCAGAACAAGCTCAGAAAGTCATTGCTGTGTTTGTGGGTGAGCTCTGCAGCAGGAGCACAGCTCACAGAGCACAAGCAGGAAGGTAAAGCTACCACAGTTATTGCAGTAGGGGTGAAAAGGGAACCCAGAACCTGCACTGAAGGCTACGCAGTGATGGTGGTAACATGCCACATGGAGCAATCTTCATCGTGGGGTGCAGAAACTGACCCTGTGGATAGCAGAGGCTAATGCACACAGAGCTCCAGAGGAAGGATGCTGCAGCCCAGGTCTCTGTCTGTGGGGCTTGTCTAGTGCCTCTCCCTGGTGACGGGGATGGCCTCGCTGGTGGGAGCTGTGCTCTGGCAGCACTGCCAAGCGGCTGGTGAAGGAGCTGCAGGAGGAGGTAATCAGCTGGGAGGAACAGGAGATTAGCAGGGACTCTGTAGAGTGAAGACCACCCAAGCCCTGTGCTACAAAGGAGAGACAACTCAAGACTACCCTACACGAGCACTGGATGGAGACTCCCACAGGAGGGAAGGCTGGAAACCTGCTGCTTTCAACAACAAAAAAACCAAGTTCTTTTTCCACCCGCGGTTCTGTCATTACAGAACAGGTACAGTGCTCTGTAAAAAGTGCATGAAAAAAGAGAGGTAGTGGATAAATGAAAAGCTAAGCAAACTAGGCCATGGGTAAGAAAAGGTGAGGCTGGGACACAACATGGAATGGGGCTGAAGACACTAAAAGAGCAAAACTGCAGTTGGGAACGGAGCAAGGAGGAACAGAGAGGAATTGAGCAAGGAGAGGGCCAAGACCAGGAAAAGATGATTGACCATGAGAACGTGGGTATGGATCCTCAAGTTCATGGCTTGAAGAGCAATGTGATTAGATAATTACTAAAGGATGGCAAAAAGGAGCTTGACAGACAAAGCTGGAAGCCGGACCCTCTCCTGCAGGAGACAGGAGCCCTCTGCCTCTCTGTGTCTTTGCTGGCAGCATTTCTGAGTGAATCCTAATGGCAAACAAAAATCTTGTGCAGACTAGTAATAGTCTACATAGAGGGAATGAATATACCATTGCTAACTAACACAAACTTATTCTGGTGGCAGAGGTGTACGTAGTAGTTATATAGGTCCAACTCCGTTGACGAATCATGTGGATGAGAGCTTTAGTTTTGTCATTTCTCTTTTCAGGTGTCCAGAAACTTTACTTTCTTCCCATTGCATATAAAGGTAAAATATTAATTACACAATCACCCATTATTCTTCTACAGGATTCCACTCTCTGCTCATTGCAAATATCTGAAAGTGTGCAGTGAATGAGACAGAGAAGTGCATATGGAAAGAACTGATGACAACAGGAATAAAGTAACAGAGCGCATCCCTGGATGAGTGGAATCTATCTTTTCCCATCCACAGATTTCTTACATTGTGTGAGTCGAGTCACCTGAACCACTGTTGTGGTTTAATCCCGGCTGGTAATTAAGTACCACCCAACGGCTCTGTCACTCCCCCCTCACGCAGAGGGATGGGAAGGAGAATTGGAAAGGAATGTGAAACTCCAAGGTTGAGATAAGAACGATTTAATAATCGAAATAGAATAAAAATGAAAGAACAATAATAACAATGATGACAATAACAGTTATAATGAACAGGAGAAGGGAAAGAATAAAATCCAGAGGGAAAGGAAGAAAGGAACATGTGGTGCACAATGCAGCTGCTCACCACCTGCCGACTGATGCCCAGCCAGTCCCTGAGCAACAACCTGCCCACCCTGGCCAACCGCCCAGGTATATATACCAGGCATGACATCCCATGGGATGGAATATCCCTTTGGCTAGTTCAGATCAGCTGATGTGGCTGTGTCCCCTCCCAACTCCTTGTGCCACTCCAGCCTTCTTGCTGGCATTGCCTGAGGAACTGAAAAGTCTCACATCAAAGCCAAAACACAGCACTGTTCTAGCTCCTGAGAAGATAATTAACTCCACCCCAGCTGAAACCAGGACAACCATCCTTCCCAAATGTGAACACTAATTGTGTATTTCTCATTTCTGGAGCACCCAAACCGAAATCATGAAGTTTGGTCTGATGGTTGGGCTTGGGTGAAGAATTGAATCTTGCTAGTTATCCTGGAAACTTTAGATTCTAACTGTTGTACATGGAACTGGCAAATCTATTGGATACTTTTTAGATTTTATTTCCGTTTTCTTTCTAATACAGAGAAAATAAAATCTCTTTTCACAGGGATGTTATGAAGACAGTTTCTTTAATATTTTTTAACATCTGACTTTGTGATGACAGGGCCAGAGAAAATTCACGTTTCCTTTATTACACTGGACATATTTTGGTTAACATGCATTAAATAAAGCCTAGGGCCATACAACCGCATCCAAGAGCTAAGGATCAGAATGACAATATGATTTCAGCAATGTGAATATTTCATCTTGCATACCTATGACCTATCTCAATGCTCATCTCCATGTTTCAGCATCCTTTCCATTTCACTGTCTGCAGTCTTGGTTCTCATCTCCTACTAGTCAGATGCATCATTTACTCAACTCATGCTGGCTCTCACCAATGCAGTATGGGCTGGTTCTCTGTCTTTTACTGTCCTGTTCCACTTTTCTGACCACTCTGACAGTCTTACTTGGCATCAGCCCTGTCATCCCCGCAGTCCTCCTTATCTTTTCCACTCCCAATCCAGTAGCAATGAGTTACTTTTACACAAGTGTTTTTTTACCCTTCTCTCTCTCAACTTGCTTTCACTCTTATTCTCCCTTTCTTACCATCTCAAGGTTCAGTTGCCAGCCCCTTGCCTTGGCTCTCTTTCTATCCTGACATGGCTGTTTTTCCCTGAAGGAATTCCTGTGACCACACTGATTTTTCTGCTACAAATCAATTCTCTCCTCTCTCCCATTTCTTCCCCTTCTAGCTAAACAGCTCAAATACTTCCCTGACTTAATCAAATCCTCCCACACATTTGATTGTAGTCGCCCTTGACTCACTCATCTCTTCTCTTCCCTCCCCTATAATTCTCTCTTCTTCTGTCACAGAAGTGTTTGTGCCTGTTCTTATAAGCCTGCTTTCTCTAGCACCTCTTATTCCCACACCACAATTTCATCTCCTCCTGCTCATTTGTATCCCACTATTTTCTACTTTTCTCATGAGAAGGCTTGTTCTTTTCATCATGATGTCAGCATGCTTTAGTTTTCCTATCAGAAGTAAAAAGCAACAACAGCCTTTTGTGTCTCCACCTATTCATCCCCTCCTCTTTTGTATTCATCACTGAGCTTCCAAAATGTGGTGCCCAGGATTAGTCTTAAGAGTTCCTGTCCTCAGATGTATTTCCCCCCAGCCCCTGCCTCCCCATCTGTCTGGGTCTGTGTATGTTTACTTCTATAGTTCTCCCTATTCACAGACATAGAAACAAGTCAATCAAGTGTCTCTTCCCCTTTGTTTTATGATACTGTGATCACCGAGAGTTAAAAGCAGACGGTGAACCTAAACCGTCTTTTAATATTCATGGTGCAGAGGTATCCTGTAGGCTATTTCAGGATTCCTATAATGATTCAGAATGCTAACAAGGACTAGAGGAAAGGGAGGATTTATCATTTTCTTTTTGCTTCTCTATGCCAGGATTTTGAGAGAAAGAAAATGAGAAGAGATATAACATCAGAGACAGTCATGGGAGTCCCATAAGACATCATTATTAAAAACAGCAAAACCACGAATGGAGCTATGAACACCCGATGGAAGGAGGAAAAAAAAAGTTTTTGCTTCAAAAGGACAGCTAAAGACAGAGCATGTGTTATAGGACCTGGCTTCTGCAGTTACAGTAGATATGTCTGTTTTCAGAAGATAGTTATATATACACACATAAGTGCATGCAGAACATGGTGAAGGCAGGACTTAGTATGTTTCGTCTGTCGGGATCAGGATATGTCTGCCAAACTAGACACAGAGACAATAATCTGGCTCAACAGAAAAACAGATTCAGCATAATGTATTCTTAATTTGAGTCTCAGGTTTCATATCAGACCATAAAGATTTGTTATCTCTTTCAAACACATCTTACTCTACATTTCTGTACTTATCCCTCGGTGGTAGTTTTATGGTTCAATGAGCCATAAAATGAGCCTACTGGAGCATTCCAGACCATAATCTAGATTCTCTTCTGGTGTAAAATGGCAGGTTTCCATTAGAGGCAACGGAGATACCTCATTCTATACTAGGTGAGGAACTGGCCCTATTACTTTAAAATGAAGTCTTTTTTACTAGGTAGGTTGGAGAAATACATTGACATTGTAAGTATAAGTCGGTTAAAACATGAAACAGGTAGGACACAGATTCTGCCCGTATAAAATCCTCATTAACTAGCCAGACTAGGCACCTTCCCTTCAAAAGTAATTTTTTATGGTCTGCTGGGTTCTCTTCTGATATTAGAATCAAAGGAAGAGGATGCTTGGAGGTTTTCATACTACATAAAAATCTCTTAACTAGTCATGTACTGTTTGTTTGAGGGCATCCTCCTCGTAAAGATACAAAAATACTGTTGGAAATTCTGACTACCATGAAATCAAGTTACACAATTATTGGAAAATACACCTGACACTTCCTTGCATCTCTATCTTTGGAAGCAGTAAAAACCAAATAAGAAGTGAATAACAAGTCTCACAGTTGCTTTTGGCCAGCTGAATTGTAAGACACATGACAGAAACTCACTGCAGAAGCAAAAGCTTTTGCTTCCCCCAAGGCATAAATGTTTTATTTTTTATAAGGTCGTTAAATCAAGTGCTTCTAATCCATGTTGCATCAGTGTAAGTGAATACACAAAGTGCAAAGACACAAGTAAGAATTGAGAACTTTAAGTACTATTAATGTAAGAAAATTTAAATACCTCTCTGTCATGTCCACAGCTGCTGGGCCAGGTAGGTCCTATGTCACATCTTGAAGTTTCAGTTAAGCAAGCTTCCCAAGTTCCACTTCCATCTCTCACTTCTTGTCCAAACCGATAGTTCTCTAAGAAAACAGGACATTGAGCACCCACATTGTCAAAGCCCATCTGAAAACTCAGATTTGTGTGGCCTCTTTCCACATTTGAATCAAACACATTTGTGACTGGACTTGGACTATTCCCTCCATAGGCTTCTCTCTCTTGACTGTAGGGGTAGGGATCCACCAGAGAGGGGTTTCTGTAATCAGGTAGTAAAGAAGATCTGAAGCCAACCATTGGTGACACTGCACCTTGTTGCCAGTGAGAGAGAGGATTTCCAGGGTAAAGATCACCATGAGCAACTAAAGGCTCATCACAAAACTGCTTGTCAAGCGTGTTCAGACCAAAGATGTCTGATGGGAAAAGAATTTCTTCATGATGATGTGAATGTGATGAACCATAAAAAAAAAATTCATTGCTGACTTCATCAACTATTCGATCAAATCCTAGGTGGATCTCTCCAGCAGAACCAGAATGGTACATTGGGCAAGATGCTTGGTGCTCAGCGTGTCCTTCACAAAATTCATTGTGTGAGAAAGGCACTCTCCCAAAATATGCCATCACTGATTCTTCTCTTTGGTCTTATTAATCCTCAGGGAAATCTTACAACAGTTCCAAGGTCAAGAGAGTAATGTTCAGAACTGGAGCTATGAAGAACACACTGAAATGAAGCACAGAACAAAAGTTAACCTCCAAAATATCTATTATAATGGAAGCAGTACACTTCTTTGTGTTTTTTTGCTTTAGAGCTTTCTACACAGGGTGGAAATATTTTCTTAATCTGAGGATTTAATATTCTGTTGCCTGATCCTTACTTCCAGACTTTTATAATAATAATAATAATAATAATAACAATAATAATAATAATAGTTATTGTTGTTATCCTGGACTCCTAAATAGCTGCAACAGGATGCCTGAAACAATTGATCTAAATACTAAGATAATAATTCTGACAAACATTAAAGAAAATCCCCATATTATTTCCATTACTTGACAGTTGTATAGCACACAATGCAGGAATCTAAAACAAGCAGGTAGGAAAGCTTTGTATTAATAGTTGCTTTAACGGCAGTTTCATTCACATCTTTCTCTTTCTTGCACCTCAAATTTCTTCATATTCTACCACTTTTTATCCTAGTGCAATCGGGCAAAGAAAGTTAAGTCAAAGAACACAGAAGACACAGATCTCCAATTAATATTCAAAACACTACACCCCAAAAGCTTGGATATGGCATATATAAAGGAAAGCAAGTATAAATAAATCAATTTCAGACGTTTTTGTTCCTTTGTTTTTCAAAACAGATGTATCTTCAAAGCCTGAAGTTGTATCTTCTTCAGTAAATTGACAGGCAAGGGCATGAGCTTCTGCAGAAGCTCAGCATCATTCACGCTGTTGCTCTCAAACTTCCCGATATGATTTTGGCATGTTCAAGCGGTAGCCCTATGGTTCAGATGGGCAGCATGTACTGGAGACTGCTGTCAGCAGGCATAAGGATATCTTATTTAGGAAGAAAGTTTAGTTCTAAAACCAAAATCTATTCTGGGCCACTTGCCCTCAAGGCCTTGGCCTGTTTCATTTACTGATACAGATGCAACCTAAAAATATAAATGACACAGAAGAGCAATACTATATGAAGTACACAGTTCTGCTGGATACTTTATCACCTAAAAGAAACATCTGATTTAATAATTCAATTAAAAAAAAAATATTAATCCGCTTGGGGGGGGAAGCCATCGAGATAAAAAATGTGCTCAGAAATTGCTAAGGCTTAGCTCCACAAATAGCTTTTCAATATGTCCCCAAAATCTATACTGTATTACTTTAGATAATAGTGCCTTGCAATGAAAATCTATATTACAACAGAAGGTATTCATCACAACTTTATTTATTTTTGTTTCATTTGAAGTCAAACTCTAGGTGACATAGAATACTGTCACCCACAGTGAGGAATGAGAAAAGAAATGAAAAGTTAAATAGGCTGAAATGAAATCTCCAAGTTGGAGGCTGAACTATTCTTTCAAGCAGTTAACTTAGTGATTCCATGTGTTGTGTGCTTTGGTTTGCTTTAACTGTGTGGAGTAAAAAAAGCATTTATGAAGTCACACTAAGCCAGATAACGAAAACATTGCCTGCCAGTTTGGATGGTGATCTAAGCACGAACTTCAATTACAGTGTCTGCACCTTTCTCTAAGAGTGAATTCTGAAGTTCACTACGTTTTCAGATTAAGATGACACCCTTTTTTTCAGAAAAAATTAATAAGCATAGCAATAAGAATTTTTAAAATGAAATTTTCATTATTTACTACTTCTTTTTCTCATTTCTACAGCAGGTAAGTAAATGAAAACAAGAAAGAAAATTATATATCCATTAAATCAAGAAAGATAACATGTTTTATTCTTTATTTTTTCCATCTTGAAAATTGGAATATTTCAGGAAAAATAAAAAATAAAAGAATGCTGTCTCCTTCCAGCCCCATCTTCCTTAATAAAGTTTGCCTGCCTGGAAGACAATAATTGAGGTACAGAAAACAAACAAAAAAACCACAAAAAACCACAAAAAACAAACACCAAACAAACAAAAAAAAAAAGAGAAAAAAACCCCACAACCTTTTATGACCTTTCAACTGTTTTGAAATTTCTTTCTTTACATTTCAGACATATTCAGTTTATAACAACACATAAATGTCTACCAGCTCATTTACCACTAAGGCTTTTATGTGCAGCATCCCATATTTCTCCAACAGACAACTATTCATGCACACACCCCACCTCCATCTATCTGTACATGAATGCTTGTCTCCTGCACGCTCCATACTGTTCAGGAGAAGTATTGCTTTCCTAGTCATCTTCAAAAGCATACAATTTATCTATAGTGCCAAAGGCTGCTCTGTGCATCCTGCTTCCCTGTTCTCCTCAGGGGGCTGGGAATGCCACGTAAGGAACGAGAAGTCTGCACAGTGCAGTGGGATCCCCCTCCCAGCCTGGATCACAGCAGAGGGAGGGCCTGGCAGGGAGCAGGCACTTGTACAGCACTGTTTGTAGCACCATGTCTCTCTTACCTAGGCTTGCATTTAAAACGAACCATTGAGACTGGAAACTCGGCATGCCATGTTGTAAATCTAGGTGGTTTAAGTCTTACCTGCTGGTTTGGTTTGTAAGACCAGGCTACATATTTGGGCCAAATCCCGTTCCTTTTCAAAACAGCATACGAACTTCAGGAAATGACTTGGCTTTTTGCCAGCAACTGTTACTCCATTTGAATGATGCAAAGTGGATTGATAACACTGAATTTTCAAAAATCACTTAGAAGGCAAAATTTATAATACATTTAAAAAAAAAAAAAGAAGTTTTAAGAATCGTTTTCTCTGCCTTGTGTGCAGTTTCTGAATTCACATTTTAGAGAGTTTGGCTGGTTTTTTTCCCCACAGCTATGAATCCTTCCTTTTACTTTTAAATGACAGCCGTGTTTTCACATAATCCTGCGGTTCTGGGACTGAGGGTTTTAAGGGAGAATCCCAATAAATATTGTAAAACATTCACTACAAATCACGAGGTTTGACAGCATCACACAATGCTCACAGCAATGTAGTTGCAGTCCAAGCACACAAAAATGCTTTCCTTATTTCAGCACGCACATGCGTTCTAGTATAAAAGCTCGGTGCACTATGGGCTCCATTTTCCCTTTTTACCAGAACCCAGGAGGAGGTGATTGGACCACTTGCTAAGCCATAAGAATATTTGTTGCAACCTCTTACCTGAAATACATAATTTGTTAGAAGAATATACAGTCTCCTATGTCTTCCTGTTCACAGACATGTTTAGGTGACCTATGTACTTTCAGTATCAAGGGGGTGTAACTTTCTGTCAGAAGCATTCCTTCCTGTTTAACCGGTTTGCTGCGGTAATGATTCTTTCCCATGTCTTCCTTCAGGGAAATTTCAAACTGCAATAACAATTAAAAGGTAACACCTTATCTGTTCTCTTTCTCAATTGGGAAATCAACCTTTTATTATTTTTTTTCCCCCTGTTCTTTGCCTTCCTTTTTTTTGTGAACAAGGTAGTGGATGATCTCATACTTTCAGTACAAGTACCAAACGTTTAAAATAACAAGAGAACTTCTCTAACATAAAGACTTGCCTCTTAGAAAGACTTCTGTACAAGAACAGGATTCAGATGTTTTACTCTAGTCCATCTTCATGCAGCTTCCATCTATCTGCACTGGTGGTGTGCGCTCTGAAAGGAGCACCTAGATCAGCTCACAGGAGAAGGGGACGGTACAAATCGTGCATGGCAGTGAGGTCCTCTGGCTTTGGATCCTCAGTATGCAGAGCCAGGACAGTAATGGGGGAAGAACCTCCCTCATGCTGGAATATTTCCCAAAGACCGATGAAGCCTTGATCCTCTGAAAAGGACCTGCTGAAGAGCTGGAGTAAATACAGCACCGGTCACAAACATCTTCCCAGACCTCTGGCAGCCCAGGACCCTTCATAAAAGGGAGCAGCAGAGATTGCTCCAGGCACAACACAGAAGGAGTTCCCTCAGGGACCATCTGCCTTCACGCTTCATACCATTCCTTAAAAAGCTATAAATTGCCTGGCTGAAGTGCCATTCAGAATTCACACAAAATCCCAATCCTAGTCTACTTCGAGGCTGTTACAGGCAGGAAAATAGCCTCAAAAATAGTGAGGGAGTCAGTATCAACAAAACAATATTTCAGTTATAAAAAGCCATGCAGTAAGTCTGAACAGATTAGGATAAAGCATTTAAAGTTAATAATTAATCTCAGATATTTTATGTCTGATAAACTGAAGTAATAATTTGATAAAGCATTACAGGCTAAACTCTGCCCTTCAAAGTCTAGCAAAAACTTGTCAATGGTGTCATTGTGATTTCAAAGAGTTAGCCAAGGATAAAACTTATTTCAGCTGGTGAAGGGAGATACATGTTTTCTCATATATTCTCCAACCCTTAAAATGTCAACTTGCTCCACAAACTATTTGGTGGCATTTGTACCATACTGTAGTCATTGCCAGTGATTACTGTGAAGCGATCCTGAGAGAGAGGAATGCAGCAGTTTTAGGAGCTGCCATTTCAGAGTTTATGGCAGTGTGTGATGTTGCTTCATCCCAGAGTGATTGGACATGGTAAAAGGAGGAGGACCGAGAAAACCGAGGAAATATGCATGGGAAGAGCTTGTATTCCCAAACGCAGAAGGCTATAGGCATCATATGGACTCAGCTGGGACATGTCCCCCTCTCTCCCCACAATGATTTCCAGGAGAAGGTTGTGAAGGTTTTTCTTGGGAAACCGAAAGGTTTCGGGATTTTATTAAGCTTTTAAGGTGGCAGCTTTTTTTCCGTTTTCTCTTCCCCATCGAAGTAGCAGGCAGGGAACTGCTGAATCACTTTCTACCCTAATTCCTCCTGGAACGCCCAAGCATTGCCTCCTCCTCTTTTGCTGGCATGTGGGACGAAATCTCTAGAGACAAAGAAAACTGGATACTCCCTGGGCTGCCTCCTCTCTTTCTGTTAGATACTCTCGCTGCTCCACCCCCCGGCAGGAGCCGGCATCGCACCCAGCCGCGAGGAGAGCCGTGCGGTGGGTTTAGCCGTGTGTGAGCCTGCTCGCACCAGCCAGGTCTGCTAAAAAGCTGCGGGTAAAGAGCTGGCAAAAATAGTGGCTCGAACACAGCCCGAGATGAAATACAGCATCTTCAGCAGGCTTTTGCTCTCAGTGTTGCTTCACACACAGTCTGGAGCTTTCCCAAATCGCACCCTTGCATCTGAAGCCTTGAGGCTTTGAGTAATAACAGGCTTGCAAAGGGAATGCAGCGAGGTGTTTCAGCAATCCGTGGAGCC
This sequence comes from Ibycter americanus, assembly GCA_035590275.1. Lineage (NCBI taxonomy): Eukaryota > Metazoa > Chordata > Aves > Falconiformes > Falconidae > Ibycter > Ibycter americanus. The sequence continues at coordinate 21,193,012 of JAVJGI010000060.1, forward strand.
AGAAAACTGGCTAAACAGAAAGCCAGTGGGGAAAATGCTCCATTTCAAAACAGATCCAGCCGTCTGTGTTACTATTCTCCAGTGCCACCTACTGTCATTTCTCCAAAACTGTGACACAAGGAGCAGAGATCACTGTGTCAAGCACAGCGGCAGCTCAGCTTTGTGTCCGGCTGCAGGGAGTGTCACCATATCTGTCACCACCACTGACAAATCTGGCCCCTGTCAGAAGGTTGCTCTTGATGGGAAAGATTCGTGATTGTTGAGATCCTGCTTGAAGGTGGTATGATACTACTTCTCTTAGATCATTGCTCCAAAGTACTGCTGCACCAAGGTGATGACAAGGTATCAGCAAAACTACACAGGTACAACAGGGGTTTTCTACACGCTGGTGAAAACACATGTCAAGATGTTATTGTATTTAAGCAGCAGACAAACAAGAATTCTGGTAAAAAAAAAGACGTTAAGATCTGCTTTTTGTATTACAGGCCCTTCTTTATTTCTCACTTACAAGCCTCATCTTACCTGTTTAGTAAAACCCAGCAGAGTACATGTTGCTGGACAAAGAAAATTAAAGTTGCAACAAACACAATACTGCGGTTGCATCATTGTCAAATGATTCATCAGCAAAGGAGACGTTTTCCATAAAGGGCAAGAAGGACTATTCTGTTCTGAAAACACTCCTCACCCTCTATTTACTCACACAGAACAAGTCAGGGAAAGGACGGAGAGGGAAGAGGGATAGCGAAGCAAAGTTTTACTTTTCCAAGAAAAATATATAGAAAACATTTTGTTTCACACAGAAAACATTTTCAGGGGCTCTACTGACACCTACATATAATATACAAAGTTACTAAGTCACCAACACCCTCTTGGGGTTTAAAATATGTTGTTGTGAAAGATCAGCATGCACAGACTGCAAAGCTAGCCATGACTAAATGTAGACCATGGATTTTAATCTCTCCTTTTATTTGAACATCTTTTGTACTTTGATCCTCTGAAAGGAACAGCACACTTCAGCAGCTTTGTTTCAGTCAGAAACAATTACTTCAGCTTTAAAAAATCAAATTGCTGAGAAAATTAAGTGCTGAAATGGAGAACAGTCTTATTACAAGCACCTTAAAATACAGAGTTAAAATAAAACAAAGACATAGATTTTTATATGTATATATATATATAAAGACACTCTCATATATGTATGTTTATATATAAATGTGTATAAACATGCATGTATATGCATACATATACAAACATACATGTATTATGTGTATATTTATATGTATATATAGATCTCTTTATAAAAGCCTAATATATGCGCATACATACATATAAATACCTAACAGACACTAAGATACAAACATACATGTATCATGTGTATATTTATATGTATATATAGATCTCTTTATAAAAGCCTAATATATGTGTATACATACATATAAATGCTTAACGGACGCTAAGTGACCCAAGGAAAGAGCTTAAATGTTTCAGAAAAGAAATCAAGCCACAAGTTTAAGCTAAGAGAGTCAAACATCCCAAAGCTGAGGAGTGCTTAAAGCCAAAGCGCTTGTTCATAAGGCTTTAATAAATTTCACTTTGTGCTGTTTTCTTCTATTTCTCTTACCTTCTGTGATTTTTTCCACTGTTTTCTTATGCCATTCTTTTAATCTCCCCAGTCCAGTGTGCCTGCTCAATGGCTTTCTGTGAAATTCAGCTTTGTCATTCCAGTGTATTCAATAGGGTTTGTTGACCTTCCAGAAATCGTTCATACTATAGACTGTACAAATATAAAACCACAGTCTTGTGATACTAACACATTGTTAAGACAAGCTCCCTAGCCACTACAGCAGGCTTTTTCCTATGGAAAACTTAGTGAGCTAGCTCATCACCATTCCTAAGACCCCCTCCAGTTGCAGCTCATGGTGCATGGGGCTCTCCAATATTGCTAGAGCAGAGAACACCCCAAAGCACAGAGCCTGACCGCTCTGGCAGACCTGAGCCAGGGTGCCAGAGCCAAGATGACTTTGCTGTATTAGCTTGCCCGTGCTGCCTCAGAGAGCTGTTAATAGTATGATTGCCTTGAAAAGGATCTAACTTCAGTATGGCTTTGAATTCAGCTCCTAAGCGACCCACATAAGAAGGAAAGAGAAATGGTAATAAAGACGTACTTGCACTCCTTGTTGGGTTTTGATGTGAGTGAATCTTTGGTTCACATGACATGTCAGGCTTGTTCAGTATTCAGATGAACTAGTAGGACTGAGTCCTTTTCTCTTACTGATGCCACACGTACCTTCAGTGAGATCAGTGAAATTATAAAACCTTATACTACATTTATACTATAAACCAATATATATGATATTATAAGTTAGTATACACTGTAAACCTAGTGTAACATCTGAATCAGCTCTATTGTCTTTATCAAAGCAAATAAATTGACAACTGTTTAAGCATAAAAATACCGGCATCTAAAACCAAAATATCTTACTTACACAGTATCAAGCTTGTCTCAGTTTGCCTTTCCACACGGATGTTTTGCTTACATTTGCAATAGTGCACCTATTGCAGTAGTACATCTTAAATAATGTAATATTTCTGAATTTTCCCTGAAATTCTTGCACATGGGTAGCTTCTTATATCTTTCTTCCAACTTTAATTTTACTGTCGTAATTGCTCACAGTATGACGGAAACACTTGCTTTAAAAAAAAAAAAAACAACCGAAAAAAACCCCTGCTACCATATGGCTTTTTTAAAAAAAAATAGTTTGTGGGTGTATATATAATTTTTAAACCAACTGAACAGCATTCCTTATATGCAATACAGGATATAAAGCATCTGCTTAGATAGCTAATTTGCCTGCATACTTAGGTTGCCTGTGCATGCCAGCAAAGCATTCATTACTGTTTTCATTAAAACTTTACCTGTAGCATGAAAGTGAACAATAATTTGCTTGAGTTTTCACATAAATAATGCAAAGGCACTGCTTACCTGCAATAAAACTTATTTCTGCAAACTGCTATGTAGAAATTAAGCTCACAGCAGCCCTCCACCACAATTGAACTGGCCCATAAATGAGAAGCTGGCAAAGAGATACTTACAGCACTGAGAATCCAGCTCCATCTATCACCCCAAAGTACCTTCCCCATCAGTGGTATCTGCACAGATTATTCTTGCAATAGCAACTGCTCTCTGCTGTGTCAGGTCCTGCAGTACCCTGCTCATGGTTTTGCTAATTATGTTTTTGTATTTATGAACCAGGGGAGCAACAGGGAAGACCCTGTTCGCTGGATCTGTAGGATTAAACAGGTAAGGTGCAAAAAAGGTCCTTCTTTCCACTGAGGCCAGGCAAGATGCTCGCACTGCAGCACTTCTGCAGTTATAAACGTACAACGTACTCAATGATACCAAAGGTACTCATTCCACTGCAGCAGCCATGACCTAGATTTTTCTTTTGCCTTTTGGGCAGCCCAGCCAACCCTTACTGTTTTGACAACCCTCTGACCTCCCTACCTTGCTCCGTCTTCCTCTCAAGTGCAGAAATAAATCGATGCCAAGAAGGGAGTCAGCAGCACAGTGCTTCACATCGGAGGTGAGCTGCTACGCACGTACAGCTTGGGGTGGGGTGGGGGAGGTGGGAGGCTGGGGGGACGAATGCAATGCGCAGGGAGGACACGAGAAAATTGTGCTGAAGTAGGGATACCTCAGGGGAAGATGAAGGAGAAGGGGTTAGTATCCATGCACAATGGCCTCTACAGGTGGCTGGTATCTTCCAGGGACAAGTTCCCAGCTCGCAATGAGATCAGATCATCTGGCAAGCACTGGATTACGAAAGGAAGAGAGAAAAGCAAGAGAGAGCTCTACTTATCCCCACCCATTCAACAGTCCATGAAAACCCCTCATTCAAAAAGTTCAGTAGTCTCTACATAGACAGTAATTTCCTGGTACTTTAGGGTAGGGGTTGGCGGGGGTTAACTACCATAAGAGAAACAAGTATTAGCATCCATCACCATAGCCTACAAGATGGCCAAACCCACCATGCACTGATGACATGAATGCAGATAGGGAGAGTCACGTTTTTCACCACAGTTGCCGGGGAAAGTGAAAACCAAGCAGCTTTGGAGTGAGGTACATTCCTTACATTCCGCAGTGATGCCTTGTCGCCCTTGCCCCACCAGCCTATGGCTAGCTCACTTCACTCCCCTTTGAGGTTCATGCAAAATGAGAAATCTCAGTTCAGAAGAAGTTTTAGACTGAGGGTGGCAACCCTCTTACAAAGAAATACACCACAAGCAGCACAAGAGTCTTCCTTCTTTCTCAAGGAAGGGCTGAACTTGACAGGTCCATCTGATCCCAAGCATGGGAACACCAGACTGCTCCTTCCAGTTCGGGCAGTGCCAGTGTGAGAGCCTGGACACCTGACGGCAAACCTGCAGCATTCAGGTCAAACATGAGCCCGGGGTATGCCTAAAGGCAAATGAATACAGAACTCACTGTGATTTAGGTTTTCATTAAGGATTGGTTGTTTTTTGGAGGAGGAGGGGACAGGAGTTTCAGAATGTAAGTCAGAGCAATTTAACCCCATAGGTTGAGAGAAAAAAGAAAAAAAGAAAAAAAGAAAAAAAAAGAAAAAAAAAGAAAAAAAAGAAAAAAGAAAAAAGAAAAAAGAGAAAAAGAAAAAAGAGAAAAAGAAAAAAGAGAAAAAGAAAAAAGAGAAAGAGAAAAAGAGAAAAAAGAAAAAAAGAAAAAAGGAAAAAAGAAAAAAGAAAAAAGAGAAAAAGAAAAAAGAGAAAAAGAAAAAAGGAAAAAAAAAAGAAAAAAAGGAAAAAAAGGAAAAAAAGGAAAAAAAGAAAAGAAGAAAAAAAAAGAAAAAAAAAGAAAACCCAAGGAAATCTAAAACCACCTGACATTCAGGTGCTGAGGTGTCATCTCCTCAGGCAGCTGCACTGTAGGCCTCCAGGACAGGGTCTAAAATAAGACATCATGTTGCACCACAGTACCATGCTCTTCCTTTGAGGTTTCGTGTCACAGCAGGTTACATTTGATGGCTACAAAGAAAGCTCTATACTGGTATTTGAGAATATAATCATGTTTTATCTTGATACTAAAATAAACCTTATTCACAGAACTCCTTGAACATCTGCACTTACTTCTGGCTGCCTCATTTAACTGTGTCGTGCCTACATTATAGCAGCAAGTCCAGAAAAAGTCCAGACATCCTAGACTGAGGCTGGAGCCCACTCATAATACATTGTTCAGGTCTGCTGCAGACTAGGAATAGCTATCTCATTCTTTGCTTGGTTGATCTAATTTTATATCCTTGATTCAAATGGAGTTATGCAAACCTCATGTTTGCTATCAGGCTATGAAGAAGCCTATTGTAACTAGGATATGGTTTTCTTAGATGTAAATGCACACGCAAAATAGAAAGAGCTTTGATATTGAGATTTTTTTCCCCTGAGGTTCAAGTATTTTATCATTTTAATAATATTCCATTTTCCTCTTGCACTCATTTTTTAAACATCTTTTGTATTAGCTCCGAGTATTATAATTCCTTCAAAATTCCTCTGGAGGGCACTATTACCATAACTATGCAATTAACTACAGCTGGATGTAATAGAGATAAACGCTAAATAGCCTTGCTGGCAGGAGGCAGAGTGTCTTTTAACCAAGACAGGTTCTTTACTGCTGCCTGGGTTTTTACTGTGCTTTAGAGGATATGTGAAATCTTAGCTACAAAATGGAAAAGAAAATTTAGAAATCATTATTGTAGACAGTTGTCCTGCAAAAAGGTGGTGTGTGGGGGTTTTTTCCCAGTCATCGTCTTTGTTAGCAAGTACTAGAATTTGGTATATCCTTCAAAGACTTTGCAAAAGTGAGATTCCCAAGGCACAGCACAATTCGAGACAGTTTGGGTTGGGAAGGGGTGGAGAAACTGATTATCTTGCAGACTCTTCCTGTCCTCTGTGGCCACTTGTGCACCCTTGGGGCTGAACTGGCTGCTGTGAGACCTGCACTCCGCTCTCCTCCCGCTCACCAGAGCTGCTCTGTTCCGCAGTGCAGAACAAGGTCATTTGGCCCTCCAGGATTTAGAAAAGCCTGTCCAACATAAAAAGGGAAGGATATTATTCTGGAATTAGAGAAGAGATCATGACATACCAGAGTTTCGTAGTAGCTGTGTGTTTTTTTAGAACTGAGAAGAAAACCAGAAGTGAGCCTTCCAGTTCATAAGAAAACTTTTTTTGAAAACAGGATAAACTCGTGGAAGCTTGGAAAGGTCAACTTTAAAGTAAATATGTATGCCTAAATCCGGTCGCCCTCTTGTGATCATGCAGTATATTGCACGATCATTTTGTCTGAGTGCTCTGAAATTTTGTAGGGTAAACCAGCGGTGAACCGCAATTCACACGGTTTAGGTTTTGAGTTGATTTTGTTGGGTTTTTTCTCCCTGCGTCTTCTGTAAAACATCATAATTATGTACAAAAAAATTATTTTCTTTACTTTGATTTTACTACTTCCTCTTAGGCTGGTTTTTTTTTTTTTCCTTTTAGGACTTGCACATGTAGTTTTTTCATCTATTTTTCAATTAGACTAGAAATTACTCAGGTAGGTGCAATACTGTGTGAGAGTTTTTATCGAAATGTTATAATAGTGATGAGGGTCTTGAGATACTATATCATATAGAAGAAAATGATATTGATATAATGTGTTTTTAATTAGGCCATCAAGCAAGGAAAATAAGAGGGAAGGGTATATTTCAGTTATGGCAGGCATTCTACACAATAAACTAATACTACTGAGAAAAAATCAGCACATGCAACTAGAATAAAAACTTGTAGAATAAAAATAAATCGAGGTTTTGAATTAACTTGTTGTGAACCTGTTTGGATCTTCATTGATATATTCATTGATAAAAATTATCCTTGCTCTTTTTCATTAATCCCTTACCCATTTCAGCCTGAATTCTGTGTTACTAATTATCACCTAATTCAAAGACTGTCCCCATACTTCTGTTTTATTTCAGGATCTTTCCTTCTTCCTGACATCTGCATTGCCACACTGAACACTGAACTCTCACATCTTCTCCTCCTAATCGCTAGCCTTCAATTGCAATTGAAGCATTTAGTTTTAGATTAAAAGACTTAGTTAAAAAAAAAATAATGAATGACATGAACTTTTCAAATACATGTAAGAGGGAGGAAAAAAAAAAGATAGGTCAGATTTTGGGTATACCAACCTTGACATCGTCCTTTTAAAGTACTCCCCAGGCAGCTTTAACTTTTGCAACCAGCACTCAAGCAGCCGCTCACCCTAGGGCCCAGTCAGCTTGGCAGAATGACAGAGGTCAGCATTTCACACGAATGAACGATTTCTCCAATATATAAGGCAGCCATTCAGCTCCGTTTCTCGTTTTTCACCTGTCCTTTAAAGTTTAAACTGAGGCTATCATAGGTACTGTGCCCAATGCAATGGATATCCCTCTTTCTATTAACCCTTTGAACCCTTATGATGAGAAGCGATGCCCTTACAATTTTGAACTGAGACACAGAAGCCACAGAAGGACTCCTCTTCCCCCCCCTCCCCATATTAGCTTTTTTTCTTATGTAGTTTCCCTCATAAACAAATCCCCGTTACCTCTCTAACTCAATCACTGAGTGTGAGAAAATCTTGCTGTTCTTGCAGAGCATTCAAAGTGTGTGCACATGGTGGGGCCAAGTGGAAGCAGCACTTTGACCAGATTCAGTTTTTGGTTTAATCTTTTTTTTTTTTTTTTCCTTCTGCTTTGAATGTGCCTGGCACTTACATGTTAAGTATTTTTAGGTGGGAGAGAGAACCTCCATACAGTGATGTTCTGGAAACCAACATGCAGAACTTGCAGTGAGGCCAAATAAAACTGACTATGGTAAAACAAAGCCTTTTCAGTGAGTCCTAGTCAAGACACTATGCAATACACACAAATTTTAGTAAACTCAAAGGGGTTAGGGTTAAATGATCCCAAAGTTACAAGCTATAATCAAAGACTTCACTCTTCAGTCCTAAGAAACAAAATGCACTCACCTTACACTTATTAGTTGAATGGTCTGAACAAGCATGGAAACTCAGTTATTCACCCGAATTCCCTGGACATTTCTCAGAATGCACCTGTGTGACTTTGGTTCAAGCTCACTGTTGAAGGAAATTGGAAGGAGAAAGGCAATGGAAGCCTGGATAAGGAAATTTGCATTGGCTTTGCAGTGCTGTTACGCAGCCAGCCAACTTCTGTGGTCCCAACATTCAAAATTCAGATCAGATTTCTCTGGGGGAGGCTGGGGTTCTGCTTTAAACTAGTGTGCAATTTTTATGAAAAAAAGCCATTCAGAAGCAAGTCTCTGAGCAGCTATTAAACATAAAATAACTATTTAGCAAGATTCGATTAAGACAGATGAGATAGATTAAGAAGGCTAAGAAAATAGTAAAACTGAAGTGTTGAATTTACTAACTACTTTATAGCACGTAAGTTGGTCATAAGATAATTTTGTGGGCCCTGGAGCCACATGCTTATGTGTGCCATCCCAAATTTCTGCACATAAGAACACCCAGGGGTCTATTAACACAAGTAGAAACAATTGTGACCACGAAACAAACCCATGCTGCCTCAGCTCCAAATTCTTGTAAGAGCCATTATAGTCACTGCTTTTGTACCCCCCAAAAAAGCTTTAAGCAGAGAAAATGATGGAAAGCCCGTGAGATCTGAATTTGTGACAAGAAAGAGTTAAGAAATGCTGAGCTTTTGACTATCCAAGTTGTCCCAACCTCAGTGTGGTTTAGAAGATCAGGTAACTAAAATGTTAAGACATGCAGCATTAACCAAAAAGCCTGCACTTTCGTTGCACAAAGCACCACTCTGCCTTTTCCAGTCAGAAGACTGTAACTGAGTAGGCTACAGCCAAGTACCAGATACACACGTATTTAGACATATATACCAAAGGAAGAAACAGTGACTCACAGAATGGAGCCCCTTTTAGCTAACAAGAAACACCCTTAAGCCATCCCGATGCTGATAAGCCCACAAAGGTACCAGACAGTGAAGAAAACTGTCTTCCATTACGTTTTCTTTAATTCAAGCATTTCTGTTTTCTTTTTATTGCTTTTTACCTCACATCTGAACCTATAAACTCCAGTGAACTGCTGAAGTTCGGTTATCTCTCTCAGTCCTATATTGAGAACCTTTTTGTTGCACCACTGAAATATTTGGACCAGATGAGAGAGACCGTCTTGCAGCTAGACACAGCTTGTTGAAAGAGAACTAGAATACTCAAAACAAGGATCCCTTATAGAAACACTCTGGTTTGGTTTGCTTTTTTCTTTCTTTGAGTGATATATTTCAGAAAGTTTGCAGGAAGAATAGGGGTTTCAGGGCCCCCTTGTTCCTCCACTTGCCAGAAGGCAAAACCTTACGAACCATCCACATCTCTGAGGGCTGAATTTCAGCTAGAATCCCCTGGAGCCTGGCCTGAAGGGGATGTTGCTTCAGTGAATTCAATTTTCCAGGGTATTAAGAACTAAGAAAGTAAAATAAATGGCAGGCACCGAGGGTGGAATTCTAGCTCCAATGGAGGTTAATGGGGCTTTCTGCCACTGACTTCAGGTAGGCCAGAATTTCACCCTTGCTTCGGGGAGCAGAGCAGAAAAATGTTATACAGGATTTAAACATTTATCGTGTAAGGCTGACTTTGGTAGTAAAATGTGAATAATGATACTGACTTTGCTTGTGAAACTCTTCAAAAAGTAGGAAAGGAAAGCACTACATAAGAGAGTGGTACTGGGGATATTCTACCGCAAGACTGAAAGAAATCAAGACTATTTCTAAAAATTGCTCTTTTAAGGATATTAAGTCTTTGAAGGGGCTAGCCCTAAAGCTACATTCTCTATTCAAATCTATTAAATCTGCTATGGAGGGGAAAAATGAGCCTTCTGAACAAAACTACAGATTTTCATATTCCTTTCAAGGTAAAAGGCACTTGAGCAATACAAAACAGCCCTGACTCTCAACAGTCCCAGCTTGTCACATCCTAAATACGGGTTTTTCTCAGCAGAGGAACAACACCACAGCAAAAGAAAAAAGTTTCATATAACGTAATGGGGCAGCCTTAACACTAAGACCTTCCACAGCTGAATAGACAAAAAACCACTGGGGCTGGAGACTAAAGATCTCAGCAGTCTTTCTTTGCTCTGCCACGGTCAGGGCTCCTGTGAGATTTCTTGTGAATCCATTTCCATCTCTGGTCTTCCTGTTGGCTCACCTCCTTCTCTCCTTACAGCTGGGGAAGAATTTAGTAAACATTTGGGTCTCAAAATCTCTGAAAACTCATCTCTAGATCTAATTTAGATACTTGATTTTGTATCTAAGGGCATACTTCTTACTGTGTTTCTTGTCTCTGTTTCAGGGTTGTGTTTTATGAGAGTCATATATTAATGGTGCTTTCAAACTTCACTGTAGATTTTAGGGAGCTAATGTAACACAAGCAAGAAAAATATCTAAAACTGATGTAGCTTGAGGTCAATCACAAATTTATGGGAAGCACATTTGGTCATTTATAGGGAATTATCCACTGCTAAAACTCATTCTGACAACTAGAAAAACACTTTTGATGTACAAGCAGGTTTTGATCCTCTGTCTTATCCTCAGAGAGGAAAACGAGGAGAAATGTAGAAGAAATCTGCCTTTAATTCCAACTCACTTATCATTTCATTTGTCTGAATATTTTGCCTTGATCTCAGTAGTTTGAAAACACATTAAGATATAGGTTGTCTTAATACTACCAGCTGTAAGGAAGAAAGGAAATTAAGAAACAAAAAGGGCAATAAAGAAAGCAGGCAAAGCTGTGTGGGAATGGATCAAAAAATCAGGAGCAAAGGAAAGAACAGCAAATAAGGAGGAAAGCAGAAGAGATAAAGTCATCAGAGAGGGCGATAGAGGATGGAAAAAGAAATAAGCAGAGGAAGGAAGGCATTATTTAAAGTAGAAGTGCAGTGAAGGCAACAAAAAAATTAAATGGAGCAGAGAGATGTCACAGAAATAGAAAACAAAGTTGTAGAGAGAAAGCTGATAAATTACGAAAATGGGATACAAAGGAGAATAAGGAAAGCAAAGGAGCTGAAGCACAGAAAGAGAACAGAAAAAGAAACCACCTCTGGGGATACATGTAAGGTGGTGACCTGGGGCCTGCATTTAGTTGACCAAATTCCCAGGGAATTAAAAACCAAAAAAATAACTAACACCTCCCCAACCCCATAGACTACCATAGGTTTTTGATAGCATCATTACAAGCTGCTTTTCAATGCCTTTAGGCTTTCTCTGGGGTAGCTGGATTTCCCTCTTCTGGCTTTTTGCGCCAACATTTTTGCCAACCTTATTTTACCTCCCTAGCTACTTCCTGCATCTTCTTCCCTCTACACTTTTTTTTGCTTGCTATTTTCCCCCTTGATTTAAAAGGACAACCATAATGAGTGCTTGTTTCTAACCAACAGTAACTGACTGAAAGATGGCAGGGTATCAACAAGAACTATAGAACAATTGTAAGGAAAGGAAATACATCCAGAAGAAACAAGAAGCCAGGAAGTCAGTGCAATTCAGTATTTTGTCTTTTATACTGCCAACTCTGGGTAAACATCCTCATCCACATGTTAAGTATTACAAGTTTCTCATGGGGAAAAATGTCAAAAATTTACCACTGTTAAGTGTGTAAATGACCAAAACTAATTTTGATGTGTTAGTTTTTTGGTTTTTTTTTTTTTTTTTTTTTAATAACTTTTTCAGTAATGCTGCCCCAGCTATGTTCTTTTTGCCCCTCAAAAGTCAACTAGCAATCAGAAAACAGCTCCCAACTCCACTACCAGGTCTACAAAACTGACTCTCATTTCAGTATTAAAATACTTGGCCAGAATGTAGAAGTCTTACAGCCATGACTGCAATGCTTTTGAAAGTGGATTCAATTTTATTGTTCAAAACCCATTTAATTTGAACTCCAGCATTTCATAATATTATTTTTAAAAAAATAAAAATTGAAGGAAGTTCAGCAAGTTGCTTTGGCAAAGCAGACCCTTAGCAAGAACTTTTCCCACTCCACTCTTTGCTGCGAAGAAAGGAAAGAAAACCAGATTTGCAGCACTAATGAAGCACTTCAAGAATTAATGATATACATGTGAATGTGATGATGTTAAATGTTATTCACTACACCTCCTGTTTAGCAGCCATCTTGCTGAAAAGAGGGACAAGACCCTGACACTTGCAGTTCAGGATTTTAAGCTAAGCAAAGCTATACCAATTGCTGCACTGTGCTAATGTAACTTTAACTATCACATTGTATCTAGTATATAATAAGGCAGATTTAAGGGGCAGGAGGTTAACTAATTAAGACCTTTTGTCCTTGTATAGAAGTCTGATTGGGGTGGCTCATGCTGGGACTCCACACAACATGGGTGATGCGCTCTGTTTCAGTGACATCTGTTATACATTAGTACAGCTAAAATTGATGCCTTCCTATGTGAAAGCAGCTTTATAAATAGGATAAAGCCTGTTTCACTCACTAGGCGCAGTTCTGGAATTGCAGGAAGACAGCTTGGTTTTGAACATTGGTGAACTTGCACCATTCCCATAGTGAACATCCCTGGATGGAGGTAACTATGGATTTTTTAACCCAATCACTGTTCTGTTTAAGCTCTTAACCTTCTTAAAACCAAAGTCTTCTGTGACAGTATAGAACTAGCTAGAGTACTTTTTCTACCGGAAAAGTTTCTAAACTCTATGATGAGTTTCCTAGTCAAAACCAGAGAAAGCACCCCAGGTGATGGTCATGCTGAGCCAGAGTGGGAACCAGCAATGCAGTCTTTTATTCTAGAGGACATTAAAAAGCAAATAAGATCCCCTCCCACTCCCGCTAAAAAAAAAAAAAAAAAGATTTCAACTTAGTATAGAAAAATACTTTTGAACATTTTCACATGAAGCAAGAATTTTCTGAAAAGAAAACCAGAAAACGATTGCAGCCCCGATCACTGAACTGAGGGTTAAACAGAACAAAACTCAGGCAAGTGAAAAATTACAAGCATGATCCATAAAATAGTCTGACAGCCGGACACAAAGTAAACCTCACTACTCAAAGTCCAAGAAGAGAGTCAAGCTGTGCAACTAGAGCTGCTCAAACTGCCTGACAAGGATGATTCAGTGACTGGGTTTTCCCACAAAAAAACAGAAGCATGCAGCAGCCACTCATTCTCATTTCTGCTTGTGCTGCTCAAGTTGTCCAGCTGACCCACATGTGGCCTCTGAGCTAAGGCTTCTTAAAATGTAAGCTTAAAAAATGTTAGTTTTCTGGTTATAACACACTAGCAAACTATCAAAGCAATGGACAAAGGGAACCGCTGAGCATGAAAACCAGTCACTGCTAAAGCTTCGCTCAACTTAGAGCAGAGGAGTGGGGCCTTAAATGCCAGGAGTTACAGATTTTAAATTCAAGCAAACGAGATTGTTCATAGGCCTTTAATAACTACCTCATTTTTATAGTCTATGGTTTCCACATAAAATTAAAAGGAGTATCTCCTCAGTATAGACTGTGTAAATCTAACCTGTGGCAAACTGCCCTCAGTGGTTATCAGTAGAAACAAATGCCATCTAAGCAGCTGAGCACCAGACAAGATACTCCCCTCTCTGCCGGGTTCACCAAACCTTAAACAAATTTCTGCTTGTATGTCCACATACAAGTAATTTCAAAATTACCAGTTTCCAAGTTTAGATAAGCATGAAAACTACACACCAAGACGTGCCCCGTAAAGTGAAAGCTATTGTGTTAGTGCAATACTTTTGTGCCCATGTGTCTTACTAATCTCTAATGGTAAGTGTGTTTACATCTATTTAAACTGCATGTCAGTTAGATCTGACATAGGTTTTTAAAATCCTAAGAAACAGAACCCATTAGGAACCCATTGTCCTCTTATTAATAGTGTTTTAAGCTTTTGTAAGACTTAATTCTTATGAGAGATGTAAGAGGAAGCAAAATGGCCACAGCCCAGTACTACAAAATGAAGCACATCCCAGAAACAGGCTTGCTGTGATGGAAGTAATTATCAGTGCTTAAAAAACAAAGAGGGTGCAAGTTCAGCAAAGCACATCAGGGCATACCATCCCTGCAGTGAACACTAAGGTCAACAGCTTGGACACTTTCCTAAAAGTATGCACATTACTCAGCTCTTCGCTGAATAGGGATGAGCTGGTCCCCAATCCAGCAATCCATTACAGCGACAAAGTAGCTCTTAGTATGCCCAGTAACATGCATGACAGCAGCAAGCGTTGAGTTGCAGCCAAATTCTGTCTCTAAGTGAGATAAAATCGGATCAGGAGGCTAATAAGATAAGGATCAGTGCTCTGTGTACATCTATTCAGTCATCAGAACACCTACTTAGGTACAGAAAAAATAAAGGGTATATGGAATAAGCAAAGGGGGAGAGAAAACCTCTCCTTTGATATTATTTATGTTTCAGAAGTTTTGTGAGAACATTGAGTAGTTATTGTCATTGTCAATAATATTGTTCTGAAGGTGTTGACTAGCATGATAAGGAAGAAGCTGTTTTAAAGCCAAGCTATTAACTGCCTTTCACTCAAGTCCCATTCTACAATAGAGTGCTCTCACAGCAGCTGCAAGAGACAAGCTTATAAGTGTAAAGAAGACATTCTCAGTCACATATTGTACATATCCCTATTTTTTTTAATGTAAATTCCTTAAAGCAGAGCCTATTATTAATGCTAAATATATTAAAAATCAAATTGAATAGCAGAAAGGAAAACAAGCAACAAGTTAATTAAACTTGCAACCAACACTGCAAAATATTGGAAATACCCCTAAGGAAAATCCAGAGTACAAAAGAACATAAAGAAATTGATCAAATTGGGGGGTGGGGGTGTGTTTCAACTTGGAATAATACTATATCTTCAATTTATAAACATGCAATCAAGTGCTTACTGGGAAAAAAAAAACACCACTATTGGCAAGAGACTCGGCCTCTGGTTGAAGAGCTGAGCTCCTAGGAAGCATGCTGCCAGAGCTTCTCAGTCTGTTGCCTAAGGTGACTGAAATCCTGACTGGATGTAAGTTAGCACAGGTCTTTGCCCTTTTTGTCTCAGTTAGCCCTTATCCTCCCGTCTGTTGTTAGCTGACTCAGAAGTCTCGTCTCTGTCTCCCATCTGGAGTATTAGGTATGAATGCACCCTAGGGAAACAAACGTCACCACATGACTGGTAGGACTTCCACACCTTTAATGTGGGAATAATCTAGAAAATCACATTTGTGAGAGATATACAGTCTGACAGATGATTACAAGTGACGAAGTTTCCACCAGAACACAGAACATAGGTGTTTCTTATAATAATACCTTATTAAATCTTCTGTGGAGAATAAGTCCCTATTACCAGGGGGACAGTCCTGATAAACTAAAAAGTCTGTCCTGTGGGTCTGACTCAAAATTCACCTTTAGACCCAGTTTTCATAACTGGAATTTTTTAATGAAATTTGACCATATCAATGTGTCAGTTAAGTTTTGTATACGCTTCAGGCAGGTTTTGAAAACCTATTACTATCATCAGGATCCCCATACCTCCAGCTTCTATTAAGGAAATCAGTGCATATCTCATGTTATTGCTGACACTATTAAAAGCAACAGACAAGCACAGTGATGATCATAGCATGAACACTCTCCTGCAAACAGTCAGCATGAAAGCTTTGAAGTTCAGTTAACAGAAATCTTCACAGTTGTGGTGCCTGGCTAATTAGTTGTGCCTAATTCATTATATAGAGATAGCAGCTTTCTAAAAAATAACATAAATATCAGAGATTTTCATTTCTTTGTTAGTTTCAATACAGCTAGAAAGAGATTTCAGGGTTTTCACAGCTAGTGAGAGTATAAATTGGCATTGGCCTCAGAAGAAAAAACCAAACTATACTTTAGAAAGATAGCAAGAAGATTCTTTGAAGTAAATTCATTTTCATGCTAAATAATGAAAAGTTGGTATAAAAATTGTTTAAAATGTTTCTCAACAGAACTGTAGCATTAATAAAAAAAGAACCAGGTTGGCAGGCCAAGAGCTGAAATGCTTTCAACCCACTAAAGAGGCTTGGTATGGAAAATATACCCTTACTATTGGCCATATATCAATATGTCATTAATATTGACAATAAAACTCGTCCCAGTGCTGAGAGAAACCTCTTTTTGGAGAGATGGTAGTTGTCTTTACTATTCTTTCAGTCTTTGTCATCTCTTTACTGAGATGTCATTTCCAACACATTTCTAATTCAACTAGACCTCAACAAACCAGATGAAGAGGACTAAGAATACCGAATCATTTTACTAGGGCTAAACAAACTCCTCCTGTCGGCAAAGTACTATATTACCTTTAGAGAAAGGCCAATCACATAAGGGTCAAGGGGTGAAATCCGAAAAACCACCTAAGAGTGGCCATCCAAGACTAGCACCCAATGGCACTGGACAGAGCCTCCAGAGATCAGGGCTCAGCTATTGGATCTACTCTGAGAACTTAAGTCACTTTCTCTCTGCTTCAATTCCTTCATTTGCTTATTCCTAGAGACAGCTGATAGTGTGAAAGTTTAAAATTAGAACAACATACATATTGGAGGGTGGGGAGAGAGAAGGGGAAGGGAGGACTTCGAAGTACTTGACCAGAAAAGTCAGTCCAAGTTCATTAGTAACATGTAAATGATCAAACACGAACCAAATGGCATTGGATGGGGTACCGCTTTCCCCTGATAAAGAAATACTAGACATTCTTGACGAGTAAGAAGTAATGATTTTTTAAGAGATAAGCCCAAATACTACACCATATATTCATTATTGTCATTAACTATTTATAATGCAGAAGCACCCAAATATCCATATTCTTTATTTTGTAAGTGCATTAACATTGTTATCCTTACTTTACATGTATTAACTACTCCTCCATTCCATACACCCAGAAAGTTTATCTCTAGAACTTCCTATGACTGATGTGTTCTTAGTCATTTATCACCTACAATTTTTTTGGTTCCTGTTCACTTTCTTCTGAGAAATCTGGCAGTGGTGTTTTTAGGTTTTTTCACTCCTCTGCCTCACTTCATTTCTTCATGCTGAACTGCATGTTCAGCAAAGAGAAATATGTAAAGCCAAAAAAACCTTACGTGATAATGAAAGTTTAGCACTTCCGGTTTTAATGAAAACATTGCATGAACAGTGCATCATGAGCACCATGTCCAGCTATACACTGATCTCTATATGAAAAGGGATGTATTAGAGTGTGTTTGGATAGCATTTTCATCAACAGAGCTCTAGGATTAAACACATTCAGCAGTTAGCATTATCTGCTTCTGCTTAGCTTTCACACATTTTGGAAAAAGATCAGAAATTACAAACAGGCTTGCAGAGCCTCTAACAAAATATTACAATATAGAAGACTTTACTGGCAAGGGATATGGTTGAGAGAAGGTGCTAACCATATTCCTCCAAGAAAATCTGTAAAGGAAGAGCTTTATAATTTCTTTTTAGATACCCACAAAGGTACACCAGGAAGAAGTTGAAAGTGAAAGTTGACAATTTAACAATCAAAATGCAAGAACTCCTCTGTACTAGTGAGAAACTGTTTTTCTCTTAAGATGCAGACTGTATTTCCCTATATGAATTTTATGTGAGAATAATGTATATTTCTTCCTAATATAATAATAGTGATTTTCTCATCCTGTTCTTTTTATTTACACCAGTACTTCTTTATTGCCTTCTGAAAAAATGAAGTAAGAGTTGCATTAAAAACTTCACCACTGTCACATATTTATTTTAACCATGCAAAAAAATTTTTTGAAGAACACAGTAAAACTGTAAGCTTCATCAACAGCAGCTGAAATGCAAAGTTCAAGCAACTCCTGCAGCATGTTCCTAGTCTCAGTTATATTCAGTTCATTTTCATGCCAAGCAAGCTTAAGTTCTTCATTTTAATTTGATATTCTATCACTTCCATTTTCCTTTGAAGGCTCTGGGTATCCTTTGCCAATGCTACAGATAAATGCTTAGCCCTTTCAGTCTTCTCATTTAGACCATTAGAATTCTGATTCAGAGCCTGCAACTTCTTTCCAAAGGTTGATATTTGACCCTCCAACTTTGGTGCACAAGAAGTTCCTGTGCCTGATATTTCACATTAATCCCTCCTCCTAATTGTCTAATCATCTGAAATGCCACATGAGATGGACCCTCAGAGGATAAATTCACTGCTAAAATTCCTGCCTGCTTGTGAGTCATAACAAGTTAGGGATTGAGAAACTAATTGAAAAATGCTTCTCTGCAACTTCTTCCCCTGAAGCATTTTGCCTGGTCAACAAATGATGCTCAGGGGATTTCTGTCTTCTCAGCATCATCTTACATGCCAGAAATAAGAGACCATTGAATCAGAAAGTTGAGGTAAAGCCTATTTTAAGAAAAATAAGAAAAACAAGCATAGAAATTCCTAGGAAAGCAAACTCACATTTTTCAAACTATCAGAGTTTAATCCTTCTTACTATAGCATTCTACAGTGGCACTTAGATGTCTCACCTGAGATTTGGGCCTCATTCTGACATGTGCTGCATGCAAACATGGTGAAAAAACAGTCCCTCTCTTTAGAGTTTAAAATCTATATAAAACCAACACAATAGAAAGTACTCAGAGTAAATGCATTCATATAGACTTTTCCTGCTCTTAGTTTAGGTAATATAGTTGAGGCCATTTCTGATGTATTTCAAGACCACCACCACCCCTTTTGCCATTAGTCACAAGTCAGGAAGGAAACCAACATCAAAAGAAGGTGCAAAGGTTGCATCAGAAATTACACTCAAGTCAGGAGCAAGGTGAAGAATAAAAAAAAAAAAAAAAAAAGATGTCACCAGTTCCGTAAACAATACTCTGTTTTCCACTTTCCCCGTGGATTCTGCTACCTTTGCTCAGAACAAATGAGGTTGTACTTCACCAGCGCAAAGCTTATTTGTATGGGACTGTTAACACAATGCACTATTGAGCAGTGATGTAAAGATGGAAGAATCTGTCTAGCCTGTGTTGTCACACAACCGCTGTTATTCTGAGCCTCATCTTTTTATGTTGTCCTCAGCCTCATCTTTCTCTGTTGTCCTCAGCCTTGATATTCATTCAAACTTTTGATAAAATACCAGCACTGAGACGTGAGTGATTTGTCATCTTTATACCCTGTAAATGCAGCATAAAAATAAGTTAGACTGATTGAGATTACACTGTTGAGGCAAAACAAAATAGGGATCAAATCCAAAGTGACAGTTACATCAATTTTATTAGTTTGAAGAGAAAAAATTTATGAAAAAACTCTAATCCAAAAACCAATAAAGCACTTTGCCAAATATGATGTTATCTGAGACTCATCATATTAAAAAAAAGTTCTATTAAATTCCCCACTTTCAAGTTCAGCATCAAAACCACTCAGTTTAAATGATATTTCTGTCATTTTTTTCTTAACCTTCATGAAAAATTTACTATACCATGCTTAGAATTACTTGAATAATACATATCTTGTTTTAAATTCAAGTTATTACATGCACTTGTAAAATGCTATTTGATTTGATTTTTCCTCCCACACCTTTAAGCAAAATATGTGACAATTTTGTTTTCTCTTGGGTAGCCTGTATACAAGCTAACTCATTCCTATGGGATTTTCAATTGCCAGCTAATCCAAAGCTATTTCTTTTAGAATTGCATGCAATGAAGTTAATGGACTCAAGAGGCTTTTTTTTCCTCCAGTGTGTGTGTAGGTTTGGGGTGGTTTTGTTGTTTGTTTTTTTTTGTTTGGGTGTTTTGGTTTGTTATAAATAAAAAGGTCCACAACATATTTTCTCTTTTCTAGACCTCACACAAAAAATTAAATTACAAGACCACAGCAACATGACTAGCAGCCTCCACTACAACAGGTTCTGGTCTTACAGGATAACCCATGGTAGTAGATCTCCATTCTTTTTCAGTCTCTTTGCTCCTGTCAGGGTAACATGTAAGTCCAATGAAATTTACCGTATATTTTACAGAGGTACAAAACTCACTGTCAAATTAAAAGCAAAAAAATTCCCAATTAAAAATGCATGACTGCTACTTTGCTCCTCCCACTACCTCATTCCTCTCCTTTCCTCATGTGGATGTGTTCTCAGAATACAGTTCATCTTACCTTTGCCTCTTTCCAGGAATTTTACATCTCATACTTCCAAACCAAAACCTTTAATTAATTCTGGTTCTGATATGCCTGACTTAGTGGGTTTTTGACACATAATGGAGTTTTCATTCCCATATTGGGGAGCTGACATCAGTGATGGACCTGGTTCTAAACAGCAAAGTAGGTTTCATCCTTTTCATGCCCAAAATATCACAAGGTCAAAATGATCTGGGAGAGAGGAAGGGGAAGTCTCTCATCTCTACTTGAAGTAGTTTTGTTCAATTCCTTAACTCTTAATGAACCCCACAGAAAAACGTGAGCATACAAATATGTTCTGACTGATTAAAAAGAGGATATCCCAAGAGCAGCTAATTTAATATTAGATCAAATGAACTGGAGTTGAAATTACCATGTTTTTGTTGACTATTTTAACATATTCAGTGAAGGCATAGGGATCTTTATATATTTCTGAGTCTCTTTGTAGTATCATTCTTCATATGTTATACCAGTCAGTGTGGAATACATGGATTTGAAGGGATGAGGGGATGGGAGAAGTTGTGGAGTGGATTACTGATATACCCCCGAGAAGTTTATTAAAGTGATAAAAGAAAAATCCTATCATAATTCATTTTCTATTTTTTTCTTCTACACTGTTAAACTGTGCCAGCCTCTAACAATAAAGTTATCTAGGGGACTTGTTGCTTTCATAAGAATTAGTATTTCAGCTTAATGTACAATTGAATTGTCAGAGAAGCCACAGTGCTCTTCCCCCTCCTCATTCCTATGTGATCTCTGATTTCAAATAAAAATTACATCCAAGACTTCCAGAAGTACTTTTTGGCAAATTTCTGGCAAATGAAGAAATCATTACAAGAAAACATAACTCTGCTTTTCAGCTTAGCTGTTTTTTGTTTCACAGCAGTAACAATGCTTCCTCATGTTAGTTAGGCCCACAGATATTTTTTTTTTTTTACAGCAAGATGGGAGAGATCAGGAACTATTTTACTAAAAATGTGACAGTCAGCAGCGTTTGGGGCGTACTTCAGTAGTACTACTGTCCTGTGTGCTGAGCCACTCCAGTTCATTTGAACAACCTTATTTCTAGTCCAGGTTTTGAGTATCTCACCAGGTGTCTATGGCTTTGGATGTAAGCTACAAAAGTGTGGTTTCAGTTTAATTCTGGCCGGACCCAACCATTTCACAGAAAGCCCTTCTCATTTCTCCTACATCTTTTCTTAAATTGATAAACAAAATTCTTTTACCTTTTACTAAGAAAAACCCATCTTAAATCCACGGACTATGGTTCCAGGAGAACCGGAATATCGAGGACCAAGCAGCACAGTTATTTACTCTGAGTAGATCTTGTACCCTCACAAGATCTCAGAGTCATCCAAGACTAATATAGTAAATGAGTGTTATGCATGGATGCAGTGCCAACTGTGGCTGAAAGTAATGGAAATGGAATTTTTTTTTTAATTTTATGTGTGTTTTAAGCAACTGAAAGAACAGACGTATATTTACTTGTAGCTTTTTTTTTTTAAGAAGATTGAAAGAAGATGGCCTAAAATTCTGTGATACAGTGATGGTTCAAGGAAAATAACATCTACAGGATAACCAGGGAGACAGGACTCATTTTGCTAGACAACAAGAAAACAACTCTAGTAAAAGTGAGATGTGGAGAACAGCCATGAATCTGTTGACAGACTAGTTCTCATCTTCATCACATCATCAAAAACAGACATTCCCAAAACTGCTTCCCTAAAACTACACAAGTTCATCCATCACCACACTACCAGGAAAAGAAGGCTGGCAGTCAACCAGATCAAAGATGGTCAGTTGCTTTTGCTCGGAGACTGAAAGTAGCTGGCAGAAGACGCAGTGGAAAGAAGCATTTCTTTTTTAGGCCCTGCTATCACCAGTCATGAGCCACCACACAGAAGAATTGCTGAGAAGAAACAGGACGGTTGAACTGAGGCACATGGCAGATGCTTCAGTCTTTGCACACTGTTAGAAGAGAATGCTACACCTGAACAGCAGGTGTGATAACATATTCCTCTAATCTTAAAAAAAAACAAAACAAAACAAAACAAAAAACTAAAACCAAATAAAAACCAACATAAAAACCAACAAAAAGAATAAGAAAATAAAAGTCATAGGCAATGATAGAAAAAACTTTTCAAATGCAATTGAAACTGAAAGGGAAGATTTCAGGAACTGGGATCAGGCCTACACCAAACACAGCTGATAAACTGAGAGCACAGTGTGAGAGAACATTGAGGTTACATGAGATACCTGCAGTGCTGGAGGCCAGAGTTACATACCGAGGTACAGAAATAATTTAGGAAAAGAAATAAAAAATAATTTAAGAAATAAATCAATGTAATTATAAACTGTACTAAAAAAAAGTCGGAGGTTATTCAGAATTGTGAAGCATTACAAAGGAAATGGCTCTAGACAGACCTGTGACTTGTAACTCAGCTGAGTTTATTGTAGACGGTCAGGGGCCAAATGCTCAAAGAAAGAACATGCAGTATTTGGCATGACAGGAATGTCAGCTTAAAAGATATCTTCTTTCTTGTGCTAACCCAGTGTCACCACACATCATCAAAATGTGGTGCAACCTGCAAACATGCACCAAACATACACTTACATCGCTGTACAGATGAGGAAGGAACAACCAACGACCATAAATGACTGGAACAGTCATGGCTGAGTTTTGTTTTCTGTGGTTGTAACATGGAGTAACATCTTCTGCATCTTGTGGAAGCCTTTTTCATAGCTCACTGAAATCAGAGGAAGGATTACCACTATTTCACTGTGTTTTGTGTGCAGCCTTACGTGAATCTTAAACCATTAACAGTACCTCACATGGAAAGTATTACATAAAAACATCATTTAAATAGAAGTATTTTCTGCTCAATATTATAAATGCTTGAATTTTTTTGAGGAATCAGTTGTGTGTCTATTGATGATCAGCCCAAGGAAATTGTTCTTTAAAAGGAAACAGACAGTTCTGGAAATTATTTATGGGGCTATACAATGTCCATATTATGGAGCTATTCTTTCCCTTGTAGAAGGCAGACCAGACACTTTCAAACTTTCTCAGTTCTGCAGCAAAGTGTCTACTGTTCTGCAAAAGGTATGCAGTCTCTTTTAGTAACATCCTCAACAATCAAACTTATTCTGTATCTTTGACGTGACATGGTTTTAGTCATAAGGCAAAAGAAACTGGTGGAAGTTTACCAATTTACCTCTCAGCTGTTATCACTACCTTGACTCCATGTATTGGAGCTGATTTCACCATACATAAGCTCATGTTTATATTCAAACTCAAAATATATCAACTGGTATAATTTGATTCCAGCACAATTTGGGATCTACAACAGCCATATTAAGCTTCTGAGTACCATAGCATGGCCAGCTATACCCCCTGCCCGCTTTCTACTCATGTTCTTGATTTTATTTTCAAAGTATGCCACTTAGCACTAGTTCTTGTCTCCTGGCCTAGATAATTTCACCTAGATGATTTCTACAGAGTATGAGGAACATTTTGAATTTCATTCTGACAAGGTAGTATGCTCATTTATTCTCCCATTTAGATTATTACAGAGAGCTGCCATTCTCATTCAGATCTTTAGGAAGATGATCTTAAGAGTTTCACTTCTTCCATTCTTCTGGCTTTATAGAAAAACATTTCTAACCATTCTGCATATGACTTTTTAAACAGTTAAAATCAACTTACCCTTCCAGTGGCAATTTCATTTGAACCATATTCTAGTTCTCTGTTCAGAATGACACCCAGGACAGAAGGGTGTGGTTTTTTTAGCCTTCTTTTCTAATCCAATGGGATAGAACTAAGAATCATGTAAGTTCTGACAGAACTGCTTTCTCTCATGGCTTCTTCCATCCCCACAGGAAGGAAGGATTTTGGATCAATTATTAGTTATGCTCAGGATGACAGAAGGAAGAGTCCAATATAGTAAGTATTCAAGTGAAAGTGGACGAAGAATGGAGGTGAACATTTCATGAAGGACCAAGACAGCAAGAGAGTCACACAAAGCACTCAGACTGAAAAGCGTAGGGAATGTGGAGCACTTACTGGGTCAACGACCAATTGATTTCTGGATGAAGCAACCCAGATGCATTAATGTAACAATTTAGTAAGACGCACAGAGTACAGGGCATACAAACAACGGATTACTTTCAATTTCTGCCATCCTCCTGTTTGCTAACAGCAAGATGGCAAGAGGAACATATTGAACACAAGACTGCCAGGCTTAGTAGACGATAGACTACAATCATCAACCAGGCTATATAGCTGTAAATTTGCCGCATTTAAAATATGAATATGCGTAAACAGTAAAAGGTGAGAGAAATCTTGAAAGATAAGAAACCAAGAGCATCACTGCTAGCAAGGAAGCAGGTAAAGCACAAAAAAACTCACACAACCAGAGAATGTAAGTGAAAATAATCCAAGACATTTTCATGCAGTCTATGAAAAAGAAGAAATGAGTTACATTCAACTACCATATTGACCATATCTTAGCAAGTGTCTTGCAGGTAAATCACTTTGTTTTGAAAAAGCTGGGGAAAAAAATATGTTTAAACAAGGGAGAATAGTGTCACATAGCCATAGAAAAAGATGTGATGGTGATTTCCAAACCAGGTAGGTCACTGGGTTATGTATAGATTTCCAGAGAATAAATGTGATCTCATTCCCCAAGAGGTACAGAACAACTGTGGAAGTCTGAGTTTGCAATGGCATTTGAGCCAGATGGTATTGGCCGATATCTCCAAAGAAAATCTTTTGCACACTACGAAGGCTCTGAATTCAGAACAAAAGTCATTCACTTACACAGGTAAAATAACAGCATCGATCAGCTGAAATGTTCATCAACCCATAAAGAATATGCAGGTCAAGACATACATGATATCACGGTCTCTAATGAATAATGGGGAGATCACAAAAATTCTCCAAGTAACAGCAGCAATGCTCTGATAAAAAAACAAATCAAACAAAGATGATTACAAACTCAGACAAGAATGCAGCCAGGATTTTGATGGATTAAGACTAGGTTATGACTGGATAAAAATTTTGAGAGATAATGTATAAACTTGATTATAATAATCAGTGACAGAGACAGAAAACGGAAACAGTGAACATTAATATTACATTTGGCCAGTTACTACAGGCTCTGGTGCTGTTGTTTAGAAATGATATTGCTACTGATAAAATTTATCAAAAACAGACTAGGACGGTAGAGGAAAAAAGAAGAGATTTCTAGAGATCTAACAGACTTCACCTGGCCAGGGAAGCACCATGTCCACAACCAGTGATCAGAGAAATGAACAGAGCTATTCAGTTATGGCCAACAGCCACCAGTGGGGAAAGCCCCTGCAGACAGAGAAGGACTGAACGTTTCTCACACTATATAGTTTGCCAATACATCTGACTAGAGTGAGAGAAGTCATGGAGAAATTAAACTCCTGCATATAGAAAGAATACAAAGGTGGTGGGGGGGGGAAGTCAGTCCAGGGTACTTTCCACTGTCATCCAGATTAAATCAGTGAGGCATTGTGTCCCACTGCTTGGTTAAATCAAATTATTATTGACAGACTATTGAGGTGGGTGCCTCAGACTTCAGCAACTTTCTTTTTCAGTAGATCATTATTAAGAGATAACACTTTTTCAAAGTTTTCAAAAACTTTGAATGAATGTGGAATCTTCCTTCTTTTTCCTCCTTTTGCCAAGAATGGAACATCATGACTCTAAAACCCTGCAGTAGGAGCAGATACTGCTGTTCTCTACAGAGCAGGACTGAGCTCAGGGCAAGAATAAATAACCTGATATATTGTTTGCAAGAAAACAACTCTCCTATTTTGTGGGAATAAATAAGCATACTAACAGGTTTAAAAAAAAGATGAAATGCAGCAAGTATCAAAATGGTAGCATTCAGGATTAAAGAAAGACAAAAAATCACGTGTTACCACTAAAACACAACTATTTTGACTTTGATAGGACTTACCTATCACTCTAGGATTTTATGGCGTTCAAGAGGAAGTTATAACATCCTAAATTCAGTTGTAAAGGTGTAATTCATTTAGGCTTCTCAACAGAGATTGAGTGTGTTCAGCTATTTGAGTAGCAGGGCACCCAGGCCGAAACTGGCAGCGTGATTTGGGATTCTTTCGAATAAAGGCAACCGCTGACCCCAGTGTGCTTGACTATCCCGGTACACACAAGCCCCCTTAGAAGATAATGGATTATAACAGGATGCACACTGTGGAAAATGTATTCTCTAGTGTAACTGCACTAAGGCAAAAGAGTTACATCAGGGATTCGTTTGGCATTTACTTTTCAGATGTTTTTCTGTGCTTGTAGCTATTACTGTTCTTTTGGCTCAAACCCAGATTAGCCATTAGTGTGTGGATTGCCACTACTCTGCCAAGCTTTTAGAATATAAACAAAAAATAAAAGCCACTTTGCTAAGATGACAATAAACATTTAAAGCCCAATAATATCTCCTTGTAACTTTGGTAACAGTAAAAATATGGAGCCAGCTTTCATGCACAAACATGGAAAGTGGGCTGAAATCATCAAGGCATTAGAGACTTTACATAATTAAAATTGTCATTTTATATTCACTGCAATAAAAATAGCTATTTTACTTAGAGTAATTACCATCAGTGATTGGTGTTACTGTATATGCTTATTAAAATGTTTATTTCTGTGAAGAGAAGATTAATTGAAAAGTGGCAAAAGAAAGCTAAGGGCTCTAGCAATGTTTTACATCATGGGACACCAAGAGGGAGACTTAACCTATTTTTACTATGGTTTCCTGAGAAATATCTGAATCTAAACTGTGGCTGCTTTGCTATTGCTTTGATTTAATTAGCCTGAAAAACTGTTCGGTATTTCCATTTTATCTTCCACTTTGTGGTGGAACAACTCAAATCTGATTGTTGTCTTCATGTGGATCATACAAATCTATTTGATGGAGGAAAGAATATTACAACTTTAAAAATGCAGTTAATTTTCAACACATGTTTCAAAAGCCAGGAGAATTCTAGGCATGTGTGAGGGAGGAAGGGGGTAATAGGCAAATTATTTTAGGAATGTGGGACTATTTGTTTCCCTTCAATAAAAACACTCACAGCAGAAAAAAACCAACATGATTTGTGGTGCACTGGTGGCCATAATAGATTCAGATATGAATATTATATGAACATTTGGGGGGGGTGGGGGGCAGGGAAATATCTCTGTGACTTTAAACAAGATAGACAGCCTATTTGCTAATGACAGGATAGGATTAACCTCCCTTTCTTCCCCACCCAACCCCAAAAACATTTCAATGATGCCAGAGTTTTACCTTGCGTAATAACCTCTGTGGCAGTGATGTTTCTTATTTTAATGCTCCATTACCGGAACAATCTCTCTCAGATTTTTCTTACTAGATTGAAAAAAACAGAGCTCTTCTATTTTCCCCTTCTTGGACAGGTTCTCCAAAAGCCATCTCCCCTTCATCATCTCTGTAGTTCTTCTCCTACTCCATCGTGGGTTTATTGTGTTCCTGGAGTATGGGTGACCAGAACTGTATGCAGTTTCATATGCAGAAGGCAAGTGCCTATGTAATGGCAATAACTGTCCTGTCTCTGTAGAAATAATTGCCTCCATTTCACTTTCAGTACGTGTTTTCCTGTTCCACAGGCACACCACAGTGGTGGTGGCTCAGAAATACTCTATGAGTGCCCACTTAACCCAAGTTGTTCATCTCAGATTTCTGCAAAAGTAGCAGTCTGCACTTTATAACCGAAATGGATGGGTTTTACCCTTAAAAAAAAACACATGACAAAACAGTTTGCACTGCTAAATCTCAATTTCTTTTTCTTACTTCAATGTCATTAAATCCCTATTTTAAAATATTCTGCATTTCCACTTTCATTCCCTCTCTCCCTTTTTCTTTCCTATCTTTGAGCCCACACTCAGCCTAATCGTCCTCACGGACTGTGAGGTTTATTATTTATTTTGCCATTTTTACACTTTATCTTATCCCATCCTACAACCTAGAGGGTTTTTCTTTCTTTAGTCTCTTTTTACATATATAGCTGAAAAACCTTCTTCTATTTGCTTGACTTCTTTCACCAGGTCTAAGTGAGCTTGACTTTTATCAAATCTTACTTGTACACAGCCTGAGCTCTAGCACACAGCCTCCTGTGCTGCTCAGTGCTTC
Source organism: Ibycter americanus (assembly GCA_035590275.1). Lineage (NCBI taxonomy): Eukaryota > Metazoa > Chordata > Aves > Falconiformes > Falconidae > Ibycter > Ibycter americanus. The sequence continues at coordinate 21,221,441 of JAVJGI010000060.1, forward strand.
TTTCAGTCTCCAGAGGTGTTTTCCTCTTGGAGTTTATTTTTGTCATGCCGGATTTGCAACTCTTTTATATTTGTGTTTTCCCCTGCTTCATATTCTGGTTTCTGATATCTTTTGTATCTCTGATTATAAGAAGGGTGAAACTCCTACATACTTAAGTCTCTGAGCTTTTCAGTGCAGGTGACTTCTCTAACCAGATCTTTCTGTGTTCTTCTGAGTTTCCCCTTCGAAGTAACAACTGAAGCAACAAGAGACTTACCTGATAGAAAGTCCAAAGAAACATCTTCCTTCTATTCTTATAGTCACTACATCCAGTTTATTTTCCACCAAACAATATGAACTGCAGAGACTCCTCTTAAACTGAAATAATCTAGTTCTTGTTGTATTTATTTTTTGGCACTTGTGCAAATACAGCATCTGTACTTTACAAAGCAAAGTCCTGGAAAGACTAAATGATTCCTCTCACGATAATTCAGGACATCTTAAAGTAGAGAAGGGAAGGTTTTTGTTTCCTGAGCCAAAATTATGAATTAAACCTGTTCTCCCCCTCTACATTCTTACATAAGCCCCTTTATAGACCTCATTGACAAGCAGTCACTTGTTTCAACACTTATTTTTCCAACTCACCTCAACTTAATTTCACTAGCTAGAGAGCAGGTTGAGGGGGTGAAGGAAGACCAGGAATAGGAAAAGGAAATCATGAGCACTGCAGACTACAAAGATATTTATTTACCCATGTAGGTCATCATCTGGAAAAGCTTTAGTCCTACTCTGTTAAGGATACATAAAATGTAAAATTCAAAGATCAGGGCAAAAAAGTTTCTGTGACAGTACTACATAGTATGCTGTAGCTTAGTTAGCTTTAAATAGGTGTTCTGACACCATCATTTAGGGGACTGCAGAAGCAAACACAACATGGATTAGACAATCCACCTAAAAACCTCCATGATACTTTGGCTCCACAAACAGTGGAACTTAGACCTATTAGCCATTACAGCACAGCTGTGGCTCAAGTATCTCACAGAAGCGGGCTGAAGACCTTTGAACAAACAATTTTAGTGCAACACAGTACTGCTGAGATACGTCTGGATGGTTTGAGAACCAGAAATATATCTAAGCCATAGCATCAGTATGATTTACAACTTAATAACTTTCTGTTTCCAGAAATAAAGCAAAGTTGTTATTTAATGGCTGAAATACTGCCATTTTCTCCAAATGCCAGTAATAATTTAAATTCATGACTTCTGTATTATTCATGTGGTCCAATTTAATATGAACAGTATTTCTGGTGCTCAGTGTTTATGAAGAGTGTCTCTTTAGGGTATACCTTACTTTATGACAAACAGATGCTAGAAATAACTACCTGGTGTTCTGCTGCTGTGAACTGGGGATTAAAAATAGGGCTTATAATTTTCTAACCTGAACAGGGGAAAACATAAGGACTTTTTCTTGACAAGGTGCTAAGGCAAAGTAGCATAATCTCATGTTTTTTTCCTGCCCCTCTTTCCTCCCTACTGTTCTCTCTCTCTCCACTCAGAAAAACCGGTTGCTACTAAGCACGATTTACAGACTCAAAGAAAACCACACATTTTTTATTTGATTATTTGCTACACCATTCATTAAGCCTCAGAAGCTTCAAAGATAAAAACCAGCCATTCTAATTACAGTAAAGGACATCAGAAGCAGAGGGACAACTGGGCCAAGCCACCCATTTTCCCCTTTTGAGAACACATCTGCAAATGCAGTGCTGTGGACCAGCACTGCCCCAGACAGTCAGGATAAGCCAAAAGGTGAATACAGAGTCTAGTAAGTATGAATGTAGTTTACATGAGAGACCCAAAGAAAATATTTATTATTTATTCATAAAACGAGTCACTACTTGAAAAATAAAGAAATAACAAAATCAACCTGAAAAGACAGTGATTCATTCACATCACGAATGTTTTTTGCTTGAACAAAGTTCAGGATCTTTTTTGTGCCTGTGTTTTTCCATAGAATACTAAGAAGAGAGCCGTTACTTGATTTTCAGTTAACAGGAAGAAGTCACTAACTGGAATAAATACTTTTTAAAGCAGTGCAGGATAGTCAACAACAGCGCAGTGAAGAGCAGTTCAAGCTACTTTGCTGTGCCTTACTGAAATATTTCAATGTTGCTTTAGAAGAAACAGTATAGACTTAGGAGATCCCACTTCCTCCCACTACCGGTACCTAGTGCCATGCAACACTCGCTTTGTGACTTCAGTTTTTACCTTGTAGATTTTACCAGAATTAACTAATAAAGCTGTTTATAAGGATACTACATGCAGTGCTTCAATTTTATGTGAAGTAGTTCAGTTATAATTGACTATAATTAAAAAATGGGTTCTTCATTCATTCTTCAATTTATATCTTCATTTTACCAGGCCAATTACTTTATCTGAAAGTTTTCTCTAATCTTAACTGCAACATTTATTATCAATACTAGAAGTCCAGAATGGTTCTTCTGTCAGAGTAAGTGTAATGCATGTATTTCAGTTCTGCAGGTGATACTGTTACTAGTCTTTGACATATGCTCTGATAGCAATGCATCCCATTCAGACTTCATGGGATAGTCTCTTTGCTGCTGCGAATTCTTCAAGTCTTGTAGTCCACATCACACAAACTGAAAACCTTACTTCAACTTATATTTAGCAAAGAAAATTAGACCAATTTTAGAAGATATTTCTTTAAATTATTTATATTATCAACCATCATATGAAACAATTGTGTTCTTTTCCTAGTATCAAAATCTACAAATTTATTTGTTCTTCCATGATTTGGTTGCTATCTATAAATGTAATTAGTGTTACGTGTTGTTCTTCTGTTTCCTGTTGACTTGTTCCACTGGACTGAAAATAATAGCTTGATTTAGTATTATCTGTACCAGTAAGCACTGATAGCCAATTAGTGTGGTCATAGAGGGACATGATATTAACACATACATTTCATCCATATTAATGTACTAGATCATGCTTCCCTAGCATGTGATGGTATTGCACAACTCTGTAACTGTAACTGCACACTATAGTTAATATTAATCTTTCTGAGCACTTCCATTGTATGACGGTGCAAGGTGTTCTACTGGTCTGTGGAACAGGCCAGTGGGATATACTTCAAGCACATTACAGTGACAACTGTATACAGTTTAACTTTGGAAAACCAATGCACTATAGATATAGTGATGAGAAAAAAAAAGTATATATGTTTTTAACTGTAACATTCATAATTTCCAAGTTATTTGTAATTTGACTGGCTGAAGTAAAGCATCAGTGTTAGGGAGTGACTCTGTAAAATTAAACCAATTATGATGCAAAACTTAAAAAAGGAATAAAGCAATTAAAACCAAAAAATGCCTCTTTTAAACAAATCTACCATAACAAGATAACAGACCGCTGTATATTGCTTTTTCCAGTCTTTTTTTCTTATTAATAAAATTATTTTCTACAGATTATTGAAAAATAACCTACTAAAAACACCAATGCAGAAACAGGTTCTAAATTTGCCTAGGATCAATACCAGGATAATATTCCATTAGCCTGCTTTGAATTGTGCAGACAGAAGTGTCTTGAAAGATTTGCTCTAGGGACAACAACAACAACAAAAATTTATGTTGTGTATACACATACTAGGAAAAACCAGGATCCACAGATGACCTATAAATTGACATTGCTCCACAAAATTCCATTATGTTTATTTGGACTGAACATTATTAAAGATAATTTGTGCATTATCTATATTACACATCAATTTCCTAATGATATTTATAGTCAATGCTACCAGGTACTGCAAACTTTTTCTCATCCACTCCCAAATCAGGGATCTAGGCTGATCATCAAATAAGAAGGATGGAACTTAAAAAACCCAACAAACAAAACAAGAAAAACCCACCACAAAACCACTCCAGACAGACACCCTTAATTTCTTTTTTTTTTTTTCTCTACCATTAAGGACAGATTAGTTCCATTCACTACAACACTGTGAGGCTGGTCAAAATTTCTTTCCTGTAGTCAGGTCACAAATTAGAAAAGATAAGGAAGTTAAAAAATAAGGTCAGAAATATTAGTATAATAAAAATATTGTTATGATGTATTTAATAAAAGCACCAGAAATCAAGGCAACTTCCATCCTTATATAAAAACATGCTTATATACAAATAGGTTTGCAGATAATTCTATGCAATAATATGAACAAAATAGTGATATGAAAGGTGACCTATATGATGATGTTGTATCTCTGCATTAATAAGGAAGTCTTGTGCCCATAGCTATGAAAATAATATAAAAATATTACGCATTTAGTTACAGTGACAAAGTTTGACTTGATACTTTTCACTTTATGGTATAAAACATGTTTTACCTTCTTCTTAACATCGTTGGATAAATCATTATTATCTTCTGTCTCTTTCTGGGTATTATTACACTATACATGAAAATCTTTCTGTTAGCTTTCTGCATTTCCTTTGACAAAGAAGCGTTTCTTCCCCAATTCAAAAATTTTCAATTAAAAAGTCCTTACCACTTGATTGATCTATTGTTACAGTAAAATACTTCACAGCTTTTATCAAAACCATGTTTCAATTTACTCAAAAACAGAAGCTAGCCGACTGAAGTTGCACTGAGTCTGATGGGTGAACAAAAAAAGACCCTATTAGAAAAGAAATGGGAAAGATATTTCTGGTAGCCATTTTTTCATAGATAACAATAGTAAGAGAAGCCTAATATTGTGATCATAAAATTATTTCTTACAGAATTTATATAGTCTTTATAAGCATTTATTTTACCATAATTTCACTGCATTGTTTGTTGGTTGTTTTTTTTTTACGTTCCAAATTCCCATGGAAAGGCACAAAAATTAATCTTTGTAATTCACAGCACAAACTCGCACATCTATGTCAAAACTTTGTTTACTTTCTGGAAATATTTTCATTATGAAATTTGAAAAATAAAACCTGTCAGAAAATAGGACAGGCTAAATGAACTTATAATTGCTAATGTAAAATCTTCTGTTCTACACTTAAGATTGTATTTTACAGTGGAAAAAAGATTGATATTTTAATGCTTTGGGTATTTGTGAGATTTACTGCACTTGAAACAAAAGCTCCTATTATTAACCAAACAATTACAGCAAGAGGAACAGCAGTATCCCCTAGTAACTTTTTATTAATGTAATGCACTCAACTTGCTGTTCCTCATCGAGATGAAGACAACATGTGAAGACACAACAGTAATTTAGGTACCATAATGATTGAGTCCCCAGTTCACCAAAATGCTGATACAAGTAGACTATGCTAAACAGAGAACGTACAAAGTTATTCACGTACTAATGAAACTTAGAGTATGGTCTGACCAAAGATGTTTTAAAAGAGGCGCTACCATCACAGCATTTTCCTAAGAAACAGTACATCAACTTGCACCAGTAAGAAGCTACCCTGTGATGGGTGTCTGTGTCGGGAGGTGGTATTTGATGCTGTGTAAAGGTGCTGTGTGGCAGCTGAAAAGGAGTTTGCTCCATATTAGCAGCATGGGTCGTGCTGAGCGCTGGCTCTCACCCCACTCAAGATGTAGACAACAGGTTCCTTGTGCACTGGCTGAACTCTCCAAGAGGCTTGGTGTTTGGAGCATGAGGTCCCAGAATGGTGGGGATGTCCTGTTACTCCACAGTAGCTGAGAAGCCTGTACTGAGGTCCTGCTTTCTGACAACCTATGGCAGGAGAAAGATTGCCTCTTCACTGCAGCTTTATCCACACCATCACCTACAAGCTGAAGGCAGCACAAGAACTTGGTGACATGTGAAAACATGAAATTTGCTGCCACAGATTCTGTGTTATAATGCAGTTAGTACCTCAGATCAGGTTTCATTTTTTAAAATTGTCTGGGTTGTTTATTCAGGTGTGTCATTCATCTATGGAGACATTTGTTGCTTTTTTGCTTTGTTTTTCAGCTACAGCTGAGCCAGACTTAGGTGGTAAAAATACCAAAGGAAAAAGGGGAGGGGAGAAAAACCAAACTGTCAAAAACCCACTTCACAGTTCCAGGAGATTAGCTATTGAGTAAGCAGAATTTGCATCTCACTCAGGAGGCTCAAATTAAAGCAGTACCTTTAAACTGCAAAGATATAAATTAACAAATTGATGATATTAACATAAACTGGACTGAAAGTCCAGTTACATAGAGCAAATCACTGGCATACCTGCTACTTTCATGGAGAGGCTAACCTGTGCTCTCTATGTAATTCAGATTAGGATTTTGTTTGTTTGCTTGTTTTTAAATAACTTTGTTCAATCCTTCACGACAGATCCCCCTAAAACTAGTACAGTGCTGAACTGGGAGATTAGAAGGACCTCAGTGAACAACAGGTGTAAGCACTAACATGTATAAGAAGAGGAAGATCAGACAGTTCTGTGCTCATCTAGTCACCTTCTCTCAAAAAGCAAAATTAAAATTACAGTAATAAAAGCACCATAGCCTCTCGCCCAGGAGCTATTTCTGGTTATACAGTAGGGAAATATAAAAGTGTCTTTCTCAAACTGTTGTGAATTACAGCACGTATCCAATGAACAATGGTAGAAATTATCAGGAGAGCAAGTGAAAAAAATATCTAATTATTAACTGAGCATCTTAGAAACCTAGATGAGGAAGAAGTCAGCCAAATACAAATACACCATAAATTCAGCATAATTGTCTACCTTGTAATCTATACATGCTTTAGCTGAATACTCAGTTGAGATTATAACACTGTTTGGTTAAAGCAATGGAAACAGATTCTGGTACTGACAATCTTCTCCCAATTCACAAATAATAAAATTCAGCTCCTCTTAAATTGACTATAAACAGAAAAAGCTGTAACCAAAATAAACCACTCTCTAAGCCCAAGTAAGCATCCCTCCAGGAGTCTGTGCTGTTTAACAACATAAATTTAGTTAGATGGTATCAGTGGCATGCGAGCCTGGGGCGAAAGTGCTAAATGTTGCCTTCCTGTGCTGAATCATTTCACGTGCTCCTGTTATAGGATAAAGCACATTAGGAAACATCTTGTTTAATTTGGTTTATTGCAATGATGAATACTGCTCAATCGCTTTTCTTGTTTGATAGTGGAAAATTAATGATCTACACATCACTAATCATTTACTGTGATGTCATGTACTTCATAAATTATTTTTTCTGTGAAAGCTGGGAATGCAACATAATAGAAGCAGTTTTTCCAAAATATTTGGGTATCTGAGATATAACCAATGTGTACTTCAACTATTTACTGTGGAAAACTCTATTCTATCATTGCCTCTATAAGACTGTGTTTGTAAAGTGTTATTTTCAGTCAAGAAGTATCATTATATCGTATGAAATATACTTCTTAGGCTAGTTGATGTGGAACAACTACATAAGTTGTATAAAGACTGCACCAAGAACGTCCTTAATCTAAACCATAGTTAAGTGTTTACAACATACAAGATCCAATTTTCTAAAACCAGTGCTTAGATTTGAGATAATTGTGCATCTAGACACTCATATTGGCAACGGACAACTACATTTAAGTATAAAGTGAAACTGAGACTTTGTACTCAAATGTGAAAAGTTCATTTCTAAGGTATCTCAGTTCTTTCAGAATAAAACTAGCTGGACTTTCCATAATGTAACATTGATTACTATATTTCTGCTGTGCTAATCTGTATTTAAGAAGAATTAAACCTATACTAAAAATTGAAAGCCATTAATGGAGCTCAAGGCTTTTTGAGGCAAAACTATTTGTCCTTCACATGTCCAGTCTACGAACAAATACACACTTAGGTGGCAAAAAGGTCTTTTGGGGTATTTTAGAGACCTCCAGCACAGAGGAGAAGGCTTAGCCGTTTGACTGGGAAAGCGTTATTTAAGCCTGTTAATAGGCAGGTTCCCACGTGGGACTGGCAAAGAACTTCAAAGGCAATAAATACATCGATGGACCTCAAAGGTAATAAATCAACAAACCAGGATTCACCTACTACTCCCTCTGACTGATCAAAGTTAAAATGAAATACTTCTATCAAACACTCCTGTGCTATTAGGCTTTCAGTCTCAAACTCACAAAACAGAGTTTTTAACATACATTTAGAAACTTAGGGTTGTTCACAGCATGATATGGCTCTGAATGTCTAAAATAAGATTAATTGATTAGGGGTTAGGGTTTTTTTGACTATCTTAAAAGCGATTTGAACAGAAATTAGTTACCAGGTTGTTTTTTTCTGTTTAAAAACATAAACATCAAATAAAAATCCTATCATGTCTAAACAGACAATGAAAGAAAAATTATTAGGCAGAATTTCTGTACTGTGATAGATTGATAGAATTAAGTAGTTGAATAAAAATGCAGTCAAAGAAGAAACTGGATAAGAAAAGGTCCATATTTCCACTGACATACTCTATGAAAAGTAAATCAGAGCGGTAACATCTACTGGGTCTCCTTTCATTCCTGCGGACTTCAGAAGAGTCATGGTATATATTTAAGAAACTAGCTGTGGCAGGCCAGCAAAGAAATAAATGCCAATACCCAAATGCCAAACAAAACTTTCAACAAAGACTTAATTTCCCTGAACAACATATTTTTAATCATCTGATTATTTTTTTTAAAATCACAAGTTTATTCATCTTATACCTGTGATGAGCAAAGCTGAAAAATAATATTAGAAAACATGAAGTGTTTACATTTGATATTCTTAACAGTATATTACTTGGAACTTCAAAATAGATATATGGGGGAAAAGCATCCAAAACGGCACCAGAAGTTTAATTCTAATCGAACCATTTTTGGAGAAGATGTCAGCTCACACAGATATTTTGAACATACTGGTAGGGAACGGTATCAACTAGAACAGGAGAACAGAGCTATTAGACAGGCATTACCGACTTACATTAGTACAATTACAATTGTTTACCCTCTGCACATCAAGGGTCCTGGCCATAAGCCTGGAATCTAAGAATAACTGTGTATGCTGCTAGCTTTTTCACAAAGCTTATACACATTTATTAAATCATTTTTAGTGTTTACTAACCTGCTTACATAGAGTGATGAAAAGGTCAGTTAAATATGCCTTTATCTGAAGATTAAAAGTTATCTTCTGGTACTTAGTGGAACTACATCATGGTAATCAAAGATCTTGTAGCATTAACATCCCCACAGTGAGCGTGTAAATATTTCTTGCAGAACAGGAACACTTTTTTTCCTTATAGGTAGTAGAAATCTTTATTTATCATTTGCTTTATCTAATAATGTTTTTCCCTATTCTGACAGACATCAGGTAATACTGTCAAATTTTGCTATAAAACAGTAAGAAGAGAGAAGCAGAGAAGAAACCTAGACAACCTAGAATTACACTATTAGTAATACAAGTCAAAGGGTTTAAACTTTTAAGCTAAGATCCATAACAATACTCAAAGTGTCCCTTCAAGCTTTAATTCCAACCAATTTCCAATGAGAAAAATGGGGGAGAATATTTTTAGCAACATTCGTTTGTAAGAATAAAACACCAGTTTAGAGAAATTACTACTCATTCATTACATGTAATGCATATAAACTTTGACATTCGCATCACTATAACTTATCATTGTTCATGGATTATTTATTTATTTTTAAACTCGTGTTCTATTGCTAATGTATGACAGTATCCCCTCAGTTTGCAGATGGAGATTCCACTCATGATAGGAACTGCCTTGGATTTCACGCATCACCCCATACGTTGCTAAAGCAGCCCTTCCCTTAGAGGGCTAAAATTTCCTTGTGGGATTTAAAACAAGGATACCAGCAACTTACTATTTTCCTACTTGTTACCCCTGTTCAATGACCAAGCAAAGGTTTTCTCCTATAACCATATATGCATGCATGACATCATTCAGCAGTGATGCTAATAGGAATTAGTACTCTGTCTCTGGCCAGCGGCTTCCTGCACTTTTACTATTTTTTTTGTTTTCCCCTCCGTATGGCCTTCCCCAGCAAAAAGCTTTCCTATTTGCATGGAGAAATGTTTTCTGAATATGCATCCCATACAATAAAGTCATTTCAAATGTATGGATTTACACGGCCTCATATGCTCTCAGTCTATTTCTTTTGACTGTCACAGACAAAATCAAAATGTGTAAATTTAATGTAACTTTTTTTATGAATACTTAAAATATAATCGTATCTTCTTTATGGGTCTTCTGCTAGCTTACTCTCATTAAAATTCATTCTTATGAATGTGCAGTGCAGAGAAAAGGCTGCTAACATGTCACAATAAACCAACTGTCTGAAACCCTGCAGAAAAAAAAAAAAAAAAGAGGTAACATTTGCCTTGTACCTTGTAGTTTACGAGAGAAGACATCTAGAAGCAGCTGTAAAATGGTCATAAAATAAAATTGGAATTTATATCAAAATCACTCTTAATACCTTGGGGCTTTTCTATCTCTGCATAGTTTACCCTGAGAGATTTAGTGGAGTTTTATGTTAACGGGCTGAAAGTTATAGTGGAGTTGTCAGTAATACTACCTCTTTTTGGTGTGTCTGCCTATATATCAGTCTATTTATTTTTAAATAGCAAGATAGTAACCCCCAGAAGGTGCAATATGAAAATGCTATTGGCAACAGCTGAACAGTTATAGAGCTTTTAACCACCCTTAATGAAAATGCTACTGAATGCAAGCATTTTAAGGTTTTTAAGGCTGGTTTTGGGGGTTGCTTGTTGGTTTGTTTTTTTGAACTATAAATATTTTTTTAAATGGGGGGCATGATGTGGAATGGACTCGCACAGCACCCTTCCCAACCAGGTTCCCCACAGAACAGGGCATTGTTCTGACTTCTGCTTACAACTTCTGCCAAGAGAAATTTATTTAAAAACCAAAACAAACCAACCAAGCAACCAAAAAAGCATGAGAAACTGCAAGAAAATTCACATACATACTGAATTAATTATGAAACATTTCCTGTATGGTGGTGTCCGGGGCAGTGGCAGAAAGCACTTACCACAAAGGCATTTGAAAAAAAAGAACACTGATCTTAAGTTTACTTCTAAGATAAGGAATATGTAGATGTGTATATATATGTGATAAGAAAAGTGTAAGGAGCAGGTTTATCAAAATCGAAGGACTTGCATTAAAAAAAACAGAAAATTTATTGTAAATGATAGCGTCTTACTCTAGGTCTTGCCTCAGGAGTAATAATAGCCCTAATGATTTACAGCTGGGGGGGCAGGGGGTGACTGGGGGGACCAAACAGATTTAACATAAAACTTTGGCATCAAAACCATGAGATTTTCACTTCCACACTTAGTCATGATGTTTCCTAGTACCTGGTGAAGTTTTACAAGAAAAGTTTGCACAGCTTTACTATCTTGTCCTATGAGTCTCAAGTCTAGCCTTAATATTTATTAACCTCAACTTTTATCTATTCTCTATAAACTTGTAAAAATATGTCATTACAGAATTCAAACAATGAAGGTTCCTGTTCCCAGATGCTGTAGTATTCCAACCCAAAAGTCTGTACTGTTAACTTTCAGGTAAGGAGATTCTCAGCAATAAGATGAATATGAACTTGTACAACCAAAGTACAGTCTGAAATTATTTCTTATTTTGAAAGCAAAACTACGTGCAAATGCTGAATATATTTCCATTTCTTTGATTACTACTTTGTACAGTGCTGTATAACAGAGATTCGTGGAGAACACTGAAATGAAGGAAAGAACAAAAGAAAATGAAGAACAGTTGCCCACAGCTGTTTACAGTATGATTACACAGGGAATTGTCAGGCATCTTCTTTTGATTAGAGCAGAAGAATTTTATTTCAGTTTCATGAAAATTAGAAACTGAGAGTTCTGCAAGGCATAAAAACAGATGACGAGCTACCAAATCTCAACAAGTTACCTGCTCCGGTGCAGTGCTACTGCTACTCGCCTCAGTGTGAGCACAGTCCACTCCAGTGTGAACCAAAACCTGTTAGCCTAGATCATTGCTTATCACGTATCTGTACGACAGGTGTACTTCACGGCTAGGTTGAGTTGGGGCCTCACATTCATAACACCACCAATCTGAGGACTGCCTGCTGCTGACTAATGGAATATAAGTTCTGCAGTTTTCTGGACACGCTTGCTTCTGAGAACAATGCCAGAACTTGCATGTAGTACTTCCTCCTAATTTTCGGTCTCCCCTTTAAATCTATATCTATGTCCACTTTGCTTTAAGAAACAGCGCAATGGCTCTTTTCTTATAACAGGCCATGCTAGGTCATGAAAATTCGCTTTTTGGGTGCAACGGTTCTAGTCATGAAAAGTGCAAGTCATTAAAGGACTGCTGCTATCTTTTAAGTATTTCTTGCTGGGGGACGGAGAAAGAAATGGAAGAGGGAACCACAACAGCAGCTGGAAGCAGGGTGCAAGTGTCTGGTGGTAGATCTTTCACCACTGAGAACGACTAGAGCTTGATGTAGCCAACTATATGCATAGTGCTTGGAAAAGCAGCTTGAATTATCTTGTGTCATGCGTAGCAATGCAAAGTTTCACAATCTTTTTAGATTTGGTACACCTGCAGCAATACCTAGAGCAGTAAGCATTGGTACTGTGGAGAAGATTTAGGAAGCCCAAAGATACCGTAATTAGGCTGATAGAAGACTATTATCAGGGAGAGCCGTAATCAAATATTTTAACATACTGGGCTTTGCTTAGGGTCCTTAAACACTGTCTGAAATGATGACAGAGCTACAGTCAGTTTAAGAAATAAAGCAAGAACAAAACCTGCACAGCTTTCTTTTCAAGGGATTAATTTCTGCTGGGAGTAGAAATGCTGGGCTTGAGTTATCCTAATCCTCTTGAGCCACTGCATGTCTTTAATGAAGTGTGGACAAAGCCAGACAGTGCTTAAGAAACAACAGAAAAGACTCTGTAAAACAGTTCCAGGACCACAGAGTATATGTTTCTTGTTAGAGTAAATAGGTTTAAAAGTTTTGAAAAATTAATCAAATCTAAATGGGATTTACATTTCCCATGACAAAAAAGTTTGATGACTTTGGCTTGGCTACAGGGTGACCAGGGCTAACTTTAACCAGAATTTGATGAAGCCTAATAACCTAGGATCTGCAACTATTTGATTATCTTGGGATCAAAGCCAGCTAGGTAATATATTCCTAGGGAAATGTGGATGAAAGTATATTTGGTACCAGTTTACTGTTACCACCCTTGTATGATGCCATCTGGAAGAAGGTTGGCAGCTTAAAAACCCCAAATCTTCAGTAAAAAGAAAATCTGTTAAGTGGTCTCAGTATGTGCACTAAACAATATAAAAGGTTTGTTTAAAAACCTCCTGTTTGCTTTATTATAAGCTGAGACTTTATGAAAAAATGTTGGGGGATAAGACAAAAGTAGTAACTTTTTACAGTAAGAGTTTTTTGTTTGTTTCAGAGCAAGTAGATTGTGTACAGTAAAAGCAGAATCAGGCTGGAAAGAAGCAGGATGCCACCACTCTCATTTTTGGGCTAAATTGGCAAAGAAAACTTAGACATTCTACTCCAGTGACTAATAATGAGGTGCCTTGTTACCCACCAAAATCCTGAGCTGGGACTGAAGTGCACAGCATCTCCAGACACAGAGAACATCAGGGACCTTTGATGTTCTCTAGAACATCTCTAGACTCATGGAAGTATGCAGGCCAGGCTACCCAATAGCCAGTGTGGAGGCCCAACAACAACAACTTTTAGACAAAAGTAATTAGGCATCTAAGTCCACACTAACGGAGGAACTTATTGCCTCTTAAGATTTACCTCTGGAGACAAATTACAGCTGTAAGATGCTTTCCTCCTTTCTCCCGCTCCACCAGAAGAGTGAGAAAAGTCCTGTTCAAGTGGAGTTGTACCTCAATCCTCAAGAAATCAGTGGGACCACTCAAAGACCACAGTGCTATTAATGTTAGAAAGCACCACAGAGACTGGCCATAAATCTGAAAATCTTTTTCAGATACGTTGTTAAAAAACAAGTTCATCTGCAAGTAATTTGATCTAGTTATTTGAAAAAAGCATAGAAGTGCTCTGCAGAGCATTAGGTGTCTAAGGCCTATCAAAAAAGCAATCAGATCACTCTGGAGACCAGCTGTGCATCAAGTAGATTGCTTTTATCTAAGTGATAAAAACCTTGTAGACTGTGAACAATACTGGGCATAAAACGTAACATTTTTAATGAACAACATAAAAGATGAAAAGAATGAGCGCAAGAAATGGCAATTTAGTCAGAAGATGGGGAAAAGGAGCCTCCCTAACATGACATTTTATAGCAAGTGGTTTTTGCAGTAAGCAGAATTTAGCGGGGGAAACAGTATTTTTCTCCTCTAATTAATCCAGTTGGGGTATCTTGCAAATCAATCAGAACTGTTCCAGCATCAGCTGACTGAACCTAAAGAACAAGCATTAACATATTTTGGACCCGTTTCAGATCCAAGCGAAGTCATTGAAACTCCATTAATTTCAATGAAGATGCAAAATTGGCCTTTTTACTGTAATCTTCTACATCAACATGAAAGAAAAAGCATAAACCATTAAGCATATAACTGCCTTTATATTTTATTTCTTTTATGAGGCTCCTAGCAGGACATTAACAGCAGATTATATCTTTTGTGAGGCATCTAACAGGACATTAACGATGGAAGGATGCCCAATAAATAAAATGATTGTTATTACTACCACTTATAGTTGGCCTGCCAGTACCAACCAATAAAATTTTAACATTTGGAAAGTCAGAGCTACTTCAGCACTCTGCATTTCAAATCATCCTCTTCAAGTGTTAGCATTATTTTCTTCGGCCCACCTTGAACATAACTAAAACTTCATTTCTGCACCTAAATTTCTTTTTACTTCAGGTGCAGAAGGTGCACAACAGAGATGCGAGCGCTGCAATAACAGCCAGTGCAAGCACAGGCCTACAAGTGGGGAGAAAATAAGGAGGAGTTTAAATTCAGTCTAACAGAAGCACAACTGGATGTGGACTTGGAAAACAAGCAAAAACTTGGGAAAAAAAAATATTTCATGCCCTTCTAAACACTGGTTTTTCATCTGTGTTGCCTTTCTACATTTTGGTGTGCATTTTCATCCACTATCATTCCTTGTGTAGTGATCCATTGCACCACTTCAATACATCTTGCTCAAAGGTAATTAGAAGCATTTTGTAATTCATTATAAAACACAAAGGCCAACTAAAAACTTAGAATCAAAATTTCTCCTTCTGGAAGGTCTCATTCAATACCAAAGGCTCTTTCCATTTTAAAGAGACAAGTCAATCATTT
The DNA here is from genome assembly GCA_035590275.1 of Ibycter americanus. Lineage (NCBI taxonomy): Eukaryota > Metazoa > Chordata > Aves > Falconiformes > Falconidae > Ibycter > Ibycter americanus. Next base: position 21,236,719 of record JAVJGI010000060.1, read on the forward strand.
CCAAGAGCAAGGATTCAACACCTTGAAGCCAGACTATACTCATGTACATAAGGACACATCCCTTTCTTAGCGTTTAAGCTTTCTAGATTCAACCTAGAGGTCTGAGTTGTGAAATAAAAATCTTGTTTTTAATTTTCCGCTTTTCCCAGAGTTTCACTTTCTTCTATCTTTTAAGGCAGACAAAACCACAAGCTTAACAATGCTCTACTAGCAGTTACATCTGAGCAGCCTTACTGAATTGACAGAGAGTGCACAGAAACAAAAAGTGAGCATATTTTGGCTACAGAAATATGAAACATCTGTCTTGGTTTCAAAACTCTGGAAAGCATATGCTAGTAGCAAGATACCAGTCTTGTGTCATTAGAGTACTGCTAACACTTGCCTTTTCCATAACTTCTTGGTATGGGAAGACAAACATACATTTCTGTTTTGGAAAACCTTGTCATTTAAGAAAAATGTATTTTAAAAGCCTGGAAACCACTCTAAGCAAAACGCTGAAACAAACCCACCACACTTTCATATAATTTTTTTAAAAATACTGATGTTTTGGCATAAGTCAGTTAAAAGCTTAAAAAAGTAATGTTTGTCCACAGCTAAAGATCTTGAGTATTTATTACTTGACCTTCCCTTCCCTTCCTTCTCTCTTATTTTTCATACGGTATTGCCTTGTCTTTCTTTGTCTCTTCCATACCCAGAGTAAACTTTATGACTAACAACCAAGTGAAATACTACAGGCCTGACCTCTTCCCTTGACAGAAGGATTGTTTTAGTAGGTCTTTAAAAATGCCTTTTGATGTGACTAGTCCTAATAAAGTATACTAACCTCTGAGCTCTTGGAAAGCAAGTCCTACTCATCGTTGTAGAGCAGGATACCAGCAAAGCAAGCTCTCCAAGAACTCTCTCAGATCAGTTTTCCCACTGAAGACAAAGCTCTTCTATTTTTGAGGGAATAGCTCAAGTTTCCATACACGACTGCTTCTTGGCTGCTGAAGACAGACTGTCAAAAAAAGATAACAACCCAAAGATCACACAGAGGAGAGAGAACCAAAGTACAAGATCTCTTGCTACCATCCAGGAGAGCGTACATTGCATTTGAAACAGCCAGGCCCTCCTTACAGCCACCAAGTCCAATACTTTCCACAAGACAAAAAGAAAGCATCTTGCAGTATCTGTTTACTTCAGCTAAGGGCACAAAAGAGGCAATTCACTGAATCACCAAGCAGTCTCACAGAGCATCATGCATGTCAAGCATAGGTCAAAAGGACATGAAAAACAGCAGCAGATGCCCCATAGCCTAATACATCTGACCTGGTAGCAAGGGGTGTGATGTGGCCCAACCATAGGAATTCAGGAAACAACTTAGGGCCATACAGAAATGGAGTCTGTTTTTTTCTTTTTTTGTTTGCACCACTCCCCCTGTCTTCTTCTTTCCTGCTCTGTATGTTATAAAAGGGTTCTTCAGTGTGCTTGTTTATAAGGATACCTTCTAATATGAAGATATGTGGATCCAACAGTCCTGACTCATGGCTTAGAAGAGCAAAAATACATGATGACTTTCATTTTTTCTTTACTACTGACATAAGGACATATAATAGCACTACCAGATACCTTCTTGTTTTTCCTTCTACCTTAAGAGCTTGTGCCTATATTCTGTCTCTCTCTGACTAATCTGTAGCCAATAGAAGAAGCCTTTGATCCAAGTGACTTCTAAAAGATTTCAAATGGCCTCAACAAAAGCAAAGAAAAAAAACCCCAAACCCCCAAAAAGAGAGAGGTGAGAGGGGCAATGAAAAGAAAGAGGCATATTTCCTACATATAGAATCTGAATCCTGTATATATATAGATACATGCCCTCTTCTGGTTTAAGTGTGCTGATGGAGGTGGTCCTGGAGCATGCATAGATTTGCCAGCAAGCTTCCTCCTACTAGAGCAATGGTGTTTGTCTGCACCTGCACATAAAACATAGTGGGAACTCTGGAATGGGATGCACTTGTGAACTCTGACTCTGGGGCCCAGAACCGTAAGCCAGGACGTCTAGGTTGATTACTGCGTGAATGTGTTTGCATTGGTTAGTTAGGAACGGGTGACTGGCAACCAGTATCTGCAAGGGCGCAAGTTTTCAAATCTTTTTAACCAGACACTGATCATTGCCATTGATCACCAAACACACACAACGTTCTGTTATATTGGAAAGCTAAACAAAGAAGGACTGGTGTGTCAAAAAAGACACAGACAGACTCTAGAAAATATGAAGGAAAAATGGTCGGGGGGTGGGAGAGGAATGAACTTTTGAGGAATACATGTCAATCATCTTGATGCCTGATTGTGCCTGTAGCTGCAAAGAGCACAAATGGGATACAGGAGGCACGCACTAGTGTCCCAGAATACATCCATCATTGATACATCTGGTCTGCTTGACCCACTGCTGGTGTCAAGACCTTAATGTTGCATGCAGTAGTTGGGACTGCATGTCCATCTATGGCTTCAGCAAAAACTGAATAGAACACAGTGCTGTCCAGGATGTTTTGGATGGCAACAAGCCTGGAGTCTAGTGGAGATACAACTTCACAGACGTCTATGAGTCAGTGACCTTGGCAGACCTACCAACACTCAACTATTATGCCATAAAGTATTAAGAATCACACACTGATAGCTACCAGGCTCTGATGCAGTCCAGAAACATTTGTGCTGCTTCTCCATGTCTTTTCAGTTCATAATACAGATCGCACACCTCAAAATGGAAAATCTACCACTGACAGCCCACATTCTGGCTGATTTCATGGTCTCAAAGATGCTGCAAATGTATCTCAAAAAACTGTCAAAGCATAGTGGTGTCAGTTTGCTGGTGGCAGAAAGCAGCTGAACAGTTGTTCACACCAATCACAAGATTATAGACTCAGAGATAAACATAGTGATGCTTTCTCATGCAATTATGGTCCTATTCCCTGGTTCTGTCCAGTATGAAGTTTCCCATTGTTTTTCTTTTGTCCTTCAATCTTGATAGCCACAAGCTATTGCAGTATGTTGGTACAGGAGGATGACTATGGACAGTGAAAGGCAGTAGGTGTCTCTTATCTATGACTTTCATTGTAGGGCTGAGAACGTGGCAAACAAACCAGGCAAAATCTATAAGGGACTTGCTGTTGATTGATGTAAAGGCTTATGGATAGGCGTGATGCTTGACAACTCCAGAGGTGTTCAATATGGCCAAGAAAAAACCATTCTGAAGCCACCCTAAGAGAAGCCAGTAGTGGGTACAACTAAGATACTCCTTTGGAAAGGAGTGTCACAAAATATGTGGCAGAAGAACAGAAGCATATAACTTAAGTAAAAATTAATGAAAAACAATCTGCAGATCAAGTCTAGAAAAGAGGCCATATTTGTGATGGGAAAAAAACCAAACCATCCAAACAAACCCAAAACAAAACAAACAAAAAAAACCCCACAACCCAACAAAAAACCCACACCAACTCACCTGTCCACTTAGCAAAGCAGTAATAATTGGACTTATATGACAGAGAAGGAAAACAAGCCCCCCAACAAACTATATTGTCTTACATAGTGATTCCCACTGCACAGAGCACACACATAAAATACTGTAGGTAAACACAGGTAACCAAAATCAAATACAGTCTTGCTAATAAAGCTTATCGGACAATAATCCTGACAATAGGTACAGATCAGCAGGCACAGCATTAAACTTTCTGTATCAAAGCTTCAGTTTAAAGACATAACCACTGGTTTTCCTTATGGAGAACCATATCAACACAATAAATGCTTACTCCAACAGACCACAGAGTCCGATTGGGTTTTTTATTTTACATATGCTGTTAAGTTACAGAATGGTACCAACCATATAGAGGCTATCAGATGCTGACATCTTATGTAGCAGGACAAGATAAACAAAAATTTTATTTTTTGAAACCTACATCAAAATTACTGAGGATTTGCAAACAACTAAGGATACCGATATAATAACAGTCTCAGCTTGATTTAGAGTCCCAGCAGCTGCTTTTATTTCATGAAAGCAATGCTGTGCCAACTTTGTGAGAAAACAATGATTTCAAATTGCAGCCATGTCCAAATGGTAGCTGCGAAGCTGTTGCCAAGGACAGGTAAGTTCTCCAAAGCAGTAGATAATACTTAGTTCAATTCCTTGCAACAAGCTAAGAGACTGCAACTAACCTCTTTTGTTAATAAAAGGTTCCAGATGCATCATCACCAGAGGTAGAACTGCTGAATTCCAGGATGTAACAGTGCAAACTAACAACCATGCTGCTCTCTCACAGACCTTGGGAAGACACGAAAGTACACAACACAATATGAGGCACCTCTGAAACTGACCTGAACATAAGCCACCTAATTCCAAGCAACAGTTCTGACATTCTTGAAACAAAAAACAAACAAAAAACACCCCGCAATCAAAGGAACATGGTACTAATATCTGATTGTTGTTCAGTTTGGCTGGTGATAGATGCTTTACAGAGCCATCTAAGAGGTTTTCCCAAGAGTCAAATTTTATACAATACTGATCTGTTAGACAAGATTTGGATATTGAATGAAGCCTGCCATGTTTGCAATCATTGTTGAACAAAAGAATTTTTTTACATTCCCTAGTTATATGCTTTACTGTTGTGAGATTCTGCAGGAACCTAATTAAAAACATTTGGCTTAATTTTCTAGATGTTGATTTACCAGTACATAGAAGCTTACTGTTTTGATGATGAGCAAATAACTTCATTAGAGAAGTAAAAACTGTTGCACATTCAAGGTAACCTGAATGTAAGGAAACCTGCTATATCACTGCTGTATCAGAACTAAAAACTGTCTGGCTATTTGCTGCTACTCATCACAGCATGAAATACTGTAGCATGGACAGCCTATTATATCCAACAACATAAAATATTTGTAAGAAGGCATGAGAAGTTCACATCTTGCAAAGATCTTCAAATAAGGAAAGCAGTAACTTCACATCCTTAAGTCAGGGACCATTTACATTGCAGGTTCAGTCTTTGCCAGCTGCCATCTTAATGAAATCAGTTCTGCAAACCTCAGTCACTGGATAAGCAGTTATGGAAAACAGGAGGCATAAACAATACTGAACACTGCAGATTAATTGCTAGTTAAATACACACTGCTAACAAAGTAGCATGAATACTTACAGTGAAAAGCACTTTACTAGGTTTGTGACAATCTGTAAAATCCTTCTCCTGTCGGCATTTTTGACCCACTTTGCACATTCCCTTTCCATCATTGAATAGATACTATTTGTCACCATTTTTTGTTGGTCCCCAGTATTCACTAGAAATTAGCTTTCCAAAAAAGAAATCACTTTCAAATACTAGATTTGGTACTCTACAGCAGAATGAACCATTTTATCTGATAATCTGGCTTCTTCCTCATCATTAAATAAATTGTCTCTTCCAGACTTTACTAATAATATTTTTTCTCTCTTTTATAATTTGTAAATTATCCATAATTAAAAACAAGTGATTATATTTGACAGCCAAAAATTCAAAATGTGTTTTACTCATTATTTGTCAGAAAAAAAATTACCAGGCTACCAATTTTACTTTGTTTATATGCTGACAATACATAGAATATGCATGCAAACTTAAGAATTGATTTCTGGAAGAGCTTTGTGTGAAAATACAAAATTTCCTGTGAACTTTTATCCTACTAAAATTCACTCATTCACAGATTCATGCAAGTCCAACACTGAAAACATGACTAAATCCAAGTTTCCCCCATAACACTCAGGTGATTTATTTTTTTTTTCAGCACCAGCTGATGTACCCTAATCTTTTATTTCCCTGTTTAATAAATAAATAAAAATCTATGTTTTGTACTAAAAATTTAACATCATAAAATTACAAATCTGAAAGGGATCCAAGATGATCTAATCCATTATTTGGACTAGCAATGGATCAATTATTCTTGGCAGATATTTGTTTAACCTGTTCTAAAAGGTCTCACTTTTTTCAGGGCATCACATCAAGTGGTGGGGGCTTTTTGTTGTTCGTAGCTTGGGGTTTTGTAGGTGTTTTTTTAAAAAAATATAAATTCTTAAAAGTTATCTTAATGTCTATTCTAAGCCATCTTTGCTGCAATAAAATCAATTATCTTCCACTCCATCCAGATACAGGCTATTCTTGCTCCCTCTGCATCAGCTATTTACATAGATGAACACTGTTGCATCCTCCTTCTGTAGCCTTCTCAAAGCTAACTAGCCTTCTTCAGGCCCACTCAATATTCTGATAGACCTCTGCTCATTTTCACTGCTTTCTCTTTAGGTGGTCTGTCTTGAAATAGACCATCTAAACATGAACACAATGATCCACCTAAAACTTCTACAGTACATCACTTGCTTTTCAGATTATACTCCTATTTATATATCCCAGGACGTATTTTTCACAATGTGATATTGCTCATTTAGATTCAGCGTGAGACCCATTAAGACTCCCCAAACTCCCCCACAAGTTGTTCTCTGCTATGTGCATGCATATTTAAAACCAATTTTATAAACATGTATTTACAGAAGTGGTTAAATTTCATTTAAAACCCTGGGATAAATAATGAACTCAAAAAAAAAAGTTTGTTAAGATAAAGGCCATAGTGGCCTTTCATTTTTCTTTTGCTCTTTTTCAATTCCTTTCTCCTTGTTTTTTAAGGAAATCCTTTAAAGCCAGGTTCCTCTGAAGAGACATACTGCTAGACTGGGCTCATAAATTTTCATTCCCAACGATTGTTCCCTTTTCAAAAGAAGCATAGGAAAACTGAGGCAAAGCTTCACAGGAAAAAAGCCTCAAAGAAAACATGCCTTAAGGAAAAAAAAAAACAAAACCACACTGAAAAATTCATCTCTGGATTCTGCACTGGGGTTGGAGGAGAAGGTAAACAGAAAGTTTAGATATGTGATATGAAGCAAAGACATACATAATCCTTTGCCCGCTCCTCCCTGTACAGAAAAGTACTTCTTTTGAAAAGTGTGTTTAACTTGGCATTTGCACCCTTGTACAGAGCTAAGACTGTTCAACAGTCTGATGCACTCCAGAGATGGATTTTCTGTTTATGGAAACAGCAACTGAGGAAATGTGTCACATCACATTTCATCAGGGTCTTGGTACATTAGGCACAAACATACCCTAAAGTTGCAACAAGCATATTATTTTCAAAAATTAAAAAAAACCACACCAAAACACTCAGAAATAGAAACCCATCCAGAGGAACGGTCAGAGAAACACTGTAGAATGTAAGAGGCTAGTTAAAAGATGGTCTCTTCTGAATGACAAACTGCAAGGAAAAGTGCAACAGCATTATTCCAAGAAAAACAGGACCCACATTTTCTAAACCAATTACTTCATAATTTCTTTGTATCTGTGCTGAAAAAGTGTAAAGCTATAGACACAAAACTAAAAGATAATCATATGAAATTCATATTTTCTGAAAAACTAATACTCTTGTTCCAGTAGGTCCTTGACCTACAGTAACATGATTATTATAGGTAGCATTTGCCCTGCAGATGAATAGAATCTGGAACTTTGTATTGAAAAGGACAAAGCTTCAATGTTTAAAAAAAAAAAAAATTAAAAAATGCACTGTTTAGCGTCAACAACATGTTGCTTCTGATGTAACGTTTCTTAGTTTCAAGAGCACCGGGTACTTCAGTCAGTGGAAGTAGTACAGATGTACATATAGATCACTTGTTCTCCTTCACTGCCATCTATGACTTACTATTTCAGAAGCAAATTGACCAATCAAGACAAGTAGGTGAGTGAGGGCAGATCAGAGATGGTGCTGAAGATGCAGTTAAAACTGATGAAGACAGCAGAGACCTGAAAGCTCCCTTTACCTCCAGGCACTAAAGGACAGCAAAACCACCTGGCACATGAAGGCATTTTGTACTACTTACTTCTCCTCATGTAATGTTCACCAGTCCAAACGATTCTGGCAGTTTAAGATGTGAAGCAAAAAGTGGGGACATTATGCTACACTGCTGGAATGCTCCTATTAGAAAGGGACAATCTTCCAGAATCAAGATTATGTACCCTGCTCACTACAAATATAGCTTTGTTATAAAATACAATACACCCCCAGAAAAAACATCAGTTCAATTGAATTAATCTAAATTTTTAAAATACGAAGTTTACAAAAGTACACTCTTTATCCATGATTTGGCAAGCAAAGACATTTCACACATACATATAGGGACAGAATAACTAAACATTTTAAATAACTTTTGTTGACTGTCAAGTAGTTGTTCTGGTCACTACCAGGAAGAAACATGGAAGTTATATACTCACAAAACTTCAAAGAAATAGGATATTATGCAGGCAATTTCAGTTGGGCTTTCCTTTCTTTCTAGTTACCAACACTCAAGGAACAGATAGTTTTATAGTGAGACATAGAACTTCAGCAAGCATCAGATATCTCCATAGGGACCTGAGGAGGGGTACTTTTGTTCCCACGAGGTAATGTCACTGAACTCAAGGTTTGCCTGCAGATGCTCAGAACTACCTCAGTACTGTTAACCTGAGCATCTCCTCACCTTCTTACTAAGAACTGTAGGTGTATTTAAACTAGGCATTTTTTCTTCTCAACTCTCCTGAGACATAAACCTGCTATACACACAGCACATTTACCAGATACACAGGGAATCAGATCTTAACAAGGAACAACATACCCTCCACTTTTGTTTAAATGAGACTGGGAAAACAGGGCCCACTACAGTGTGTGCACAACAATCAATATGGAAAACTCCAACCAAGTTTCTTTTCTGACCTACAAGAATAAAATTGTCTATCAATTTTAATAAACACCAAGTTATTCCTGAGACACACGGAGACCAAGGACCAAGCCTTCAGCCTCCTTTTCAAGCTGTGCTGCTTTACATAGAACAATTAAAAAGCCACAGGGTCTGAAAAGAAAGAGTCTCTCTATCCTACTCATTAGGGTACTTCTCTGGAAGGAGGATTTATTTCTTTCTATTGCAAGTGTTTTAGGTATCTGTCGCAACACTACAGAACTAGACGGCTACAACAAGGCTTTCCCACACAAGGTTCCAGAAGTTCATCTACTGTCCATGCTGTTCATTCATCCTCTTCAGGCCAGTCCACCCTGCTTCTTGCCTCTGCTGCATCTGGGTTCCTGGCTTCTCCTCCAGCCAGCCTCTCCTCATCCAGGCCCCTTTCTTCTCTCAGCTTCTCCCAGGGCCTCTCCTTGTCTCTCCTACATCCCTGGGCTCTTCTTCATCCAGTCTTCTCTCTCTTCACCCAGTGCTCCTCTTTCCACCAGTGCTCCTCAGTGCTATTTAGCTACTTAGCAGGAACAAGCCACAGCTGTACATTATCCACATCTGCCAACCCACCACCACAGAAGCAAGCCCACAACTGTATATTATCAATGTTAATTAACCCTCTACAATTCCTCTACAGGTATCTAATGCAGCAATTGCTCAGTGTGTCCTTGCATGTTCTTCCACAGTGTTAGACTGGAAGACAGGGCATTCTTCTGAGAAGTAACAGATATGGGCTTACATCCACTGGAATAGGAAAGGACTTAGAAAGGGCTGTGCAATGCAACATTAGAAAGGAGGAAAATGACCTCCATCTCCAGCTGTTCTCCACAAGAGGGGGGGAATAAAAAAAAAAAAAAAAAAAAAAAAGAGTATACTCAGAAGCCACCATCTCACATTACAATGATAATGTAGGAAAAATTTGTAATTTGACGATCAGTAGTGTTTTCTGTTTTAAACATCCTTAAGCACTGGGAACAATAGATAGCCTTGAAAATCATGATGTGCTTTTATTTCTCCTCAGGGATTGGTTAAAAAAAATAAACCCACTACTTCTTGCAAAGGTACTAACCCTTTGGAGAGGAAGGCATATAACATTTTTGTGATATGTTACAAGTAACTTCACAGACACTTCTCAAGACATGCTGTCTAATGATTGGCAAATAATTAGAAAATACTGGGACATTACTGCGAATAAGCAAACAGAAAAACTTTTACTTGCACATGTTGAAAATTAGACAATTAGTTGCAACCCATTGCCCAGACATAAAAGATGATATGAAGGATAGAGGAGATCAAGCTTAATTAGATTGCAACTTTACTAATTTACTTCATTTAGGAACTAGCTTCCAATAGTAAGTGATGGGTAGATGTCATGATCTCCATCTTAATTGTTTCTGCCTTGTTAAGGACTGCTGGACAACAAATGAAGGACAGAGTTTACGGAACTGCTGCAGTCACACAGCAGTCAATAACCTGTATGTGCTTCCCAGCTTCCACATCCTCTAAACAGCATGGCCAGGACAGGAGGAGTTTGAAGGAGATATATCTGCTTTAATTGCCAAGGTAAATATAATTCCCCTCACATGCCAGACGGATGGATGTGTGTGTTGAAGGGTGGAGGATTAGTGAAAGACAGAGGGGAATCACTTTCTGTAATAAATGCTAAGACATAAAACACTAAAAGTTGGAAACACTTAAAGTGAGAACATTGTACTAAGTGGTACAGATTGTAAAAAGGGGGGGAAAATTAGTATTATACTCCCCTATGTTTTACTGTAGTTTAAAAACACATAGGACTTGCATAAATTTCTTCCACAGCATAACATTTTATCTTTACCCTTCACAGATACATGATCATAAACTAATTTAGCATATAAATTACAGAGAAAAAAATTCATTGGGTCTGAATGTGTTTCTGTACATACAAAGGGGTGAGGAACATCATAAAATTGTCAGTTTTAAACCTGTCAAACCCAGAAGGCAATAGACACAAGAGTCTCTGAGTTTTGCATAACTAAAAAACCCAACAAATTGGATAATGTGCTCTTTCTTTTTGAGGTTTCTCTTCATCTTCTCTTTCTAGAATTCTTAAACATGTAAAACAATAATTTATAAAGATGACAAGAACTCATCAACTTAAATTACATTACACTGGCCTAAATAAATGTTAATGTATAGCAGTAAATTGATGCATAGTGTCTAAGCCATAAATATGGTCAGCTCTTACGGAGATAATATTACACGTTTGGAGTACACAACTATAATTTTTCTCCAAACTTGTATATCATGTACAAACACTTTCATTTATAGCTTGACTCTCAGCTCCACAAGGCGTGGTTCTACACACACTGGTGACTTGAAAGAATATAACAATTTGTATCTCATAATAGAAATGTTTTAATGCTTTCTTAATGACACTTCAATTTCTCATCCTACAGTTTTTTCCTCTGGAAAAAATTGCTTAGGCTGTGTCTTTATCAAAAAGAATGAGAAGATGTTCCCAACTCCTGTGCCCAGGCACTTGATATTCCCCATAGTCTGACAGTATGTCAAGAACTGAGACAAGAACTGGGCTCACACCGTCCCTCCCTATTCTGATCCCAAAGAAAGGAAATCCAGGGAAATGTGTGATGGTGTTTTCCAGCAGGTCTTCCAATCCCGCTGTTGAGAAATGCAAGCTTGTGGGGAATTTCAGCAAGATGTCAAGGATTTCCTCAACCAATGGCGAAAATAAATGGACGCGTACTAATTGATATTAGTTACTAATTAGTTACTACTTAATTACTAACCAGTAACTAAAGTTCACGGCTCCTGCCATTTTAAATCTATTTTGGGGACCCTAGAGTGAGCCACAGGGATGATTCTACAAGAGCCTGTACATGTAAAAAAATTCTACAGCTACTCTTGCACTTCCTGAGCAAAAGTGACAAGCTGGACTGCTGCAGGAGGTATTGCCTCCATACCTTCTAATCATTTCCCACTTTGTTCCTGTAGTTCCTGTGCTGCAGGAATAATTGTGTATCCAGCTCAGGATGGTGGAACTCAGCAATGACAGTGAAAGATAAGGAGCACAATAGTAGGAATGTAAGATGTGGATTAGGTGGATAAGAGGATGTGGCTGGGGCTACCAGTCGGGGGGGCAAGGGCAAAGCAGGTGACACTGTCAATTCCCTAGGTATGAACTGAGAATCAAGAGATTTCAGGGAACACAATCAAAAGAAATTAGATCTTTACAACAATAAATTAAAATGTGCCTTAATTAAAAACTTAATAACAGCATACAGTAAGTAAATAAAGATTATTGTAATATAGCTAAGATAATGAATTCATACATGAGTGATGATATTACCTGTGGGATACAAATTATCTTAAACAATCAAAACTGAAGTTGCTGATCTCACCAGCAGGAGACTAATCTGCTAGGTGACAAACGTTGCATAACTTGTCTAAATTTTAGTAACCAAGTTCTTAATGATGGTCTTAAAACATACGTTCTTAGTTATTATTCTCCTAAGAGTATAAAAAATCTAAATACGACAAATGGATATACCTGTTTTGTAAGTTGTGATATAGAGAAATAATTTTTACTTATTTATTTAACTTCCCTGTTTCTGGAAATTGCCAGTTCACCTAACATTTCTGAGCAATCCCATTCCTGCTATCTCACAAATCTTTGTGAGGTTTTCCATTTTGCATTACTGAAAGCAATTTATGTAGAAGTGCAGCCTATATTACCGTTCATGATTATTTCTATAGTTTCAAGAACCCATCCCATATATCTAGTTAAATTCATAATTTATGCTACTTGAAGACCAAAGATGGAAGTCAAGGACCTTGTATACAACAGCTGGTCTGAGCTTCAGTGGATTGGAACAGGATTGTGAGGGTGCAGGGCTTGGGAAAGGTTTTGGGCACTGGACAGCCTTTGGAGGCAGGAGTGGGGCTCCAGAATTTAAAGGGACAGAGATATCTGGTATGGGGATGCAGTGTGCATGGGAATAGGATCCTAATTTTGACAGAATAATCATCATAAACTCAGGTTTTAAGCTTAGAAAAATAGTGCAGTTAGAGGCAAGAAAGTAGGAACACGTAACTAGACCATAAATAGTGTGCTTCAGGACATTGTCTCCTAATCTCTAGTCAGTGGTGGTTTGGTGGGTTTTTTTTCCTATCAATGTCCTTTATTATAATTTTTTTCTTTGTTTTGTCTAGGATTGATGGAAATACAACTGGTCAGCTCATTTTTCATTTTCAGCATAAATATTGGCTCAGTGTAAGTCTTCTTCCATTGTTTTGGGGTACTGATTCTCAAAAGATTATCAAAATCAAAGTTAAAAAATCAGAAAGCTTTCAACCTTCCTCTCTGAAAACTCTCAGGTGGAAATTACAGAAATGCTCTTTTTAAAAAGTCTTGGCTTTTTCACTGTCATGGTGTTTTGCTTAGTTAATATGGAAATTACTTTTTCATCATCATCTGGTAGGGTTACATCTTTTATTTCATTATCCCAAAAATATTAATATAATACGTGTAATTATTCTGTGTGATTATTGATACTTCTAGCAATGGAGTAATATTCTGTATCTGCTTGAAAAACTCAAACACTGACTATAGGTTTCCATTTATACTATTTTAAGCCTCTTATTTCTATGTTTGCTATTACATGATTTATGTATCTTGCACTTATGGTTGGTAATTTAGGTCAAAATCAGAATTTATCAGGAAAAAAAAACCACTTAAAAAAACCCCCCACAACCAAAAAACCACAATGCCAAGACTTGCATGTCTTGCCCTTCAGTTGGGGAACAGCAGTGTGAACAGCTGGCTTAGCAGTGATGAAATCTTACTGCAGGAGAGCCAGGAATCTCCTGACCATGGATTTGTCACCTGCAAGGAAAGATCCCTTTCTGTGAGCCTGTATTCCTCCCTCCCTTCCACATTCCCATCCACTCTTCTGTCACCCTGTCCCCTCTCGCACATGCTGAGTGACAAATGAGCTCTTTTATGGCCTGTGCTCTAAATAAGGGGAAAAATCTTTCTGGGGTAATGTTGGGAGGACAAGTGATACAGAGGGAGGGAGAAAATTGACAAGAAAAAATATTGTGAAACTGGTAATAAGCAAAATGGTAACTCACGAACACTTTTTATTCTATTCATTCCCTTTACCTGCCTTTATTATATATGTTTGCACATAATTACTGCTTACAGACGATGCATCTGTGCAACTCAAGGTTTTTTTCCAAACTTCTGTTTCGACAAGTCTGGGTCTTGGATCTCTAGTAACATTTTTTTTAGTTCACAGTTACAATTCACGTTTTTTTACTCACTGCTAAATTATTTATCCCCCTTACTTGGCTCACAACACAGTTGTACTTAAGCTGCACTTGGAAGCAAACAAAATCAAAGATAAATATTATTGTGTTGAGATTGGCATGCACAAAAAGATCAATCACAATCACAACTAAATCACAATAATTAGTAAGCAGGCTCCCACTACTCTTCAGCTCAGACACAACAGTCTTTTATTTGTCAGAACTGGATAGAACTTCCCATCTTTGCAGCAACAGTTTTTTCCTCAGAAAGCTGGCATCTGTAACGGTAAGCCATTTCAGCAGGCTCAGCAGGAAGCATCAGGAGCATATGTTGCTCCCATTGAGTCTTCCCAATTATTCAGCTGCTTTCCTCACACATTATAGAGTTTGCTCTCTCAACAAATAATGCAGTAGAGATCATCAACTTCTGTTATTCAAACTTAAGGAGATGATATACTTTTATGGTGGGGGAGTTGAGTTTTCTAATAGCTGCATGGTAAATGTGATGCTTGTTTTGTGCGTGAGTTAGTTTACAGAGAGCATCACAAAACCTGTGGCTCCTCTGTAATAGCATGGTGTCACTTTAGGAAGCAATTCAGAGAGGAAGTTAAGGATTATATCAATTTTCTCAGCCATTCCAAAAAGAAAATTGAGAAAGTAGAATGTAGAAGCAATGATAGTGAAATGAAGTAGTTTGACTGTCTGCTCTTCTCCAACAACTGACAGATGTGGTTTTGTGCCTTAATGAACTGGCACTTGATGTAATTTTTCTGGGGATATGTCTCTTTATGCCAAAAGAAACATGTTTTTATGTAAAAAAAAAACCAAACAAACAAAAAAAAAAAAAACAAACCCAAACCCAAAAATCAACACACACAAAAAAAAAACCCAAAAAACCCAAGGCAGCAAGACCAGTTAGCGGAAGTCTGAGAAAGAAACAGTTTTTCAATCCCTAGACTAATGTGAGGATTTAAAAACACTGCCTACACGGAACTGGGCTGAAACCTCGCACTTTTAAAACACTTTTCAAACAGAAAATAGCAAAAATAACATTTCACAGAAGTGAATATGCTTCAATAATTTTCACTTTAACATCACCATAAATGAGAAACTAGCTTTTTTGTTTGTCTGATTCTTTAAATGAAGTACCGTAAAAATTCTATCCCTGCCCAAAATTTTTTTTTCATTGGAAATACCATAACAATTCTCCTGACCTTCACAGTAAATTGGAAATTTGTTTCAGCAAAACACTTCTAACAAATGCACAATAGTATATATCAAAGTGGAATTAAACCATTATTCTAGGCCTACTGGTGGGGGTTTTTGTTCCTACTATTATATGTGACATTTACTAGAGTGTTTTCTCTTAGAAAAACTAACTGAAGTTGCATTGCTAATAGAAGATTATTTTTTCCTGATTTTTGTGCTTTGAGAGAGTCCCTAACAACATTTTTAATGTTGTTATTAGAGTGAAAAACTTTCCCTTTTCTAGTTAATGCCTTCACATTGCTTAATTATAGCTCCTTGAAACAGTGTATAGAGCTGGAGAACACAGGTATTCAGAACTCTCAAACATTTAAAACCTGAGTCTACTAAATCTAACAGCAGCAGCATTGTGTAAAATACATCTTGCCAAGCCAAGATTTGCTGTGACGTATATGTTAGGCTAAACAGCAATGACTGCATTCAAATAACAGGACACCATTGGAGAAGGTTTCTGCCAACCACATGAAGAACCACACTATGCATTCAAACGAAAAGGTGGATCAAAAATACAGAGGGATAAGCAATATTTCTTTCAGGCACGTCACTAGGCAGAATCAATAGAATTTTCCATGTAAGAATATATTGTTTAGTGTGGACAAAACTCAAAGCTGGGTATAACGTTTTAAAAAGTATAGGTCCTTGTTATCAACAGATGGTGGCTTTAAAACTGCAGGCAGAGCATTACCCATGTTACTGCCAGAAGATTCTTGCCCTCTAAAAGTGGTGGTCTGGCAGAAATCTGTTCACCTATGTTGGTTCACTTTCTAGTTACAATATGTCTGACAGCCTGAGAGCACATACCCACTCCAGAAATACCTGCAGAAAAAAGGAAGACACCGTAGAAGGTTGAAAAAAAAGGGAGGGAGACTATTGCATTACTAAGCATGGATCTACGACAATTAATAATTCTAATATCAAAACAGAGGGGGTTAAATTTTCTCCAGGTTTTATGCCAGAGAACAAATCACAAATTTTACAAAGCTTTCTTTATAATTCATTCCATGCATTTTGCAGGTTTTCTAAATATTTACATAGTCATTTAAATATCTCCAATTCCCCTCTTACTTCTGGTTTTGTTTTAGGAAAGGCACTGAAGTGAGAGGGTCACATCTCAGTTTTGCTTGAGTCTTATATTTCTGCAAATTTTGTACCATACATCATTTAGAAGTGTTGGTGATCCACTGTGTCTTTCATTCTTCTATATTTCTAGTTTTAGTATGCATTAATGTAGTTGATTTGGTTCTATCTTACTATGGTACTGCACTTTATTAACCCTCTAATTATATCTATTCTGCTTTACTCATAAAAATAAAAATCTAATGCAGAAGTAAGTTTATGTTTGTCAGATTTAAGATTTTATTTTACAGGTAAAAGTACATAGTAACAAACCAAATTCAGTTTCAAATGTAAACCCGTGACTTTTACCATTAATTACTATTCCCTAAATTCTATAAAAATAGTGAATTTCAGCCTCAAAATTTGTCAGTTTGATTTATGAATGAGGAATGCTATTTTACTGATTTTTGACCAAATCAAAATTGTACAGGAAAAGAATGTTTAAATTATGTTATAAAAAGAGGTGTGTTTGTCATAATTAAACCATGTCAAAAGTTTTATTTGAGCTTTCTGAACAAAATGACATTGAAGATAAAGGAGGAAACTTGCTTACTGTTTGTTAACACAGAGATCTAAGGACTACTTGATCAAAGACATTTTAAATGTTGTTTGAACTTTAAGTCTCAAAGTTAGGTCAGCCTTTCTGATTCTAACTTGACTTTCTGTACCCATAAATATAAAGGTTTTCATTAATAGTAGCAGATAACACAATAACGTGGAAACATTTGACAGCCTCCATGCTACTTCAACTTCTATAAAGCCTATGAAAATTGGCCATAGCTGTGTATACTGTTCATTTCATAACTGGGATCCAAAGACATGCTAAGCAAATGACTCCTGCACCCCAGTAGCCTAGAACAATCCTTTAGGTACGTATGTATGATAAGCAAGAACACAAAATTTTGAAGAAATGCCACATTTCTTTCTCTCTCAGAATAGTGTCAGTATACAGGTGAGTGTCAGCACGAGTAGACAACCAAATATTTTGCTGAGTTCCTCAAGTTTAAAACAAATCAAAAAAAGAGGCACCTTTTCAGAACTTGAGATGAGTATGTAGACAGAACCTACACTTTCTAACACAGATTACCCATGGGAATTTCTAACTATGGGAAGAAATTGCTAGCATACTAGTCCAGGCACATAGGTGGAAATAACTGATATCACTCTAAAACCCCACAGCGGGCAAGCACTTCTAATGCAGACTTCAGTGTATAACTACAAAGCCTATAGCAATGGCTATGAGCAAGAGAAAAAGCTCAGTACAAGCAACTGAGTTTATTCATTGTCTGTTAGCATTCAATCTCAGAGGACCTTCAGTGCATAGCAACAGTATGTATAAAGATCCTTTCCTCTGCTTATTGACCATGAGAGCTTTTAAGTTTAAGCTTCAGACCAGAAACTCTAGGGACCTTGCTCCTCAGGAGTATTATTTTTAGTTACAAACCTGGCTGAGGTTCTGCTTACAAAAGGCCTTTCTTGCAATTGTAAAGCATTTGTTGGAAGTATAAACAGACATAGAGGTATCCAAGCACATCACTCAGTATTAAGTATTTGTGGCCACTCTTTGGTATGTCTATTTGGAGACTAAAGAGTTAAGTTACAGCAAGACTTCACCATAACATTGCAACATCTGAACTAGTCATATTAATGACTACTGACCAGAAGTTTAAGCATTTTCCTTTAGTTTGAGAAGAAGCTCCACAAAAGCAGATTCATTTAGTCTGCAGAGTTCATCGTCAACTATTTATGAAAGAAAAGGCAAGTATTAGTCTGAGATGTTGTTATTCCCCTTTCATCACCTATAGACACTTGCTACTAATCCTTCTGTAGGAACTGAAGGCCTCTTCACCTGAGCTGATGGAGAGAGCTTTATGTAGGAGCCCCTTCTCTGATACCAGAGAGCTGGGCAAAAAGATTGCAAGACAAATGCAATGAAAATAAATGTAATAGCAAATCTTAAAATAATTTTACTATGAGTTACTACTGGGTCTGTATTCACAGTATCAAACTTCCAAGAAGAAATTTTTGGAGCTGGACAGGATAGAAGCACTCATGACAGAGTTCATATGTGGAAAGAGAGTGGGGGTTTTTTCAGGTAGGAGCAGTGGAAGGATTTTTTTCAACTGCAACCAAAAAGGAAGGAAAGGAAAGAATGCTTTTCTCAGCAAAGGGACAACTACCAGTTTAAGCATATAAAAGATACAATAGTAGCTTTTCACAATAATAAAAGCTGAAGAAAATGTTGCATTAACTTTTCCATTTGCCCTATCCACTGTGTTTTCCTGCTGTGCCCCATTTTAATGATCCCATCACACTGCAAGAAGTAGGGCACGATGAGGGAAAGAAATAGTTGATTTCACTTAGTGTAACCAGTGTGACAAAATGCTACAGTGTCATAGAAAATTAAATACTTTTTTGTGTTTTCACTTTTGTGTAAGACAAAAGACAATTTTTGATGGTCAGATGGAAAGCATGAGTTCAAGAGCTTTGAATTGCTATAAGCTATAATTTTGTCATGTATTACTGCCAAAGCAAACCTATGTGATATTCTGGAGATGGTGAAACGTCACTTCGTTCTACAAGCTGTGTAGAAAACAGCTGAAACACAAAATTTTCAACAGGTGAAAATGTGTAATTTCCCCACTATTCTAATTAAAGGTATTTAAGACCTGAATAAAATAAAAGAGTACAATAAATTCAAACTAAGCAGCTAGCTAATGGACTGCTTGATACCATGAACAAGACATGGACAATTGGCTTCTTGAAGGGGATTTCAATCTGAAACAGGAAGACAGTTTACCCACAAACAGTGCTCTTCCCACAACCTAGAAGATAGCTAATTCTTTAATCACAAACTAATTAGAAATTATTGGCTTCATTGCTAAATTAGGGACATTAAGGGGGTTTGCTCCTTTAGCAGGTTTGCTGCACACGCTCCGTTGGCAACACTCTAACAGCTGCACATATCTCATCCTCACCAGGGCCAAACAGTGACAATCACAATCTTGAAGAAAAGTTCCCTCATTGACAGTGCTGCCCCTTTCAGATAAAGAGAATTTATTTGCTCTACTTCCTCCCTCTGCATGAATCAGGACAATTATCTACAGAGTGGAGGGGAGAGGAGGAAGAAACTTGTCTGGAGATGGTATTTTGGAGGTGGGGAGTAGAAGATATGCTGTCAGAGCTTTTGCAGCAAATTTGAGAATTATCTTGGCTGAGACATGCTAAATTAGATAGTGCTGAACAAGATGCTTATGACTAAGCAACAAACAACACGCAGAAAAGGATAAAGGTCCCTGCAGTACAATTTAGGTATCTAATATTAAAAAGTAGTCAAAAGCATCCTTAACCACATAAATAGCTTTAAATCTCAAAACTTTACCGAAGTATCTGTAGTTCTTTCACACATTTAAAAACAGAGCCATCTTGAGCATTTGAGGGCCTTTCCCCTCTGCCAAGGGCCATCTAGAATTCACAGTACAAACAAGTTTAATTTGTCACAGGGGATGAATCCAATAAATATAACTGAGTACACTAAATATACCTTGAGTTTAGCACAAAATATAGATGTCTGATACTCATCTTTTCCTTAAAAGTCTTCATGATTAAGCACTTTCTCAGGAATCAAATCTCTCCTTTAGGTGCTAGTACACTAATAATAATAGCATAATAAATATGCAAAGTAGTGTCAAAGCACAGGCTTCCTCTTGATAGGAGGTGCTCATATTGCCATATCTTACATACCTATATCAGCAAAGCCCCTAGCACGAACTGTTGCGAGCACAGTGAGGCTTCAAACTTGCAATTAACTGTACAATCTTATAACAGTATTCTGAGCCTGAAGTTTTGCTTTCATCAGTGATTTCTATTGTCAATGCATACCCTAAAAAAGCAAACCTTTAATAGTTTGTACATACCACTGTAACACTAAGTGAACACCTGCTTGTTTTTTTCTCATGCACTCTGAAATCAAATTTTAAAAGAACATGACTTTTTAGGTATTCTGATTCTTGTGTTGAAAGAAAAGACCACCTCTGATAATGTGATAACCAGTATATTATCATAAGCCCATTATAGTAACCCAAGGCTGGTCAAAAGTTATTTCTCCTCTCATCTTGAACAAAATTAAAATGCTTTCATCTAGTTTCTTACAACACACTTTACAATTATAGATACGTTTTTGGAGAAATCAAAAATCCTCCTCAGAATACCACAATCTTGTGCAGTTCATGTTCCAATTTATCAAGTGCAGTTTGATCTCATTTTACCAAGGTTGTTTCATTTCTCCTTATTTTTATAACTTGTATCATAACCTTTAGAGTACAGACTGATGGGAAAAACCTCACAATCATTTAAGTGTTTCACCAATACATTAGATGTGTAAATGTGTTTTGAGACCCTTTATATAAGAAATATATCAATAAACTGCAGCAAGTTCAGCAGAGAGCCACCAAGACATTCGGGGGGCTGGAGCACATGCCCTGTGAGGAAAGGCTGAGGGAGATGTGTTGGTTCAGCCTGGAGAAGAAATGGCTTTCGAGTCAATTCCCCCAAACAGCAAATCCCAAGGCCCACAGGGAGACAGAGACAGGCTGTTCACAATGGTTTACGATGAAAGGAGAGGACATAACAGACATAACTTGAAATGAGAGGTTTAGACTGGTAAAGGCTTTTTTCCAATGAGGGTGCTCAGGCAGAAGAACAGACTGATCAGAGAAGATATGCAGTCTGTCTCCATCCTCGGAGATTTTCAAAATCTGACTGGATAAAGTCCTGAATCACCCAGATCCAACCTTCAGCTGACCCTGTTTTGAGCAAGAAGTTGGACCAGAGGCTGCCTGAAGTCACTTCCAACCTGATATACACTGCGATCCAATATTCAGATACCACTTCACCAAAAATGTCTGAGTCAACGCTACTGAACAATCTCAAGTGCCTGTGTACGTATGTGTATGTACAGGTGCATGTGCTCATGCAGACGAGCATGTGGAAATCCGCAACAGTCTAGACTGAGCTTATTTGGGAGGGATCTCTGGGGGCATCCCAGGTGAAAAATTACCCGCCCTCACCTTGTCTCCAGACCCAAAAGGCAAGTTTGGATAAGAAGGGTTCTGACAACGGGACCTTTTGCCGATTTCTCTCTCAGTCCTGAGGTGATTAAGATGTGCATGAGAAATATTATGAGATTTGACCTCATCACGTAAGATAGCTGCACCTTTAAGGACATGTTACATAGACAGGGGTACAATACATTTAGTGTTGCCAGGTTGGATGCTTTTATATTGTGACTACTGTGTCACTTATTGCAAGAATTGTGTAACTAGGACTTATTCACTCATTCCCATGAGGCTGGAGTTCTGTAACAGTGGGAGAAAAAAACCCACATTTACTGATGGAAAGCGGTAGTAAGAACCTTGCTGCCTTTTTAAATATGTTTCAAGCATTTTAATCAGTAGAGAGCTCACTCACTGTGACCTCAGTGGATATCAAAGTTTAAAAAACAGAAAGAAAAGCTGAAATGTACTTTCATAAGATCATTTCTAAGCCAGCCTAATGATCTGCAAGTGACCTGTTTCGTGACAGAGAGCATTCAGAGCTCTCAGCACTGACCTGTTCTGCTGGCCTAAATCATCTCAGTTCCAATGGAAGTCAATTGAGTAAGGGTTATACACAGCCCCTCCAATTCTGTCTCAAAATCTGGTGTAATATGAGAATGCCACAGGGGTAAGAACAAGAATTTTATTTTTTAAAGACAAATTGCACTATTTTCTGTTACAGTACGTTGATTGTCTCCTTACAGTAGACTGATTCTGATGTTCTTTATTTTAATTTAATTGAAGAGAGGGCACCTGAAGGAATAGAAATTCAAACACAACCTAGATCATGTAGCTCAGGGAAGCTGTGATCAGCCTTTCATTTTAATATTCTCCAGTCTCACGGGTGCATGCACTTAGTTACACTAAGTTAGTTAGTTAGTAATACATAATATACACATATTATTATACGTAATTTGCAAGATGACCATCACTGTAAACAATTTAAACAATATTTTGTAATTTATGTTTCCCAAAAGCTGTCTTAAAACCTAAAATAGATCTGATAACTTTCAGAAAGAGCAAAAGAAAGGGACGGGAGTGAAACAGAAATACAGTAATTACTATTCAGGATGGAGAATAACAGAGACTATTTTCCTAGCTGTAATCAGTGTGTAATTATGGCCCCACAAACAAAGCAACACATAAAGAAACAGCTAGAAAATAACACCTTGCTTTATGTCATAAATTTGTGGTCTCTTCAGGCTTTTTATCTTCATTGCCTTTATAGACAATTGGAAATCTGTATTTTTTTAATCTGCAGATCTCTTTATCAGTAGCACCATCCACAGGTATATGTTAATGCTGTGGAAAAGCCAGTTTACCAAAAACAGCACCATGCAGAATGCCAAACATAAACATTTATTTATCTATCTACCTATCTATTTATTTTAAATAATGCAAGGCATAAGGACAAAGTGATTCCATTTTGTGCATGAGAAATAATTCAACAGCAAACCAAAAATAAATTAAAAAATCACAAAATTAAATAATAAACATATTTCACAACTTCTTAACATGAAAAAGGCATCCAGTTTTCTTCTGTTATCATTTCAACCTCTTAATGCCTTGACTTTGAGGTAGCCTTGTCAAACAAATAGGGACAGGAACTTCATCAGCAGGTCCCTCAGAATTCCTTTTTCTCCATTGATTTATACATACTACTTGGTTAGGACATTGAAGGAAAACAAGTGAAATCTCAGTGAAACCCAGGTGGTGCTATTCTACATTGATCAGTGGAAGATTTGGCCAATAACACTTGTGGAAAGAGCTGATAGCTGAAAGATTATTTGCTCCTTTGGTGAATAAACCTATTAATTTATCCTTATCAGTTCTCGTCATTATTCAATGTAAAAATAAAACCAAACAAAACATATTCCACTGTTGTGGGCTGACCTTGGCTGGATACCAGGTGCCTACCAAGCTGCTCTATCACTCCCTTCCTCAGCAGAATTGGGTGAGAAGAAAACAAGACGGGGGAAAAACTCATGGATCAAGATAAAGTCAGCTTAATAAAGCAATAACAAAAGTGTCGCTCACAAAAGCGAAGGAAAAAAAAAGATTTTATTCTCTGCTTCCCATCAGCCGGCAATGATCGGCCACTTCCCGGGAAGCAGGGCTTAGGTAAGCATAGCAGTTGCCCTGCAAGACAAAAGTCGTCCATAACAAATGACCCCCCTTCCTCCTCCTTTCTCCTAGCTTTTATATCTGAGCAGAAATCATATGGTATGGAATATTCTATTGGCCACCTTGGGTCAGTTGTCCTGGCTGTGTCCCCTCCCAAAATCTTGCCCACCCTCAGCCTGCTGGTGGGGGCAGGAAGGTTGGAGGGACAGCCTTGGCGCTGTGTGAGCCCTGCTCAGTTGTAGCCAAAACCCTGGTGTGTTATCGCCACCTTTCCACCTACCAGTACAAGGTCAGCACTGTGAGGGCTGTTGTGGGGCTCAAACCAGACCCCATACATGTACATAAAGAGTATTAAAACTGATATTTTGGTGATTGGTTAGACAGGATGTAGTTGGTTTTGTTACACATTTTTCCACCACTGTAAAAAATACTATTCTTAGAAATGCAAAGATACAAAGATACAAATTACATTATAATTTATTGTAGACAGATTCCTTCTCAAAAGAGATCTCATAAGATAAAAATTAAATGTACGTTATATATATACACTCACTGAATGAGTCATATATACTGAATTCTTTGTTTATTTTTTTCTCTTTTTCTTGCCTGGGAGGAATATACACTTTATTAAAGCTTCAGAGTCTATGACCAATACCTTTACTATGTATTTTTTGGTGGAAATTATTTTATAAAACAGATTATCCCATAATAAATCTGTCACAAATCAATGAAGCAGCTTTGCATAGGGAATAATGGCAGAATCTAACCTGTATTTATTTTACATTATTTGTCCTAGAGCTTTCTGAAAATAATCCTTGATATGTTACTTGCTCATAAGAAATGAAAATATTGCTAGCTGTGATATGAGCCAGCATAAGAACTGTCAGTGAGGAAGGGGCAGTTCATACTCAAAATACACATCTGCCAGCATGACATGGAAAATGTATGTGAGTCTCAGGCTGTGCATAAACTACATAATTACTATTACAAAGTGACTAAACAGTGGCATTGCACTGTAGAATTAGATTGCAGTGAATCAGTATAATCTAGGAAACCAGGCAGTCATGACTGAATGTTTGCCATATTTGCAGAAAAATCTTTAAATAGCTATGCTAGGACCTGTGATATGCCAGTGTGAAAAACTAGTTCAAAGCAGCATAGCCAAGAGAAACCAAAATACTCTTGCCAACTGTGTAAGCAAAAATGAATTTTTGATGCCTCTGGGTGGGCCACTTTTGCCACAGAAAGTCAGAAAGAGAAAGACAGAAATCTTGTAGAGCTCTGAAACACTAGGCTTGCTCTCAGCACGGTCACCAAAAGATTAAAAGGATGGGAACAGCATTTGCCATAACCGCAAGCGACTTCCTTCATTTGTCAATTGAAGCCACTGTTTCTTGTCATTCTCAAGGGATCTGGCAGCAACCAGCTTGGCTCTCCAGGCTGCTTGGTGGGGGAGGCACAGCAAAGTCTCCAAACAATAGCTGATTTTACCTAGGTCAAATTTGGTCCTATCTTGCCCTTGCTTCATTTAGGAAGTTTTCAGGTGGAAATGCAAAAACTCCTTTAAGGAAGGCAGCTAAACAGAAACAATGGAGCACCGTGGTTTAAATGTCTGTATTTAAAATACATTCCCACTATGATCTGGAATAACTGCAAGTGAACTTGTAAAATTTGTCTGGTTTCATTGAAACAGTAACAAAGATCTTACAAAGCGATACACAAAATAAATATTATGCAAGGACTTGTACTTAATTAAAGCTCTCCCTGAGTGCTATCAATAAACATACCTTGCTAATCCTTTTTCAAGATTTGACCTCCAAAACTGTTTTCTGAACAACCAGTCTGCAGTAAGCCCATTGTATTGTTCCTCAAGATGAAACCAAAGGCTACATGTGAACAATGTGACAGCAAAGGAGAGCTGTGGTTGAGGAGGTCTTTGAAACACAGATTTAATGTGCAGATGAGAACTATGACAAAAAGATCATAGACACTCCTTAATAGTCCCATCAATCCACTCATGCTCTTATTAGTACGTAACTGTTTTAGTGCATTGGCATCACTGCTGCCATGGGACTGAGATAAGGCTAATTTTTTAATTCAAGCCAGAGTTCTCAATTTCTAACTCAAAAGTAATTACATTTTTCAGTAGGTGGACCTGACCTACTGATATCACCAGAACATTGGTAGCTTTTAATTTCTACACCACTCAGAATCTCCTTCGGCAGCATCACACACACAATGAATAAAACAAATGTCAAGATTCACCTCTTTTGTTTTAAGACTCCACAGTTGATAACTGTTGCTGAAACAACTCAATATTTAACAGAGGGAATATGATGAGGCCTGGGGGTTTTTTAATCCTACTGTCCCTATTAGAATCAAAGCATCTTAAAATTTTATTTCTCTTTGTTCTAGCCTTTTCTTAAAGAAAAATTGTAGTCGTTCTTTAAGGAGCTTAACCTTTTATTCTTTTACATAAAATTTTGTTCCAATTTGTAACAGATTCATCCCAGCATACAACCCCAATAGCAAAAGCTACTGTGGATATCATTATTAGTATTATTAACAATATAAATTGTAGGTTTGTTGTGAATTGTCCCACTGATGCTAGGAAAGCAACACATTATGCAAAGTAACCATTTCTGCTACCAGGAGACACAAACATTTCATCAGGGAAGAGTTTCAGAACAACCCTCTGCTCTACTGCTGTTTAACTGCATTAAGTTCAAGGCCAGCACTATTTTGATTTGAGCCCTTATAATTCATCAGAGCACAGACTCTCAAAAGAGAAAGTCTGTCTAGTCTATCTGTATCATCATAATGACAGTAGAAGCACAAAATAGCCTGTGGCTCTGGGTGAGTTAATTATCTACTTTTTTTTCCCTAAGACACTGTCTTGAAGTACTAACACATTAACCTTGCAGACTGTTCTCTTAGACCTTCTGTACAGCATGAGATTACTACGAGTCTCAACTGGTTCGTGTCAAGTTCCCTTCTCTCCAGGGTTATTCAGGTCACTCCTCATTGCCTGGAAGATTAATTTCCCTCTTAGGGACAGGGTAAGTTTAAGTGTACAAACACATGAATTAAGTGATGGAACATATTCAGACCAGAGAAAAACTAAGTGAGACAAATCTACTGTTTGCCCTAATGAAACCCAAATACTATCAAACAAGATCTTTTTTTTCCCCTAAAATATATATTCATACCTATTCTAAAAGTATATCCAAAATATTTATTTTAATGAAAAGGACTACAACTCTCCAACAATACACTTTGGTTTGCCAATACCATAAATATCATAAAGTTTCGTTTATATACAAATACAATATATTTATATTTATATACAAGGGGTCAGCCTTCCTCTACTGCAGGTTGCCTGTTTTTATGATTTCCTTGTAATCCATTATATGACTATCCATCTTGTAGGATAATGATTCATCAAGCTGTATCAAATGCAAATACAGTAAGATTTAACAGAACATTTTAAATATAATACAAAGATTGAAAAAATAAATATATAATTTCCCAGCTCTGACTACACGTTTACATTTAAGCTTTTTACTTCTGTCTTTGGACAATGGAAATGGATTTAACAAATGTACATCTCAGTTTTTGGCATAAACACTATACTACTGAAAGAAATATCGATTCATTTAACTGGATGTGCTGCCTTGTAGCTTCACGGGAAACAACATGCTTTTTTTTAATTCTTTTCATTCTGAAGGATTGCTTGGGTTTGCCTTTTAGTAGCTACTTACTGATAATAGTCTTGTTAATTAAATCATGATAACACTCAAGTTAATTAAATTGTTACTTTTGTAAGCCAGATATAATGTATTACTATTATAAAATAAGTATCTTTTCTGAGCAGGACAGAGAGAGCCTGCATTCAGCTTCATTTCAGATTCCTCAGCCTTTTGAATCTAAGAGACTATTTCTTGATACCAATGTGGAAATCACTGATAACTTGACTAGCATGTGAGCCAAAAGCTTTTAGATCACTATACAGTCTACAGAATACTGTCCTCCATCAGAAGCCATCATCTTTGACAACCTGTCACAGAAAAATTTCTTCAAGACATCTGACCTTAAGACTCAAAAGAAGAAAATGATAAACCACCAAAAGATATGGACAGTGGTTTACATTATGTCGGAATAAAGATCTTTGCAAATTTTAGAGGTTCTGCTTCCAAGCTCTCACAGCACATATCTGTCATACTCTCAGTTTCTGGGAAATACAATAGAAGTAGTATCACCTTTCAGCAAAATCTAAGGTTTTCAAGTCCGCCAGCGAACTGTCTGGTTATGAATAGCCACATAAGGCCAAATAATCATATAAAGCTGGCTGAAAATTGATCCCAAAGTAGTCTAGTTTTGGAATGAGCAAAACCTGGTTTTTACTAGGAAGAATCTGTGAAAGTCAAATTATGCAAGTCTCAGTCACATCTAAGTACTGCATGAAACCTACAGTGACTTAAACTCTGTCAAGATCACAGCCAGGTTAGTATAGTTCTTCTGTACTGATTCAGACAACATTGCTGGAAATCCCACAGAAACACAGAAGATACACAAAACAGTACTCGCTAACAATTAGCTTCAGGTAATCCCTGTGTGCAACAGGACTTACAGCTTTTAAGGAGCATTCTATTAAAATTGTTTACTTTCCAAGATGCTCATATTACTGCTTTAGGTGAGTTTCTTCTCACTTTTGTTAAGACATTGCACAACTCTTAGCATCCAACTTAATGCTGCTTTTAGGAGGAGACCAATTATGTCCTTTTACGAGGAGATGAATTCAATTATGTCCTTTTACTCTTAGGCAGAATTGAAAGGTTCAGCAGGTGAAACAGAGAACTCCACTTCATTGTACATAGCTCCCTAACCCTAATACCTTGATAATACATTCATCAAATACGAATACATGCATTTGATTGCCATTACAGTATACAGAAGCCTAAGATGCCTGAGCTGCTAGAGTAAGTTTACACAGGTCTGTATCTATATAGCTGGACAGACAGATAGGTACGCACTCACACACAAAACTAGAGTTTCAAAGCAGGAGATGGATTTAATGTATTTGAGGTCACTTAAAAACACCTTCATTCTCTTAATTGATAGCTGAAGGTTCTCAAAAGGGTTTGTTTAAGGAAAATCATATGTATCTGGGGTTTTCCTTAAATAACCCAATGATCAGTGCAGATCAGAAATTTCATCTGAAGGAATTAATTTAACACTTAAGAGCTATGCTGGATTTTTGCTGTCTACAAAGGCATATTGTTAGGGTCTTTAATTTCTCTCTACAGCATTCTAGGCTCAGGTGCTGATTTAATTTTGAAGGTAAAATAATATCTGGCCACATTTATATTAGTAAATGAAACAGGGATGGCTTTCTAGCCTAAGCATTGGGATGCAGTCATCCATACTATTAAAGTTTTAGCCTGGGCTAATAATGTCTGGTCCTGTGGGTACCATATCCTGTTGGGATATAGCTACCCTCTTTTAGGAGCCTAAGAAAGCTGTATCGGTGCGAGCCACCTCACAGCAGCATCTTGACCTGTTGCCAGTCTGCTTTATCTAATCATAACTGCTGCTGTCACGACCTGACCAACCTTCCCTGTATCTACCTTATCCCACCCCAGGGGCACAAAAGCCTTGTTCTGGCCCAGTCCTCAGCCCCAGCAATGCTGTAGAGGTGCCTGGCCCACGTTTGGTGATGGCACTTCCAGGACTGACCTTGGACAGGACATCTGTGCCTGATGATGGCTGTATGGATGGGACCTGCTGTTGCAACCCCTCAGCTCTGCTTGCCCTGCTTGGGGGCTGAGGGACAGTGGCAGCATCAGGGCTGTTCCTGCTGCTCCCCAGCAGCTGATCCCAAGTATGTCCCTAGCAGTCTTCTGAAAAAAATACAATTCTTGTCTACAGGTGGCATAGAAAGAAAAAGTTACCTTCATGATGCTTGTTTTACACCTTCTAAACAAGTCTTCAGTAGAAATTGACTTTCAGAAACTGAGCAGTGATATAATTTCACCTCTTAACTCTGCCCATGCTGAAAGATTTAATTCCTGAGTTTAACTGATTTACTAGCTGTATTTTAGCTTGCCTTTGTATGACACACTTCTAACTATTTCAGTAAAATAAACAGCAAGCCCAGCCATTTACAAGCCTTATTGTCAATAACCCATTCAATCAGCAGGTAGTTCAGCTATTGAATTATTGCTGAAATTTCCTCAGTTTTAATTCCTACAAATCTTCTGATGGTATTTTGGGGGAATATTATTTCTGTAGTCCAAAAAGAAAAAGATAAAAAGAAAGGTGAAATATTTCTCCTAGAGAAATTTCTAGTTATTAAGTGTTAAGAGTAGCATTATTAAAATATATTGACAGGACTCTGTCATCTTTCACTTGGTTCTAAAGTAAAATTTTTCACTCATTAAAACCCAAGAAGCACCCTATTAGATCCTTTAAGACAACCTATTGGTCATAAAATAAGTTGAGTTTAAAAATAATGAGTTTCTGATGTAGGATTAATGCTTGATTATCTTCATGAAGTTGATAATAGTGACTCTTACACAGACTTGCCAGAATTAATGGGCCATTCGGAAGTGACACAGAAAGGGCAGCCATTGCTCAATTATTTCCATTAGAACTTCTCTGTTTAATGATGGAGTGTCATGTGAAGCATGCTATGCTTCACTTTCACTTGAGATTTGGAAAATATGACTGTCAAAAACAAAGTATCATGGTTCTTTCTTATACAACAATGTTAGCTTGTTTTGTCTTTTTTAATGTAGCACATATTTGAGAGATTATGATGGGTACAGGGAAGCAAAAGAATTTGGAATTAAGAGATAAAAACTGAAGCAAAAATACAAACTGTACACAGCAGTATCAATTTCTCTGAACTGATATAAATTTCCTTCTGAATTGATAGTGAATCAAAGTTACAACATAAACAAACGAGTGTTTGGTTTTGTAAGACCAGAACGAGCCAAAAATGCATTGTAGATGTCCACGATACAGGGATAAGTGTATCCCTTCTATCCAATCAAGAAGCTGGATGTGCAGGCTGTTCTTCAGGTGTGAGTGCTTTAAATTCACCCCCATCTTTACTCAACATGGCTATTACACTTATTATTCATTTTACTTCATCTGAAGTTCACAATCAAAAGAAGACACTTAAGGAAACTAATCATACCCTCCCTATTTCGTTACCTGCATAGACTTAGATAGAGTTAAAAGTAATATGAAAAAGCAGTGAAGTGAAGACCAGAAAAAAACAGAGAGTATTCTGAAATACAGTTGCAGCAGTCACCATAAACCCTCCACGGTATCTGACATATCCTCAAAATAGCCCACCTCCCTCCCTCAGTAACAAATTTATTTCAGATTCAATGGTCTAGATTAATCCAGCCATGGTACGCTGAAGGCTCTGATAAATATACAAATACATATATATATATATATATAGAGATATATATATACACACACAGAGCTGAATTCTGTTTCCCTCTGGACACTTCCAGAGGAATAAGGACTTTTAGTGGAAGGACAGTCTCATTAACCTGCCTTTTTACAACAGGTTTCTGTGTAAAGATTCCAGCCCTGTAAAAGTCAATGTAGTTGTAATAGACGGAAGCAAGACGAATGCTAAGTGCATGGCTTTTTAGTGCACTGAATTGCTGAAATTTTGCATTCCTTCCCTTCCTATATTGTATTCTGATCTTGCATGGCTTATTCAGACTGACATAAACTACAACAGGAAGAAGACAATTTAAAAAACCAAGGCTTAAATCCCCAGTAGCTGAGCAACTCTCATAGACTCCTATGGCTGTCTGGGTCTTCCAGAAGCACTGGTCTGGTACAATTAAGAAGTTGCTGTTGTTTTCCTGATGTTTTGGTACTCAGAGAATCAGGAGTAACCTCAAGTGTTCCTTCTGAGTAAGGTGCTGTGAGTACAGTAGCATCCTAAGGATTACGTAGGATGAACCCATAAGCAGCCAGCTGAGCTGAATTTATGGCTGCTTTCTATTGCAGAGCAGTGATGGAGCCTGAGGCAGACAAAAGTTCTAGCAAAAATCTCTAGTGCCATCTATTTAGCTTTGATAGAGGAAGAAAGAAGCTCAGCCACACTTAACTAAATTACACTGAACACTGATAGGTGAATATGCTGTCAAAGTTAAATGAAGTGCTATGCAGAGATAATATTCTCTTTCATTACAAAGACCCAGAGCTAATCAAAACAATTAACTAAGCTATTAACCATACCGAACATACTGACTAGTATTGTTTATTACTCCTCCCAAAAGGATTTCTCATTTTTCTATGATGATGGAAGAAGGAAATACATTATCTTAAGTGCGGCAAGTGAAAATTACGATGATCCTAGAACCATCTCTGAAGAGTGTGTAGGAGAGCCAATAGTACAGGAATTACAGAGACTCGATACGTTGGCACCAAAAGTGTCAGCCTTACACTATTCACAGAGGTGAGCTGTAAAGAAGCTGTGGAGTTAGTCCCCTTCAACATAAAATAATGCAATTTTTTACCCTACTTCTTTAGTCAAATGCTAAGCAAAAGTGCTTTTCTCACTTCTACCTTTAATAGACAGCAAATATCATGTGGTAGTTCTCAGCCTGATTCACAGTAAGAAATTCAGTTAGAAGACCCTATTTCTACCAAATGGCATTGATTATCATCAATTAATTAAAGTTCTGTACGGACCTTAAAATTCTTTAATACACATGCAGCTGTCACGTTCTGTACATTACAGACCCACCTGGGTGTCAAGACTTTTATTTTTGAACGACCTTCAGCATATGCATGATTTGGTGAGGTTGTATAGAGTTCAGCTACCATGTCAGTTGAATGGAAAAAGGCACAACCAGTCAGCTTGTTCACATCTCTGCCACATCAAGACTACACCTGACACTAGTCTGAAGAGGAGGCTTTTTGCATGTTTACTATTCATCTTTTCTTGATCTAATGCAAGACTGGTTTTTTAAGTGAGTACCTCTCCTTAAGGAAGGATTCAATTTCAATTTCATTATTACTATAATGACTATTGTTGTGGTATAATGCTGTAACATTACCTTGTGCTGATTCAAAACCTTAAGTTATTTTGGGCACAAAATGCTGTAAAATGAAAAATACTTTGGCAACACATTAGTGTGATTCTAGGCACCTCGTGAACAGCCCCAAGTTAGCAACCCCAGTCCTCTGTATCTTTTGTTCTCTTTTTTATCAGAGAAAGTAAACATCAAAGATGCTTCAGAAACCAAATTGACACACAGTCCTTCTCCATAAATCACCTCACCCAACTGTCCAAAGCTATGGATTAAAGGAAAAATGTGAAATCACCCCAAAGTGGTATATTTCTGTTGAAGAACCATCAACCTGCTCTGAAATTTCAGTGTGATAGCAAAGTTTTCTCACTCACATAACCTGGTATCTGTACAGCTCCAGGAAGTTTTAGAGAAGCCTCATGACAAGTCATTCTGTTGGGAACTGGATATTCAAATCTCAAAGACAACTTCAAAAATTTCAGCCATCAGCTACAGAGCTATCAAGTACGATTTCAAATGTGTCTGTTCTGCCTTCATGAAGAATGGAAATTGTAGGTTCTGCAACAATGGATGGAAATAAATGTTGAAAAGACTGAGTCACAACAAAGGAGTTGAATTACTAGGTATATTTTTTTTATAAATATGACAAAAGGAAAGAAATCTTGATAACTTACATCATGACTCTAGCCTGCTCCTCCAAGCATTAGTCTATCTGTCATTTCAGTGATAGAGGCACAGCAAGCAATTCACTGTGTCACTTTTATATTAGTATGTAAGATCATAAGTTCAATCATCAAAGTAAAAAGGAACAAAGATAAAAATGAAAAAATCCAAGGTCCAGGAAATGATGGTAATTTGCAGAAAAAAAAATCTAAAGAAAAAAGATGGCTTTGGTTAAATCCTGAAAGCTGCAGTATCTGAAGGTCAAACTAGTAGTGCTGTCACAGATACTATTGGCAATGGGTAACACTAGCACTAATCCAAAGTACTTTACATTTAGAAAAGTAAAATGACTCAAACTTTAAGAAAAAAAAATGAAAAAAAAAAAGTGGGCTCTTTCTGCATTACTGAGTGTGCTGTAACTTTCTGTGGAGTACAAAACTCTATGCCCCCAAAATGAGAAAGTTTGAACAACTTCTGGATTAAAAAAGGGTAAGCATCCTCAGATCAAATCCAGAAGGCATTCTGTTAATATTTAAGACTGTCTCAGTGAAACTGGCAGACCTCTGACAATCCTTTGCCTTTTCTACTCTCTAGTCTATATAAAACAAAATGGTATTTTCCGCACAGATTACACATTGGCACCCAAGATGCACTACTTGAGAACATACTGATGATAGCTAGGTGCACAGAAAAGATCAGTCTGGAGCATTCAGGGAAAAAATCTGCCAGTCAGTTCATCAGTAGAGAGACTGATGGAATGAAGAGAAGCATTAGCAGGATGTTGAAAAGGGGAAGAGAAAAGGACAAAAGAGGGTAGTGACAGACAGACTGCAGCAAAAGTAGTGGAAGAAGAAGGAAGAAATGGAACTGTACTGTGAGGCTGAAGAGCAAACGGAGTAACAACAAGTGTAAAGCTGATAGTGGGAAAAACTCTTGAGTACCATGTTTCCAGATATTGCTTTGGATTTCTGTACTGCTTAAACATTTGAAATTATAGGTTATAAATGTGCATCAGAATTCAGATTATAAGACTGTTGCCATTCTGTTTCATAAACCTAGTTAGAATTGAGGAAAAATACAATGTCCTCTATTAAGAGTGACTCTTCACATCTTAAAACCTTATTTCAACTGTTAATTTCTTATCTTTCAGACAAAAATATTGTTTTGAAGTTCCAGACAACATCAGAACTTAAAACCAGCCCAAAACACTTAGAGTCACATTAAAAAAAAAAAAAAAGCAGCAGCATTTAGGAATCTCAGAAAGTGGGATATCTTTTTGCAAAACCTTAGGTGCCTAGCAGAACAGTAAGCCTTCCTAATATGCCCAAGTTCATACCTAGGAAGAGGAATCCACATGATCTTAAGCCTTTAAAAACAACTCACTTAGAAATCCACAGTAGCTATAAACAGAGTCAGCTGCCAGAAACATCAGTAGCCGATTAAGAAAGGCTGAGTGCGGGAACGAGCAAGAGCTGCCCATTGGCGGCATCTTCCATTTTGATTCATCCTACCTTCATCCTCAAGGTTGAATCTTCTAAAACTGTTCTTCTCTTTCAACACCTGGTGGTGGTGCTGTTGCTCCTTTCTATACAGTAGCTTAATCTTTCCAGGTCTTACCTGGGATGTGAACGACCTCGAATTTATTATCCAGTATACAGAGCTAGAGTATTGTTGCTATATTCTCCCAACTTCTCTGTAGGCTATTAGCTCAGGTATCCCTGTAATTCATAGGTATGTGCTAAACACTTTAAAAATCTGCTGGAAAAGGACAGTCCTTGTTTTGTAAAAATATACAGCTAAAATAAGGAAAAAAAGACAGTAGGATGAGAGCAGAAAGTCAGTGGATTGACCAAAAGTGTTGGAATTGGAGAAAGAAGGCAGACCTCCTGGATCTGAGGCAGTGTCATATCTACTTATTCAGGCAGTTTTTCAGAGAGGAATTTCATTCATATTACTAGTCCTATTTGGTTAGGAGGACTAAACTGGCTCATCGGGGTGACTGTAGAGACCATAAAAATGTAGAGCTGTAAATATGCCCCAACCCACCGTGCATGTGTTTATAAACAGGAATTATTAAGAAGACAAGTGGTTGCTAAATCTGAAATACTCTTGCCAGTAATAAGCACAGCATAGTTTCTGTATTACTTTGCTGATCAGAATTTCCAGCATTTTATAAGACAACCAAATTCTAAGGGATTTGATTTATTGTTTATGATTAGTATCAGGTACATATCACACTAGATTAAAAGCTTTCTTCAAATATAAAAAATAAAGGGTGTAGGCTGAAAAAAACTCAAGCCATAGCAACAAGAAAATTTAAAATGAAAAAATGGCAGAGCTATGCAAATTAGTCCAAATCCTGCTAATTATTTAATCTTATTAAAAAAACCCAAACAAAACAACAAAAAATCCCAAACCGAAAACAACAACAAAGTTCTGATAAGAGAACATATTTAAAAATTCTCATATTTATGAGCTGAAGGGTAGATAATGAAAATGTATGAACAAAAATGAATTAAACATTAGCAAGGGCTTTTTCATAGTTTGCAAATCATCTACATGTCAAAATAGAGCTCTCCTATTAAAGAAAAAAACAAACACAAAAGAGAAAAACATGACTACATCAAGCAGGACCAGATTAATGCTTATGCACTGTAGGTCTGAGATTAGGGCACCAGCTTTTGGAATAACATAATGAGATCAGAATTCCAACTTTCATTAAGAAAAACATGCTTCTCATCCCGCAGTAGGCGGGAGAAAGGAACAGAGAAAGGGGAGAGCTTAAAAACAGAAATGAGTAGTAATTAATGTCCATGTCTGCAGATAATTCCAATGGATTTAAACTGTAGCGCTGAAATAAGTCATTACAGAAAGAGAACAATCACACTCAAAACAAGGGAAGCAAGCAAAGGTGAAGATGAGTTTTGGTGTTGTCCTATTTTATCTAACACCCTGGATTCTGTTCAATTGTTGCTGACTTGGGTACCATACAGCATATCACATCTGCCTTCTTTCTGTTTCTAAATAAGAAATGCTCTTAGAAATGCTATGCCGAGTAATCTTGCTTTTGAAGCACACACACACACAGAGCTCTTTTTCTTTGCTGGCACACATTTACTGTCTTCACAACCTAGACAGTCTTTAAGTTTAATGAAATCAGGTTCAGGCAGGGTGAAGGAAAAATAAAAACTGGGGGGTAGGTGCAGAAAAAAAGCCTATGTAGCTAAAGGAAATACAACCAGAAAAAATAATGACTAGTAAGAGGAGAAAATTGTAATTATCATAGTTTTCAAAACATTCAATTTTGAGAGAAAAGATCAAGCAGCAAATGTGAGAGTAGCGTCATGAGCAAGTATAGGCACTGTGGTGATGTGAATGGAACAGCTATGTGTCTATACAATTGCATCTACATTACCTGAGCACAAATTTAAGCTTTGGATGTGGCAGTGTTAATTTGAAGAAAGGAACTGCATCCCTCTCTATTAGTCACACTCATAAATCCATGCCTGTGCAGTGACATCCTTCCTTGTTCTGAACATCAAGCACAGAAAAACATTTCATTTGACATCCCAGCAACTATATGTCTGCATCAGGACAACTCTTTCCTAAACTGAACTGGGCTAAGACAACCCTTCTCTGCTACTACTTGCAAAATTTGCACTATCATTTCATTATTTATTTTTTCTTTTTTCACCTAGATAAAGTGCCTAAAAAGAATAAGAAAATATAAATAGAAATTAAATAGTCATTGATGCTGTTTCCAAGCACTTTCTCATTTGTCACCAAAATAAACATTGCATCTGTAATGCCAAAAGTACTCATAGGCAATCTGCTTCTGAATTTCAGACAAACAAAAAAAGAAATTAACATTGTCCATTCCTAAAGTTTGTCATTCTTCTGATTTCACTCATTTGATTGTGATTATTACAGTATGGTTCACCTATAGATGCAGGTACCTAAATGTCTTGAATGTAGATGTATCCATGTGTGTGAGATTTCTTATTCCCCTTGAGGTCATGGGAGAGCCAATCAATCAAGTCAATAGAGTCTAATAATCTTCCCAGATCACTCTAAATAAGACACCTGCGTTCAGGAAGCTGAATAGACCTCCAGGATTTTGATTATGTCTGTTGACTATGAAGAACATCTACATTTAGGTGTCTGAATTTGGAACTGAATTCCACTTCTGGGGCATGATTCAGTTGTCCCCATATAGGAATAGTGGCTCCAGCTGCACTCCAGAAGGGCACATGTCACTCCAGCCAGTCACGTACAGACTTGTTGGATATTGAGCATCTCAAATTAATTAAATGTGAATAACTTAATCAATTTACAAGTGCCAAAACCAGATGCTTGCTCTATCTATTTTTGCGAGGATTTGTAAAACATATGACTTTGGCTCCATAAGTTTGTTTAGACATTTCAAACCTGGCCATGCATCCTGGGCTTTATTCAGGTTGTTGGATAAATATAAATCTTGATCTCACTGACCTCATCCTGATATCACTTGAAAAGTTATGCAGGGTTGTCAGAGAAACTGTCTCTACTATATATATGGGATGCAAAGAAACTACTGTGTGAATGTATTTCTCACAGTCTACCTAAACAGCCTTTTACTGTCTGGAGAGTTTGAATTGTAGGGATTATTCCACTTTCTATCAGAAATACTTCAGCTGAAACTTTCTAGGATTGCATTTGCCTTTTTCAAAGCCCCATCATAATTAGTAGTTCACAACCATTATTTGACGGAATACTAAAAACAACCTTCCATCTCTGTTTCTTCATGTGATGAATTCTCCCTCTACAGTATATTTTCTTCTTAGCTTTTTATTAACAGTCCCTAATAATTCTTATTTCAGCTCTATTTCTCCATTCCTCAGGAACTTTTTTTTTTAGTATCGGTGCTAATCTTTCTACAGATTGGTAATGTCTCACAGGTGTGTTTCAACAGATCAGTTTCTTGACTAAAATCTTCATTTCTTTGCCCTAGCCACTGATAAAATAGGATGGGTCATAGGGCAAGTGTTTGAGAAATCGTGTTAGTCGCTTACCTGCGCTCTGCTTTGAATACAATGGCATTTCCCCCTGCATTAGCCAGTTGTATTAGTCTTATAGTAGCTTGATAGTTACATTTTTTACAGCTCTTACTAATACTAATATTTTCCATTTCAAACTCATGATGTTTCCTTTAGCACTGTATTAAAACTTACACTGCTAACTGCAGGGATGAGATCAGCAACATTTTCTAGTTTTAGGGAAAAAAAACCCAAAACAAAACACTGAATCATAACTTCATTTTCACATGTTTAGGTAAAACACCCATACGAAAATACACCTCCTTCCCCTAAAGCAAAGCTTCAGCATATCTGTAGTCTAATTGAATCTGAGACAACTTCAGGCTACATTTGAGCATAATATTCCAAAGCATCTTCTGCTGCTGGCTGTGCCTATCATCCCAGTGTTTAATTAGTCTTAAGCTACACAGCACTCAATGCACACCGAAGTCCCACACAAAGAGTTTTCTGCTTATCTCACGATCAGGACCCAATCTCAGAGATGTAGTCAAAATTCATCAATGGGCTTCATATATCACCTAACCAGGAATATGGTGACACTCCTCTTAATCCAGCAACCAATCATTTAAAGAATTTACTCATTTCTCAGGATATTTATGGGTGTGACTGGTGATTCTGTTTTTTCTCTTTGAGAAACACTACAATAGGCAGGGAGGAGGAAGGGGTCACAGTAAATACTGGTATTTGCCATCGTGGTACTGACAGCACCTGCTGAGAGTTTTGACCTCTCAGTCCACCTTGTTAGAGCTCTTCCATCATCTTGAACAAACCAATCAAATGTAATCCAAGCAAGAGACAGGCAATGATTTCACTGTAATTGTTCACTGGGCACTTCATTTGCTTCTGCCAACCCTGGTTTTATGCACTGTTCTCTTCCTTTATAGTGTTTACCTAGTCTAGGTCTGTGTCCTGGTTTCAGCTGAGACAGAGTTAATTTTCTTTTTAGTAGCTAGTGCAGGGCTGTGTTTTGGATTTGGTGTGAGAAAAAAGTTGATGGCACACTGATGGTTTTGGTTGTTGCTGGGTGATGTTTATGCTAAGTCAAGGACCTTCGAGTTTCTCGGGCTCTGCCAGCGAGAGGGCTGGAGGGGCACGGGAGATTGGGAGGGGGCACAGCCAGGACAGGTGACCCAAACTAGCCAAAAGGATATTCCATACCATATGACATCATGTTCAGTATATAAGCTGGGGGAAAAAGGAGGAAGGGGGCGGGGGAGGACACACATTTGACATTGTGGCATTTGCCTTCCCAAGTAACCGTTACGCGTGATGGAGCCCTGCTGGCCTGGGGATGGCCGAACACCTGCCTGTCGATGGGAAGTGGTGAATGAATTCCTTGTTTTGCTTTGTTTGCATGCACCGCTTTTGCTTTACCTCCTAAACTGTCTTTCTCTCAACCCACAAGTGTAGAGAAATTGTAGAGGGTTAATTAACATTGATTGTATACAGTTGCTTCTGGGGCAATGGGTTGGCTGAGGTGGCTAATGTACAGCTGTGGCTTGTTTGGGCTAAGTAGTTAAATAGCTCTGAGGATTGTGGGAAGTGGAGGCTAGATGGAGGAGGAGCAGCAGTGTGGTCTGGCTTCTGGAGGAAAGAATTACAGCTCAGGACGGTGAAGGGCTGGTTACAACCTACTGGCAAAGCGAGTGCTGCAACACACAAGTTCTCTCACTTTTACTTTTCCGATCCTCCCTCCCATCCCGCTGGCAGGGGGAGTGAGCAAATGGCTGTGTGGGGCTTGGTTGCCAGCTGGGGTTAAACCACAACAGTCTGGCCAAAGAACATATCTTAATATAGGTGTTTAAATGTCTTTAAATAATCTATAAAGTACTGTATATATGTCTAGGGCCCTGGTGCCATGTTAACAGATTACAAGGAAGTTATATGACAGAGAAGACTATAAATTTATGTCTCTCTGATTTCAGAATTTTGCTTGGGCTTAAGCAACTGGCAAACATTTTACAGACTGATAACTTTTCTTTTGTTCAGCCAGCATTATATCAAATCTTTGAAGTTAATGATGTGACAATGATATTTGTCCTTTAAATTATTACTCAGATAAGAAGTGACATATTAAGCAAATTAGTATTACTAGAAATTTTCTTGAGTTTAATATTCAGAGTTTTGCACCTTTCTTTTTCCTGTCTCCAAAGTCACAATACAAAAAGTAGAAGTTGAGAAAGGAAAAAACCTTTTAGAAGTTAGTTTACAAAAATAGAAGATTGGTGAATTCTGAAACAACCAAAGAAAAATCAACTCTTTTGGATGACATTTCTGCTAATTTCTAGTTTTACATGTCAGAGAAAGAAACAAAACATGAAATTTTGAAGGATCACTGCTTTTGGTTTTTGCAGAGCTGTCTTTTGGGGAAAACATGCTTTACCAGTCTGGTTCCTCTGCCAAGCATTCCTCAGACAATTCAAATTAATGAATGAAACTCTATTACACAGGACTAAACTAAAGTAATGATACAGCTACGGGAAAAGTCCAAAGAAGAAGTAAACTTTAAGCTGTTTCCAAACAATGTGTTATGATTACAACTGTATTAATATTTTAGGACTTGATTCACAAAGGGGAAGTCATGTTTGACCAACCTGATAACCCTCTGTGATGAAATGACTGACTTGATAGACAAGGGGAGGAGAGCAGTAGATATCATTTACCTGGGCTTCAGTAAGGCTTTCAACACTGTCTGGCATTAGATTCTTATAGAGAAGCTGGTGTATAAACTGGATGAGCAGACAATGAGGTGGATTGAAAACTGCCTGAACAGCTGAGCTCAGAGGATGGTGATCAGTGGTATGAAATCTAGTTGGAGTCCAGTAACTAGTGGTATACCCCAGAGGTGAATACTGGATCGAACACTGTTCAATATCTTCATTAATGATCTGGCTGATGGGGCAGAGTGTACCCTCAGCAAGTTTGCTGGTAACACAAAAGTAGGAGGAGTGGCTGATTCAGCCAGGGGCCTGTGCTGCCATCCAGAGGGACCATGTCAGGCTGTGGAAATGGCTGGCAGGAATGCCATGAAGTTCAACAAAAGGAGTGCAAAGTCCTGCACCTCAGGAGGAACACTCCCATGCACCAGGGAGTGCATGAGCCGTGAGTTAAAAAAAAAAAAACACAAAAAAACAGAACACTGAAAAAAGCATTTTCTTCACCAAAGGCATCTGTGTTTGAAGAACTCCAACATCCCCTTCCCCCAAATCAGGCAAAACAGTGATGCAGG
This sequence comes from Ibycter americanus, assembly GCA_035590275.1. Classification (NCBI taxonomy): domain Eukaryota; kingdom Metazoa; phylum Chordata; class Aves; order Falconiformes; family Falconidae; genus Ibycter; species Ibycter americanus. Next base: position 21,278,463 of record JAVJGI010000060.1, read on the forward strand.
CAACTCTGTAGTTGAAAACCAACATCAAATTTATAAATCAGATTCTGTGATCTAAGACCCCACATTTACAGGGAACTTAAATCAGTGACCCATAAGACCTCTTCTAAAGCTTTTCTCTTACATGGATATTTTTTCTGATTGTTATGAGTAATTGAGGATTGCTGCAATCCCACAGAACAGGAACTGTCATAATGTAATGTCATTGCCTTTTATGTATATTTTTATATTTCTACGTAGAAAAAACATCATGGTTTTTTTGTAACAAAGGAAATTGTGATGAAAAATACCTTTGCAGTAATTATCCATAAAGTTTCTGACTTATAAAACCAGAAAAGTCCAACATCAGGCCTCAATGCACAAGAAAGTGCATGGAACAGCCTATTTTAAAGTATAATTTTCTATCAGTGTGCTTTTCTAATTCTTTTGTTCTAGCTAGGCTTGCCAAGCCTTTCCAATATTTTTTTTTTCCCCATGGATTATTCACTGTGTGAAATCAGTGCCTGATTTCCAAAGAAAATTAGGAATGATATCAGGCAACAGTAGCAATACAATCATATTTTAGTAGTTTGATTAAGGTACCTCAACAGAATTTCAGTTCAATTGCCTCATTTTCTTGCAATCATGTATGAGCCTTGTGAGTTCTATAGTCTCTCCCATGATGTGCTGTGGCCATAGAACTGACATGATATGCAGACCTTGCTTATTCAGCTGAGAAGATCATGATATTGTCCCATTAGAAACCATATCAGTCTTGGTATTGCGTAAGATACACTGTTCTGTCAGTAGAAAAGGATGGGAGCAACAGGCAACTAGAAATGTATTCCCCTAGAGAAGTGTAACAGCAACCCCAAAGCAAAATATTTCTGGATTTCAACACAATATCATCCTTTCCTCACACACTCTTGCCTGAAGCCACTTTGGATATTTTGTTGATTGGAACAACACTAATCCACGGTACTCGTTCACCTCTGCCTGCCCTCTCCCCCTTCTTACAGGCAGGCACTAGCAAGAGCTGAGATCCTACTCACAAGCAGAACTGGGAGCTGGCAGCAGACTGCTGTAATGTCTGGAGTCAGGAAAATGCTCCCGGCTGCAATCTCTGTTTGCAAATGCACACACACAAATGATTTGCATGGTCCGGGGAACACACACACAATGGTTCGTGAAACCTCTTATCTAGAAAAATGAAAGTATTAAGGAGACTCTAATAAGCATCTCACAGTACTCATTCACAGTGTTGTGTTTACTTCTTCAGACATAGGTGCTCAGCATTGCACCAAAATCTTATTTTCCTGCTGACCTGAGATGGAACAACAGGCTTCCCACACAAACATTGATAAACTGTGAAGGATTCCTCATAGTCTTAAGATGATAGACACACATTTAAAACCTTATCAAACAATGCATTCAGTCATCAGTAGTAACTCACAACAGCTGAAGAATAGACCTCTGACTCCTCAATGGGGCCGAAGCTGCAGAGAGCAGCAGCATTCATCACAAATTCATTCACAGTGAAGCTAATTTTTTCCACAGAATGCCTTGGACACAAAGGTTAGGTGTGCCCCTTCCAGTACGAGTTGCCATTCTCACTAGTGTCGACTCTTCTATCAGAAAAGGCAAGTCATCTCATTCTACTAAAGACAATTACTTCAAATTTGTTGCTAAATGATTTCTGGTAAAACCAAGGTGATGAGCTATTGAACACTCAGTTCATTAGCTGTCATCCAGCTTGACATTTCCACCTTTCAAGGAATATTGCAGAAAAGTCAAAGTTACACAGGGCTGTACTTCCAAAGCTGCAGTGATAGCCATAGTATCTTAAAGAAAAGGGACCATGAAGGCTATCGCTAATGGGATGTGGAAGGTTACAGCAACCCCTAAGCAGATAAAAGTGTTTGAAAATGGTTACTTCATGTGCCCTTTAGACACACAGTTCCAGAAGGAACCAACATTAATAAAACAGAATAAGAACATAACAGAATGTAATAACAGAACATCATAATGAAATAAGAATATAATATTCTGGAGACAGAATAAGAAAAAAAAAATGTTGGCACACACAACTGAAACTTTTAAAGTCATCCTATGTAAATGTTATACTCTATATCCATGTGAAAGACAGTTAAAATGTATATAAAATAGATGAAATTAAAAGAGTGCTTATTAATTGAACACGAACACCTTCATGGCAAAATCCTCATACCAATATACATGCAAAGAAAATAATCACTATTCTATAATACATTCTATATGTTATGTTACAATTGTCCTTTAATTACTGTTTGCTTTACCTACTTAAGTCCTTAAGCCATCTGGTATTTGAATCACCTTCTGCAAGGGCTTATCCAATGGATTCCTGGCTTAGGTATCCTCTTTAAAAATTGAAGATAACTTTCTGTTTTTCTCCTGGCCTTTCAGTTGAACAAGCTAAATATAAAGATTTTTATTTTTTTTTCATTTTCTGTTATTATTTGTTTCTTTCAAGATTTCTCTTCCCTCTACGCTCCCACTTTTTATTCATGGATTTTAAAATTAATGCTTTCTTGGCCTATTTAGAAAACAAAAAATCTACTCTTAAATGCCCTAAAATCTACACGTTCTTTAAAACTTTTCCAGTTTTCTTCCAGAAGACAGGTACATAATGTTTGTCAGTACCTGCTGAAGTGTTAAATGCATCTATTGCTTCCAGTCATCGTGTCTGCCACAGTACTTTTGAAGTCCAGTCGCCATCTGTATGTGACATGACAGGGACGACACTTGTATCAATTTATTGAAAGAAATGTATGATGCCTGTGATTCACTCCCTGGGTCAGAAATTGTCTTCTTGTGTGTATTGTTTGTAGTGACCCACTTAGAGAAACTCCTCTCCGTTAGCATCATTAGACATCAAACTGACTCCCACAACTTTGTGAAAAAATATTCCCAGCTCCCGAGACTCCTCAGAAACCACATTTAGAGCAAGCCTGCATGCTGCTGCACTCCGAAACTTGTGTTGTTCCTTGAGCAGGAAAGTGCTTAGTGTTAAAGATTATTTCTATAACTAGATATAGTAAAGCTTTCATTTAGCAAACTGTTAGATACTTCATTAAGAATAAGAAATTATATTTTTTCAATAGTAAATATAAAATATTTAAGGTAGTCTCAGGACTTGTCAGCTGACTCTGTTTTGCTCCTAGTTATTAACCGGTGCATCCCTCTCAGTGATGAGAGTTTGGGAACAATTCTACCACCTACTCCTGAAATTCTGCTTCCGTAAGCTAATTCCTTCCTTGACCACTGTACGACTTTAGTGTCTTATTGAGGAAGATAAACCTGCTGCCTTCATCCCACGTCTGCTCAGAACAGACCCCTCTGCAAGCAAACCATCTTTTGTCAGAAATACTCTCCCTTCTTTGACTTCCAACCCGCTTGGTTTGCTTATCAGCAGAACCAGCAGTCAAGATTTATGTAAAAATTAGTTGTGAGGGACAAGGTTTGGTGAAATCTCCTTGGTCTACATTGAGTACTCAGCTGCTGCCTTCACCTTATATGAACCAACTCCTCTACAACTAGCATCTAAGCTACTTATACTGGGCAATGGAAAGGGGCAAGAGTGTAAGAACTGCTTGTTAAGTTTAGGCATCTAAGTTACATTCACAGGATTTTCAAATCCAAATACTCTTGTCATTAAAAGAATAAAGAACTTTGGCATTTATTTAAAGCAGACTAATTTGCTAGGCACTTAATATTTCAGTACAGTTAATTGCATATATTAAGCGGAGATAGTTCCAATCTCAATTGCTCACCTCCTTCCCTTTGGAGATGGATTACAAAAATGCCGATTCTATAAACACAACATTCCTCTCACTTGCACTGTTGATGAGGTTTCTGCTTCCTTTTTGTAAACAACTTTGAATTTATCTATCTACTACTTAATTTTGAACATACTGCCTGTGTCAGACTCCTTTGCAAGGAGGATCATTTTCAGTATAGTGGGACCAAGTGACATGCCTGTTATTAGATTCATACATTTGAATTCACTGTGACATCTTCAAAGAGTCAGCACATGAAACGCTAGCAGTGCAAATGACAGATTTGGGACCCAACATTTTCTTCTCTTCCTCAAATTTTGTGAACATTGCAGGTCTTGCACTGAGATTTCAGGAGTTGTAAGATGATTATTTTTTTTCTTATTCTAAAGTAATTTATTTTTGAATCATTGTTGATGGATCTGTGATCTAAACCACATTTGTAGGTTTTTCACAGGGATGACAGGTCAGTGATTTCCTCTGGCATTAAAAGGTGGCCATTATCTTTTACAGTTTAGCCATTTTCAAGATTCACAGTCTGCATTCATCTAATTCAAACAACAGGCACATATCAATGAGAATCTCTAAACATTTCTGCATTCCTGCTAAGATCTTTTTATGTGACTTTGCATACAGTTAAGTTTATTCCTATCCTTATAAAAGCCTGATGGTTATACTTCTGCATAGTAACACCAAAATAAATACTAAGAGTCATAAAGATTTCTTTTATTTCTTTAGGCAGTGCACTAAAGCAGCACAGAAGAGGCTAACAGGTTCTGCAAAGCCACTGCTTTTTGCCCTTGTGCAAGTGAGCAGGACAGGATAGAGAGTGACTGAAAAATTATTGTGACAGGCCCTCAGCTGGCCATAACTCTGAAGTTGGAACCGTTGTACTCTTCCCTTAAAAGTGGCCAGACTAAAGACACTAAAATGGTTTGCAGCATCAATGATTTATTAAAACACACACTAAAACAAGTGACTTTTACATGTCCACCTAAGTGTAATATGGTGAGACAGACTAAAATAAAAGGGTTTGCAAACAAATCTTTCCCTATTCACTGTACCTCACAGAGTAAGTCCTTCCCTTCTTGTTTTCTAAGTGAGCAATTTTTAGCAGCTTCCTGGATTCCAAAAAATTGACTATGGTCTGCTCAGGATCTGCATCAAGATCCCCTTTCCTGCAGGGAGGTTTCTGCAAGGCCCTCTGCAGATTTTCTGCCAGCTCCATGCTCCCCCCAGGAATCTCCCAGCCTGTACTTGTGCGGCAGCATCCCCACCTCATGGCATTTATCACTCCCCATCTGTCCTGCCTCATGCACCAGAATCCTCTCCTTCATAACCATGCTCAGTTGTCACCAGGGAAAGAAGCAATTTTCCCCCTTTCTTGCTGGTACTATGGTACCAGTACTGTAGCAGCCTGAGCATTGCCAACAGGCAGCCTTCTTGCCTGCTGCTCAGCCATATTCTTTTTTTAAAAAAAATGGCGCATGTACACATACAATAGTGTGAGTGATATATGGTACAACAGGTGCCACTTATCACAGTTATTTCCAGTGACTGATCTGGCCTGCGTGCGATTACTACACAGTTGCATGACAAGCTATCATACTTATTATTTTGAAAATCAATGTCACTGACTACTTCGGGGGGGAGGAGGGGACAGCCACATTAAGACTGACCACAGGAACCCAGCCACAGCAGCAGTCTTGTCCAAAGAGCAATTACCTGTTCTATTTAAGTTTCCAAGGGCACTGCAGGGCAAACTAGGCTGGAAATCCCTGTTTCTCTGAGGCAAGAGGGACACTGTTCTTCAAATGATTTGATCAACACTTTTCTGTTACAAGACAATGACTCTGGGCAGCCTCTGAGTTGGACTCAGAACAGAACTTGGACCAGAAGGTCCTCTTTGCAAGGACATGAGAACCTGATTTGCCCATGCAAATAAAAGTGCTTCGCTTTGCAAGCACCAGGAGATGCTCTCTCACTAAGAGGCAAGGTGCTGTCTGTCACTGCTATCTTCACTCCCAAAGAAGCAGGGTTTCTCTTGACTCAGAAACTTATGAAGGTACTGGGGGATCTGGGGACCTGTCACTTGAAGCATTGCATATATCAACATGCTGGAGATGCCATGAGAAATTTAAACCAGCTGCAGTTTTTTTTCCAAAGTAGCCAAAAGAGAGCAACAAAGATTGTGACCTACAACACCTCTCTCTCCCTAACTGCACCAGAGCAGTCCAAGAACAGGTCATCCATTACTGCTGGCTCCCCTGCAAAGGAGGTGAGGAAGACAATGACATTATTGGAATGTGCTAGGCTGATGTAAAAAATTAGTTGTATTTACTTCCCTCTTAAACCAATTGATATTTTGTGCTGAAGGTTATTTTGCTGGGCATTATCTTAAGGAGACGATGGCTTTTTACAATTGCTTTGAATTTAAATACTTGTTTTATGATGAGAACTTTTATCATTTAAAAAATAGCTTTACTTGCTTTTTTTAAACCCAGTTACATTTTTTCCCCTTAAGCTACTTGACTTTTTTGTGCTCCTATATGGCTGTAGAAAATACTATTATTTTTGGAAAGGTTGTTTTTTATATTCTTTCTTTATTACTTACCCTAGTCTCTTAATCTTTTTTTGGATATGTTTGGGTGTTCTTTTCATCTGGAAGTTTATTTATTATTTTTTTTCCCTGTACAATATGTTCTGTACTTCCAGACCTGTTAGATGTTAATTTTACTTAATTATCTCTCTTTAAAATTTCACCCTCCTAAAATTATCCCTCCTTAAAATTTGCTACTATATGTTGCAGACTCTGGGCTTTTTAGAAAATACATCAAAAATATTCATCACTGCCTCCCTTTCTCTCTCAAAATCAAATTGCCCTTAAAAAAAAAAAGAAAAAGATGACTTAGTATTTCATTTATAATTGGAAGAGAATAAAGGACATTTAATAATGTGCTAGTAGATAGACATATTTTTAATTAAATTGTAATAATGGTAAAAACCACAGTATTTTCATAGTATAGATGAAATTGCAAATCTTATTTATGTATCAGTTGCCAGATTAACTGAGCACTTCCAGAATAATCTTAAAATTTTAATGTAAAGGGTATATTTCATTTTAGTGAATATTTGTATATGAGAAGATTAAGACAACTGATCTATCATGAAAATGAAGCTTTGTGTTTGCAGCCCAGAGATTGTCAGTGTAGTTGTCATAGGTGACATTTGCACAAGTATAGGTGTCCCACATAAAGGCCCCCATACCTTCTAGCTATTTACCTTCTAAATTTCCATGGAGCTATAAAGGTGGTGTCCAGGCATCAGTTTAGCTTTGTGCTGCAGCCTGGCATACTGGCTACACCAGCAGGGTCTCGCCCTGGGGGGTCCCACCCTGCACACCCAGATGTCTATGACAGGAGCAGGTATGAGACACAAGAGGTTGCAGCAACCTGGCCTATTTTTTTCCTGATACAAATTGACACCTGGCAAGTGAAACACAGTATTTTTGAGATAGAAACATGTCTGCAGTCCTGTCCCTGGTACCTGCCCTTGCAATAGTTTGTGGCATAAGGATGGATTACACTCAAGATTTTACTAGAAACCGTAAATTGCATCTGTCCTGAACATGTATTCCTTGTTTGACAGCTGTGTAAAGCACCTCCAGATAACGATTTTTGTTAGATTTCTGGAAGTATTTGTCTTTCTCTGTAAGACATAAAGGCATCTAGACAGAATGATTCTGCTCACTTTGGGCAGATTGCTAGCTTTAACTTCAGACCCATTCACACTATCATTATGTACATTTTGAGTCACTCAGAGGTTTAGGTCCTTAAAGTCCACCTAAAGACACTGCTTAGAAGGTCTTGCTCACAGTCTCTAATATTTCATGAAAATCAGAGTTATTAAAATTCTCCACCTTCCTGTTATTCACAATTTTCACTATTCGTAACAACTTTTAAAATGGAACATGAACCCAGAATGAACCATGGACTTCCAAATGCCAAAAATGATACTCTCTATTCTAAAGGCAAAACATCTTGTTTCTTAAAGGTCTCAAGCCCTAAGTATTTCCTATCAATAGCATTTAGTTCAACCTGGAGTTGAAATTATAAATTCCATTCATGGGTCACCATTTATAATTGTCTTCTCTCTCAGATCTTATCCATCAGACAAAACAGCTATAACAGACTTTACAAAAGGCTTTCTTTTTCCTGGTTTTGCACATAAATAATGTGTTTGCATTTACTTCAGATACAAATGGTGCCACCTGCTCCTCTTCGTACCCTGACATTTGATGTTAATTAGATGGACCTGCATTATCAATAGCAAAGTAATACAGCGCTGCAGCAGGCACGGTTACCATGGATCCTAATGCACTCAGCATTCCACAGGAAATTTAGCAAAGCATAAGAAATAAATCTATTCCTGTGTGAACCTGCACCAGTTCTGTGACACTATTAAAGTACATCCTCAAAGTCTGCTAAATCCAAGGGTAAATACCATTATTATTTCTAAACTTTTATTAATGCATTTTACCACTGAGTCACCATGTAGGTGAAACAAAATTGCAAGTCGATTTTAAACACCCTGACAGCAATAATGGAAACAAGTCATGCATTCAAACTGTAAAGGAGAATGAGTCTCAACTGGGGATCAGTTGCCACAAAAAAAGACTACTGGCGTCTGTAAGTGAGAATAGTCAAAACAATTCATGCTCATAGGACTGGCACACTGAATAGTTGCTGTGAAAGCTCACGCTATTTGTTCCTTTTCAAGTCTACCTGAATGAACCTAATTATTATACTCTGATTATAACACCTAACAAACACAGGCTAATCCAAAAGTTGCTTCTACAGGGTGATTTGACATAGTTCAATAAACTCTACAGATTAAATTAAGTGAGAAGGAGGAATGGATTATGGTGAGAGCAGGAGGTAAAGAAAAGAAACTAATAACAGAGAAATAAAACCATTAAATAAGAAGACAATATAAAAATAAAATTATTTCCTTTCTCCCTTCCTTACAGTAAAATGCATATAACACTAATTCTTCCCATCTGTTCCAGGGTCCAACCACTCCGTATTTTACAGTTGAGATAAATTAACATTTTCTGCTTCAGGCATCAGCCTTAGACATTGTTTGGGGTTCCTCCTTTGTTGTCAGAATTATTTGCATTTCTGCCTTGTACACATCTTTGAGTGTCACAGAGCCAGGCTTCTATGAGCTTTAAGATTCTTTCAGAGTTGTACCCAACCTCTCACATCTCAACGGAAAAGTTCAGCACAGCACCTGAGTTATAAATTGCACATTCTGTGTTCTCTGAATGGGCTTTTTTAACAAACCACCAAAGGCAAGTCTGAAACATTGTCTTCCCACTGCAATTAGAATGATTTGCTGTAGCATGGAGCCAACACACTGCAATCAATGGAAAATCACAGAGAGATCCACTACCCAAAGCTGAAAGCATCACAGGACAATGCTAGGAAGCATGCGGTATGATATACAACCTCACCAGGCTCAGGCTGATACCTCCGTGCGGGTCCTCTAGGTTTCCTCACAACTAAATTCTAATTAAAATATTTAACCTTTAAAAGATGAAATTCATTTGAGAATCACCTCCTTAAGCTCAGTTTATGTAAGTGACAGAGCCCAAGGGAAGTAGAAAAAGACAAGCCAGACAGCATCTACAGGGATAAAAGTTTTTTATGGGGTAGCACAGCTCTACTGACCAGGAGGCTACAATTAATAAAACACTGCATGCAACAGATAAGTAATCAATACATGATTTGGGGCAGGAGAGAAGTAACATTTGCTCTCCTTTTTTTTCCTCTCTTTTTTGGCAGGTACAAATGGACAATGGACCTAGGTTTGTATAGCATAGTTCTATTCTACAAGCAATCACATTAAGAATCAAAATCACACCCTAAAATACTACCAATCTGTCTACATTTGAATTCGCAATAAGTTTTTAATTGTGGGGAAATCTCTGTATCTAAATTTTCAATAACTTGAAGCTGCAGTGAAACTGCAGTATGTATATGAATACAACGCACACTTGTGAAACAGTAAATCTCAAACTGTGCACATGGCTTAACAAAAAGTAAAATATCCACTGATCTGACTGGAGATTTTGCTTTGCCTGGGACCCTGAAGACTGTTCAGCCATCACAGTCGCTAGATGCTTCCCCTCCACCAGAGTCTGCTAACTGACATAATTTCACAGCTGGGATGAAATCTGTGTCCCCATAGTTGAGTGCATTCTTACCTTGGGTGGCTCATGAATAACCAAGAATTTGTCTGTTGTACGGCATGAATTTTGAAGAGGGAAGAGCAAGCTGCTCTAATGCCTGGCCAAGAAAAGTTTATCCGACAGTAGGAGGGGTTTGCTTTTTCTAAATGTCAGAACAATACAATAGTCCCCACAAATAAGAAAGAACATTAAGAAATCTGAACAAGAAAAGCTTGTGTTACAGATAAGATTTCCACAGTTATCAAGGTACTTTGAATTAAAAAGAAATAAAGAAAACCACAGCTTTCTTGACCAATAACTTGTTGTGAACCACATCTACTTCATTTCTAATATAATTATACTGTCAAAACTTGGTCTTTCAAAAAAGCTGAGTCACATGTCGCTGTGATACATACGCAGTAAGTTGTTAAAGTTTTCATCCTAGTTTTTTCAGGAGGTCATTGGCCAGGATAAGAGAAGAGACACGAATGCTGCAATCTTTGGAAACAGATTTGAAATAAAAGAAGTTCTATAAGACAATCAGGTTTGCACTCTCCAGAGGGCTTCAACCTCTTGTAGTTATTGACATACTGGGTTTCAGGAAATACATAAATGTTAAGTGGTGAGTATTCTCAGCTCCCACCTGACACTCTCCTTCTACAGTCACATCTTTGATTTTGAGGAAGAGATGAGATGCATAACTTAGATATTGTCTTCTGAAAAACAGCCCCATAGAAAGATAAATCGATTTTCTAGAGACATGGAAAATCACTAGACATCAATGTCAACATTTTTATCTGTGTGATTCATCATAATCAACATGTCATTTATACACACTGTCATTATCATCTCTATCAACTATGTGCTAGATAAACATTTGCACAGGTAGCTGTTCACATATGTCTGTATATAATAAATTATTATACACTGGTCTGATAAAAATTTTTTTTTTCTGGCTCCCAAATCATATGTTTCCTCTCATCTTAAACCACAGATATATGGGGAGGCTTTGTTACAGCATTACATTACACTAGAGAATGTATTTCCATCACAAAAAAATATTTTCTGAAAAACTTAGTCACCAACATTTTGGTTTCTAGGGAAAACAACACAGAAAATTGGCACTATATTGAAAATAGGATTGTTGCATTTTAGAACTGAACCAGTTGGAAAGTTTTGGTTACATGCATTTGATTTTTGTGTTAGGTAACACACTATAGTCTTTTCATTGAAGTAGAATAAGGTTAAATTTTCTTTTGCTTTGAATTTTAAAATGGTCTGGTTTAATTTCAATTCCAAATGTCAAAATCCTTTTTGAAATAGAAGACTGATCTTTGCAGTTCCACTTCTCAAGAGGATTTCCTGAATAACAAATTAAGAATAAAGGTTTTGACCTGCGTATTTTTTCCCACTTTCCAAAATCGGTCCTAAATGTATAGCAGCAGTCACTGGAAATGCTCCGCTTTCCTGAACAGTTCAAATATATCATCTGAGATTAGGAACAAGGGAGATGGGAGGGGGAGCAGTTCCCCTGTGGCCTGCCAGTGTTTGTCAGCACCAAAAGGTCCAGCCCCACATCCCAGCTCCCACAGCTTCAGCTCCCCTTTTTCCAGGCAGCCTTCTCTGAATCACAGTAATTCCCTCAGCCCTTCTCCACATCCCGCTTAGAGTTTCTATGCTGAATTGAAGATGAGTAGCACAAAGATTAGAGGGGGGGGTGGATGAGAAAGGCAAAGTATTTTGCTCCAAAAGCATCCTCTGTGGACTTGCGTAGAGATAGGCATGACAATGGAATTAAGATAGTGGGAAAGGAGATTTTATATAGGAGAATAAATGCATACCACGACATACGCACATGCATGTTGTACACTGTAGTAATATCTAAAAATGGAGCGCTCCAGAGAGTACATCTGTATGGATGTCAAAAACCAAGGAATAGGGTTCTATCATCATCCTTTCATCAGAGAACGAATCATATGCAAAGTTGAAGAACAGACAATATGACTAGTGAAAAGTATTAATAATGCAGTTTTTCAAATAATCACCTACTCTCTAAGGAGGTATCATAAGAAGGCAAAGTGCAGGCACTTAAAATTACTATTTCTTTGCTGAGCTGGCTATGAAATATTTTTACATGGGTAGAAAATACTTTTAAGACATGCTGCATGTTGCCATAATCATTCTTACATTCTTTCAGCTGTGAAATGCTACTGAGTTCAGTGCAGTCCTGCACAGATGCATAAGTGGGCCCTGTAGAGCCTACCTTGCAGGATTTGAGCTATATTTCTAAATATTGCACAGTTAATTGTTTGAAGGCATAATTACACCTGAAATCTTGATCATAATGTAATTAAGTTCCCAACCCTCAAATGACTACTAATTTAAATTAACATTCAAAACTCTATTTAAAAAAGGACTTCGGAAAACAAGAACACCTAGTCAAAAACATGTTAATAACGGCATTAATGTACTGAGCTATAGCAAGATGTACATAGTCCTACAAAAGAGTTACTAAGGACTTGAACACCATGAAGCAAATGCCTCGGAATGACAAAGCAGACCAAGTGCAGAATTAACACTATATGTTAAAGAACAGATGAGGTAACAAGTTAAAATTTAACCTTATCAACAAGTGTCACAGAACTGAACTCCTTGGGCGATCAGAAAGAGTGAGAGGATGATTTCGGACACTCAGTCACAAAAACAAGGGAAATGAAGTGCTACAGAATTATAGAGACAGAAACAGCAGAAAACATGACATTTAAAATCTCATTTCACTCAATCACATTGCAGGCAGGTAAATACCATAATGAAGCACTAGCCAGAGACACTGCAAATGACCAGCATGAACAACAAGTAGAGAACCCCAAGAAGAGAAAGAATGTTGGGTTTTATCTGGAAGAGTGCACTAGACCCAATTTCAGATAGGACTGCAAATATGAGCCTTTTTAATCACGATCAAAATATGCTCAGATACACCTTTCTAAAAAGGAAGAAAAATAAATAACCAAGAAACAAACGAATATAGGAATGTTGATATCTGTTTTTAAAGGAGCACTATATAAAGGCAAGGAAGATGGTAAAAACACCATCCAAATTCTAAAAGCACACTTTCTTCTTTTAATGTCACATATATAACCAAAAGCAAACATATAGCCCTGATCTTAAAGGTTCTAAAAGCAAAACCCAACATGATTCAATATCAAAGTGGAGGAGACTGCAAGAAATTTTAATTCTTTTTTTTTTTTTCAGAAGAGTGAATCATGCTAAAATGAGAAAAACAAAGAGGGCAAACTGTGGAAAATAGAACCACAAGACAGCAGACCAAAAGACTTTTCAAGGAGCAATAAACACTGCAGTTCCCTCCCACATACAATTTTCCTTTCATTGATACTACAGAATTTTAAAATTTAGTATTGCTGAGGCCAGATTCTTGGTTGGTTACCCTTTTCATAGGATGTTCAAATTTCTTGTCTTTATTTCAGGGTTCTGTGCAACCTGTCTATAAAGCTCTGCTTGTTTTCATCCTGGTTTTAAGATCTAAAACTCTTGTCTTCTGAAGTAAAAAGCAATGTAGCTTCCCTTCTGATCATTCCTTTAAAGCTTTTCCTATCCTACTCAGCCTTTGATTACTGACCTCTCTGTGATTTCCGCACAAAAATCAAGTTACTGCTGTCATTTGGGGGGCCATGTCCTCTCAAATCTCATACCTCTTCATGTCAATAAAGCAACACTCATGCACAGCATTGAAGATTTGGCCATACAGTCCTTTGTATTTTATCTCTGTGCAAGTAAGTTGCAAAATCCTTGGTCTCATGTTCCAAACCCTGTTGTCTTTATTATCATCATAAATCACATGAAAGACAATTTCACAGAGGAATTAGTTAAAACAGTTCAGATAAAATGAAAAGTGACCTTAATACTCATCCGAAATTCAACCCAAATCTTATGCAGACCCAAAAGTCTCACACTGCACCTTGCAAAGGTATGGGTCAATCAGAGCCTATGTAAAGGAACAATGTTTAACACAGGGTGCCAGGGAAGTTCTATCATGAAGGCTGATATCCAGACCATAGGTAGTTCTGCTGAGAAGTGCAGAAGCTACAGTATAATATGTAGATTTATTTGCCTTTTGTCCTGCAGGCTGTCAGGTACCAATCTTTATATTCCATGCTATCCCACTGCACACAGAAATTGCAAATGTAAAAAAACTTTGCATACTCACTTTCAGTTCTGTTAGCTGACATGAAGACTTGTACAATATAATACAGCAAAGTAATTCTTCCTCCTTCATTATTTTTTTCCTCTCTCCATTTTTAAACACTGCTGCGACTACAGATTTCACATAAAATCCAGTGGAGAGGTATCAGAAGTTCATGAGATGTTTTTTTCCTATTAAATTTCTACTTCAGTTTCACAGAAAAGTTAGAATGATATATATCTGGTCTAATTAAAAAATAAAAACAATGAGTTCCAGGAAAAAAATCACTGAACGCATTTGCTTTATCTATCAGTAAATAATTAGCTATTTATACAGCAAATTTAGCCTCCTTTTCACTTCCCAATTTCTGTAAAAACATTTGTAATCTTACATTTATTATTTATTTGGAATTACTAATTACAAAGTCAATGGCTAATTTGTGGTCTGTACATTTGTTTTTTCTCGATAGCTTTTATCTAGAATCTGAGGAATGTTGCATAGTTTTAAGCTGGGTGCAGAACACATTACAACCTTTTTGTCTCATAGTTATACTATTCAATTTTGCAGATTGCTTTTCTCTACTGTAGACTCTTGGCAGATGCTAACATTTCTTTTTAACTTTTTGGATAGAAAAGGCAATTATTCCAGCAATCTGTACACATGGACTGTTTGTTATATTTTCAGATTTTAGATGTAATATATCCTGCAAGAAGATTCAGTGAATTGCAGAGCTTATTCTATCTCTCTCCAGGCCAACACTTACAATGTTCCTAAAACTGTTATTTTTAGAGTCCCAGGCTCTTTTTCAAAATTTGAAAGGAATAAGATGAATTTGGTTTTTGTTTGCTGTACTTTCGCAAGTCACAGGAAGAAACAATTTAAAATGTTACCTTGAAGTGCTTCTGGTGCTGGAAATGATTTGCTCATTTCAAGATGAGAGAATAATTGTTGATTTATCTGAGAGTCTCTGAAAAACTGTTCTTTCAAGGGTATGGCTCAGGAAGAAGTCTACTAGTAGTCAGAACTGAATACTAAGAGTGAAAAAGCACCCTTATTTTCTAAGCCAAACAATGCTTATGTGGCACTTAAATTCCACTGAACTCCTCTGAACAGGTTTATGATGTGCAAATGCCAACACATTTTTCTTCTTCTTTGCTTGAAAGAATACAACAGGAAAACACTGTTATATATAAAATATATATATATATATCTGAAGAATGCAATCTCTGGCCCAAGGAGGTTATACTTGAGCACATGGAAAAGTAGGGAACAGATGGGAAGCAAGGGAAACCTGAACACCATGGTAGACCTCAGCTCACCACCTGCCTCACAACCGCAGAGCTTTTGAAGCTGTGTGGGTCTTATCTTTTTATGGGGTCAGGTGGAATGTATGTAGTGCATACACCTTCCCTTTCACTATCTTGAATTTTAACTAGACAGTAACAAATCAATCAAGACCATCCTTGACTGCCAAAACTTGAATAAATGCTAAAGATTCAGTAGAAAAAAACCCACAGCATTAATCACCCATTGTTTACTGATGCAGCTGAAGGTACCACTAATGGCAGCACACCTTATCCCACAGTATCACTTTAATAAACTGAAAGTAACTTATTTTCCACAGGGTATGTTGCATGTGAGACCACAACACCAGCTGCTTTTGTCTCAGTGACAGATCATGTACATTATGTAGATTCATCAAAGACTTCAAAGCCTTAATTTATCTGTCTCCTGGGATTATCTTATCACAGAATAAAAGGATCTTGGCCAGAATAATAGAAATGTTTTATTTTTAAACAAAGCCTAAATATAAATCTGAAATATAAACCTTTGTCAAAAAGTCCCTTTAAAATATTTTGCATAATTCAACAGGATATTGCATCCTGAAAATCTATGGTACTATCAATAGGCAAATAGTCACATGTTCAGATCTGAGGAATATTTGCTGATAATCTATGCACCAAGGATGGCCATGTATTAACTTATTTTTTGTTTCTATCTGTGAGAGTACCTGTAAGGATGCTAAATTACATCTAAACATTTGAGTAATATAGTCATAATTAATATAGGCAGATACTAGAGTTATCACCAGGATCTCACACGAACTGGGAAGGCAGATTGCTTTATTGATAAGGTGGTGACCAATGCAGCCATGGAATAGGATTCACTTCACATGACTTGAAGAACCTAAAAGCAGGGGACCTCATCCAAATTAGTCATCCAGGTCTGTTTGCAGTCCATAATGAGAGATGGGCATCCTCAAAGGGTAAGTCATACCAGCCTGTTGCAGCACTACAAAACTAGCTGGCCACAACAAGGCTTTCCCACACAAGGTTCCAAAAACTCATCTACTGTCTGTGCTGTTTCTTCATCCTCTTCAAGCCAGTCCACCCTGCTTCTTGCCTCTGCTGCATATGGGTTCCTGGCTTCTCCTCCAGCCAGCTTCTCCTCATCCAGGCCCCCTTCTTCTCTCAGAGCCTCTCCTACATCCCTGGGCCCTTCTTCATCCAGTCTCCTCTCTCTCTTCACCCAGTGCTCCTTCTCTTCTGGGCTCCTCAGTGCTATTTAGCTACTTAGCAGGAACAAGCCACAGCTGTACATTATCCACATCAGCCAACCCACCGCCCCAGAAGCAAGCCCACAACTGTATATTATCAATGTTAATTAACCCTCTACACCAGCCTAAGCAGCTTACTAAGACGTATGGAGGTGGACTGCTAGAAGTTAGAGAATCAAATAAATCCTGTCTCATGAGCTCCACCCAAGGGCAATCTTGCAAGCCCTGAACATGCACTAGCCCAGAGGCAGACTTCGGGTCAAAATCGTTATGCCCGGCCATGCAGTTAAGCCAGTGTAACTTCCATGTAACAAACACCGCTGTCCTCCCTTGTACACTGATTTTAACACAAACTGGGGACACTTGTGCTTCTACCTGACCTTTCATAAGAACCCTACATATAAAAGCACCTATCCCAAATACTGGATACAAATAATATTCTGGAAATATTGAACTATAACTGGCACATTTAATAGATACACTTATCCATTAAAGGCCAAATTCTGACCTCCTTTTCTACTCTGATTTGTATTACAGTCCATTATGTATGCCCCATTGATTTTGCTGGGTCTATTTCTGCAATAAAATTGTATTTGGTAGATTAAAATATATGTGCATTTGTTTACAGATGACCAGTCTGTACTCCCTTCCACAAAAAGTGAGTAATTACTTATAAATCAGGGGCATTTCACAGGTGAATAATTACTCAGTGTATTAAAAATGTTCATGATCTAAAGCAGTCCACACTAAGTATTTTTATTGTTGCTTCCTGAAATTATGACATCACTTACTTTACCTATACTAATTGTATTATAAAATTAATATAATTAAAAAGATAGATTTACTTGGTGTATTGGTGGTATCTAAAGTCAGAATAAGTTGAAACTTTTTAAAATATCAAACCTAATTAATCAGTAGAAAGATCACAATAAAAAGATTAAATAATTTCCTTTTTTTGTTTTTACCATTTTCTTTTGCTTTGTGTTCATATTTGTTTTAACTCGTTGATATCCTGTAAATCAAGTATTAACTAGTAGAGAAAAGGCTATTTTGTGGGAACTTTACATCAACAGTTTACAATGTAAGTCACTCTGTATTCCAGTATATATGTGAGATGACTTTTTTTTTTGCAGTTACAAAACAGGAAAAACAAGTAACTTTTTTTTGATCTACTGAGAAACTGCGTACTGGTAAATTTAAATATATATATCTTGAATCAATGCATACTTCAAGATTATTAAAAACAGCTTATAAATATTAGGCTGTGTGTTAAATAGACTTTTTCCCTTTCAGAACAGCTCATCAATGGAATAATGCAGTGTTAGTTTGTAGTTAGCAGTCTTCTGCAAATGAAGGCCAAGAGCAGTCACATCCTGCTTGTGCTCAGCTCCTGAGCCCAGAGAGGGCTCTATGTCCTTCTGACTGACTCAGAGGGATCACCGTCACGAGCAGCTGATTTCCCTCACCATACAGACTCTGACAACACTGGATGGGGGGTGGGGGTGTCCACCTTTCTTCAGCTCTACCCACTCAGTCCCTTGAATACAGCTACAATCATGTTTTATTTGGACAAGGAATGCACTTTTGAAACAAATTTCCTGACTGCTCCCACTTTCACACTGTGGAGCAGTCTTGTGCACAATCCCAGTGACTTTCAGGGGAAATCAAAGCCTAGCATGAGTGCCAGTGGTACAGCTATTACCTCCAGCTCAAAGGACCATACTACCTGAAGTAAAATCTCTTGAAAAGAGTACAGTGAGGACCTCATCGACTGCTTCACTCTGCAGAGGTGCACTGTTTGATAACATAGACATGGTCTCAGGCCACCTGGGCTGCCTGGGGAAGAAGGTACCTCACAAAGGCCATCTTTCTCTGCCTGACTGGTATCCCCCACCACGCAATAGACCAGGAAAAAAATGTATCATGGACCACTACTTGTGAATATGGAAGAACATTTTCAACCAAATTACCATGCCTGCTTCTGGTCTGGGTAATGAAGTTTCACATCCAAAGTTCTCAACCAGATTAGTTCACAGAACAGTGCTAGAGTGGTCAGACAGTGGTCAACAGGTCTGAAGATGAGTAACCTCCCTTGAGGTTACAAAGATCAGATCAGCCTGTCTGACCACATCGAAGCACATTGAAAACTATGTGGTTAATGGTCCCTTTAGGAGACAAACTATCTTTAATTGTACTAATTGTATTCTAATGAAGCATCTAGTCAGGTAGCAAGTACTCACACCAAATGCACACACCTATAAAATGTTTAAGCACTGTAAACTGGAATGCTCAACTAATGGAACAGATGATGTATATACAAAATTGAAACAGTTCTTCCAGCCCTCTCCCAAAGCAGAATTACAAGAACTTGCTCAGAAGGGAAAACAACAAATATCTTTTCTACCTGAAGGATATCTGCAACTCAGACTTATACCGAACATATCTTCCCCTTCACAGCAAGGGTCTTTTTGTGTCAGACCTGGAGACAATACTGATGAAGAACGACATCCAACACTTTGACTATCATTTTTTCCATTTTACTAGCATCTGTCCAAAGTGATTGGGCTGCTGGCAGAAATGGCAGAGTAACTTACTACTGTCTCCCAGGAAAAAGGATTGCATAGAGATGACATGATTATGTGTGCAACATCTAAATTACATCATAAATAATACTGGTTACAAGTTTTCTGAGGTTACATTTGAGAAGGTGCAGTTCCAGAGTTTACACAAAATTGTACCTAAAGCAAAAATTAGTTCACTAAGATATGCCATTCTTCCAGAGGGTCTGAGCTGTAGTAAGTATTTCTGTATTCATAAGTTCCTAGCAAACATACCACACACGTGCACATACATATGTGTATTAAAAGTATTCCAACTTGGCAGCAAGTGTATCAAATCTAAAATCGCAAGATGCTCTATTTAAATGATTGTGCAGTGGAATATGACTCATAACTTGGTAAAGCAATAGAAGTCTAAAACTGATACATTTCCTGACAGAATAAGAGAGTTGAATTCCTATTCATGAATAAAATTATAGAGAAACAAAGACCTCTATGGAGTATAGCAACAATTTATTCTTCATATTAGAATAAGAAGCTTTTTTAAATGATATGTTTTGCAGGTGAATCTAAGATTTGACAATGGGATTGAGAAGTGATATTCCACTAGATATATTATAAATAGGTGTAAAAATACTGGTGAAACAACAAAATGGATGACAGCAAGTGAAATGAAGAAATGAAATCAGTGAATGGGCAACGTATGTTAGGTCCCCTGATTTGACAGCTTTCAAGCGTACTGAGTGATACTTATGTACATTGGGAGTTGCTGAAATGAAATACTATTCAACTTGAATCTTCTGAAATTCTGTACTTTTGGAATAAAAGCCAGAACTGGCCCTTTGTAAGACAACTGAATCTGTATATTTTGATGAAACATACCTTCATCTATGATCTTCTACCTCTTATCAGTCTATCAGACAGTGACAGCAGAGACATGGCAAGGTTCACACCTGCAGGTTCTCCACCATCAGGACAGAATTTGGTCTAAACATTCTGACCTGATGTATAGCACCAGAAAGTCTGTATTTCAGTCTTGTTAATTTTGACAGAACATCACTCACCATTCTCAGACATCAGCTTTTTCTTTGGAATTGACTACCTAGACTTCTGAAATTGGGAACCAGACAAAATCTTCAAAAATGGTGAATTTATGGCCTATAGTATACCATAATAAAGAGATTAAACTGAATTCAGGTTATTGGAAGAGGTCTTGGTGCCACCTGGGAATAAGCTATCGTCCTAAAACCAAAAGTGAATGCTCTCTGGCTCCATATATTATTTAATGACACATAACGCAGTTTGATTTAATGCTATATTAAAGACAGCATGGGACCACTGCAGTGCAGCTACCTGTGACGTACAAATTTCATAGTTCTGAGATAATGTTCAAAGCAGAGTAAGAAACAGCTCAGACTATGACAAATACTCCTCAAAGTCTTTTGTGCCCAATTGATGTGATGGGTAGCAAAGATACAACAGTCAATTTGGCTCCTGCTTATTATGCTGCAAATCTGACTACTGTGACTTTTACATAGAATTATTGTACTTACACAAACCAGCAACAAACATTTTATAAATATAAACAAAAAGTAAAAAACTCCTTCTGCAATGTGTTTATAAGATACTTTTCAAATTGGAATCAAAAAAATGCAAACACCAAAAAAAGAAAGAATAAGAATCGCCCTTTCTACCTCTTATGCCTGAATACACTGGTCACAACACGCAAGTCACACAAAGAGGGAGAGCATGCAGCTTTCCTGTGTCCCTCCTGAGCCTTAGTGCCTTTTGGGAATTGTGGTACAGCCCACCACGTGTCTTAACTGCATCTATGCTGATTCTTTTAAACTTTGTGTAGGTCTCAAAAAAAAAACAAACCAAACCAAAACAAAAACCTGCTTTAAGACTGATTTTATAGTAATGGAACATTACTCAAACTAAATAGCAATGCACTGTACCTCTGTGAAATGCACATTCTGCTACTGAACTTGTTCTATAAATTTTTCAGAATGTGGCTGCACACACATATGAGTAAATCTACTTCTTCCCATTGATATTTTAGCTGCAATTGTATTTTCAAAGAGGTTGGTTAAGGCACAACAGTTATAATAATGGATCTGTAAAGTTCCTAGGTATGCATAATGTCTATTATACCGCACTGTGATTTTTTTCAGTGAAACAGATAGTTCAGTTTGACAGAGGAAATTGAAATTAGACTAATTTACACAGGTCTCTATATGCTTTTGGAAATTCTTCCATCTTTATTTTTAGCTGTGCAGTCAGTCATTATAGGTTGTTAAAGGCTGATTAGGTTTGCAGAGTAGTTAAAATGCTAACCATACGAAACAGGGGGAGAGACTACTTCTGTAGGGATGTGCATGAAGGAGCCTTTTTAATTAACATTTTTGTTGAGGTTTTATTAAAGGACCACATTTTGCTGTTCAAAGACTAAAAATATTTTGATAAATGCATGCCTTTAAGGTATACTATAGGGAAAAATCAGAACAAATCTCAATGAAATAGCATCTTATGTCAGATTTGAATTTGAGGCTATGATTACACACATTAAAACATGATACAGAAAGCAACTTTACTTCATATTAGATTTCTATCTGCTTATGCATGCAAACACAAACAAACATCTACATGTGTACACACATATATTTGTAAAGAGGACTTCTTCAGAATTTTTTGTTAGAATGAAATCGAATATTAACATTCTGTGAGGTTAATGGAAGCAAATCTGAGTACATTTCATTTAATTCTTACCCTTCTCCCTTAACTCTTCATCGTTAATGCTGCTTTCTTTTTCTATAACCATGCTTTGGTCTTCTGAAAGAATGATGGTGCATATTGTCAGCCCCACAATTCAATGCAATTTTTAAAAAAATATTCTGGGATATCTTTGTTTCATTTATACTTTTGTACATTTCTTAAGAAACACAAGGTCAGGAAACCTACCTTAAGGTGGGACTGACAATTAGTAGCTCAATAATCAAGAGCTGGAGTTAAAAACAAAACACCAGGATTAAATCTAGCCAGTCCACAATTTATAAGTAATGCTAAATCCACAGCTACCAAAAACTTAGCCCACCAGTTGAGCCAAGTGAGAAGCTGAGGGTATGGGAAAATTCTCCAGGGTGTTAAATTTAAAGTCAAGCAAGAGGCATACTGTCTTTCCCATCTTTCACAAACATGGTGCAAGCCCTTCCTCTTGAAGAATGTACATAATCAAAGGATGAATGGTGTCTCTGGCTTTACAATTTTCTACTGGGGCACAGGGCTGAGTGAAAAGCTTCTCATCTCCTCACTTCTAATTTCCACAAAGAGATTCCAGTGCTAAAGAAAGGCTGTTGAAGATCCCTGAAAGATTCATGGCTCACTAAAGATCTTTTTATTGAATATAGAAAACCCGCACCTTGAATAAATATGTGAAGTTCCTTGTAACCTCTACAGACAGTTCATTCCTTGTAGTGCTCCATTCTTTTCCATTTTGTTGTAGTAAGACAAACAAGTTTTCTCTGCAATTGCCTTTCGCTTTCTCCAGTTAAAAAAGTTCAAGAGTAGTCATTGAATTATTGTTTCATGTTTACAAAGTTAATGGCCCTTTTTTTATTTTTTTTTCTTCTTTTTTTTTTTTTTTAATTCCAGAAAGGTTGGAACAAAAAATCTCTAATATTTTTCAAATGAACTATTCCAATCTTGATGATTTGATCCATGTACACTCACATTCTGAAACACATAGAGCTAGTGGCAAATCAGTAGTGGCAAAGCAATTACTTTTTCAAAGTTTAGGTGAATCACTGCTTTTTCTAAACTGGCAAAAATCAGAAAGCAAATGATTAGGCAAACTCAAAAGGAACTTATTATTTTATGTATCTCCAAACCACAAATTCTTTTAAGAATAAGAAGCAACAACAACCACAAATAAACAGTATTTTTAAACAGGTTTAAAATACCAGTTTTCTTTTAATATATGTTTAATCCATTACAACACTAGACTGTGATAATCAGTAATGTACAAGAACACAAGGTAAGAAGGCTTATGCACTTTTGTAATTCTTAACCTTGAAGGAAAGGAAAACCCTTTCAGGACTTTCAGTGCTAAAAGGAATGTTGATTTTACATGGAAGAGAAAAGAAAAGAGAGAAATGTTTTTTGCTTTGAAGCACTTTCTGGTATCTTCATAGGATGAAAAGTGCTTGAAATTGGATTAGATTGGTAGCATCCTAACTGCAGGTGGTAAAAATTTAAAGCTACGAACAGATAACTTGACTACAGAACAGGGATATCAGTTTTTTTGTTGTTGGGAATTACAAATGTTCTATGAGAAAAAGATTCAAGTACCTCTTAACTAAGATAAACAGGAATGCCTAATAAAACACATCTCAAACTTGAGAAAACATTATACCTACCAATTTGCCTTTTAATATCTTTGGAGGGGGAGATTTTCAGATTATGGCTATATCTCAGGTTTTTTTATTTCTTTCAATGTATCACTGGCTATTGACATAATATACAGATTGGGCTGGTGGACAAAAGACAGAGAATCTTATTATCTGCAGTGCCCAGATAAAATAAGAGAAAATTATATTATTCATATAAATATAAATATTCATATAAACACCATTTGTGGGTTTTCAATTCAGTTTTCAAATCCTGAATGAGAGATGGGAATACATGTTTTTTAAGAATTGAGCTGAAATTTAGGACTGAGAAAGTACACATGAAGTTCAGAGAAAACCCACTGGAAGGGCAACTGGCAACTTGGATAGACCAAGAATCAGTGTCTTTAATATTGAGTTAGAAACAATTAAACGTAACAGCTCCTATATATTTATTGAAATTTGGGGATTTATTAATTTCTTTCATTTACTGTCATTATTTCAGAGCAGACTTGGCCACAAAGTCTGCTCTGGCTTTTCAAGGGAATGATAAATTCATGGGTGAGATGTTCTCCTCTCTAAACTTTAGCAGACATAGAAGATCACAGTAGACTGACTCATCTGCTTTGAGGGCTGCGGTATAAAGAACCAGCCAGGATTTCATTGCTGCCTCTTTTTGTGCATGGGAAGGCATGACAAATGAGCTGTGGTGTCAAAATGCCACACTGCGATTCTCTAGGACTAGACTGGGGGAGGTCATTCCCCCATTTTCCTCCACCGAGCATTTCTCCTTAAATCTCAGGAGGTTTAGTTCAAATTTCCATCCACATCTCTTGATTCAGTTTATTGAAAAGGAACAAATTTTGGTTATATTTGCTATCCAACCCTTTTGTCCTGGTTTCAGCTGGGATGGAGTTAATTTTCTTCTTAGTAGTTGGTGCTGTGCTGTGTTTTGGCTGTGATGTGA
>JAVJGI010000060.1:21303250-21326381 GCA_035590275.1 Ibycter americanus
TCCAGCTGTTCTCCACAAGAGGGGGGGAATAAAAAAAAAAAAAAAAAAAAAAGGCAAACCCAAGTCTCTGCAATTTTTGGAAGAACATGCATTTGTAACTTTCTTGCCTTTGAGTAGGATTTAGGGTTTAGTGCTACAGTGAAAGCAGGCAGATTACAGCAGCCCAGAGTTGACCATACAGGTTTCTGAAATGAGGATTTACCTGAAATCAAGGTCAACATTTTCTCCTGGCTACCGGAAACAGCTTCATGCTCAGCCTCCTGGTTGAGAATCTCATTATAAATTCCTTATTTCTTCCTCCAGTGACTGTGGGGAGTACAGGTACCACATGTCCACCAAACTGGAATTCCAGTGTAATTCTGGAGTGATTAAAAATTACACAGGTGTTCAGTGTCATCCGCTCATGCCCTTCTATGATGTTACCCTTCAGTCAGGAGACTGATCACAACTTTTTTTCAGAATATTAATGAACACTGAAAAATTGACTTGTGGCAGCCCATTTGAAAGAAGTTGAAGGTTTCAGGTTGAAAAAAGCCTTCTTCCTCATATTTTAAGGGACCAGAGTTAAGAATTAGTAATCTGTCTATCAAGATGAGCAAACCCCCTAATCCCCAGGACAACTGTTAGAGCAATCTCCCAGTCATAAATAGTGGTTAATGCTTACTTTAGGAATTTGACAGTGTCTATGCATACTGGATCATGTCTAACAACACAGCAAGAAATACAAAGACTATATTTACTGTAGCAAGCTCCTTCCTCTCTAACCTACAGCACAGGAAGACTGGGTGTTATCAAAAAATATAATGGCTGGTATTGTGCTGGAGATGTAAGCTAACATGCAGGTGAGTTCAAAGACTTGGAACATGTGACTTTCATGGCACAGAAAAGGAAGAGTCACCATCAAGAACCTGGTTACCACTGTCACAATAGTCAACAGTTTAGCAAACGGGCCTTTCCTGCCAACTTTCAAGAAGGAACACTTCCAGCGAAGCTTGGAGAAGACATATAGTAACAGAGATTATCTCAACTGACTTCTGCAGAGTGCTTAGCGTGCTCATATTCAGCACAGAGTGCAAGCAGATCTTTTGTCACAGCTTCAAGAAGTGAAGCGAGGAAGCTAGTCCCATTTTCTCTGTTTCCTTGTACCAATTCACACATTTTTGGTTAGCCTGTGTACAGCTCTGCATTTTAAAAGAATAACCACTAAGTTTAAATCTCCTTTGAAAAAAAAAAAAACCCAAACATGTTTAAACTGTAGCTTCTCTATAGCAACAATGAATCTCTTTCATGCAACAGAGAAAGAAGACTGAATCTAGCGAAATTGTATCATTGTCAGTTTGCTCTGCTGGAGAACGATATAAACTCTGTGGTTTAAAATTGCTCTCATCAAAAAATAAAAATCATTGTTTCCAGTGTGAAGCTCTTCTCCTGTTGAAATGATAATGAATTTCAATTATATTTTCATGGATTTATGGATTTTAATTCTTTATGGGTGAACTATTTTTCCTGGAATTAAGGTAGAAAACTATGCTGTTCTTAAATTTTATTAATGTTCCAAGCAATAAGAGAGACTGTAAGACTAAATATATATCTCTGTGCCTGGCAAAAACTCCTATCAGTGCAATTAAGGAAAGTCAGAAAGGTGCACTGCAGGGAAGAAAAAGAAAAAAAATGCTTCTTTGATATGCTTTTTCAGTGAAGCATTTGAGTGGTGCCCATCTTCTCTGAAGTCTTAGCTGTGTCATGACAAACCAAAATAATAATACATTTACATGCTATAAGTCTTTTTCATCTACAGATTTCAAAGCAGCATTAACAAGGACCCATAAAGAGTAAGGGTTGCATCGGCCTTCCAATATCCCAGCTTTGTGCTTTCAGACCTGCAGTCACACCCCCTTTTTCTTTTGTTAACAGCAACAACAGACGCTTTAGTTATATACAGGTTGAAAAATCCTTAGATCCAATACTACACTGAAAACCAATCACTAGGTAAACACCAGCAAGGCTGAAACATCCAGACAAAAGAGGACTGTTCTTCAATGATCACGCTTCTCCAGGCTAATTCCAGCAAGAGCTCCTCCCTACTTCTCCTTCTGTGGCACAAAGCTCGACACTATCCCATCCTGCAGGAACAGGCCCTTGGAACTTTCTGATATTTCTTGCCGTAAACTTGGCTCCCAGGGCCTCACATTACAAATAGTTACCCATATGCTTATTTAATGAAACCATTCACAATCATATCAGGGTTATCTGTTAAGCTCCTGTGTCTGCAATGCAAAACAAAACCGAAACAAACAAAAAAACCCAGAACACGCACGCACACACACAAAAATCAAGGCCAAGGACAGAAACCATTTTTTGTGACATTTCAGAGCTTTAACTTTAAACAGATGTATTAAAAAAAATATGAAAAATCAATCCACGCTCCTTAAAGTTAATACAAACCTTTGAGGTGCTGGTTTAGTCAAGGCAACAACCAGTTTGTTCTCATTTCTGTTCTACTACCTCTATTCACTAATCTGAGTGAATCCTTATGACAAGCATGGTAAGGCATTCTATGGAAACATTTAAATTAAATACATAACTAACTATTTTTGAGGCCTCAATTTTAAGTAACTCAGGTTAGGCATACAAAATAGGACTCAGCTGAGCCAGGTTCAGACAACTACACCCTGATCTGATCCAGTCATCTAGACTTCCTTCAGTTGAGTGAAAGAGACAGTTTAGGATAGGAATCCTGGCATGCAAACCTAAACATGCTCTTGTGTTGACCACACAGAGAATCCAACCTCTTCCTCCACCACAAGAAAAAACAAAGCAGAATCTCAAGTTCAGGCAAGATGAATCTCCCAGCTCTCTTACACGTGATTTTTTTTTTTCCAGTTTGCACACATTCCATTGAAATGTTCAAGTGCGCAGCATTTCTAAAAAGGCCTTAGAGCATTTCAGACTGGAAACTACCTGAAAAAGAAGCACTTAAACGTATATAATCAATTGCTATTTGTAAAAAGTGTTTTCTTAGCTTTAGAGTGAATATAAACTGGACCCTTCCTAATTTAGGAACGGAACAGAATTTTCCTCTCTTGAAGTTTAAGCTGTTCAGGTAGATGGGTTATTTCACCCATTTTCAACTGTGCTGTAGCTAGCTTGGTACTCACTTGTAGTTAGCTTGGTCCAGCACTTCTTCACAACTGCAAGTGGTCAGGAGGAATTCGCATCTCAAAGTTATTGTACATCCAATTAACATCATGTAAGATGCACACAAGACCCAAGCTAGTGAATCATGAAGCAACTTGCACCATCTAAAATTTTAAAATAAATGTTTATTTCTTTAACATTTCCTCACAGTCCATGTTTATTTCCAAGAACATTTTTCTTACAGCTTATTTTGAAGTTTGAGTTTGTTCAACATTGAATGCAGTGAAGGTTAATTTGCCTGAATTTATTTCTTTGGATGGTCAGTTTGATGCTCTCTCATTTTTTTTTTTCCATACAGATCTTGCAATCATTTGAATAAAATTTATAGGGATGAACTAAGAATGTATACTTTTGATACTTCCATAATTCCTAAGCTTCCCCTAAATTGTGCAAATACCTAAACTCAAACTCCAGATAAGAATTTGTCTGCATAACTGACTCCTGAACTTTGTTTTTTCTGTCTTTGGAGGATTTGAGGAGAGTTGAATTTGTTCCTGACACAAACTTCCTTTTTAAAACCTATGATGCTCTCCATATCTCAAAATTCCTTGTAACTTTTCATTAGGAGAAATTAATAGACACAAATATGCTCTAACATACTAATATTTGCTACCTTATTTAGAACAATATCAACAGAATATAAAAAATGAAAATATAGTATTAAATTCTATAACAAATCTGCTTAACTGCATGATGTATGCATTCTACACACATTTAAGGATTTCATTAATGCAAGAGACTATGGATATGTTCACTTCTGCTTTTCAGGAATTGGAATAAGAAATGGTCAGCCATGCTGCTGCTGGCTGCAAAGACAGACATGAATTACTATAAACTGACAGAAGAGAAACATTTTTTCCCTCATTTGATCTTGTTAGTCTTTTTTTCAGTGCAAAAGTGCAGTGAAATATACTTAAATAATTTCACAGAAGTCTCACAAGAACCAGCATTGTCTATCTTCCCCTCACAATGCAAGAAACAACACATACTCCACAAAATTATCTATGGAGCAGAACATTTTCTTTCCATTACATTCACCTCAAACATCCTGTTTTCTGAAGGTATTAGTTTCGCAGTCTAAAAACCTACATTAAAAATGTTCTCAAGCCAGACAAGCGTTGACTTCCCCACTCCTTGAAAAAAAAAAAAAGCCATTGAGAAAGTCTGGTGAACACTGAGTCCAGGACCTGTGCCTGAGAAAGGTCAAGTCTGTTCTAAATGCAGAGCCAGTGATGTTCCAACAAGAGTTCAAAAATCCACATCCTCTGCTCTCCCACTCCCAATATAAATCCTGAATTATTTAGATAAGCTTTTTGGAACAAAGGTTAATGAGTCTTTAGGTCAAAAACCAATAGTAATCAGCATTATCAAATTCAACAGTTATTCTTTTTGTTGTGTTCCCCATTTTTTTCCCTAGGAAAAAAAATATAAATGTTGTTAATCCAAAATAAAAAAACCAAAAAACCCCAAACTTTTCAGAGAATGTTTTTTGTAAGCATGAATACTATACACACACTGTACAGTCCCCACAAACAACCCCCTATTTATCAAATGCTATGTTTCTATTTGATTTTTCCAAATTGCAATCAAGATGTTAGTTTGTTCTATACTTAGGAAAGGCACAATCTTTCTTGTCGCAAAAAAGAGCTTGGCGACTAAAATGAAAAGGTAGTGTTTGTTATGTAAGTGAGGTATGTGATGAAAACATGCACTGGAAGTAAATTGAATATTTATGTCTACGCGCCTGAAATTAAGTAGCAAAATAATAGTTGTAAGATTTCAGGATTTAGGGCAGTAAGTCTGTTAATGACCATCACAATTAGCAGACACATCCTTCACTGAACTTCTTTAATTGTTCGCATCTGCTGAGATAACTTGTTAAATGCCTACATCACAAACATCGCTGTATTTTCAGTTGCATCTCACCATTCTAAAGCATTCAAATTATATACTATGGTAAATGGGAGGGCACAAGATTTATTAGAGGCCAGGGAGTCCTGGCAGCTATACACTTCCCTGCTCTTACTCAGGTCACAGTGACAAGGAAATGTTGGTTGGTGGTTTGTTGTTGTTTGGGTTTTTTTTCTCCCAGAAAAAGCTTTCTATGGAACTACAAGGGCAAAAATTGTATAATAAATCCTGCGAGATGTTACTGTTTTAACTAGAACATTATGAATTTATAACACAGACTGTATTAGGCAAGCTATCTACTAGCACAGGACACTGGGTCATACTGGTAAGGAGTTTAACTGCCCATACTTCAAGACACTTCTTGAGATGAAAGTTTGAAACCTTCTGCCTAGGCTCCTCTAGAAGGCAGAATAGGCAGCACTGCTCCTACAGGACCGGCCCCAAAATCTCCAGTTACAAAATCTTGACCTCAGTACTCCTAAATCTTTCGTGGACCATCCATTTTGGTTCGTATTTTCCAGGTATTTGTTTTTTTTTTTTTTCTTTTAAAGTGCTTCCACAGTTTCAAGTCATAAGATGAAGAGAGGAAAAACAAACAAACAAACCAACCAAAAACACCAAGTGAAGACATTTTAATGGAGGCTGTAAACCTGCCATGCTATCAAAGAGTGATTAAAAGGTTGGCAGGAAACAGCACAGGCCTCTACTTCAGAAACACAGAATTTCCATAGCTCCCACAAAACTCCCTACAGATCTGAAAAAATTACAGTTCCCCCCCTCCTCCCAAAACCTTGCATCTCTTCCGTGTAGGACTTGTTCAGATCTCCAACAACTCACAGTAGTGCACATGCTCAAGCCTCTCAACTCCTCATTTGTAACACAGGCTAATCCCACACAGTGATAAACATACTTTAGCCAAAAACTGAGCTGGATTTTTACTGCCGTTGGCTCTCTCTCATACAGTAGGAGAAAGAAATAATAATCATCCAGACTGCTTCCACTATATTCTCAGTACTTATGTTACTGGTGCTTTGGTATCATGAAGAAACAAGAGGAATGTTAGGAGACGAGAGGAATGGGAGCAAGAGAAAGGCAGTGCAAAGGTTAAGTGAAGACACAAGGTAGCACACCCTCTAGTTTCAGGAGCCATGTGGCTGGAGGCCAAGAGACTATATGAGAAAAATACTATGCTTGTATTTCTCCTCCACTGGTCTCTTGGACATCACCTCCTGGCCTCCAATCTAGTTGTTCAATCTGACCCTGCACAGCTGTTTTCATGACTGTATATTTAAAATGGCTTTACAATTCATAGAAGATACCTTTATACCTAGCCCTGTAGAAGAGACTTCTCTGTTCTTCCTCGTCACTGCTCTATTAACAGATGCTATTACTCTCCAATTAACAAAGATGTTCAGAAAGGCATTAACATCTTTATATTGTTTCATAAACAACACCAGACATTGTGACTGTGCATTAGACACACTTTATTTGCTGCTTCTGTCAAAGGCAGAACTTCCAGGAAAAGGTACACAAATGCTGGTCATGGGATATACATTTAAAAAAAAGCTGTGAGACATTTGGATATTTTGTGAAAAGCTAAAGAGACTAATTCTGATTTCACATTAACCACTGTAAGTTAAGATAAACTGTAGTCATGTTATCTCAGTGCCAAAAGTAGCACGGCACCAACATCCGACCCTAAATATCTCCAATTCTTCTAGACAGAAAAGTTCAGGAAGTATCAAACTGCTGGAAATGCACAACAAGTTTTGTTATGTGTTTTAATAGCAAGCTTTGAGATTAGAAGCATTGAAGTATCAAACATTAAAATGCCTGCTTTGCCTCCTTTGCATCTTCTGATCAACTCCCATCCATGAATTGTAAAGTCTCGTGGAGGCATTGTAATTAACATGCTTCCTTCCTTTCTGGAACCATGCTGATATTTTAAAGGGAAATGCAAGACAGTCTTCCACTTACAATCGAATGTAAATTGTATGATTTATTAATTATTTCTGTAGCACTTGATATTTATTTTAATTAATCTTTAAGTCAGATATGAACACTGGGGAGTAACAGCAGGACATCAGAAGCAGCAAAAGAGTTTTTTCTTGCTTGAGAGCATTTTTAATGAAAAAGTAGGTAATGCACTTTTTTTTAATTATGATAAATAAAGTTTGGTGAAATGAAACCATCTGCAATGGATGTTTCCAAACAAAAAAAGAAAGCTTCTGAATGTGATACCTGTATGAGCAGGCCAAGAAATAAAAGCCATAAGCCCCACTTCATTGCAGCCTTCCCTGCAGAGCTATGCAGGGCATGCCGGGATCAGCAGTCTTCTGCTAGGACAGGATTAGGAAATTCGATTAGACTCTTCTTCAAGCTGTGGCTGGAGGTAAAAAAACCTCTACACAGCCCCCAGCATAGTTCAGGGTTATGTGTCCTGACACAGGCAAAGCACCCTTTTCCCCTTGTCTTCTCTACAACCAAGGGATAAACCACACACATATGCCAGAGACTGTTTTTGGAGCTCATCATGAATTGACAGAGCTCAGATTGTATGTAGAGCTGACTAAAACACCTCCCTGGCACAAAAGAATTCATGATAAATGAAGACCAGTCAGTAATCCCTCTGTGCCCTGAAGCTGATTGGCATGAAGAGCAGATGATGGGCAGTCTAGGCTAAGGGACCTGCAGCCTCCTCTCTCCACCTCATGTCACACACTGCTGCAGCAAGCCGCAACACCAAGATCATCTTTGTCTAGCCCAGAAACTTGTAGCTGAACTACAGACTAACTTTCTCCATGACACTAATAACTTGAAGTGGCAATAGGACTGTGCACTTTTTCTGTTTTTTTGGTTTGTTTTTTTTTTTTAACTGGGATCATTTTTCCTGGTCAAGCTGCTTCAGCAACTTGACATTCTGCTGAATTTTTTCTTACAACTGCAAAATGAGAATTACTTTGGCCCTTGAAAACACTAAGTACAAGATTCTCGACTTTCAACTCCATTTTCACATAGCCATATGGATTTTTCCTTACTAAGATGTTACAGGTTTTACATGAACTCAGGCCAGTATTAACTATTTTCTGCATTTGGCCTCTACAGATACCAGGAGTATATCAACATAAAGGTCAAATTTCTGGGAAGGCAAAGACCGTCTTTTCTTAAAGAAATCTGAATCAGATTAAAATAGCAGACAGACTTGCCTAAAAATAGTGTGGTTTTCAGTGTTTTGGTTTAAGATAACAACAAATCTGCTTAAATATTTTGGCTGTCCATGAGCCTAAATAAATCGCTTAGTATTGTGTTTCACTTCCCTCCATCCATCAAATTGCAGCTCGAATAGGAGGAAGAAGAAAAGAGGAAAAGCAATTTCGGTGTGACTTTTGTGCCAGAATCTTTCAGGAGCATGCTTGGCCCATAACATGGATAGGATCAGCTCTGCATTTGCTTGGGACACAAGCTTGCGGGAAGGGTGCACCATGCTCAGTGCATCAGTTCCCTACCCTCCATCCCCATTTCCTTCCATGTGCCCACACACTGGTATGGCCAGATCTGGAAGCAAGACAGGCTTATAGTCTTTATCCAGCTTTACTTTGAGTTGCACAGAGGGCAACTACTCTCTGGAAGACATTTCTTCTACTGTATACTGCCATCAAAACGTAAAAACCACCTCAACATTACCAGAAAAAAATAAAAAGCCACAATTTGTACTCCCTGCAGTCTCAGACTGTGCTTTCACTTAAGGAAAAAAAAGCTCACTTTCCAGCTATTTTAACTGACTCAAAATAAACTCAGAGTTAACAAGATAATTTTAAATTTGCGCATGTGAAGTAAATCCCACATTCCTTCCTAATATTCACAACATATTTGAAAAAAGAAAAGTATCTCATGGTATTTGCCCTACCAGCTAAAAGAGAAGAAAACCACTTTTTCTCTGAATGGAGACAAGCTCAGATGGCTGATCTTCCAAATATCTTTCCAGAAGTGACTGATGACAATATGACAGAGACCTGCAAGTCTCCTCACAGCTGAGCCCTGTATCTCTCTACATACTGTCTACCAGCCCCATCTTTATTGTTACCCCTTTATCAAGGGGTAACAGTTCCTCCAGGCTTTTCACACTTGTGTTGCACTGGGGAAAGGCTTAACAATATGGAGTCTAGATGTAGTCAAGCTATAACTCACAGGTGGGAACTCCATGGCACACAGGGATTAGGCAGCTAGTAGAGAGTCCCTTGTTTCCTGACCCTCATCCTAATAGTAGTGCTTGTTTCCTAGGCAGGAACTACTTCTCAACCTTTTGCGCAGCTTCACGTAGTAGATATTTCCTCGACTCACACAGCTCCATCCCTCCAAAAGCTCCTCTCCACCAAAGGTACACATAACCTAAGATTAACATGGAGGTTTTCCCATTTTTACACTACATTAAAGTACTTAAAGTAATTAGAGACACATGATTAAACTCACAGAGGTTGCACTACAGATCCCACCTCTTCTTTTTCTAATCAGTGTACGGAGAAACACAGTGGAGAAAGAAGCTACTTTCCTCAAGCAGGCAGTAGAAATACCACATCCAAGGTCACAGTCCAGATAACAAGTTGCAGAGCACAAACAACATAACTTTCCTTTTCATAATTGTTTTCTGAATCTGTCTGGTCACTCTTGAGTTCATGTCATCATTTCCCTTTTTTATATGCCTTGTTACTTTGCACATTTCAGTGAATCTTCACACAGAATATCAAATATAGACAATATAATAGGAATTAAAGCTCTTTGAAAGCCTATGCCCTGAATTCAATTAGCAGTATCAAGAATCCGGTAGTTAGCAGCAAGTCCAAAACACATAATAGGATTACTTAAGAGTTTAGTGATGAATAAAGTGCTACCCAAATACCTTCTTTTTTGCTTTCTCCTCTTCTGTAAGTGAGTATATAACATAACCTTTTATTTTGAAGTCTAGCTTATTTCAGTATATAAAGTGGCATTTAGATTGGTTCAGAAGAGACTAATCAATAGGATGCCCATTACCTCCATCTGTCTTATCACATTGCAGCTCTGCTTGCACTGAAATTATACTCAGCTGCAACAGCAGACATCAGCAAATATTGTGAAAAGCAGCCACCTGTGGGAGTGATCAGCCTCTGATTTAGATGGGTCTCACCAACACCACACAGCATTTGGCCTGGGTCTTCCACAAACCTTGCCTTGAAATAATGAGAGTGCAGTCAGCTTGCCACTGCCCTATACCAAGAACAAGCGCTTTGTGCTCTGATGAACTGGAGATATTTGAGGATACAGGGTCTTCAGGGATAGCATTAGAGAATTTTATAAAACAGAGGAAGCCAAACCTGTAACAGCTTTATCCATACTGCTGGCAGAGACTGCATCTTGGAGTAAGTACCTCCAGAACCATACCCTTGGTTAGTCTTTGAAAGATCTACTTGACTCCAAAGTAAATCCAAAAGCATGGTGACAAACAAATATCATGAACAGTCAAGGAAATTTGTTTCAGTGTCTACAGTTTAAAAGACACAAAGTTAATCTTTATTAACAGAATTTTTAATATTTGTATCTGCTGCCACTTCCATCTCAGAACACATTTTCTACCAAGAAACATGGTAGAGGAGGTAAAGTTCAATATTCTGCCGCTATACAAAATAGTTCCTTCTAAGCCTGAAGTCATGACTCACAAACTTAGAAGTAATCAGTTCCAGATATAAAACTCAGGGCGGTGGAGTCACTCACCAAACTGGGGTCAATCCCAGGAGAAATGCAGAGCTACAGTGTAGAGCGCAGCTCAAGAGAAGCAAGTTTTAAATAACTGCACCAGGATTCAGCTCAAACAAACCAAACCACATCTACTACAGCCCTGATCTGAGCTATAAGTAAGCCCAGCTCATAAAAAGCCTGTAATCAGGCATATTATCTCCTGTACATGCGAATCGCCACTACTTAGTTTAGAGAAGTCAACTTTTCCATGTCCTTTGTAGTGCTCTGGCTTCGGCAAAGCTGTTTCAGGGTTCTTTACAGCCTATGCACTATTAAGAGGTGGGTTATATAGGTACTATACTGCCAGAGAATGCCTTTACTATGTCTAGGAACTTTCCAGGAGTGTCAGCTGCAATATATACTTGATTGGTATACAGGAAAGTCAGTTTCTTTCTGATAACAATCTCAGCTTTGATGCACTGAAGGAAAATTGAGCTCTTTGGCTGGAAAGAATTCGTAAAGCTCTGCAGTATTAGCACATTAGAAGGGGCAAAAAGCTTTGATGTAATTATTATCAGTAGGTGGTATGCATTAACTACTATTTTCAAACCAGCAGGTTATTCAGCAGCTTTAGAAACAATAAAACCCTCAAGACTTCAGGCCAAAAAAAAAAGTTTTAAAAAAATAATTAACAAATCTTATGCATTCATGATAAATTGCAATTATAAGCAAGCATTCATGCTGGGAATAATTAGCAACATACCTCAACATTATTGAATGTCAATGAAGTCAAGAATACTCTTCATGAGAGAACAATGCAGAGGAGGTGGCCAAGTTGCATTTAAAAGGAGGCACGAGCAATTTTGTTAATTGCAGAAAAAATGCCAGCTATAAATAGGATGGGCTCACAGTCTGTAGCATTTCTTCAAAACCAGGAACCATACAGACTGAAGTGCAACTTTTCTCTAAAGATTTTAAAAGATAGGGTGCTTGCTGCCCATTTTTAAAAATACTTCTCAATCACAAGACACTGTTACTCTAAATTACATCTTTAGTGAATCAGCATTTAGAGTTCTGTTATCCTCAAGAATCTCCTGAGACTGTAAAGCATACATCTAAGAGAAATATTAACTTAACATAAAGCGTACATCTAAGAAGTAGTTACATGAATACAAAACGTAGATCTCAGTGCTGTATGGGCAGATAAGGTAGCCTGCTCCTTTCCTGTCCAGTACAGTAACAAACAAACAAACAAAAAACCCAATAGAACCAAAACAAACCCAAAGAAAAACCACAACAAATACTGGTAGTTTGGACTGTTGTTCCCCTACCTGTAGTAACACCAAAATCAAATTTTATTTCTTAAGTATGCTGCAGTAAATACAATAACTTCTTACCAAAGTTGTCCATGATGGTGTCTCAAGAGTGGTTTAGGTTAAGTTTTTTTCCCCCAATAACAGCATACTGTTGGCTTTATTTAATGAAAATGGCAGAAGATTTATTCTTTAAACAAGACTACAAGAAGCTAAAGAAAAGAAAAATCCATACAAATATGTAAAACCCCAAGTCTGTAACAACTTAGATGCCTTTAAAATCTGACTCTAAATTAATTCTGAGGATAACTAGGAGCCTGAGGAGGAGCCAGAGATTTTAATTCAGACCTCTTAATATCTAAGCTTGTGCTGCTATAACTTGGCTGGTATATCTAAAATAAATGAGAAAAACTAGAAGAATTCCTAGCAATAAGCAAATTCCTGTGTGCAGACAGGAATATTTTTAATGAAGTAGAAAAGGCAAAAAGTTCAGCATATTTTTCTTATATGCTTGGAGAGAAGCAGGATGACAGGCTAGTATCACAACAGGATGATGAAGTACTTGCCAGTCCATTAGTAACTCAGGAATATGTTAAACAACATCTCCAAGAAATAAACATTCTTAAAATTAGTATACTTAGATAACTCACAGTGAATATTTGAAATATATTTGCACATGATTTCTTTGGCCTACCTGCATCCAAATTTAATACAATTTATGCCCTGAATATATTTTACATGACTGGAAGAAACCTAAAAGTCTTCCTATATTCCAAAAGGGTAGCCTGGATGCAAGCATAAAACCTGTACTAAAAAATCCACCTGACTTGGCTGAATTTCAATCCTGAACAAAATAATAAGAGGTCAATAAATAAAGGCTTAAATAATTGGCACTAGCTATATTCCTGTCAAAAGAAGACCATGTTGACCTGGAGGGGGAAGCTCTGGTTTCCTTGTGGTTTATATAACTAGATTTATACAATTTATGCAACTAGATTTATACAGTTAGATGGAAAGCTGGACATGAGTTGACAGTGTGCACTCACAGCCCAGAAAGCCAACCATATTCTTGACTGCATCAAAAGAAATGTGGCCAGCAGGTCAAGGGAGGTGATTCTGCCCCTTTACTCCACTGTGGTGAGACCCCACCTGGAATACTGCATCCAGGTCTGGAGTCCTCAATACAGGAAAGGCATGGACCTGTTGGAGCAGGTCCAGAGGAGGGTCACGGAAATGATCACAAGGATGGAACACCTCTCTCATGAGGAAAGGATGAGAGCTGAAAATGTTCAGCCTGGAGAAGAGAAGGCTCCGGGGAGACCTTACTGCAGCCTTTCAATACTTCAAGGGGCTTACAAGAAAGATGGGGACAGACTTTTTCATAGGGCCTGTTACAACAGGACAAAGGGTAATGGTTTTAAACTAAAAGAAGGTAGATTTAGACTAGATTTAAGGAATAAATGTTTTTATGATGAGTGTGGTGAAACCCTGGAAAAATTTGCCCAGAGAGGTGGTAGATGCCCCACCCTGGGAAACATTCAAGGCCAGGTTGGACGGGGCTCTGAGCAACCTGATCCAGTTGGAGATGTCCCTGCTCATTGCAAGGGGGTTAGACTAGGTGACCTTTAAAGGCCCCTTCCAACCTAAACTATTCTATGGATTAAACTGAATATCCTTTACTTCCATATCACATTGGAATTAGTATCCCATGCTATTCTGATCAGTACTCTTTAAAAAGAATAATATTCTTAATTAAAAATGAAATATTTTTAAAAGATACTTTAAGAGATTTTTGAAGACATTTAAAAAGAACTTTGAAGAAATAGAAAATTTTGCTCAGAAGAACCATGAACTGAAAAAAAATATGTAGCCGAAGACTTAAGAGTTTGAAATCTCTTTAGGCTATCCACAAGATGATCATCATCATGCTACAACACACTATGTAAATACTTTCATAGACAGAAGTTACGATGTGATGTACTAAGCTGATCTTTAACAAAGGCTTTGTTTACATTAACAGGCAGCACAGGCCCCACTTGAAAAGGATCTGCAGAGTGCCAAGGGCCTGATGCCCACCCATCAGGGCTTGTGGGGAGGAGGAAGTAAAGGAGGAGACATTTCAGACCAGCCATAGCCTGTTTTCCTGGCCCCAAATGCATCTCTGCAGCTGGAGCACATTAGCTATGCTCCTGCTCCCGGAATGCATCTGCTGGTGGAGGCCTATTCCAAAGGAATCTGCTTCCTGGCTCCAGGACCTTCTCCCATGCAAATGGCAGCACAGGGAGCTGGGGGTGGGGGAATGGGCACAGAGGCGGGGAGGAGGAGCGGGAGGACACAAAAAAGGATCAGGAAATCTGCCTCAAAATGCACTCCCAATCTGAACCAACACATGAACGTAGATGCACCCAAAATCCTGGTAAGAATCGACTGCTGGAAACTGAATTCCGTCAGTTTCAGGCTGAAGTGAATGCATAATTATTATTTTTAAACTGTAAAGGAGATTTATTTACTTGAACCAGCTAACCACATTAGAAGTCAAGATCTCCATTTCTGGTCATCCAAAACCAAGGCAGAAAGCCTTTCTGGAAGATATGAATAGCTTTGTTTGACTGAAGCTCAGGTTAACAGAAGTCATGAGACCTAACGGGGCAGGTAAACAGTGTCAAATTGAGAGGACTATAGCATGATTTATAAACTATGTATGGGTTAGACTATACAAACCAAAGGGCGCTTTCTGGTTTTACACACCCTGAAGTTATGAAAGCTCTCATAGAACTGACATTAAACAACTGCAAATCCAATTGATTTTGACAGAAATGGGGGCCACTCAACACCACAGAGAACAAGATTAAAAATACCAATTGACTTTGGGTGAGTTGTGTTTTATATGGTTTTATAGTAAGAAAATGAGACCTTTCCTACTAATTTATAAAGTGTTAGTTATAGAAAACAAACTGTGCCATTGTAAAAGCAAAAAAATTCTGAAACTGAAAATCTTGTAACTTAAACTAATAAATTTGGACATATTTTTAATCACTAAAAATTGGAAAGCTTAAATAATGTCCATTAATGCATTCCTTTTTAAAAAAAAAGAGAAAAAAAAAGCCAGGGGAAATTTAACTGTCAGTATTCCTGCAGCTACTTCATATATCAAAATTACCTATTGAAAACGCTACATCAACAGGTACTCATAATAGCCATAATATATGACATCAAAATATTTATATTGATTCATATTGTATTAAATGTATTGGCAGGAATTACTGAAAAAGATCACACACAAAGGAGACACACATGGAGAGGGCACAGAACCCTCAAGACAGCAAAACTCAGCTTTTGCTTGCTTATTTAGACACCTGTATAAAACAGTGACAGTTTTGCAAAGGTAATCTTTCACAACTGCAGCCCAGCAGAATTACACATTCTTGATGTTTTGGGGAAACCAGGCAACATGCAAGCAGGCCTAAATCCTAAGTGTTTGACTTTTTGAACTTATTTTACAATTTTCACTAACACAGTACAACCCTGCTCACCTGGTTTGCCCCCCACATAACTCCATATAGTTATTTGCATACACAGTTTCTGAAATTCTACTGTATGGATGGTATTCATGTGACTTTGGAAGGCAGCCAAGACTTAAATCAGGTGTAAACTAAAAATGGGGTAAACTCATTTGTTTAGTATAGGAAGAGCACATTAATGTTACAATGCACAAATCAGAAATAGATAAACACCATTTATCTGCATTTCTGTGTAACGTCAGCAACACCACAATCACAAATCCAAGCTGTGTATATATGTATTATGAGAGAGAGAGGACATTCATAGAAAGCAAAATAACACTGACTTCTTAGGTTTAAGTCTCTCCCTTGAAGAATATTGGAGGATATTTGTCTTCACTCCCAAACTATGGTGATACTTCAGCTTTACTGATGTGGTGTCCCTGCTCACAAACAAATTATTCCAGCAGGAAGCTCATGAGATCATATTGTCCTCATTGTACCTATTCCTAAGAACTTCATGGCAAACATAGTTGGATTAATGGCACATATAAGGGGATGAGTCATTATGAACTGCTAAAACAAGGCCTTTTGCACAACAACTTAAAACATAAAATTTTCTGATGGTGTAAAACATCTTCTTATGGCTTGACCACTTCTATAACATCGTACAGAACAAACATAAGTTTTATACAACACACTCCAAGGTTAGTGTCTTCACTTGTATACAACTATACATTATCTTTTGTTGAAGAAGTGGAAAAGCCCAAGTCAGTGAGCTCAAGCACAAAAACATTCTGCTATCTGTTCACAAAAACATAACTGTCTTACTGTTATCTGAAAGTTTTGGGGGTTCTTTTGCCAAAAAGAGTAACCCTTGGATGTTCTACTACTGCAAGAGCATAAAAGCAGAGCTAAAGTTAATCTGTCATTAACTTGAGCACTTCAATACACACTGTAGTGGTTTTGTTTGTTTTCCCAAAAGGGAAGAGGATTCTGTTGTTTCTGCTGGATTGTCTCTTGGTTGTTTTTTAAAAAAGATGTGGATATTTCCAGAAAAGAAACTTAATTGCTTGTACTACAAACCTGAGCTATGCACACACAACAGAACAGTAATGTCAAACACAGTGGATTAATGCATTCAACTCATTGATCTGTATGCATACACAGTCCAGTTTTAATATATGTTTGCACACAGGCCTTTTTACATAACTGTAAACAGATCACAGTTCCTGAAGAGCAACTCAACACAAAGGGAAAGCTGGATCCTGTGTTCCACAAAGCATTACCCAACAAAATATGTTTGGTATAAAGTGTAGAAGTAATTAGCACAGCTTAAAAATGTGCCTCTGTCTTATGCAATTCATCATAAACAAGCATGCACACACACATTCAGGCACTGGCATTACTACTATTCTTTGTGATAACCACAAATAAAGAACCAGAGGAACTTCTAGAACAGCCCACGAGCACAGCAAAACACAGGAGTGGAAGTTCCTTCACTTTTTTAACTCTGCAACAATAGTCCTGGTTTATCCCTTTATTAGAAAGATGACATTCTGTTCTGTACTGTCTTAATCACTGCAAATCTTTAAACAAATCTGTTTACCCTTGGTGCACTTGTGATGGAAGGGAAGAGCTTTGGCCTTAACTTTAGCACTGAGCATACATTTTAACTACAGTATATTAGTCAAACAAGCAGTTTAAGATCAGATGATGTATGTGTTGCCTGAGGAGTCACATCAAGATTCTGAAGTCAGGGTCAGTTTAAGGCACAGATATGACAGGCCACCATCTGCTGAAGCCCCTCCTGTGATTATATAATGTTAAGAGCTTTTAAATAATAAACTGAATTAGTTCTGCAATCCGTATCCCTGCACAACTAGGTGAACCCTTGAGAGTAAACAAGGAATTGCTTGACCTAGGAAGAGCCACCTCTTTCAGGTGTGGTTTCTGAAGTCTTAAAAGTAACAATTTCAAGATCAGTTTATCAAAAAATTTAAGCATTTGTGGAAAATATATTTTACAATGGAGATAGTTTAGACTCTGTAGTCCCAGACTAAAGCAATGTGAAAACATTAAATCATTGCCATGGCAGAAGTTAAGGATTAAAGTCTAGGTGCAACTAGAATAAAGATATAGAAATGGCCCACCCTTCCCCAGCATATCCCTGTATTTCTGCAAGTCATATCTATTTACTCTCCTAACAAATAAATTTTTACTGTGGCAGCTTTCCCCCTCCAGAGCTAGGACAGACACAGAAAGGCAGTCTGGATTCAGCCATGCATCAGTGACATGTCAACCAAGTTCTAAATGCAGAATCTTCTGCAGACTGAAGCAGAAGTAACAGTTTTGATTTTTCACACTGAGGCTGACTTTGCAGTTCTGGAAGTCAGTAAAAAATGTTTGACTTGTAAACTGAGCAGATTTGGCCTGGAAGTCACTGAGAAAAAATAAATGTAGTGCTCCCAGCATGTCAGCTTGACAGGGTCACTTTGCTTTTCTGACCACAATTCTACTTTAAAACTAACCTTTCAGCAGCTGCTCAGTTTCAGTCATCAATCCTACAACTGTTGAAAAGCAATAGCAAAAACATCCATTGACTTCAACAGGAACAGGATGAGGCTCTTGATAGCACTTATCTTATAAATGATAGTCTTATGACACACAAAATGATCATAAAAAAATCTCAGTATTACTGATCTAGACAGGCAAAAAATATCCCTGTTGACCCAACTCAGATCACTAGAGAGCTACATCCATTTGTTTTCTGTTCAACAAACAGAAGGGTTTATGATTATTTTTTTGTATAAACCAAACCAAAGATATGATAGGTAACAAAACCTACTCTATCTCAGGTGAAATCTGAACATCAGTTTTGCAAGAATGTAGAAAATCTCTGGCTCTTAATCACGTCTAGCAGGCAAGCACAGCCCCCAGACAAAGGCTGCATTTTATAAGCTGTGATGGGTCTACACTGACCTGCAGATTCTGGGCAATCAGAATCCAAGGCTGTGGGAGAAGCGATGTAGAAGCCATTGCTGAGGCCAACCTGCAACAGTCACACGCCCAGTACAGCCATGCCTAAGCATGCTCAGTGCAGGAGCAGCGAGCCCCCCTTTGATATCATTCCTGTGAAGTACTCACAAAATGCTACTCCTGCCTGCCCTCCAAAAAGTGGAGTGGTTTTATGACTCTTGACACATCGTGGTCCTGATGTGTGGGCTGCAGGGAGCTTGGCTGTTTCCATGTGAACAAAAATGTGATTTATCATTATTTCCTTTAAGAAAGAATTCAGACATGAAATTGGGAAGATCAGTTATTTAGGTGACTTTGTGAAAATAAAGAAACCTGCAGAAGTAAGTCTATGTAAAAATCAGCAGCTGTACTTTTTCTACCTAACAGGTAATGTTCCATCAACCATTCCTAAATCTAAATAATTTCCTAGATGCTCCATGGTCCTTTCAGATGAAAATCTGCTTCTGCTAGTTGTGATGCACAATAACCAATAAATTGCAAGGGAGCAAACTTGATTTTCCTCCTGACTTGATAATTTCTGGCAACACCATTCTGTTTTATCAGGATGCTCAAAGAAAATTGAACGTTCAATTACAAATGTGTCAGCATGTGCCATCTGTGCTCCGGGGCTGCTCCTCACCACCCTGTAAGCTAGCTCACACAGTGACAACACTCTTTGCACTCTTCGCTTACCAAACTCAAGACTATTCCCCTCTTATGCCCAGTTACACTGAAAGAACTTGAGCCCTTTAAATGGAGCAGCAACATTGTAATGCAAATCATCAAGTTGCAGGACCACTAAAACTCCTATTTAATTGGCCTCTCGACAACCATTGATTCTCAGACACCAACAGGCCTCAAAAGGGAAACAGAACAAAAAGACTAGCAAAGACATAATCAATTCTTATGCAAGTTGCAAATTCAAAATTCATTACCTTCACTGCAACATTTTAACACAAAAAGTTGTCCCCAGTGTAACATGCTGAAATGGATGTCTTTTCAGCTGTTTGGTTTGTCTGCTCTTGCAAATCCATTCAGTTACAGTCTGTTTGGTTCCTGCCTTTTAGTACATCTTTTTCAAATCGTCTAGCTCTATCAGAAACAAGATTCTTCCTACCCGACACACTGAGCTGTCATGACTATATCTATGGTCCTGAACAGAGTTTTCTGTACGTTAATTAAAGCTTCATATAGAACCTGAGCTAATTAAAAAACCTAACAAATTCAGTATGAAACAAACTGGGTATGACTGGGTATTTACATGATGCAGATACCTGCTGATGAATGTGTTTCTACTTTTCACTCCTGCTTCCTTCAGCAGCA
This sequence comes from Ibycter americanus, assembly GCA_035590275.1. NCBI lineage: Eukaryota > Metazoa > Chordata > Aves > Falconiformes > Falconidae > Ibycter > Ibycter americanus. The sequence continues at coordinate 21,323,226 of JAVJGI010000060.1, forward strand.
GAGTCAACAGCTGTGGGCACATGAAGCTTCTATAGCAATTCAAGATTCAGATGTGAAATCCTGAGGTATTTTTTCCTCACAGTCATAAGCCCCATTAGTGTCTCCACAATATGCTCTGTAGTGGTATATACCTGGGGCTTGTTTCTATTCCTGAATTCCACAATCCTACTGCTACCTTTGATTATTATTTTTTTTTACTACCATTATTCTCACTATATGCTTGAGAATAAAATAATTTATAAATTTCTCATGAGAGTCTATGTGCAAGGACTTCTCACAGCCAAATAAAGTCCAAAGAATGGCTCAGTGATAAATATACACATTGCCCTCAAGGAAAAAAAAACCAACCCAGAACCAAACAAAACCCCCACCACCCAAACCAAAAGCTTTCTGTGAACATGCTGTGTTTCCTTTCCACTTTTCATTTTGAAGTCAGAAAGATGCAAGATCTTCTATGCTGTACAAAAAAAAAACCCAACACCAAAAAGCATTTTTCAGTACATTACAGCTCAGTAAGTTTTAATGAAAATAGGTCTTTTTCAGATCTTAGCACAAGACACATTTTTAGTGTGGCACTATCAAGTCAATTTCGAGTCAGACCAGCTCCTACCAGATTTCAGACTAAGAAAAATATTCCGTGCCTTTTGTTTTAATTCCAATGGCAATGCTTCTAAATTAGTAACTCTAGCCCTGAAATGCTTGCATTCTCTACTGCACCAAGCAAAACAAACCCCTAGTGAGAACTTGAAAGTAATGTTGGCCACACTAAACTGTAATAATTTCCATTGCCCAAACAGAGAAAAATTCAAAAGGTACATAAACAACGTAATTATTAATAGTAATTTGGAGCATAAAAATCACTTCAGAATCTGTTTTTATCTATATAGAAAACATAACCAAAATAACTACTTGTTACCATTTTTATCTGCAGTAGAACTCTACGTCAGAACCTTTATCTTAGACTGTAAGCATCTTATTCTGATGAAACTACATTTAGTAAAACATTAAGTAGTATTAAATGAAAATATGATGCATTTAATTAGAAAAACTGACCATAAAAATATAAACCGAATTGTAGGCTTTAGTGTCAGAAGACTTATTAAAAAAAACCCGGGGCTTTAACTGCTAGTTTTCCAAGGGCAATTCTACTCAGAGCCGCTGGAGTGTTCTCGCTAGAATGACACACTACAATACACTAATAAATAACTCTAATTATACTCTACTTGCAAATTCTCTGGGACGGCTTTAAAGGTGCACAAGCCTATTAGAGAGTGTAAGCAAAATCACATAGCTATATTATGACTTGACTATTTAGGTTGATAGATTTTGGAGTGCTCAGCACCTTTTCATATCAATTACATCTTGCAATAACAGTACCTTCAAGAACTGCCAAGGTCTTTTAAAGATTTTTTTTTGTGGCTTAATCATAATTGTAGTTGGAGTGAACTTAAAAGGACATTCAACTAATCTACCATCAAATAAAAAATGTTTCTAAAAACTGGATGTTTGTACTGATGTGAATATTACCATTTCTCTTTGGACAGTCTTGCAGTTTTAGAATTTCAGATACCATGATATCACCTGAAAGAGAGTTAAACTAGCCATCCTGTGGTCCCATTCATTACAATTTTTTCTACAGTTTAAAGGGCAGGAAGCTCTCTTCTTACGTGTAACAGTTCTATACAGAGACACAGCATTACTTTACAAAAATAAATTTCTAAAAGTAGCCTCAAATTTAAATGCAATCAGGTCAGCTGTGTTCCTGTACCATAAGTAACGGAGCACTTCATTTGCATTTGTCACGCTTGTCGATCAAAATACTTTTTTGAAAAACAAATCTTTTAAAATTATAGAATAGCTGAAGAAACTGGTAGTTCCCAAGAAATCCTAGGAATAGTTGGAAGGAACCTTTGGAGATTGCTTAGTCTAACTCCCCTGAGCCAGAGCAGGTTGCTCAGGACTCTGTCCAGTACAGTTTTTAATACCTCCAAGGATGAAGACTCTACAACCTCTCTGGCCAACCTGCTCCAGTGTTCAATCACTCTCATAGTAAAAAAAAAAATAATAAATTTCTTATGTTTAAATTGAATTTCCTGTATCTTAGTTTGTGTCCATTGTCACTTCCCTGCCAGTGTATAGCACTGAGAATAGTCTGGCTCCATTTCTTTACACTCTCCCATCAGGTGATGAACTCTTCCCAATGAGCCCAGGATGCCGTTGGTTTGCTTTGCTGCAAGGACACATTTCTGGTTCATGTTCAATTTGTCGTTCATAAGGACCCCAGCACCTTTCCACTAGAGCAACTTTGCAGCTGGTCAGCTGCCAGTCTGTACTGGTGCATGGGGATATTTCTCTCCAGGTGCGGGACATGGCTTTGTCCCTTTGTTGAACTTCATGAGATTCCTGCTGGCCCATTTCTCCAGCCTCTCCAGGCCCCTCTGAATAGCAGCACAACTGTGTGGTGTATCAACCACTTCTCCCAGTTTTGTACCATCTGCAAACTTGCTGAGGGTACAGCAAGACACTGTCCCATCCTCTAGGTTGCTAATGAAGATATTAAAAAATATTGGCCTTACTATTGACCACTGTGGTATACCTCTAGCAACTGGACTTCTGCTGGACTTCGTGACACTGATCACAACCCTTTGAGCCCGAGTTCAGCCAGTTTTCAGTTCACCTCACTGACCATTTATCTAACCCATACTTCATCAGCTTGTCTATGAGGATGGGCAACCTGTTACACTGCCTGACTGTCCTCACGGCAGAAAAGATTTTCCTTATATCTAGTCTGACACTCCTTTTCCAACTCTAGTCTGCTGCTTCTTGTCCTCCCACCTCACAACGCTGTGAAGAGCCTGGCTTCAACTTCTTGATAAGCTACTGGGGGGTTGTTAGGTTCCATCTCCTCATGGAGCAAGTGCTCCAGATCCCTTGCCATCTTGGTGGTCTTCTGCTGAACTTGTTCCAGTTAGTCAGCATTCCTGCATGGGGAGAGGGGCCACAAAAACAAACAGAGTTTTCCAGGCATGGTATAATGAATGTTGAGCAGAAATTATCCCTTCCCACGAGCTACGGGCCGTGTCCCCGCTGCCCGGCCCGGGCGGCCGCTGGCCGTCTCTGCTGCCAGGGCAGGGCTGGCTGGTGCCCAGCTCGCTG
>JAVJGI010000060.1:21336092-21362207 GCA_035590275.1 Ibycter americanus
GGGGTGCGGGTGGGCGCCGTGCGGGGCCTCCCCGTGGGGCCGTGCCGTGCGGGTTCCCCGAGGAGCGCAGGATCCGACCCTTCAAACACTTCCTGGAACCAGCAATTGGGTACAAGCGCAGCTTCACAGAACTTCTTGGCAAGATTTAAGATTTTGCTTATCAGCCAGAGCTCCTGATTAAGTACAAGCTTTGAAGACGGCAAAAGGCAAGCCGGGTATCTGTGCAGAGATCGCTTAAAACTGCGGTAGCACAGCCGGGCACGGCGGCTGGCGAAGTGCTCGTCGCAAAGCCAAGATAACCGGGCTGCATGTGCGAAGCGCGGGTAGATTGTAGTAAGCTCAATCAGAGAGGAGATAAAGAGAGTAAAGAAATAGACTAAAAAAAAAACCCCACCCCGACACCTGTTCTATTGAGTATCTCCTTCTCAGCTCTAGAGGAGAGGTGAAACATTGTTTATCAGGCACTACTGGTTAATCAAAGCATAATGCAAAGCCCCCAGCTTTTGCGGGAATGCACTGATTTGATAGCTTTGTGGAAAGCCTTGCCGTGCAGAGGATGGCATTTCTCATTCATGCCAGAACAAATACACTGATCCTTAAGACACTTCTAAGATCTTGGAAGATGGCAAAGCAGGACTTGAACTTTCACATCCTGGGTAGCAGCACTATTTAACTGATACACAAACAGCGTTGGAAGCATGCCACTCCAGCTGGCAGGGCATGGAAAGTCCCAAAACTTAACAAGGAATGGAGATTGCTATATACCTCCCTGCTAAAGTGAAGGACGCTTTCCAAAAATGCTTTTCTACAAAAACCAGAGTAGCTTCCCATGATCCATAAATACAAAAGAAAACAGAAGTACTAAGCTGAATTGCATTGAATATATACAAATGAACTCATTCTAAAACTAGTTACAATTGTACATAAATGCTCTACCAATACTTGTTACTATACAAACACAGACTGACAAGACAGTTTGTGTCCCAGATGGCTTATCTGGGTCTTAAGCTGTCACGTGTAAGTTACACAGTGCTGCCTGTACTCCATGTGTGTTCTGACCCACCTACAACTAAAAACATGTTTCCTTGTTCAGAGCCTCCAATACTGCAAGTCTCAGAAAAGGCATGTCAGACCCACAGAACATTTTCATTTGTTAACAAATGTCTGTTGGAACATAAGTTTAGCTCTGTTTCTAGAGAGGAGAAAGGGGGAGGAAAGTGAGAATATGGGTGATAAAATAAATATCAACCCCCTGTTAGTGGAGTCAGAGTATATATATAAAAATTTGTCTAATCATGGAAACCACCAAAGGGCTGCATGTTTTATACCCTGAGATACTTGGGACTGATAGTTCATCATCTGATGAACTCTTAAGAGGTACATAGAGAATGCTCAAGATGAACATGCTGCTAAACTGAAGATGCTGAGTTCCAGAGATCACAGACCTCATCTGTGCCCTCATTACATAGTTTGAAGTGTATTTTCAGTAGTGCCAGCATTAGTTCTTATCTTTCTACTTTAGTAACTCTGACAGATGATATTGTAGACAGCCTGTTGATGACTAGTGCCGTGAACACAGGTTGTTTACACTTGCTTAGAACAACCTGCTGCTTAAAATAATAGTGATGGTCTGTCTGCAGGAGAGTTCCCAGGGTTGCTAGTGTTGGTGGAGAGTCCTAAATCTGCAAACTGATGCTACAGAAATATTTTAGAATCTAGTCTAAGGATGTGATCCTGTAAATACTATAGATCTAATGCTACCTAGTATGAGAACTCTTAAGGCACCAAATCTAATGATAAATAAACTTTATTACCAAATAGTAACTTTTGTGCAGATTCAGAACTTAAACACAGGGTGGGTTTCAAGCTGAGTGGTCATCAGCATTTAGCTGATTCTGAGCATTATGCATCCCCTTTGCTTCCACTTGAGAAGAGGAAAGCTAGGGTCTAAAAGCATTAATTGCACTAATAGTTCAATGGGAACATCACAGTGAAATGGTGTTGGTTAGCCTGAGTGGTTGGACAGCTCAGGTGTTATAAAATGAAATAGGCTTGTTTCCAGTGTGTATTTAAAAAAAAAAAGCCAAACCACAACTAAACACATAAACAAAACCCCTATACAAAAAAAAACCAACCCCAAACAAAAAACCCACCAACCCAAAACAAACCACCAAAGGAGAAAAAAACCCCAAGACCACCAACAAAACAAAAAACTCTTCAACACCCACGCCCATCCCATCCCCTGCAGACTTCAATAAAAGCTGAAATACAAACAAAAAAACCCCAACCCTTTGAAAAAACAAACAATCCTGGAGAAACTCTCAATATTATCCAGTCGCAAAGGCACCTTTGCTGCCTTTTCTTTTCACCACCATCCCCCCCTTACTAATGCTGGTTTTCTTTGGATGCTGTGTATCTTTTAGAATGCATCTACACTAAACATCTATGCCTGGATGGGAGGCAGATACACTTGGAAATTTACGACCCTTGTTCACAGGTAAGAATTTTAGAGGGCAAAAAAAGGCTGTTCTTCATTCTACCTGTGTAATAGTAAAAAGGATCAGGAGGTTATAAGCTTTTTATCTGATTTTGGAATTTGTGCTTGCTGTGTTTTTTGAAAAGACTGAAATTTTATAGTTACTGTGGCTCGGAACTGCTGGGTACTTTACCATTTCATCAAAGAAGCCCTTCATTGCTTAAATTTTTTGTAAATGCTTTTGCATTTTGGAATATTACTAACAAGTAACTTTTCCCACTTCTGACTTATGTAGGTAAATACAGAGGTAAGTTATAGGATTATATGCAGTTTTCTCAAATACCCTAAATGGATGAAATTTAGTTTCTAAAGCAAGCAGTTTATTAGATGTCTGCAGAAATGGTCAAACTACATAGGCCTGGAAGTAAGACTTGCATTCACAGAACAGATCCAAGGAAAGCCATAAGGCAGGCTTGTACGTGTTGCCAGCTGAACTTTGATCACAATAAACCACTTTGAAATACATTTTTTTGTATTAATTTCTTTCCTGCTGTTACAGGAATAGAGGAACTTAGGTACTGTGTAACACATGCAGACCTCGGTGGGTCTGTCTGGCTAACTACATTAGCTCACAAGGTTCCATTTTGGGCAGCGATCTTGCCTCTTACCAACTAGGATAATGAATGCTAATGCTAAAGCCAAAGCACTGAAAGCCTGACCCACACTTAAATTCAAGAACTGAAAACCTTATCCCAGTCAGGTTATTATACAAAATGAACCACCAAACAAACCTGACTTCCTAGAGACAAGCAACAGCCTTGCTTGTCCCAAGGCAATGGGGACCCTGAAATAGCCACTGTGCCATGAAACACTATGGAGTCCTCCCTTGCCATACAATCTGTTAGAAGCTACTGTTCTGTGGACTTCCTTCCACCTATCTCAGACCCCTTTCCTAAGCCCACTTATAGCTTTCACTTACTGTTATATTAAATCCTGTGGCATCTGAACAACTTTTTATTAAGATACCCAAAACATTGGGAGTGGCAGCTAGCTAGGGTAGAGCAGATTAGACTACATCATGGGTAGAGACTTTGGTTGCTACAGTTTGGGCAATTTTTTGCTTTTAAAACCAGAGATCAGCTGTGTTAAGTGCAACTCCTCTTGCCAGCACTCTGAGCTGTCTTGTACCAGTTCTTAGGAACAAGGCCTAACTTTATCTGTTTGCTGCTTTCTTCCTGACTTAGTGCATGCAGAGGAGTAGGTGGCACATAATGCTAATACTGCTTTTTGTCCGATAGAACTGGTGATTCTAGAAAGAGATGGATGGGGTATGGAATTCCTGTATCCCATGGGAGCTGGGGAAGAAAAGCAGGTCCCAGGAGGAGGCCAGACTGGGGAAGGAAGTGTTTCCATTTTTGTTTCTGCTTCCTGAAACCTTCCTGCTCTCTGGGACTTCCCTCTAGTAGTTGGATCCCTGTTCTGAGAAACAGCTGTGACACACACAAGTCACCTTTACTGTCCCTAAACCTGCACAGTCACCACAGCACTAAAAACGTGTTGTATTAAAGATACCAACGTCTTCAGGCAGTTCTGGAAACTTGTTTACTTTCTTTTTTCTCATGCATCCCCTTTTGTTGCCAGCATTCCATTACCATCCCTCATGGTAAGTTATAGCCTTCCCAGTCCAGTTGTTTATGGTGCTACAGTGCTGCCCTGATGCTGAGCTAATCAAGGCAACCAGGGTGGGATGTCAGTGGAGATGATACATTGCATTGCAAGTAGCAAAATACTGAACTAGTGAGGAACAACTTAAAACAGTCCTCAAATTACTATTCAAGATGGGTTTTCCACAAAGCAAAAGTAATTTATTTTTTTCTTTTTTTGTCAGCTCCCAGTATTTTACCTAGCTTGGGGCACATGGTCTTGCTAGCTGCTGCCAAATCATCTGCAGGCATAAGCTAATTTAAAATAGTTTTTACATTACATTCCTTAGCTTAATGGGACAGTTTGCAGCTGTTGCTTTCTAGAAATCCTAAGTGTGACAGTTTCTTGGGATGAAGGGACTCAAGGATTGGTATAACCCCGTTATCACTTGAGTGACTTTTGTTACTAGTTTTATGAAAGCCAGCTGCAGATTGAAAGGAGAGCTTTTTTCTAGCTCTCTAGAAGATTATCCTGTGAGTAAATACTGTTTCAGAGTTGAACAATGCAAAGAAGAAACAACACAAATGAAGAAACAAAAGAAAAGAATCAAGCTTACTGTAGTCAGAATGTTAGGAACATGCAAAACAGAGCTACAATCAGAAACTGCACAAATATTGGTGGCTCCTGTATGTTTCATTCTCATGTAACTGCAGAATATTCAGCATGAGAAATGGCTGTACAGGCTATGCAATTTTACTGCTTAAACTAAGTGTAAATATTTCATAATGAATTCATCAGTGATCCAAAGTGCAGTCTGTAGTGATGGGTATCTATTAGGCTTTTGGAGCAGGAATCACCTGAATTCAATGCCAAGTACGTAAACCTATTAATATCTTTTGCAATAAAATATACAACATTCTCACATTCACAGTGACAAAGAAAATGTTCTGAAGTGACAACAGTAACTTTATTTTTGTATGTGAATTTGAACTTCTTTCAGCCACAGCGGGGGAAGCTCTCCCTCACAGATGAGCTTCACTGGGCTGATGGATTTATCATTGTTTACGACATCAGTGACAGAGCATCATTTGCATTTGCAAAAGCATTGCTGTACAGGATCCGAGAGTCTCACATAGGAGCTTGTAAAAAGTAAGTGGCATTATTTTTTTTTCCCCTTAGCAAGCATACAAAAAAGCTGAGAATGTTTCTGTGAGCTGTAGGCATACTAGTAGCAGTTAAAATCCAGCAGCATCCAAGTGGCATAACACAATATTAACAATAAGGTACCTGAAGCTAAACTGTGTTGTAAATTGCGATCTATTTCACTGAATCCAAAGACAAGTACATCAGGATTTTTGTTCTTATTTCTTACAGCACTACTATTTAAAAAATTGCCATAAATCTGTCTGTTGTGATTTACATAGGTAAAAAGCTGGCATAGTCAGGCTGTGCTTTTACTTTCCCACTCTGTTACCAGTGGAGATGCACCAATGTGGGGCTTGAAGAAAGCATTTCCCACAATAGATGAATCTAATACCATGAATGTTTCCTAAACTCTGGTGGTGTGTGTTCCTGCATCAGTCAGCTGAGGTGCTTTCTAAATAAACGAGAGTGAAACCCTTTCCTTATATCAGAAGTGGAGTGAAAAAAACCAAACACAAACCCCCCACACTTTTCTGTGTATTTTACTGCTGACCTTTCTTAATTAAGGTCTTCCTGGAAGGAGTAATTTTAGCAAAAGCTTGGAATTGGGATTCCTATGTTTTCTTCTGAATTAAGCCACAGACACTGATGCATCTCTTTGACTCTATTCTCTTATCTACAAATGGAGATAATGATCAGCTTGCTTCTTCGTGAAGTCCTGGAGCTGACAATATACTCAGCAGTATAGAGTATGAAAACTGCAGTGGATGAAAAATACATAAATTCACTGAGTAGCAGAACCAAAATGAAAACATACTGATAGAGAGTAGTTGTCTGGAAAATCCTTTGATGTTTGACTATGGCAAATGGAAAACTGTAACTCTACCTGACAAGGTCAGAGGGTTGGTTTGTTTGGGGTTTTTTGCATGCCTATTATCCTGAACATACATACATTTCATACACACTGTATACAGCACAGTATTGTAACATATCTTTTCTCTAATTGGAATCTTTTTGATTTCAGAATGGTTGAGTCATCAGTATTTTTGGTTGGTAATAAACAGGATTTATGCCATATGAGGGAAGTTGGCTGGGATGAAGGACAGAAGCTGGCAATAGATAACAAGTGCCAATTCTGTGAACTGTCTGCAGCAGAACATTATCAGGAAGTTGTGACAATGTTCATGAAAGTCCTAAGGAATATCACCTCAAATTTCAAAGTGAAGGAAAAGAGACGACCAAGTGGATCAAAGTCAATGGCCAAGTTAATCAACAATGTGTTTGGAAAGAGAAGGAAATCTGTGTAAAAGATGGTTAGTCTTGAAGTAGGAACAAGCTGAAATAATGGAGCACAGGCAGCTCTTGGGATTCAGTCAATTTCCTCCAAAGGTCAATGTCTGGAGGACTAAGTAGAAACCAAAGGCAGGAGATAGTATGGTCAAGTGGACAGGGCCTAGACCTAGAAGACCTGACCTATTTCCAGTTCTACTGCAGATTTACTGTGTTAGGGCTATGTCACTTAAACTCTAAGCTGCTCCTTTCACTCTATATCTCATAAGTTCTTCAGAGGAGCGTTTTAGTCTGTATTTCTTCAACACCAGCATGATCTTGGATAGAGCTTCAAGATGCGACTGAAGTATAAACAGTTATTTCCAATAAACAGGCTTGCTGACCAAAGTCTTACTTCAGAAGTCTGAGAAGCAGTTGTGGTTTTTGTGCAGGAACACTTCTTGCACTAAAGAAAAGCAAAATACTGCTGCTTCGTGTGATAATGTATTTGTATTTAACTCAAGGAAGGATGACTCAGGTCCTCATGTGCCTAAAGATGCCTAACACCTGCTGAAATTCATATGAATTAAATGCTTAGACACCAAATCTACAAAAGGTATTTATCTGCAAAGCTGCCTTGCAGAGGCACCAGAAGTAGGGAAGCAGATAAACAAAGCAGTATTGTCTCCCATTTCAGTGTTGGTTTTTTTCTTTTTTTGAGTGATGAAAGAAAGTGGAGAGGGTTGAGGGAGGTGGGAACTGAAATGTTAGTGAAATGTTAATCAGTGAGCACTGGATGGTTTCTGGCAAGGTCATTGCTTAGTGAAATAATGTTACGGCTAACGCGGCTTTTAGGCCAGAGCAACATCTTGGGCTGATACCTTTCACAGAGCATTTTCACGGGCTGTAACAAAGTTTCCTTACCTGTAAGGTGGATGTGCCTGTTCAATTTTAGATGGGAGTGGGAGCTTGAGAAGCACATGGACTGGTAAACAGCACAAATTCTGTAGGACGTCTGCCTGGATTTAAAGGTCAGCCTGCTGGTAAGACCTGTGCTCCTAACTTTGCATGGAGTGTTTTTCCTAAGGACCCATGTTCTTACAACTAGTCGTTACTATGGTATTGAGATACTACTTGAGAGAGCACTAAGGAATGTTAGTTACACTTTTCAAATGTGGATATTAAACATCAGATGGGTCTAAATATGTTGGCAGTTGACATTCAGAGCTCTTACTGTAGACAACTAAATAAGGACTTAGCCCAGTGTGTTTGAAAGTGCTGTGCTAATACAAAAATTAAGAAAGGGGAGTGATCTAAAGATGAATTAGTGCCTCCTACCTATTTCAGAGGACAGCTGAGATTCAGTCTTTGTAAGTTGCTGAGTTGAAGCCTACCTCTGCTCTGAAATTTTATCTGCATTGAAACTAGTAAGACTGCTTTATCAGTCACAGCAGAATACTGATTTTCAAATGTCCATCCCCCTAATATAAAAAAGCTATATAATCTTAGCATTACTGTTGTAAAACAAAACTAAAGCACATTTTAATAAGTGTTGACCAAAGATCTTTTTTAAAGGAAAAGCTACTATTTCACTTGTTTTAAGACTACAAATATTGGAATTAGTTCTTAGTGTTGACAGGCACAGTGTTGCTTTATTCCTATGCAGATGCTGCTCTGCCATATCAGGAGTAGTGTATTTAACTGTATTGTCAATGTCTATGAGGCTGAACTTGAAGACCACTCATGTACACCCTTCAGCTTTCCAGCACACATGGAATTCCAGAACTACTAATAGACTGTCAATCTGTCAGGTAGCTGTATCGCGCCAGCCCTAGCATTGCCAGATTCAAGAACTTCTTATCTGTATTCACTGCTATGGTATTAAATAAACTGGATACAAGATGGATGTATTAATGCTGCTTTCTTTTTTTTTTTTTACTTTACTGTGGTATAAAGCTACAGGCTTCTTGTTTGACTGCTCTGAAAGTGAAGCACCATGCAGATCTGGAATTCAAATTAGAAATAGTAAATCTGGGAATCAGACACTTGCACAAGAGAGAGCTTCTAGCTGTGTTTCCTGTATGCAGTGAAAAAGCCTTCATGTACTTTTCTGCAGTGGACAGTAGAGAGCTATTAAAAAAAATACTTTATCCTTTAAAAAAAATGTTGATAGCCACAGGGAAGCTAATTAGTTTTGATTTGCTTGTATTAATGGGAATGTGGACTTCACGATAGCAGTATACCCCACAGTTTTCCTTCCCTTTTTTGTGAGATGGGGGGAAGTGTTGGAACACAGAGTGGCTGTCTTCTGGCCTGTGTTCTAGGTTGCACTCGCCTGAAAACCAGCTGGAACAGCTGCAGGATGCATTTAGACTTAAGCATACTTAAGCACCCAGTACAGACATAATTTCATGTTCTTAGGATCTGGGTTTCACTTGTCTTTTATTGTTGTTAAATGCAGATAACAAGAGTGCAGAATTTGGGAAGGAATTCAATTGTAAAGCAGTAAAGCAGATACATGTTCTCCCTTTCTAAGTGCATTTTAACTAGTATTTATTTTTTTAAAAAAAGTGAAGGCTTTTTAAAGAAAAATAAAATTGCTTAGTGTTCTTGGAGTTTTAACAATGAAGGCAATATGTTACTGGCTCAGCCACGTTTGAAGATGCAAGAGCCCTGCAGTAAATGATGTAACTGATGTTTGATGCTCACCCTTGACAGTGACATCACCTAGAGCAGACTCCTCGAAGAGAGTGGAAATCCAGCTATTTGTATTGCCATGGATGGCTTCAGCATACAGCCCCATCCTTTCCCACAGAAAGATTGTGAAATTGCCAAACTAGAGTTAAAAGTTTCTTGCTGTCATTATCTGGAAGTTCCTGTTTATATGAACTCTCTAGTTTCAGCAAAATTTTGCCTGAGAAAGGCACTCAGAATTTATGTTCTTTCTCCCTGTCTTCAACCTGTTTTCACTTTAGAAACAGTGACATAAAAGAAAAGAGATTCTACTGAAGTATAAAGGTAATAGCCTCTGGCTCCCAAATGCTGTCTCTCAGAAAGCATTCAGGTGGTTTTGAATCTTTCTTACTATAGTTTTGAAATAAACAATCAAGACAAACACAACCTCAGCTCCTTTTCCTGCTATCATGTCTGTATGCATTAAACTCTTTCTTTCTGTAAATCCCACTACAGTCACATTCACAACTGGGCAGAGGGGGAAACATCACAGAAAAACTTAAAAGCATGATACTTCTGCAAGAAGGAATAATTAAGTGCAATATTGAGAAGATTAACCAAACATGCTGTTTCTTTCCAATACATTTAAATGAGGATAGCAATAAGAAAAGGTGTATCAGAGGTTTTGATGCTCTGCTATACTCTGAAGACAAAAGTAACTACCATAGTTTTTTAGCCCGTTGCTAGAAGCTGATTTCTGAAGCGATGGAAGGGTGAACATTGAAGTGCAAAGACCTTGTGAGTTATGTGAGGACAGTCTTGTTTTCCTTTCTGTCTATCTGACTGCACTGCTTTGAAGATGGTACGCCAGCAGGTATTTGAAGGTGTCTGATACTGGCATTCTGTCTGTCTAGGAAGCAGAGAGGGATGGATGCTGTGGCTATTGGCCTGGAGAGGTATGATGCTCTTGCTGACAGCTAGATCCAGATCGCTCAGTGGTATTGTCACAGGGTATACTATAAAGAAGAGAGTATTATGAATACCACTCAAAGCAAAACTAAACTGCAGTAAGTATCCACGAATATGCTAATTTTTCATCCTGCCTGTTGGAGCAGGTGCTTTAGGTTAATGAAGTTTTCATACAGGTCTGCTTTGGTTTTGGGTAAGAGGAACAAACTCCAGCTCTGATTAATGTGCTTGAAAGGAATCCTTGCCTGTTTGCTCTAAAACAAGAAATATTAAAAAAACATATTAAAGAAGCATTAAAGAAAAAAAAAAAAGAAAAAAAAGAGACAGACTACCAGACTAATAGAATAATCCAGAGCAATCTTAAACTGTACTCTATATTTAAAAAAATGAACTCTCTACCTCCTTAAACCTGGTCACAAGAACACAGGCCTCTTCGTAGCCTTAACTTGTCCATGGAGAATAAAAAAAAAGGGGAAACTAAACTGAGGCGCTGTTCAGCCAGTTTGAAAAGCAAAACCTTTGTTTACATGCCTAAATGTGGATCCGGACACCTAACAGTCAACTTCTATTGTTTTAAACTTGAATTTGATTCTTCCATAAAGAAGCAGTGCTGTAAATGCCTAAGTTGGTTTTGGTTTGGGATTTTGTGGGTTTCTTTCAGCTGTGTTTCCCCCCTGCACACACACAATTGATATCATGTGAGACAGGCAGGCTGTTCTGGGTAGGAAGTTATTTTTAAACAGACATTACTCTTTTCCAGAAACAGATTGTAAGTTTCTGTCTTCTTTTAATTGCTTTACAAAGTAAATTGAGTCCCTCTGGTTATAAAATTAATATCCAGATTTAGTCCTATATATTTGACATGACGAGCCATTTACTGCTACATTCATTTTTTAAGACTGACTAGGAGTTCAGTTACTTAACTCTGTAAAACGTCCAGAGTTTTTCAAGTGGAGGCCTCTAACAGTGCAGAGAAATGTACTACAAGTAAGACAAGTGGAGAATGATGCTGTTACCATGGGGCTTGAGCTAAATGATCTGAGCAGGTCTGTCCCCTTGTACACTCCTATGTTCATATTCACCAGCAAAATGGCATCATATCTATATTACATAACGTATTTTACTACTTGAAATAAATATAAAGAAAGCAGAAATTAAAACATTTGACCTTAAAATTATAGGCATTGTGATATCTAGTGAAGATTTCATTTATAATAGGCACATCTTTCAAAGTGGCTTCATATGTTTTTTGGTTGTCGGGGTTTCTTTGTTTGGGCGGTTTTTTTTCCCGCAAGTCGATTTTAAGTTTTCAGGCGAGTTCCCTCCCAGAAAAAAACTTTATTTTAAAGGTGCTGTGAGCCTCTGAAAGTTTAACACTTTTGCTGACTGCCTTTTGAAGGTAACCCGCTGCTTAATGAGGAGAAACCCGCCGGCTTTACTGCTTCCAAGGGCTCCCTCTCGTGGCTTTTTGCTCACACTTCATCCTCCTCTATGAGCGATAAAGCCTTTTAGTTGCTCCTCAGGTTGAAACATCAATGCTAATAAACCCAAGAATGCTGATCACAAAGTACAAGTAAAAACCCTCCTGCCTTCCAATACTATAAAATTCTGCTATCGATTATGCTGAGCTTAACAATATGACATTTCTTAGGATTCATTTGACAGTACCCTTACTAATAAAACTGCAAATGATGAGGTTTTTCTCATGACTGACACTTCTGAGCTCAGCTGTTTAACTGAAATAAAGTTCAGCTATCTCATCTAAGATGCTGAAAGGTTTCCTGTTAACATACTGTCCGTGCATATTAATATCCTCAAGAAGGGCTTGAAAGCTTCTATCATTTTCCCAGCTACACTTATTGGTCTGATAAGAGGTCTGACCTCCACCTTGTCTTTCTACAGCTTCCTGAAGGTATTATCCCCAGAGCATGACAGAGGCACATGGCAGGGAGCCAAGGCAGAGTTAAGCAAGAGTGTTTATTCTCATATCTACAAGCTGTAGTACAGATACACTACTTCAACCTTTAAATAAGCAAGGTCACTTACTGGAAAGGCTCCAAGGTTGGATTCATCTGGCCCAGTACGGAGGGCCACTTCTAGATTCCCATCTCAGCTAGGTGCCTTTCTACTAAACAATTTATCTCATCAAGGTGATGCCTCAAATAAGATAAATGAATCACTCTCCAAAAAGCATTAAACACTCCACCAACTATAAAGGTAATTAGGGTTGGGGATCTCTGAAGTTAGGTGAGATGAATCATGTTCCAAATATGGCCTCTTGGGGATCTTTGCTAGCTATTTTGCCCTTCATCTTCAGCACTACAGAGCCCATCTGTCCTATTTTATGAAGTCAATTGAGTCCCTACGGTTAGACAATTAACATCTAACTTGAGATGACCACTGGGTCATTTAATGCTAAATTTATTTCATATGATTGATCAGGGTGCTGGATTATATTTGATCCCTGCTGAACTTCATGAAACACCCTGAAAGCCAACTGCCACATGTTAAATTAATGGATGAACTGGAAACGAAGCTGAGGATAAGTTAACTGAGTACTGCCACAGATTGCTTCCAACCTAGCTCATTAAAAACTAACTAGCAGACCTTGATGCTTTACCACAGTCTGCAGCAAAGCTGTATTTTAAATGCTTGCATATGGTAACTCCAAAAGCCTAAGGTGGAGCAGAAAGTTAAATCAGGTCTCTCGACTCCCAGGCTAGTGATTCAACTAATCAGTTGTTTTCTGACTTGGAGAATATGTTTCAACAATTTGTGTGTGAGCAAAGATATTAGCTCACTTTGTGACTTATTCTGATAGCAATTACCAGCCATATGGAATGAACCAAGCTCATTACTTGCAAATGGACAGCATAAAATCTCTGCCTCAATTATGCCTTGATTCGCCGTTGAATGTCTTCCTCTTTGCAACTGGAGGATTTTGCACCAAATGGCTCTAATCTTAACATATTTCATTAAACACAAAGTTGAAACAACAAAGTTGTTCAGTGTGGTATTTCCTTTAGACCACTGATGTGAGGCCACAATCACACCAGTTTCTCATCACTCATCAGTGATTCTCACCAATCTCCAGCTACTACAGCCCTACACTATCCAAACAATGGTATGAGAAGCCCAGAAGTATGCATGGTGCTTATGGACCAGATGGCTGCTGCTACAGAGTATATGCAGCAGTTGAATTGTAAACGCCTTTTCCTCACTTACAGCACTAATCTGGGTATCTGCATTATATCGTGAGACTTTTTTTTCATGAATCTTAGGGTAAGACAGTACATTTTGAAATTTTACTTCTCTGTCAAATTTGGCTGATATTTACTAACAGGTTCAGAAGTTGTTAGTGGGAGAATATACTGACAGGGCAGTTCAGGAAATGTTCAACAGGTATCTAGGCTGGAATATTATTTTATGCTTTTTTCCCCCCTTATACAGTTAAATTGGTAAAATATAGCAGAAATTGCTTCATAGTTTCTTCCATGTGAGATATCACCAGGGTAGCATCTTTACTTTGCAACAAGATGGCTGCATGCAAAAACCCTAATTTAAACACAATCCTCATCTACAATAATGAATTATTTGAAATGTGTTTTGCTGGCATATAGCTAGGCCTCATTCTTCAAATACTCTGCATGAGAATACCCTCTGAGTGAGCTTTCCTACTTACTAACGACAAGTCACACAGGTAAAGCTACTTGTGTATAAGGGTTCTTATGATTGCTGGGCTGATCTAAATGGATGCACAATTATATGATTAAATACAACAACACTTTTTACTAACTATGTATAATTTTGACTGTCACTCAGAATTCAATTGCATTAGATGATTCAATAAATGAGTGGGGTAGTCTGGGATCTGTCCTACGAAGACCTTAGGGAATACTGCAAATACCAAGCTAAATCACATAACTTATCTTAGACGCAAATGGAAAAAATTTACAAAGGAACTAATCTATACTCATCTTTTACAATGTTCAAAATTTCCTGTGTGCTTGCATTTTTGATCATGAAAACAGATTTACAAACAAATACTATTGTGCCTGTAGGTGTTCCTGTCTCTCAGCGTACAGGGTGCATGCAGTTTAGCCTGTGTTAAAAAAGAGGCCAGTATATACAAGTTTGTCTGTCCTGAATGGTCCAGTCGGGCTTCACAGAACTGATTTAACTGGTTTTTTCCCATCTAGCCATTAAAAGTGCCTCTGAAGAGATTTTGTCTGTACTGCTGCTGTAAGTCTCCTAGGACCCACACCAGCTGTGCTCAGCTTAGCAAGTTACTCTTTTTCCTTTCTGTTGTTTCCTTCTCAGTCCAGCTTCAACCTCTGGATCTTATTGTGATGACTTTAGTAGCAGAGGCTACGTACACTTTGATTACTAATACATAGAACACATATAGTACAGCTTATTTTCATGCCCTGATCTATTTTTAACATAATGCACTGATACATGTCTGGGGAAGTGGGGTGTGTGGGAGAAACATTTCCCTCTCTTCTCTTTCCATATGCACACACAAATGCACGAGATAAATCTGCTCTGTTTCTGGAAATCCATGCTAACATGTTCAAATACAGGTATACCCGAACAGAGGTCAAAATAGGGCGATATATACAACACTTTAAATGCGTATACTAGCACTTGTCAGACACAAGTCACAGAACGAATAGATAACATAGACCATGTATTGGAACTCCTGCATTTCCCCTTTGGCCACAGAGTACGTACACCTACGTGAAGAATGGGAGATGTTGGCCTAAAAGAAGTTCTGAAGATTGTTCATAAGAGGACACCATTGCCAACAACACCTTCCCCTGCTATTAACCAGTATTTTTTCTTCCTGTTACCCCAAATGAAAGGATGGTTTTTGCACCAAACCTATTGGTCACTGATTGCTTATTAGGCAATGCTTTGGGCCAGAATTACCGCCCAAGTAACACAGATATATTCCACACGGGCCTGGTTGAGAATCACATGAAAACTGATCCAAGCTAAATGTGAATGAGCAGATTAGGAATTAGAAGCAGTCCAGTCCAATCTCAGCTGTACTCTTCACAGCAGGTATGCACTCAAAGGATTGGGAGGGCACGATGATAAATAAAGCACTTGTCTCATTGGTTTCACCCCACTTTTCTGAAATTGCCTTCTCCAGATCCACAGAGCTACCTCATATCTTTGGAAGGAACATGCACAGAGCCTTTAGTCTAAACCTTAATTTTCCCCAGCTATCTCCCTTTGCTCAGCTGAGTAGAAGAGATTTTGCAAGCTTTTGTTTTTAATTTTACTAAACTCAGGGTCAAATCCTGCTTGCTGTTATTCTGGAACAAACACAGAATGACTCCAGATTTACAGTGGTACAAGTGAGAACTAAATTATGCCCTGAAAATTCATTTAAAAATCTTTCAGACACCTAAACAGATGGATAAATCAAGCACAGATTCTCAGGTCAACCTCTACCAGAAGGCATCTCTCATCTGACTTACGGTAGAAGTAAGATGCTATGATAGCAGCTAACAATAGAAAGGGAGATACAGTAAGGGAGGGGAATATTTTTCCTTACCAAACTCACTTGATTTAATACAAGGCATGCAAAATTAATGATGGCTTTGAGTGATACCTGTATGTTTTATAGGTTTATAAATTGGTTGTAGTAAAATCTTATACATCCTATATCACTAGGTATTGTTTCAGCCTATTACAGGAGATATCTATCTAGAGTTGACTGAATTGTATTAATCTGATCCTAGTTTAATGATGCCTTAACATTTTTATGGGAGAATTTAATGTTTGCAATATCCATGTTCCTTATTTGAAAGTGTGACTTATAGGTTCTCATCTTCCTTAAATTATGAAATCCTTCAGCTAATAAAGGAAAATGATTATGGTTTGCGAAAAAGGCAAAGTCATTTAACAATCCATATAACTGTCTATTGTAGGTCTTTGCATAATAATTGTAATTTAGCTATTAGGACTTCTAAAGGCAGTTATCAGTCATATGCTGCAATTCTGAGGAATAAGGGAAAACTCAAATTATTTAAGGGCTTTGTACTTTCCAAAGTGGTGGTGTGGGGTGCGGGGTGTGGGAACAAGCAGAAATCAATAATAGTTTTAGCAATGAAAAAAAAAAAAATTCTACTGAAATAACCAGTTGTTGATGGCAATTTTTCTAACTATCCAGTATCAAATTTTTCAGCTTTCCCCGATTTCACTGTCACAAAATGATCTTCATTTTATACAGGTACTTCTCTAAGCAAGGAAAGCCAAGTTAGGAATTGAACTTGCAATTCTTGATGCCCAAGATTTTCCATTTTCACCCTAGGTACATGAAAAGAGGTGATCAGAGGAATCAGATGGACTGTAAACCTGGAGAATATTTCTTTTTCAATTTGAAATGACTATCTGAAGTTGACTTCATACGTAGGGTGTATCTCAGCTATTTCCTTCACTGATGAGGAAACTGCACACTTGAATCCAGCTTAGCTAACTGCATGTGCTTTTGCATTTCTTGCATTATGGTAAAGCCTCTACAGTTGCAAGATTCTCTTTTAAAATCCCAACCCTCCTTCCTCCAACTCCCAGCTGGTTCTCAGTAAAAGCTGTACCAGGGAAGTGGACACCTGGCTGAGGTGGTCACCCTCACCTCAGTCCCTATGAAGATTATGTAGCAAGTCTCCCTAGAAGCCATTTCCAGATCCATAAAGGATAAGAACATGATTAGGAACAGCCAGTACATATTTACCAAGGAAAAAAATTGTTCATGACCAACATGATCACTTTCTATGATAAAACTGGTATCTATGTGGATACAGGCAGAGCAGTGGATGTAATTTACCTTCAATTATGCAAGGCTTTTGACACAGTCAGAAGCACATTGGAGAGATGGTTTAAACAGAAGGGCTATGAAAAACTGGATGGCTGGCCAGGCTCAAAGGATAGTGCTCAGTGATTCAATGTCTAACTGGGTCTGTTTTTGACAGGCATTTGTCAGGGGCTAATACTGGGACTGACACTGTCTAGCATCTTCATTGACCGACCCTGCAACAGGACAGAAACCCCCCTCAGCAAATTTGTGAATGACACCAAGTGGGGAGCAACGGTTAAGACACTGTGAGGCTGCCGTTCAGAGAGACCCCTGGAAAGAGACAGAGACAACCTGGGGGACTGGGCTAACATGGAGACTCATAAAGTACAGCAAAATAAATGTGGAGTCCTGTAACTAGGATGCAATAGCTCCATATAACAGTATGGGCTGGTGACTGAGCAGGTGAAAGGCCAGCTCTGCAGAAAAGGAGTTGGTGGCCCTAGTGGACAAGTTGGACATGAGTCAGCAGTGTGCTTTTGTCACTATGAAGGCCAACTGCATCCTGGACTGCATTAGTAAGAACACAGCCAACAGATCAAGGAGAAAGCAGATTGCCCTTTACTTGGCACGTATGTGTCTGCTTCTGGAAGACTGTGCAGTTTCTGTTCCTCCACTGGAAGAGAAACAGGCTGGAGTTAGTTCAACACAGGGCTATGAAGACGGTTAAGGGGCTAGAGCACATGATGTGTGAGCAGAGGCTGAAGGAAATGAGTTTGTTTAGCCTGGAGAAGAGAAGGTTAAGGTGGGATTTAATTGCCTATTTCAGCTACCTACAAGGGGGCTATAGAGAATGCAGAACCAGCCTCTTCTTAGATGTGCACAGCAAAAGGACATGGGTTAACAGATACAAGTGGCAGTAAGGGAAATTTCAACTGATTATAAGGAAATAAATTAACAATGAGAGTGGCTAAGTATTGAAACAAGTTTCCCAAAAGGTTGTGGAACCTCTGTCCTTGGAGATGTTCAAATCTTGACTAAAATATTCTAAGCAACTTGACCTAACTCTAAAGTTAGCCTTGATTGGAGCAGGGATTGGACTAGATGACTTCCAGCTATCCTGTTCAGCCATATGATTCTGTTACATACATCCTTCCTTTGCTCACCTCTCAGAGCTGCAGTGGAGATAGCATAGCTTCTAAGGTCTGAGTTAGTGGGAAATTGCCTGTCTAAAAGAAAGCCAGTGAGCTAGAAGGATGCTTTCTGTGGACCACCTGGTTGGACAATACAGACAATACAGACAATTACTGACAAGTCCTTAAGAATAGTCATTTAGATATGTCTGGTCATATGACAGCTACGAACTTCCTCCTCCTCCTTGCAATATCCTGTTGCAAGTATTTATAAAGAATTTCAGTGTACTCTTAATGAAAGCTAAGACAACCAGATGAAAATTATCTAAATGAGTGTGTCTTAACAAGTACAAAAATAAGAATAGCTAGAATATAAATTATTACATGATATTCAAATACTATTGTGATAGGATAACTCTGCCAGCTCTGCCTTCACACAGCTCTGACATTTGTCTTCCAAACATAGTGTTGTCCCACTCCACTTACATTTGCTATACAGCATATTTTCTGTAGCATACCCAGAAGTCAAGACACAAAATTGACAGACGTGCCAGGTACACAGCTACTAACAGGCATTGTAGCATGCAGTATCTGGAACAAATGCAAATCTTGACATTCACGAACCGCCTATAACACAAAGCACCATTCAACAGACCCAAATATAGACCGACAAAAACATATTTTGAGTGCCTCCTTTACACTCTGTATTTGCTATAGTGCTAACTATCTGTTGTCAGTAAATGCTGACCACCTTGCACACCAATTGATTTTTGCAATGACAGGATCCATTCTTTAGATGGATCTGCAGAACATGCTGAGAAAACAAGTGGTAATCGCCCGACCGAAGATGCGTTACTTCTGTGAATTGCTCATCTTTAATTCACTTAAAATAGGTGCCAAACACACAGGTAAGTTAAACAGAAAGAGCTGCCAAGTTAGTAAAGGTGAAGAAAAAAATAAGCTGTTTTCATGCATCCTGTGGATGTTAACTTTGAGAAAAGTGGCTTTGAAGTGTCAATTAGTTTCTTACCTCTTAAGAATTATTTAACTTATTGTTACAAAGGGTTCTGATCCATCTCTTTGAAAGGATATTCTCTGCTTACATCAAACCCAGAAACAGATTTAGGAAAAGTGTTCTGGATGTTATATGTCCTTAAAAAAACCCAAACACCAACAGCAACAACAACAAAACCCAAAACCCAAAGAATAGATAACTTTTAACTCTGAATTTAGCATTTAAACTATTTTAAAAGAGACCAGCTAATGCTGTCTGTATTAAGAAATAAAACAGTTTATAAGGAAAGCCTTTGATAAAAGCACGACTACAGTTTAAAAAGAAAAAAAGAAGGCTCTTAAAGTGTCACCTTTCTATTCAGAAAAACTGTTTCCAGTGGCTCCCTAATGCGTATCAGCCCTTGCTGCATCAAAAGAGCTTTTGCAGGATTCTCAGACAATTTAAAACTACACAGAGTTCTGAAGACCCTAGCAGGTGTGACTAGGATGCAGGCAGGCACTTCTACCCGCCACACGTTTCTGAGAAGAGTCTTCCAAATTCTCCTTTGCTGTACTCATTTTTCATAAGCCTCTCTTCACCTGCATTATTGTTGTTGCTTTGAATCTCATTTATTTTCTCTCAGATGACTAGCAGCAGTCTTCCTTGCAAAGATGTCAGCACGAAAGAAATTAGTGGTGGCACAATATCCAGAGAATGTGTTATGCAAGGTTTAGGTGGTGAGAGAATTGATCCCAAGGTGCTGGAATCACTGAAAATCTCTTGACTGGGATCAAGGTGCTGTGCATCAGCTCACATAATCTCAGGTTCATTGAAGGTCATAAACAGCAACAGTCTTTCCTTCTACTTTATGGAAAACTGTATCTGGGTTTCAGTGGGGCTTTCCATTAGTGACCTCTGAGCAATTTAGGGTAAATAGTGTTGAGAGTTATTTTTACCTTATTTACAGCATAATAAGTAGTTAGAGAGAGCTACTGAATGCACATCTTAAAACACAACTGTTCTATGATTTAGGCTAATATAATACACCATTGGAAGTTGATTACTTTAGTTAGTTAAGCCATAAAGGTCCATTTAAATATGACTAGTAAGAAACTGGGCTATTAATAATAATTATTGCAAATGTCACTGATTTCAGATTATAAAACTTAATAGGCTATCACCATTAAAACATGTGCTCTCCATAATTACACTGTGTACCAACTTGTGCTTGATACTGTCTTTGTGAATCACTTCAACACTCTTTCCAAAGCTCTTATTTAAAGAGGAGAACAGGTGTTTTCCAGGCAGCTGGGGAGAAGTTTAAGGGAAGAACCCTTTTTCTGTTCAGGGCTTTGGGACAGAAACAGAAGAGAAGTCTAAATATTTTTCTCATTGTAAATGCCTGTGTTAAACCTTGAGTTGTCTGGTTTTATCAGCCAATCTTTATGAATCAAATCATAAAACATTTTATGAACGGCATCTTGACCACTTCTTGTGTTTCTATAGTCTGAGGTAAAGTGACACACTTTTAAAGCTGCCTGAGAGTGCAGGATAGATCTGGCATTTGTGCTACACTTCATTCCAAATCACAGCAAGGGAATGTGTAATTGGCCTGATCAGGTTCTGTCAGCTGACCCTTTCTCTTCTTCCTAATTCTTTCTTCCATATTCCTCTGAGTGTCATGGATGGGTAGGTAATGTTAAGCCAAAATACAACATGAGAATGTTAAATGATGGACCCAATACTTATCCTAATTTCAAATATAGAATGGCTCTTGCAGAACCAAGAGTTACAACAGGAAGATTTTTTTTCTACTTTGTGACTATTCTATAGAAGAAATACTTAGGAGCTCTAGCAATGGGCAAAGAGATGTGGGAAATATACACTAGCTGTTAGACTGTAGATCCAGGTTCTGGAAATCAGGAAACACAGATTCTATATAGAAAACAAGTGTTTCAGAACCCCTGACTACATGGAAGCCCAACACCCCAGTTTTCAAGTGACTAACGTCTTAAGCCTTTTACAAAACGGGGGATTACCTGCTGTGAAAGCCTATTACAGTGAATCCCTTACAGCTGTATGCCTCAGTTTCCCAGCTTGTAAAATTTGTGTGCTACTTCAAATGCTTCTTTAAACAAGGCTTGGAAATGTTCAGCTTACAACATATTTCATGTATACGAACACTTGCCATATTATTACTCACAAAATTGGCAAGTTGTTAATATAAAATAAATGAGGCTGAGAATTATGCTATAAAGCCAGAAATACCTAAAACCAAAGTGACATTTTAACATGGAACAGATGCCTTTACAATGAATAAAGCATCCAGATATCAATCCAAGGGGCCTTTAAGTAAATAGCTGAGTTTGTCAATTTAGAACATTAGTGCACCCAGCAAATCATAGCTGCTAACGTCAACATATCATTC
Organism: Ibycter americanus; assembly: GCA_035590275.1. NCBI lineage: Eukaryota > Metazoa > Chordata > Aves > Falconiformes > Falconidae > Ibycter > Ibycter americanus. The sequence goes on from JAVJGI010000060.1 coordinate 21,357,627, forward strand.
TAGTGCAGGGGACATACAACAATAAATGAGATGGTAAATATTTTCTGAGGAGAGGTCAATATTTGCTGTGCTTGATGCTGTTTAATTCCTCAAATCCATTAATGCTTAAATGGCCAGAATGCAGAGGTGCTCTAAAGCCCTTGCAGCTTCCTACTGACTTTGGATGGATATTGGGTACAGAGCACCTTGCAGAAGGCAGGCACCCAACCTGTCTCATACAACATGCATACATTTATAAATCCCAAATTATTAATAAATTCAGGAATTAATCCTGTGTAGAAAGGCTCAAAACATGACCCAGGGACCATTCTAGATCTCTTTTGGAAATTTAGTTTTAGTGACAGTGTCCCTAGATTTTGTGGTGGACAATCTCCCTCCTCAGGGAAGAATCTTACTTCATCATAAATGATGAATTCCATATGCTGATAAGGTCACTAGATGAGAACATTTATAGTAGTGTTTCAGTTGGTTGGTTGGTTGGTTGGTTTGTTGCTTTTTCTTTAGCAAGAGGTTATCTTTAAAGTTCCTGCCTGTAGAAAGTTATATATAGTTGAAAAAGAAACTGTGACTAGATTATATGGATAAGATCATGTGGCATCTTGCTTTTCAGGGTTTTGTTGTGGGGTTAGGGACAGTATTATCACCAGTATTGACTGCATACGGCTCTCAGGAAACTGACAACGCTTAGTTAATGAGAAAGATACAAGCTTTCCCAAGCCGTATTTTCCAACCCATACTCAAATATCAATCACCTCAAATTATCAACATGTTCATACTTACAAGTGTGAGCCCATGTCCATTTTATGATCTGCAACAATCTGTTATATTAGCAAAACAAATTTAGATTTACAGCTTTTTTCAGGTAGTTTTTTTTCTCCCATCCCAAATACAGTTATCAATCATAAAAAGACATAAAAAGTAGCCACCACCAATTATACCTAGTTAGTAACTCAGATCTTCAGAAAGCTGGTGATACAACTTCCATGTGTTTGCTTTTTTGGGGAAGGGGAGTGGAAGCAGGGGGAGCAGGCTGATATACGGCTTGCTACAGCTTTCAGGAGACTTGATTTGCCAAAATACCAAACACCTGTCCTCTGAAAATCTGTTTCAGACTGCATACTCATTATCTCCAGTAACTTTAGAAAAATACAGCTCAGTGTCATATATGAAATTCTAATCTAAAACTTGTCATGCTTTCATAAGTTCACTTGCCAACTATCCACACAGTCCCACTATTTTCTTCTGAGTTATTTTATTTGTCAGCAAAGAACGCCAGTCGCGTCATGTAATGTGGCAGGATATTTTTCTGACTGATTAAGTGCAGATATGACTCTTATAGGAAGGAAGATGGGCGGACTCCTGTGGGCTGGTATGATGTGCCAGCTCTGTCACTTCTGGTTGCCAGTGTGTAACAACTTAGCCTTCCCATGAGAACTTGGAAACTGTTAATACTCAGCCCAACAGCTCAACGCCATAATCTCCTCAGAGAAGTAAACAAATTAAATGGAAACAGAAAGCAAGTGACCTTGGATAAGTTTCTTCAGCAACCTGTGCCACTTTGTACTCCCAACCTCAGTTGCCTTGCCTGTTATTTTGCAGACAGCCCAGGACAAGGCTCTCAGCTGTTTATATGGCTGTAGGTTGGAGGCTCTGGCTCTAAGGACAGTGCAAGAAGGAACAACTGGCATAAAGTCCTGCAGCTAAAGAGTTTCACAAACACCCTTTATCTACCTTTTCAATACAGATTTATCAAAGCCATAGCAACGCTCTCAGAGAGCTTAAGCACACTAATATAAAGGCACTGAATTTACAAATGTATCTAGAAATGGAAAGAGGATTTGGGAGCAAGGAAATAAGGGTGCCTGAACTGAATGAAAAGAGTCAAGACATAACAGTTTAGATGGCTGCCTTTGTGAAATTCTTCACTGGGCCTTAATGTCCACAGAAATAGCTGCAGAATTATTCACTTCAGTGTGCAAGTAGGATTGTTTATGCTTTCCTGCAATACCTTAAATTCTGTGCTAGAAAAATCATCTCTCTGTTAAGCCATTCAAACACTTAAGACAAACTTTTTAAAAATACAGATCTGACTGACCATCTTGAGTAGTTTTCAGATAAATTTATCATCTGCTGTCAGCACAAATCCCATACACAGCAATTCTGATCAATCTTTTCCTTCTACCTCTAGTTATATATAACTTGATATCCACAAAGTCTTTTTTTTTTTTTCTCCTAACAAACTGTTTCTGGGAAACAGGTCCTACAGTTAGGATATTTTTCTCCCTCTTTTTGACAGGCCTATACATGAAGATAAGAACCCTGTTGGGATGCTGAATAGCTTACCTGTATACGGTGTTGCTCTAAACATATGACTCTCAAAATCAGAACAGATATATCATTGGCGAAGTCCAGATAATTGATTCATAAGTCAGCTGCATCAGGCAGGTTTTTTGATGGTATCTTTATAAATAGGTTGGTGCTTTCAAAGTGCCTGATGGTATCTCATACTGACATGAAAGGCATTTGGAGGTTGGAATATGCTAGTTATACAACTTGTATTCTTGGTGCAGTTCATGGGGGCTGTCAGCTTCTCAGAACACTAAATCAAATATTTGGGTAAATAGCTTTTGTATATTTATACTTTTTAGTATTTAGTCTTTCAATCTTTTTAGTAACTTACTGATTTTTAAAAAAATAATTTTGATTTCTGCACTATCACATCGTAAAGAAAAAGCATTGTTATTCTTCAAAACTATCATGATTACAAACAGGTCATGACTTAAAATCAACAAAACACAATTCAATTCAACAAAAGACTGCCTTTTGTCTCTTATTTTCAAAACCCACAAAAACCAGTTCGTGTAACTCAGTAGAAAACAGATCAGTAAGTCCTTTAGAAACAATAGTTTAATCCACCTACGCATTCCCTACTCAGGGAAATTTGGGACCAAACTGTAGAGACAAGAAAGCCAGCAACACACAGACATTTAATGTGGCTTGCTCCAAGCACACAAAAGTATGGGCAACCCACATGACTTGGTTTACAAACTTTAAACGCGAAAGCAAGATCAGCAGCTGACAGAATCCCCTTAACTTACAGGAGGAATTGCCTTCCAGGAGCTGTGTGCACAATGCCCGCAGGCAACTTTGAAAACCTCTTATCTGTATTTTTCATTTTGAAAGAGGGGATGCCATTAGTAAAACCAATACGGATATTTTTCCTCCTCCTTAAATATAAGCGCTTAAATATTGATCACTTTTATACACACTCTCTCTCTGCTGTATATACATTTGTCTATATATAAGGCATAAGTCTATCTAAGCTCTCCTGCCAGAAACAAAAATATCATAACAGAAAGAAAGAACTAAAGAGAAGGGGATCTAACAAAAAGGTATAGCCACATCTCTTAGGTTGATTAACTGAAAAGAATACATATCTTTAAAAAACCAGAAGTTATTCCCAGATGTCCTGGCTACCCACATTATGTACATCATGTCACTGACATTTTCAGTTTATCCTGACATAAATAAAATGAAACTGTATCTGGTACACACTGAGACATCTTACCTTATGCTTTTCACACATGCAAATTGCTCACTACTACTTCAAATTGTGTAACTGTGGTGAATTCTGAACATACAGCTAAAAAATTTACAGGTCCAGAGGGCTGATTCAGTTCTCACACCTAACTGCATACTGGAACACCCCCAAGGACACCCACAGGCACAGGCAGAATAACACCCTAAATATTTACAGAAGCAAGATGTAATGAAAATCACTGGTTTGGATGGCTGAGAGCATCCAAAACTCCATCCAGGCTGAGATTCATGGCGCTGTTGGGAAGCCCCAGCAAGTGCTTCAGGTGGAAGCAGGCTATACGTATCTCCTTTGTTATCATACATGAGCTGTATAGACGGTATGTGTTCCATCACTGCTTTGAGACAGGCTACTGAGATATTTCACTAATTAAATTCAGCAGTACAGTTTGCACAATAAATGGCCTTCACTGAGGCTGACTTGTGACAAGGCTCGGCCATTAGGCCTGTACCCGCAGCCCAGGCCAGGCGGAGGCCCTGGGCCGGGCGGGCAGCACTTGGCCGCGGCGCCCGCGCTCTCAGGGGCACATGGCGGCCTGCAGCGTGCAGCAGTGCCTGATGGCACCGGGGCACGACACAGGGGACACCACACCCCAGGATCTGTTCCCTGGGAGTGACATGAAAGTGGCTCTGGGTGGTCTGGGATTTTTGGGGGGGGGTTGGGGGCCAAGTGGAAGTAGGGGTAAATCTGATTAACGGTGGTATCATTCTGCATAGTTTTAACCCAACAGGCTGGGCTATTGGGGGAGATGAATTTTGCTTGACTCTAGGGAGTGGGGCGCCTGAGTTAAATGCAAGCTCACAGGCAGGAACCCCTGGAAACACAATTTAATGCAGACCCATTGCGAAAATACCAGTGAGGACACCTTTGTGGGCAACACAACTGGGAAAGCTGTCGTTCTTTCAGGGGTACATTTTGGACTGCACAGAGAAAACCAGGGAAAAAGCCCAGCGACACCTCCACAGGCCGCCGCTGAGGGGGCG
>JAVJGI010000060.1:21362657-21412265 GCA_035590275.1 Ibycter americanus
CCCCCCCCCCCCCCCCCCTCCCCTGGAGTTCACACAGCAACTGGAAAACTCAGAAAGTGGCATCAAAGCTGCCTTTGCCCCCACTTGACAGCCTCTTTAAAAAACTAGCAGTCCTTAATTTGAATGAACTCTCCCATCCTCGCTGTTACAACAAGGGCAAAGAGTTTCTTTGATGCTGATGGAATGAAAATATTGGTTTTAAATGAGCAAACATGTCCACGGGTAGCGATTCCTACACTCCAGAGCTGATATTTCACCTCATTAATCTGTCTCTTTCTCTAATTTAGGGTTGCGGAGAGTATGTTTTAGCAGGGTAAAAGTTAATTTTTCAGCATACTCACAAATGGAGCCTATAAAGCAAGCTTAACACTATTGCATCAAATCTACAGAAACTAAAACATCTTCTGTTTTAACATATTTCTATTTTCAGTACACACAGCAGTGTCCAATCACAGAAACATATATACACACAGACACGTGAACATCTTTCTGAACAACCCCTGACTTGCTATCCTAGCTAGCATTTACAATAAGCGTAGAAAAATACGTAACTTTTATCTCGAGAGCATCAATGTAATTATTGAAATCTTTTCACAATAAGCTGAACAGAAACCACTTCCGATGTGCAGAACAAACTGCTCAAAGCATCAGTTCTCGCTTCCACAGAAGCTTAGAGACGTAAGAGAGGGCACGTGCTCTGGCCACTTGTGCTGCAAAGGGTCCCGTCCTGGTGGATTCTCACCATGTGCTCCCAAAAGATTCCAAAACTGCCAGCATGGGAACTGTTTTCCCCTGCACTTATCCAAACTGAACCTTTCTGGTTGAACTTCCCAGCTGGGAAAAACTTTAGGGCCAAAGCTTCCGTATAAAACAGAACAGCTGTTGCCATGCTGTACACGGCTGCTGGGGAGGGATGGAAACCAGCGCCAAGCTCCCCTGCTGTTCCCAGCAACGAGCAGGTCCCTTTGTTTGCGACCTGAAATGCTTTGCCTCTCCCTTGCAAACACTTTAGAAGTAAGTCCATCTCTTCAAAACTCCATTTAAAAGGATTATCTGCAGAGCTCAAGGCAGGCAGGAGCGCTTAGCCCCATCATTCAGCTTCCCCAGCAGGGGGTGAGATCCAGCACGACAGCGAATTTAAATGGACTTTCCATTTTCACAGAAACAATAAAGAGAAGTTAGGCAGAGACAGAAATTTTATTTACACAGATCGGAACTAGATGAGAGGGTATCTAAATAGGAGTAGGCAGCTGAAGAAAATAAGACTTGAAGGACAGACCAGAAGATTGTAAAGGTGTAGGCCTCCTCTGCAGTGTAAGTTTACATCTTTTGCATCTGTTGCTCCACTAATGGAGCAAAGGACAGTTTATTTATATTCTCCTGTTTTGTCAGTGCCTCATAGATTTGTCTTTTCTATAATCTCTCTCTCTCTCTCATAATTTTAAAATATTTTGAACCAAATTCAACCAGCACATCCTTAACCACCCCAAAACCTTAAAACAAGGGAAAATTCTCAAATCTAGATGAAGTCTCATGGAGCGACAGCAGTGGAGAAGGGGAGGCTACATTAAAGTTGTATGTGCTTCTGCTTTCTCATCTGCCTCTAATAATCCCCATGTTAGCTTGTACTTCAGATTATAACTGTGCACTGATCTTCCACAGGGCCCACACCCTCCTGGTGGCATGAATTTGCACGTTTTGAAGCAGCATGTTTGCACCCATTGCTGTAAGTGGGCTGCCCGAGTTCATACACTAAGGTGGCAGCACAACACCCCGTCACCCACTGCCTCATTCTGCAGCATCAAGGCCGAGTTAGGACACCCACTTCCCAAAAATCAGCGGCCATCAGCCAACATTTTGACAGCTCGACTGACCTCCCTCCAAACTCCAGACTGAATTACTAAACTCAGGTGTTGGAGGGGGAAGGAAATTACGGGTAAATGAGTTGCATGTCATAGTATTTGCATATAGTAACAAACACTCCTTTTCTTTTGGAGAACTCTGTATATAAGGTTAATCTTCTGACATCCTCTGTCTACTCCGCAGTCAAATTTCTTACTCCTTCCAACCTTCCCTCCTTTCTTTTTCTGGTCCCTCAGATCCTGAGGTCCTGAGCTGCTGTTTCACCTCATCAAAAGAAGACAAAATCTTTTCCCTTTCTTTCAATGTTGTTACTGTCAGAATGGTGGCATTCAGTATCTTTTGGATCTGTTCGTTAGTGGCCTGCTCAGCCAGGGCCCCCAGGGATACACACTGTTATCTCTGTGGTCTATGGTATCTCCTCTGAACTTATGCATCTTGAATTACTGGAGTTCCTGTATGAAACTTTTCATTACAGCCTCCAAAGGACTGTAAACCCTTTCAGTCACCAAGACTTGAATTTGACCTTAGAGCATCCCTCTGTTTGGTCAGTTTTTTACAGTTCTTTGTAGTTCATCTGACAACCCAGCTAACAGGGAATTCTTCCACTCTCTCCATCACCCTCTTTAAGAATTAAAATCAAAGCATCAGATACAAGTGGAAGCCAATTCCAACTTTGTTTCTGCCCCACTCCCTCACCCTCCAAACTCTGGAGAAGGATTCAAAACTGAAAAAAGTCTCATGAAAAGATCTGACACAAACAGGACCACTAATGACCAAGACTTGATCCAAGCTCAATTGATTGCATCCCATGAGTTTGACATGCCACTACTAGAGCTATGATTTACAAAGGCACACAATTTTTCTCCTCCCTACCTTATCATACTTCTAGTACTACATTATAATACCTGAGTGCCTCACAGTCTATAATGCATTTAATCCTAATGACATGTCTGTGAGGAATGGAGGTGCCATAATTTTCATTTCATAGATGGGTAACTGGGGCACATTACAGACTATGGTTTTGTCTAGGAGTTATGTCAGCAGCTAAGGTTCCAGGAGGAGACCGCTACAGCAGAATAAGGATATCCACAGAGAGGATTGTATCAGTGTAAGCATATTAAGAAATTCCTCAGTGCAGCCACTACCCTCAATAACATCCACAGTTTTCTGAGGGAAGCAATAGAGAAGAACCTCCTATGCCCTGGCCTGACACTTTTTCAGTGCCTGACTCCTAAGCCATCATTGGTCTTGTATATCATATGATATCTTGTATATCATATGAAACCTGTGTCACAGGATCTTTTCTAAGCATACCTGCGACAGCACAGTAGAAAACTGGCTTGTCTCAGTACTGTTGAGGCAGCAGGGATCCTTTCACTGCTGCTTCCTCTCCTGTCTCTGCACATGTGTCTGCTGCAGCAGCACTCACAGCTCTCCTCTGTGAAGAAGAGGGCTTGGGTTACTGCACTTTGAGGTTTATTGTTATTCTGCTTGATTGAAAGAATCTGGATCCCATAGTTCTTCTTTTGGGGAGTTTTAATACCTATATATAGCGGCAAAGGAGTCCTCCAAAATCTAAGAGGGTTTGGAATTGGGATTTATATTTTTCTTGCAAAAAATTAATGTAATAGTGATGAATTTACTTTGAAGCAAAAAGCAGTTTTCCAAAATACCTAATTTACAAAACCTTATTGTATCTTGATGACTGATGGCCCTAGCTTTTCCAGATTCCAACCCCCTGAAGAGGACCTGGGTCTCAGACAACTCCTCTTTTGAAGGATGGTCCCTTTAGTCCCATTAGGGTCTACTGCTCTTCTCTGCTGGCAGGCTTTCTCCTGCTGTGGTCCAAACCAGATTTATAGTTTGGCTGGAGATAAGGAAAATCTTCAAAGCTAATAATGCTGGCATTATCCCTTCATAATCTTTCCCAGTATGAATATTACATTTGCTGTTTTCCAGTCAGATGGTACCACTGTTGGCTCAAATGGTTTATTAAAACTGTTTTCTACTGGACCTGCTTTGTCATGCACCATTTCCTGTACAATTTTGGGATGGAGATTAGCTAGTCCCGCTAACCTGATATTTTATTTGCTCCAAACCAGACAAATGCATTTCAGTTTCAGGCCCTCATTCCCAGTACTTGTTTTGCTTTTGCATCCATATTTTGTTGCAGCATCCTCCCCGAAAAATGGTACAAATTATTCATGAAGTTTCTGAGATCTACCCAGAGAAGCTGCTGAGTTTTCTGAAAGATATATGTATTGAAACAATTTTAAACATTTCCTACCAGTTTTTCCAGACAGTGTCCTGCAGAATATTTTGATAGTAAGCATCCCAATAAGCACACCATAATATAGTTTACATAAACCATTACAGCTTCAAATTCATCAGAAACACTAGGCTATCTGCATGTTTTCCTTGAAGCAGTGTTTGAAGAAAAAAGACACAAATACTAAGCTTTTTTCCACTCAAAAGACTGTAAGTTAGGAATGATATCATTATCATCACTCACATGCTCATTCAGGAATTAGTTCTGTGCTGGTTCTGTTTACAGACTTTAAAAATAATGAAATAAAATCAAGAAGTATTGAATAGCAGATTATAATCGCCTGAAACAGAAATCTGACAGGGAACCGAAATTCAGCTTAGGGTTGCTATAAGCAGCCTTACTAAAGCTGTTGGCTCAATACTTTCAAATATTTTGCAGAAAATAGGAGTATTTCAGATTCCCGTTTTCTGAAGGCTAAATATCTTTCCACTGAACAAATATATGAACACAGACTTTGTTGATGTTACCTGGAAGATTTAATTCAGCTACTTATTCTAAATATCTGATTCATGCAGGGACAAATATTTCTATATTTAGAAATATGCTGTAGCCTAAGAAAAGTAACTGAAATAGGAATATAGTAATAAATATTAATGGTATGGTATCATTCAAAGAAAATACCTGTAATAATATAGCCAATCCTTCATTGTTAAAAAACCCAAACAACAGAACACCAAAGGCTGAAAGCCCAAAGCAATATTTGTCTCCCTTGTTGCGCATGAGATAATAATTGTTACACTTATATAGATGCCTTTCTTATTGAAGTTTGTTTTCTTTTTCTTTAAAAAATATCAGTAATAGAAAAAAGCCAAGCCACTTGCCACCAGGTTTCCTTGAGAGATTCATGAACCTTTTGTCAAACCTGGTATGAATTTCATATTATAGATGAAAAAGAAAACCTGGGTGTGTTTCATGTAGCTTCTTGTTTCTTCACAAACATTTCTGATAGCTTCAGTAGACAAGCAGGAGCCCCTGTACCATTAGTTTCTTAATCAAGCTGCTACATATTGCAATTTCTTTTTCTGCAGGTATCTCATAGATTCTCTCATTCATTCCTCTATCAGAAAACTAAGTTTTGACACTTACACCAATTCCTTACATGAATACCCTGGGTAAATAAAAGTGACTAACTGTTCCAGAAAGAAAAAAAAGTAAAAAATAAAATTAATGAGTCATAAAGCACCTGGAAATTTTAGATAAAATACATGGGCTTTCATGAACATGGCTTTGCTCCGTGTTGCAGACTGTTTTTATTTCTAGGTGCTGCAATGCCTCTCTTACACTATTAAGCAGGGAGCCCTGGAGGGATACAACAGAAGTCCAATATTTTCTGGTTTAACATAAGCATACCCAGAGTATTCCTAAACCTTGAAGATAGATAGGGAAATAGACTACAAAATTCAGTAGATTTGTAAGAAGAACCTAAGCACAACCCAAAGCTATGCAGTCAAATTGATAAACTTCAAGTTATAGATGTTAAAAATGTTGCATAATAGGGCCAATTAGAATGCAAAAGAGGTTGTATCCCTTCACAACTCTGCAGGAGCAAAGCAGAAGCATCCTTTATTGTTGTCATGAAATGCAGTCAGAAGTTCCAAGTGAGGCCTTTGAAGTCTAAAACTTTACACCTATAATACTGACTGGATGTTTGGTGGGCATGCTATCTATCAAGTACAGTATCCAACTCAGCAGTGTTTATAGTATCATATATTCAGCCTCTGTCCAAGAACACTGTTGTTTCTTAGAGGGACTAGGCTTTCAAACCTTGGATGTCAAGCATTTCAAGTGTATCTCCAGTTTCCAGCAAGTTCTCACAGATTATTCTGGAACAAACTAAAACTTAAGGCAGGCTTGGATCCAGCTCCTAACTAACCCAAGACGTGTGACTGTGGGAGAAAGCACAGTAATAATTCTAAATGATGAAAGCAATGCTACAGCGGGTCAGTTCCTTTGTGACCCATTTAGACATTTTCAACATAATAAGGCTACTACCTGTCCAGTTTTGTTAGCTTGGAGAACCTGAAGAACCAAAACAAAAGCAACAGTTCTGTGTTTCATCATCGTTTTATGTAAATGCTATGTCAAACCTGAAATTTTCCAGAGTAAACAATATAAAAGAACTCAAAGAAGTTTGGAAAAGGAACTTAGATGTGATTAAAACAATATGTACAATTATAGAAATCAAGTACATCTGACCAGCATTTTGTGTTTGTAGCAAAACCAGTCATATCTTTTTAAAGAGAAAACTTAAAGACAGAGAATATCTTTTACAGACCAAACAGCACAGCTGGAAAAACTAGATCAACTTGTGGGTGCTCAGCCCTTCTTTGGAACTGAAGCATAACAACAGCCTATTCTTGCTTCACCGAAAAGGGAGGAAAAAAACCTCAGAGATTTGTTTAAACACCTTTACATACACTGGCCCTGCAACAGCCTCCATTTCCTTTATTTGAATTATCTTCTGGGAGGTTGGAGAGCTTGGCTGCCCCTTGAACACGTTCTGTGGCAGTAGACCCTACCTCCTCGGGAAGGACAAGCACACCTGTCGTACTAGAGCTCTGTGCATGTACCCTTGCAAAGCAGAGAGGGTGCAACCCGTGTGTCTTGGGGAATGGCTGCGCAGGAAAACAAAGATGTTTTGTTTTGTTAAGACAAAAATATGGAAGACTTATTCTTCACCTGGTTTTGCATCCCAACCATCAAAATAGAGAAGGGATTTAGAGTAAAAATAGCGATGGTTCAGCCAGTACATTAAAAACCACAAGACCCATTAAATGGAGTTTCTAATAAAAATTCTTCCTAACTGGTTAATTGCAGTTGCTAAATGATTTCTTTTTATAGTAAAAGCTTTATAATTAGCAAGCCAGACATTGATTTCTAGTCATTATCAATTTCTCTATGATTATTATTGCTTCTATAATAATCTTCACTGTATTAACATAGATTAAGAAGCTCTTTAAAATAGAGCAGCTTCATTAGCTCCTGCTATCACAGGAGGACCTGCAGAACTTGGCACTTCAGCTAACCACCATGCAGAAGCTGAAAATAAATGCTGTAAGACTCTATTCCTAGGGGCTGATGTGCACGGAGAAGTGTGAGAAAGCTCAGTGCTCAACTCTGAGCACTTAACTCCCAGTCAGTAAAGCTTCTAAAACCATTAACTTGGACAGCCATGTTAACAATATTTCTGTGTTAATCTTTATCACTACGTTAATGAAGCATATTTATCCTATGGACCTACTACATTTGAAAAACTTTATAAATCCAATTGCAAAACTGGAATCATTTCAGCTGGGTAAATGAAACCATGGTAAAAGAGCCTGTGAAAGCACAGCAATTTAGTGAAACACAGTAGTATGTGAGATGGGAGAGGGGATGAAGAGCTCTCCCTGTGTAAACCTCCTGGCTTTCAGGTGTTAGAGTACACTGACTGAAGCAGGAATCAGGATGGGACCTGAGACACACAGTTTCGCTCCTGTGAAATGTGCCAGGGAATCTTTGCAGACTAAGAGGCTATTTCTCATCCAAAAGGATAGCAGCCCACTCACTGAGCTTGGCCTTATCTTTTCCATGGAGATGTGCTAAGACTGATAATAGTCATGGCTGTCCTTTGGACACACACAGACCACTCATTTCCACCTGCAAATAACTGAATTCACTGAAAGTTTTAGTACACTTTGAATTTGCTTGCTTTTAAAGTTTTACTGACTACTTTACACTGAGATTGTGATGTATGACTCGTATGGCTGCAAAGAAGTCACATAGAAGGCTGGCAACAGGACAACATTTTTCTGGGCTATGCAGGAGTTTTATTTCAGGTATAATTCCCAGATTAATTAATTCATGACATATAAAATATAATCTAATTATTTGGATTTTTGGGTGAATATTTTTCTCAGACACTTCAAGTGATCTCACTTAACTCTCCTTTATGGATTTGCAGAAGAAATCAAAACCAGGGATGGTTTTGGAAAAGGGAAAAGGGTGGAAAAGGGTTTTGAAAATATCGTGTGATGTTTATGCAATGAATGTAACAGATAGAAGAAGCCCTATATGTCTTTGATACCTCAGACAAGCTTATAATACATGAATCTGGCCTTCCCTACATTCCCAAGTATGTCAAGATAATGAAGATTTCGTTTGGGCTGTCACTGAGATTGAGAATAGTTGGGCAATTCAGAGCTTTTTAAATGCTGAAACCGAGTTGAGCTCAGACCTGTCCTTCCATCCTTGCTTATTTTCCCTAAATATTGCAATTGTGGATGACAGAATGCAGGAAGAAACTGCACAAATTGAAAGAGAATTATACTGATGGATTAAAAATAAGAAGTATTCAAAAAAACATTCTCATACTTGAAATATTGCCTCTATTTTTCAACATAGTTCAACGAAGAATTGTGATGGAGCTGCTTTCTCTAGTTATGTATAATAATTTTTTCTGCTTTTAAGAGAGTCAGTCATTGTGGGATTTTAAATCAAACTTCATGGATTTGCTTTGTCAACCATGGCTTAAGATATACTAGGCCTTCTCTGGCTTTCACAGGAACTAGTAGGTAGGATTCCACTTACCCTGCCCTAAAACTGGTCAAGTGCTAAAGGACAACTTTTTGTGGTTTCCTGTGACTTGTCCCAGTTCATCAAGATCTGTTAGACTAATGCAATGCTTCTTAAATTATCAGAAATCTCCATTCATCACTCAGAAAATAAACTGGAAAACCTTGCTCCTTTCATAGCTCTGCTTCATTCAGAGTGGCATAAATATGGAAAATTATACAGGAGGTACAAAGTGATGGAAGATCAGAACCTCAGAGATCCTGTTCAAAGAAAAACAACATATATGCTTAGCTTTAAAGTAAATGTAAGCTAATTATGAATTTACCAAGATCTACATGTGGATGTGAGGGACCTTTGGTCAGGAGAGAAAGGAAGCCTTCTTGAATAAAGCCTTCAAGAGAGAGAATGGTGGGACTGGTCACTCATTTTTCCAGAAATTATGATTTGGTGGTCAACAGTTAGCAAGAAAATAACAGTAATTAAAAAAAATCAATCATGTTATTTCACAAGGATCTGGTAAATTTTTCAGATGTTGCACAGTGATTTAAGAGCCCAAATCCATATGAGAGAAAGTTAAGTGTACCTATAGCATGCAGTGGAGGACTGTGCAGAAACAGAGATGGTGTCTGAGCAACCTTTGAACTAATGAGCCCTGGAACTGGCAGCACTAAGTGTGGCAGCAGCATGCTACTTTGTTTTGCGGTGAGGCAAGGTTAATTTGTCAGAACATGGTTCTCTGCTAATGCACATACAAGCAGAAGTAGACATTGTGCCAACTGCATGGAATTGGTTTGTGGCCATGCACAGACACATACCTGTTACTGTATTACGTGAATAGCAATGAACGTACCACCAGTGTTAAGGGGTCAAGGAAAGCACAACTCTCTTAGTTCGTCCCCTTGTAAATTCACTCTGGGTACTACTTACAGGACCTCAATTAATATCTTTGTGCAATAATGCATTTCCTGATACAGACAGATCAGCCCATTCAAAGCTAGCTTGGAATTTCTAATATATATATATTGGGTGGTGTAAAGATGCTCTAAGATACACCTTTGCCACCTGCCTGCTTTTAAAAATTTTAAAACCAGCCTTACTTCCATGTCATGAGACATGGAGATTTATATTTAATGGTCTTTATTAACGATGATCAACTGAAACTTGGTTTAGGAAAGGTGAAGCTTTGCTATGCAACAGTACAAAACTATTAAAATGAATTGATCTGACCACAGCCATCAGTGAACAACTGAAGACGTAACCAAGGGATCATCACGCCTTTTGAAAACTGTCTAGATAAACTTAATGGATACATACAGCAATATGATCTAAGGGAATACATGCATTCATTTCCCTTCTCCATTCACCTAAGAGGGTATTGAAACTTTTATCTGATGCCACATTAAGGTATAATTTGTACTGATATGCAACAGATAAGGAATTCCCAAAACTTTCTTTGATGTCTTTCAGTCATGTTTCCATCAAATAATTCACTATAGAAAGAATACACACTGAAATTACTAACTACTTTGTAACTAAGCAATTGTTTTAGACCAAAAACATGCTATTTCTTTGCATCTTCAATACAAATCTTCTTTTTTATCCTTGTTTTATGTATCTGATCTAAAGGGAAAATTGCACATATTCATCTGAAAAACTTATGGAGTGAGAAATCAAACCTGAGAACAAAGTCCAAGTCTTTCATCCTGTAGTACAGAGAACATCAAAGGGCCACACCTATGAAAATATTATTTCTCCTCTAAACTTTTTGTCCGAGGGCCATCACAAATCTCTCTGCTTTTCTCTGATTTATTTTTCAACAACGTTTTCAGTAGCCTCTACAGCTCAATGTCTATTGAGCAAATACTCTGGAAGAGTTGCAGAGAATAGTTATGTCCTTATACAGCATATATAGGATAATAAATTTATTTAAGCCAATCTGTTTCCTCAGATATGAAGAGTACTTGAATGTAATCGGTATTCTAATTTATGACAAATGTGCTGTGGCTACAGTAACTAGGGCCCTGAATTGTAACATAAAGAAGAGCTTTGCATCTTCAACATCTCATTTGATAGGGCTATGCACTGCCTTTTCTAAATTCAGTGCATGGCTGGTTTAGATTCACACTATAGTACTCACTACACAAGCATTTCTTATAAATGTGTCAGAGAAAATCCATCTTGGTCCAACTCTATTAACTTCCTGAGAGACGTTTATGTTTCATCAGAAAGTGGATTAAAGCAATTAGAAGTTCAAGGTATGTAACGGTATAGGTGTCTCCTGTTATGCTATGATCCTACTGCATCCCCACTGGAAGGCAAATGGCTAGGCTGTGATCCTCCTGTCACCACAGGTGAAAGCGCTAACAGTAGTAACTCTGCTTGCATTTCTTTGTGATAAATTTAGCACTCCATTATAATGATTTTCACTTTTGTGTGAGAAGGCTCAGGCTGAAAAGCAATATTGGTCATTCCCAGGATACACGCAGAAGAATTTATTCACAACTACCAAGAGTAGTAAGATAAATTGAGATTAATTACTACCTGTGTAGAGATCAATGATAGTTGATGGCTTCAGGTAGGTAATGACTTATAAACCCCACATACCCAAGATATAGTTAGGTTCTGATCGGAACCCCATATAACATCTGATTTGAGGAGACAGAGACACACAATATCTTAATCTAACCATGTTTTAATTCTATATATTCGCTGGCATTTGTTCACCTTTCTCTATTCCTTATTCATTCTAGCCATAATTTGTAATGCAAACCCAGATAGCAGAGTGAAAGTGACCATTTCCAAATCTGTTTTTGAATGTCACAACTAGACTTGCTTTGCTAATATAGAATTCAAATCTAAAGCCCACGAGCTTTGGAGAAGTTGTCACTAGGTTCAGCTGTGACTAAAAATTTACCCATGGTTCATGAAAGTCACTCATCCATACTCTCCCCTTTGCCCTTCAAATTCCAATTAGATCAGCACTTTATAAGATGAAAATGTGAAATAATTTGCAAGGCCAGAAAATTAGGCCCCATGCATTAGACAATCTATGTCTCTAGGTATTTATTTATCTAAGCATAGTATGGTGTGACAGTCCTTAAGAGATGTGATAACAATAAATTATTTTATAGACTTATAAGTCATGAAAGTTGTATTAAATGAAGTTAATAAAAATATTCTGTTAGTATATAAAAGACTATTTTGAACATGGATCTTGAAGTAGGATAAAAAGACGGGTTTGATCATAAAAAATTGTAAAGGAATCAGTAATATGAGGAACTAATCCAAAGGACAGGGATTCCTAAAATTTTATCCATGGATGGCAAGTTAGTGGATCAGACTTCAGAACAGGAGATCCATAAAAAGTAATTCTGCCAAGAAATACTTTTATGTCCTGTGCTTTTAACATGAGTCGCCTTGAGATGACTCGACCTATCAGATCAGTGCCTCTCAAAGTGGTGCTGCAGTAGCTTCTGGTGTGAACTAATAGCAAAGAATAAAACAGCAGGCATGCTATGTGCTTTAGACCAGAGGAACTCTACAAGCTTTTACAGTTCTTTGGTGGCAGGGCCCTTTGGGCCCTTATTTATTGGCAGATTTATCCCTGTATTTCCTTTTTCTCTCTCTTCTTCTCCCCACTCACCCATATTGATTATTCACCCCAGTTCTGGTTCAGCTGAAAGAGATCCTGGAGGATCCTGGTGCCTTGAAGGACAATTTGGGATAACTGTATAAAAAAGTTCCTTTACAGAATGCATTCCAGTGCTCTGAGAACTGCTACCCTACAATATCCCCAGGCTGCAAAGACACAGATGTATGATGTAATATCTCCCTGACATTATTTATACTGATGGAAGCAAATTAATTTAAACTGCACGAAGCTAAAGTAACTGAATTTTGCATGAGAAAGAACGAACTGGGAAAGTGAGATACATGCTCCAGTGTGACACAAGAACTTTCTCTTTGCATTCCTAAGAGTACCTTAGGCACTCCAAGTACTGGGTTGGAGGAGTGCCTAGCTATTTGCAAAGTGTGATGATGAAGAAACCAACACATATGAAGTCTTGTGGTCTCTCCTCCAACCCGCTACATCTACACATAGGTCCACTCACCCACTGTGGTGCCCCCAAGGCCTCCCTCCATCTCACACCAGTGGTTGTGTCTGTGGTTTGCTTAGACCCTGGTTCCAGAATCAGAGAGGCTTCCAGTCTGGATACTAATACTGGCCTACCTTTTCCCCATCTACACCTCATTCAAAGATCATCTTCTATCTGGTCTTTTGTTCTTTTGATGCAAAGATGTATTTAAGCTAAGGATTATGTGAATCTAACCCAGAATCCATTTTATTTGGTAGTTAGATAGCAACACCTCTTCTAATATTGCAAATGCTACAAAATTATATTCAATCAGTAAAATTTTGTTGTGTGTATTTGATGGAGGACACAAGTACAAGCATGAATTATCAACGATACAGCCATTTTCACAAAAGAAGTACAAAAAATGTTTCAGAAAGAAGATGGCTGTAATTTCCTAAGTTTTTCAGAGCTACATTATAAAGTCCTAACAGCACTGAAAGCACATGGCACTATTGATAGGACAAGCTCAGGAAAAAAAACCAGAAAAACCCCCAACTGAAGTTGATTCAGCTGTATTTCATTTACCTGACTACCATGATTACTATCTCTGCATCTTTTATTTTTGACAGCTTCACAAGGGCATAGCTAAGTATTTCCTATAATGTTCTATGACTTGGGAATTAAATATTTTCATTTCTAGTACATAAAGTTGTTTTAGGTGAGAATTTAGGAACAACAAATAGTCAATTGTTTATTTTACCGTCAGCCAAACTAGATGAAACAAGAGTATTACAAAGTAGGATCCTTGGAAAATATATGAAGATTGATTACCAGTATTCTGTACAATTCTGTACAAGAAATTCATGCCCCTCAAATCTTTCAGAATGAACATATCAGCAGGATGGCAGTGAAGGTATGCACTGAAATAATCAATTTGGCTTTCACAGAGCCTTTGACAAGTCTCTCACAAGAAGGAATATAGTTATATATAAAATATACTAATTGAAAGTTGACTTTCAAACAAAAAAAAATCAAACCCAAAACCCCCAAAACAATAAAAAACCACCTACCCACCAACAACTAACATTTTAGTTTTTAATATGGAGCTCTTCTAGCTGATGGAAAGTGTACGAAAACAGTCCTTGTTGGGTTGCTGCCAGAAAAGTCCCTTATGCTCGCTGGCTGCTAGGGTAAGCCTGAGAGCCTGTAACCTGCTTCCGCGTGTGGTGGAGAGGTGACACCAGTGGGGGGTGACTGCAGGACAGAGAAGGGGACAGAAACCTGCCAGAGACTCTTACCAGATCTGTGCCTCTGCACAAGGAGTGTTAAGTGCTTTTTGGCTGCCCTTGAAGACCAATACTTTGTAACTGGAATTCATTGTGATAAATATCAGAGAGAACATACATATTCTAAGGTGAAAGACATTGAAGATGAGTGGACACTTAAATGAAAAGATAAGAATACATATTTATTCTCAAGTATTTAAAAATATTTTGCCTGAGACATGCAGATTGTTTGGAATTTTTCTGCTCTTGTCCTGTGATAATACGTCCGAAGTAGATTTTACTAGCACAACAGAACTGGTGTCATTATTTCACTAATTAGTCCCATTTCTGCTGTTAGCGCTGAAAACACTGGCCTTTTTTCCCAGTTTGCCTCCTTCAAAGACATGCCAGATGAGTTCAGACTCTGTTTTGAGACTGTAAATTAATAGAAGTATTTTGATCAAGCTGCATTTAAAATGACTATGATCACTTAAAAAGCATGTTAATTCTGAGCTACTGAAATGAATAGCTGATGTTCTTCAGCTTTCTGTTTCCAGTGGGCAGCCACAGATACACAGAACCATGAACAAAAACCAGAGTGACTTTATCTGTCCATGGTAATGTCTAGCAACAAATCATTTTATTCCTGTAATATAATTTTTTTCCAGAATAAACACAGAAAGTGACAGTCTGCTTTGCTTTACATTTCTTTTCTCCATCAGCTGCAAAAACCACCCATCAT
Source organism: Ibycter americanus (assembly GCA_035590275.1). Lineage (NCBI taxonomy): Eukaryota > Metazoa > Chordata > Aves > Falconiformes > Falconidae > Ibycter > Ibycter americanus. The sequence continues at coordinate 21,377,487 of JAVJGI010000060.1, forward strand.
GCTTGGATATCATACAATGCATATGGCATGCCGGATCACACACTGTTCTGAAAACTCTGCCCATACCTCAGTGTAACAAGAGGAGTTATGGATAGAGTGACAATTTTATAGGAGCTGAATTTTGTTTGCTTTTGCGGTCTTCAGGTAGACTCTTAAAAGAACACTGTGTTAATGCAGTTTACAAGAGGTGTGCATAAGATAGTCGTTGAAAAAGTACAGTATAGCTAATCCTTAGCCATATTATTTTAACGATTAAAAGCTAGGGAAAGATGAGCACAAATATCTACCATAGCAGAACATATTTACTGTAGCAGAGCTCCTTATTCAGTCATAAAGACATTGCTGAACTTTTTTTTTTTAAGGAAAACAATGGAGGGAAATGTCAATTTTTGAAGAAACAGTTGAGACTTTTTTTATATATATTCTGTTTAAGCAACAAGCATTTCTCCCCAGATGAGGTGTTTTATTTTTCTTGTTTCTAAATATTTTTTTTTTTTTTTAACAGAAATGGTAAAAGTACCGCCTCTTGCTTTTGCTAGACAATGCAGAATTGCTTCTGACACCTTTGGAGTATTTGATGTTGGCAACAGCTACATAATTGTATGTGAACACATGCTATAAAATACATGATGGGGTGGCGGGACTTTCAGAATGTAAATACCTGCATAAATAAAGTATAGGGAAGAGATTGTTCCTTTAATGTAGACTGTAATCACCTGGTAGCACACTTGAGTTCCACTTAAACCCCACTTCACAGTTCCAGTAAGATTATTCGTGAAGCAATATCTAAGCCATCTTTTTGCTGTTTCTCCCCTTAGACTTCTCTATAAAATTGGCTGAATCCCTCCCTAGGGTCATAAACCAAAGGAAATGCTTGCCTTTAACAGACAAACTAATGGTGAGGGCCTGGGGGAATAACTGTACCTGTCGGCTTGCTAAGAGCTAGAAATGGTTTAATCTGTTTATTGTATTGCTGTATTGTGTTTTTTTCTAAATGTCTGAAAATAACGTTTCTTCACGAGTGCTGAAGTGCATCTGTGCACATGTGATGCCGATGCACTCCCACTTTTGCCTCTCTGAGTGATGGTACCCACCCTCATGGCTGGGTCCCCTCCCTCTGCGGGGGAAATTGGTAGTGCACAGCCTGGGTGACCACATTGAGTATTCTGGATCCGATGCTACCGGATACCATACAGTGAAATTCCTTCTGTTTGCAGTCCCAGCACAACACTAATGCCAATCAGAGGAACAGCTTTGCCTCAGGAATTGATTCCAGTCAGAGACCAAGGGTAAAGAAAAAAACCCCATTGTTCAGCTTACCTCTTTTTCAAAGCTGTCACTGCACAGAGCCACGCATAACTAAAACAAAGGGTATCTCGCACAACAAAAATGAGAAATATCCTAATTTCTCTAAGGGTAAAAGTCAAGCTCCCATAAACCTTAGCAGGTCCAGGATTTCATCTACATTTTTCTGATACTCAGTATTTGTTCCCATAAAAAGAAAATATAACTTGGAGAAAGACGTGCAATGGTATCATACACAAAAACTCAACCACCATTTCACTGTAAACACATCCAGCTGCTAACAAAGATGGCATAAATAATGTCGGCTCAAATGTACTTTAGCAGGAGTTTCCCTCTGGACAGAGCTTAGTTTGCTTCCAGCTCGCATTCGAGCCTGCAGACATTGCTAAGCCCAGCACCGCACAGACGAAAATGGCATGCCCAAAATCATTCCTCTCACCTGCCCCATAGCCTTAAGCACAAAACCAGGCAAAAACTTAACTTTTCACTTCATGTCCCTGAGTTGGTGAAAAACTTTATGATGTGTTCTAAATATCTGGATGCTTTCAAGTTACTTCACCAGTATCTGCAACACACTCAAGTGCACCAGCCCTAGAAACTGCCAGCACTCCTTCTGGAACAGTCAAACCTAACACAAAACGCTGTAACTGCGACAGGGTTTATTTCAACCTATCAAACACACTACTGAATGTCTTCATATCTGTAGCTCAGCGATACTGCTAGAAGGAGAAAGGATTCAGACAATATTTAAACAAAAACCGCCAGTACCTCGAAAGACAAGATTGGGAGTGATTCCCTAGCTCACTGAACCTATTTTCTGTTATTTAAAAAAAGATGAAAAAATCCTGTACGGTAATTGATCACACTATCAGAAAACTACTTAATTCAGAGGGTTTTTTGCTTTCCACCCAGTTGAAGTCTCTTCTACAGCTCTACTCCCCTTGTTTTCAAGCTAATTTTATTCAATGTTGTTTGATATACATTTCTTAGCACACTCAGTCAACCCTGCCCATCAGCTCAAATGATTCTCTTTCTCCTGGACATTAATCTGTGGGTGTTGATGATCTAAGTGAAAATCCATGAGAATTTTTTTTTTTTTTTGATCTAAATCCACATTAGATTTTAAGTCACCTAATTATGCCTCTTCTGGGGCTGCCATTCAGGACGAGAACATGGTCACAAGATAACTCTGTTCACAGCATGACCAGTGTGTTTCCCTAATAGGGCAATTCCTTCTGAGTTGGAGAGAGAGCCCACCCATGTTCACAAAATGCACATAGGCCATAAGACACACACACATAAATAAAATAAAATAAAATAAATTAAAATAAAATAAAAAAATAGTGCACTAGTTAAGAAGCTTAATAACCTGGGTGGAGCATTCAGTACTGATAAAGGGAAGGAAAGAACTTACAAAACCATGAAATCTAGCATAAATCAACAAGACTAAGAGCTAGAAGTCCACCAGGACAACCTAGTGAGCATGACCAAGGCACTAACAGAAATAATTGCAGTGTTGAGGCCACAGCCAATTCAATGATGCAAGGCAATGTGGAGGAGGCAGGGTGGAGAGCAGAAAACACAACCAGGCAGTTGGACTTCGGCAGCCAGTGGGATGGGAGCTGGTCAAAATGAAGGAGCAGGGGAGAGATGCTCATTTCTGTTCCCTTCTGGAACCTCTATCGCCAAGGTCTGAAGTCTGGCCAGTAGTCCCTTGTCCACCCTTTATAACATCCTGAGAACCCCAGCTGTCATGAGAGGCCTTTATAGCAGGCCGATAAGAGACAAATTTCAGCTGCTGAAAATGCTTGTGCTTCTTCTGAAGTAAATTGAGCTACACCAATTTGCAGTCACCTCACGTTAGAATGTAATAGCCATTAAGCTATTATTATAGTTTGCCATAAACCATATGCTTAGCTTGTGTATGCCTTCCTAAAGAAATTGTCACCTTTCTCCTTTAGGAATTGCGAGGGCTCTTTAAGAACTCTGAAATGTATTGTTTTTCTTTTTCCTTCCTCAAATTGTTCTTAAGCTTAACAGCAGTACCACATTTCTAATTAAATGGACAGATAGGATGCTGATAACATCTGCTTTCTGTAATAAAAACTATTGATATTGTTGACCTGACAGATTATCTGCAATAGACAGAGCACAATGGCCAAATCTAAAAAGCAAGGGAGGAAGAACAGCTTAGCACAAGAATATGTATTATTATTATTATTATCTGTTCTTTTGCCTTTTGGAATTATTAAGAATGATTATAGAAATTATCAGTCATCTCTGCTTCTTTTCTGGCATATGAAACAGAAACAGTGATTGAATGTCACGAAGAACTTTGATCATTTTTTTTTCTTGATGCAATGACTTTGTAAGGTGAGCTGCTTATCTTTTTATGGTAGCATCTCTTACAGGAATCCCCAAGATTTATGACAGCAGATGCCATTTGCAAAATTTTTGTCCCATGTTGTATGGAGCAAAACTTCAAACAGTAAAGGAATATCCTAATAATAATTGACATCTCTTACAAAGCTTTTTATTTAAAAAAACTTAGCACTCCTGTCACAGCCCAATTCTGATTCCTACTTAAAGTTATTGGTTTTTTGGGGTTTGCAGTAAAAAAACCTGCTCCTCTGTGAATTAAGGTCGTACAATTTCCTAGTGAATACCTGCTCAGCAGTTTTACTACTATGCTTAAAAAAGCAACATTCAAAAGTGTCAATACTTTTCGTAATTAAAGCATCTATGTTATGGTAGAAACACTGGTTATGTTTTGGTGCCTCAGAAAAAAATAAGCTGTTTTCAACTTGACTCTTCATGCAAGCACTTAAGAAAAATTAGGAACTAAATTCTTCCACATGGCATTAGATATGTAGCTGGAGTAAACTGACAGGTCTCCACTGATTTTAGGGCAACTCAGTTAATTTACACCATGGAGGTGGCCTCAGGTCAACCTCAGCTTTCTTCTCCAGGGCTGGAATATGGGCCATTTGCCCATTCCAAGAGGAAGCACTGTAAGCTGCCTGTGCCACTCAGTTTAGTGCATCTCTGGATGTTTTGGCATTGTGGTAAAGACAACAACCATCTATTTATCCCTAGCTACTGAATTTCCAGAGGTAAACAAACAAGCAAACAAAATGCTACTGTAGTAGATTTAATCTCTTCCTTTTGTTCCCAATGCCAAATAGTAGCACCTTATTTTCAGAAGCTGGCCACACCATTTGCCAAGTATTCAATATTCAGGAGTTAGCTAAATACTTTAGCCTGAAAAGTATCCAGGTTTTCTTTTAAAAAGGCTTAATGGAGGGTTTATCTGCACTTGCAAGCAATCACAAGAGTCAAGGAACAAGGGCTTTAAGAAAGAAAAAAATCAACAAAAAATCTTGATGGCTGGCTATGTAGGACCCCTATCTTTGGATAAGAGTTTGATTTTCTTTGTGCAGTTTTTCTACGCACAAAAATATTACTGCAGATGGAGAAATCAAAATACAAAGTTAAGAAAGCCTAGAAATGCACCACATATACTTCAAATTACTGCATCTTAAAAAAAAAAGGAGGGCAGAAATTTAATGGAAATATATTTAACTTTTACAGATTTTTCGTTAACTCTTCCAGAAAATAATGGTATCTTTTCACAATATGGACAAAGAAAGTTCATTTCTAATCAGATGGGATTTTCCAATAGCCGTTTCATCTGAATTGCCTGTAATCTCTCTCCTACTTCACAATAGGTTCTCCTACCACCTAATATATATTAATTTTCAAATTAAGCAGAACACTGGTAAGATAACTTGCTTGGTCATGGTATTCAGTAAACAAGGCTTATTTTTATCACAGCTATTTTCAGTTTATAGGATGCCATTTCTCCTAAATTTCATCATAAAGAGATCTTTCAGGACATTTCTAGGCTAAAAAATGTCTACCTATGCTCTTCTCTCATTTCGGTGATCTAAAACTCCAACAAGCTGCCTCACAATTTCCCCAGCTTCCAAAAGTTTTGCATAGCTGCTCTTCTGCCTCAATTTTGACCGGCTGTTCTAAATTGAAACTTGCTGCCCATCCGAAATAGTCTCCTGATCAAATCCCATTTTTAGTCTCTGGTGATGCAAACCCACTAGTGTGGTTGTAAAAAAATATAATGTTTACTCAAATTACTCTAAAGCTCCCTGTTATTTAGGTGAAAGTATCTTTCAATTGTGCAACTGCATGATCGTTACTCATATTAGACACTATTCTTATGCTATGCTCATTTCTCCAAACATGAGGCCTCATATCCAATATAATCTGCAATTAATGCCTAAATTCATAGGTTGATGATCTTTTGATGACTTGTGGCTGAAATGTCATATTTTATTTTCCTTCTTGTTATCAGCCATATAAAATGAATTGTATACTGAACCTTGGGGTATTCATTGAAAAAAAGGCACTTCTTTCAAAGTAGGAGTTCAACAGACACTTTAAGACAAACAAACAAAGAACTCTGGGTGGCTTCTGATGGAAATTAGGTAACTTTTCTCATACTCTGCAGCACCTAAGAATACATCATATATAACACTGTGAATATGGCAACTTACTACCATTTTTGAAAATATTGTTCTGTCATTAATACTGATTTTACTTTTCTTCCACATCATTAATGCATTGAATTGAGGTAATTTTGAATACTCACATAAATGTACTTTTTTGACAGACCTATGTGAAAATTCTTCTGCAAGGTCAACAAAAATCATATATAAATTTGCATTAACTCAAAGGGTGGAGTCTTTTCAGTAGATATCCATGCATTAATTTGATACAGAGGACTAATATCAATTATCTACTGTCATCACATAAAAATATTATTAACTGTGACTTTCACAGATATGAAACTGTGAAGCCAAAGTCACGGTTTTGGTGCTGTGGGATGCTTATGAAAAGAATATGAAATAGCTACCACATGATTTTTTAATTTGTATTTTAATGTAACTAGATATTAAGGGTATATAGATATAAATATATACATGGATTTCACATGGTATTTAAGATATGAATCACAGTCAACCACATCAAAACTTCAGTAAGTGTTGCATTATTTACTACATAAATGGAAAATAAGGGCTAGTAGAAGGTGCAACTGCAGATATTTGAACCACTGGAATATTTAATGAATTGCTGAACTGTAAAGAGCTGATCTTGATTCACTTTTTGTCAGTGAAAGACACAGAGCAGAGGAAAACAGTCCAATTTTGAGGCATAGCGTCACTTTCCAAATGGAGACATGGTAGAAAAAATGGTTGATGGATATACTGATGTATAGAGTGAAAGAGAAAGAAATAGGAGGATCATAAGTGTACACACTGGGTAATATGTATACATACATACCAGTTTGCAGATATGCTATAGGAAAATAACTCCTCCTTCCTTTAAGTGGTAATTTTAATCCTTCATTCTTTTAAATTTCATTACAAATATAGTTTTGTAATTCTGAGCATTAGCCAGCATCCAGTAATGATACAAAGTTATTCCCAAAAATAATTGAAATTCTCTCTGACTGCCGTATAATTGACAAAGTGTTTGCTTCAGAAAGATCTCACACACATGGGCAAAATTCAGCTTCAAGACTCGTAACATTACTACTGTTAATATTCATAGTGAAAGAGAAACATTCTACATCTGAGAGTCAGAAACTGGACTGATAGCTCCTTGAATGGAGCAGGTCTTTGTTTCTCAACAGGCAACAAAGAACAAGGTGTCAGACCTGAAAGGTATAGCAGATAATGAAAGAAAGAAAAAAAAAAAAGGCACATGTTGGTAATAAGAATATGGTTTATATCACATTTATCACATTTTTATGTGTCCTTGCAGAATTATACTCTTGGTAACTAAGGCTTTACAGGCAGAGATACCGGTTTTCATGGAAAATATGTATTGCGTAAAATACTCTTGAAACAGTGCTTTCCTGACTTCTAAATACATATAAGCTGACCCTCAAAGGACATGCATCAATCTAATCACACCTATGTAATCATGATAAAGTTTAATAAAAAAAGATTCAAAGCAAACCTTTCTTTCTTGGCCACATCCTTGCACTTTATTATTTAGGGATGCTACTGTGTAACAATGATAAAAATTACCTCCTCTACCAAGGCTATACAAAACTTGTGTTACTTAAGTTATTCAAGTGTTCCTTTTATGTCACCTTTTAGCAAAAAAACCCCAGCAGTCTGCTTCTTCAGTGTGTCAAGATACTGATCTTTTAAGTGCACGGGAGCCACCCTGCTGACTTCACCCTGGATGAGGCACCAGCTCTCAAATGGCCTCTGAAAATCTTTTCCACCACAAAACCAGCAGAAGAGCAGCTGACCTGCCACCAGGGAGGAGCTCACCGAACCTCCGCGTCCTGCTGCCAACTGCAGCACTGTAACTGAGGATGATTCATAGCTCATCGGGGAAATGAACTACCACTTGCTTTGTTGTATCTGCTCAGCTCTTCAGAAATATTATCATATTTTGCATACGTGTACCCATTTGGTTTAAAATATTAAAACTACTTGGTTTAGCTGAAAATTCTACAACTGTATTGTTTCACACAGTTTATGGAATTCGTCTCTTCTTGCCAAAATGAAGCTTTGAAAATACAACCTTTCTATAAAGAGAGGGAGGGATACTGCAATTCAGTACAGAGACTATGCACAGCCTAACACTGTCTGAACTTGAACTTTCTTAATTCCAGTATAAAACAAAAGTCCTTCAAGCTTCTCTGTATTACCAGGCAATTGTTTTCTGAGGACCATTCACAGCTCCTTAAGTCTTATTCTTTCTTAATACAGGGAACGTTCTATTAGCAGCACCTTCATCTCTGACAACTTTCTTATTACAGCTTTTGCTTTCTACTCCAAAGGCCTTCGAATATGCCTAATAGCTAAACTCATGTTATACCTTTCCACCTAAATAACAATGACCTCCATTAAGGAGCTCTGACAAGCTTCAAAATCCTTCAAACTGAATTTTTAGCCATCTAAATTTTTTAAACTTGTTTGTGCAACCAGACAGCTTTTCCTGTAAATTCATTTTTCATTTGTTTTTTAAGTTAAAAACCAAGTTTGCACCATCTGTACAGCCCATTACCCAAATGAATGTAAAGCTACTATGACAACAGCAAATACAATGGAGGTTTAGAAACATTTCAGGTAAACCTTGATTAGTTTCTTGCTGTTGAATGCATAGGCCATCAAGCTTTGTTCTGGCTTTGAGCATATTTAAAAAAAGGAAGCTAATTCAATATTCTTGGTCATCTAGAAGTGGAAAGAAAAGGGACAGACCTTTCTAAAGTGGAACAGAAAGACAAAAACACTAGTTTCTCCTCCCCCTCCAAGCCCTGTATGCCCTGCCATAGGTCAAGAGGTATATTTAAAAAGCATGGTTTAAAACATGAAACAGTAGGTTTAGTTGAAGTACATATGTTGCCTGCAAAGAAGATCTAATTTTTGAGGTAGTAGAGAAAAACGAGCGGGTGGAACTTTGTTCTACATTGCATTGCATTGAGAGACACACCTGAAATCTTTTATGGGGGCAAGGTGCTCTTTATTAAAGACACACTAGCTGGCAAACTTCCTTTTGAGTCCCTATTTTTTTTTTTTTAAAATTTAATGTTATATTTTTAAATGTCTCAGGCTTGACAAGCATTTCCCTGTCACAAAGAAAGGTCCCCAGGAGCTCTACATGGATTTTTTAAATGGATTTTACTTTGACGTCCTCAACAACAGCAGTTTTGCCATCCCCCGGGCCACATATGACTCACAGTCAGGGAGGCAGAAGCTTTTCTGCCACCCACATCATCTGCTCATGTTCCTGTCATTACATCATTACGAAAAACCCCCACATACGTAATTTCACCAAAAGGCATGGGAATTTTCCAAGATTTGAAAACCTGAAATTTTAGCTTCTTTCTTTAGATAATAAAATTTAAGCTTTTTTTCATAGTGAAGTTTAAAGGAAGAAAGGCTTATGGGTGCTGGTATGGACTTAAATTATAATTTTAATCTGAGTCCAAGTATTTTGGAGATGCTGTCTTGACACTGTAGTAGCTACTAACTAGAAATATCTCCCATCTCCCTGACAGGACAATCCTCTCTGTTCTGCCTTCCAACAGTTAGCTTTCAGTGTATGAGTAACCCCTAACGGCTTGGTAGAGTCATGTGTAGGCTGTTCTTCTTTGTGTTGCAGTCAGACCAGATGCAAAATAGGAAACATCTTTCTCTCTCACACACACATATGCATGCACTCACACACATGCTTTTTTTTTTTTAAACTCCTTGTCATATGTGACAGAAACTGATACTAAAAAAGAATCTAGCTGTGATATCACCTTGGATATTGCTTGTCGAAGTGCTAAACACTGCGGGTCACCCACCATCCACAGTTTCAGCAGAAACTGTTGTCAGTTAGTGCTGTTCCACTAAGAAAGTTAATGTGTCAACTCTATTGCTTCTAGCGGCATTTGAAAGAAACCCTAATGCTGCCAGATTAGAGGCAACTTCAGCAGCACCAGTAACCGAGAAGCCCAAATGGGCAGTAGCCACAGTTTTGTGCGCTGCCTCTCACACCTTGCTCCAGGCTCCCTTCTCACTATTACTGCAGACTTTGTAGACTTGATAAGACTCATGTGACTTACTATTTTCCTCAGTTTTTCCTCTGGCAGGAGCACGTACTGTACCAGGGAGAAGGTTTGGTTTGGCCCCCTTGGCTTTCAAAACTCGGCTCTCCACAGTCTGTGCCTGTGGCGCACTCGGTCGTGCAGGATTGCATTAGTAGAGAAACCAAAGCTAACTATGGATCATTGAAAAGGTAGGCTTGCTGTAATCCCTAAGAAAGAAGAAGATGTCAATACCATCCATCTTAATGGCTTATGTGTTTCTCACAGCGCAGCTGCCAAGCATCTAGCTTAGGGGGAGGCAGATGAATTTAATGGGACAAAAAGATCTCATAAAACAGACAGGCTGTGCTCCCCGAGATGTTATCAGAAGAGAAACCAGCACTGGACAAAAAGGGCAGTCCTTGGTGTGGCATAAGGCTGGAGGAAACATCCACTGAGGGTGAAAAGGAAAACTCTTTATTTGCATGAGGAGAAGTGAAAAATCCATTTTCCACAGAAAAGAAACAGGCAAAAGAAAGGGAAAAGCAGAAGAGTAGAAAAGAAAACCCTGAGGACAATTAAAAATTGCTTCTGTGTTTGGAAATCTATTCTTCACAAAGTAATGGAATTGTTGGAAAATATATTACCTTACTGTTGCCACACTGACTGTTAAATAAAGGAAAGAGTAGAAGGATAGCAGTTTTTTCTTCTCACAAATTTAATTTTCATTAACTACAAACCAATTCATTAAAATAACCAAAACCTCAGGAACAATTAAACTAACTAAAGTCTGCAGGGTTCAAATGAAGGATCATACCAGAAATCTGTGAGTGGACATGGAAAAGGAATGGATAACTTTGTGAACATAATGATGTTTACACGCTACCACTATTAAGTGGGATAACTGCTTCCCTGTGACATTATGCTTGATGAATTAAAATGAAAAAAGAAGCCAGGAAGCAATGTAGTCAACCCATATTCAACATGGTGAAACTTTTACAGTATAAGTGAACTGTCGTTAGTATCAGTGTGTATATATATAGGTCTCAATTAAGCGACAGTAACCTTGGGCATATGCTTCCTGAAAGGTTGTAAATCTCAGCATTGCTATGTATTATTGTTTTTATGTATCTACACGTGTCCACTCTGAGCCTTTCTGACCTGTGAAGAGGACTTTTTAAACAACAAATCACACAGGTCTTAAACCCTCCCACTTGAGTCAATGACACTAAGGGTCAGGGGTTTTTTTCTGATCTCCCCACCAACAGCGTGTGAACAGCAGAAGCCATTAAGACAAGACTGGAACAATTCAGATGGCACAGTTCATCCACAGGGTGTATTATGATCAGCTATCAAGCAACAACCCTTAGTTGCCATCACCCCATGAGTGCTTTGAAGAACTGTTCTGCCATTTCTGCAGAAGGGAGAAGCACCACATTACAGGAATTAAGAGACAGTGACGATATTTAGATGAGGCTTTTAGCACTTCTAGGATGTACTCCATGATGCTGTCTCAGCCTGGAGTACCTTATCCCCATCTGCATTGTGCCATGGTTGAGGTGTACTTGGAGGGGGTCTCATCCCACACTTGAGAGTGCTGCACTCCTAAGGCTCTCTCAGCTATGCAGAACTGGTCTACAGGCTTTTGAGCCTTACGTCTTTCTATACGCCAAAGGCTTCAGATACCATGGCCCTCCAGGGAGTCGCACAATCTCATAACTTGCACTGGCCAGCCACCAACTACTATACTACTTGCAGAGAGAATGAGGAAAGGAGACACTGACGGGATGGCAACATCTCTCCCCTACTAAAATGAGTGACAGTACAACGCCTATAATGATACAAAGTAACTGCATCAAAACCTCCCAGTTTCATTATGCTAAATTCAAGCTGGAAATGCTTTCTGCAGATAAAAGCCAAGATTTGTAGCTGTGTAACGGGACCCTTCAGGAAGCCCTTTACTCTGGTGAGTACATGGATCTCCAAGCTCTCAGCAGTGCAAAAGATGGCAAAGGGATATATTGCTCCTGGAAAGCGCACCCATGTAACTCCACAGAATCCAGTTTCTATTCCAGATCAAGACACCACCAAATATGTTCATTTTTAGTGACATTCATTCATTAATGGTCAGTTTCAGGTGTTGAATTCTTTCAATTCCCTCCTAGGAATGGCTTAGAGGCAGAAACTGTGCAACAAGGGTCCTTTCTGCATCACATACCTCATACACTGTGGTATGGCCATAAGCGAGGTCCCATCTCACCCTGCTCTGTGATCTCATGCTGAGGATGGAGCTGCACAGCTGGCCCATCGGGAGCAGCTACTGCACTTGGCTGGTTGGGCTGGACCAGAAAAAACAATGTGCAAACCAAGGCACGGCAGACTCTGTAAATCCATGCCTTACATGGGAGAGAACTGTTTGGAAATGCTTTTAATAGATGGAACAAGTACAGAACTGGCAGCACAGACATACTATGAATTAGGAATGAGAGGTGATTATTCACATGTGAGTAATACCAGGTAAGTCAGCTTGCTTTGCTCCATCATGGAAACATTCACTGACCTTTGAAGATCAGGGCATGAGGAAAGTGTTAGGGCTTTGTTAAGACAATGGAATTTTACATCCTAAATAAGCGCATTACTGTTGCTAAGAGGAATATTACAGAAAGCTTGGAACTGGGATTACTCTTTCACTCCAAGTTCTGATTTTGTTCCAAGGTGTAACAAAAATTAAAAGACAATGTTCATAAGAAGTTTTCAGAAATATTTAGCTCAGTTACAGTATTTCTTTTCAATTGAAGTCATCCTACCTTAGATTTTGACTTCTGAAGAAAATAAGATTTGGAAATAAAAAGTAATGTCAAAACAAAGAGAATAGAGGGCATTTTGATTTAATTTAACTAAATATATCTGAATTTCCTAAACTTTGACCTATTCCCAGAAAACACTTCAGTCTCATCAGTGGATGAGACAGCATTTTTCAACAATAATTGTTTTGCTGAAAATGTTCTACCCGCTCTAATTATTAACTCCATAGTCTTTTTATCTTTGAGAAGTTTTCTTCTCCTTAATCCCACTTAACCCCAAATCTGAACAATAATTTTCAACTCATAATCCTATTGACGCATATAAGATTTTCAGCTCATGCTTCCCAACAAGCAGGGTAAAACAGACAGTGCTTAAATATTGTAATAAAGAGATTTTGTACCGAATGACAGTTATTCTCTTTATGATCCTGACACTGGAGAAAAAGCACTGAACTGATTATATTTCTTGTTTTAAATATTCATGTGACAATGTTGAAGAGAGAAATGAATATCAGAATGAAAAAATGACAAGGAAAAAATGACTACAAGAAATCTCTAGACATTTATCACAGGCCTAGAGGATACAAACCAATCAACTTCTAAAATCTGCTCTTTGATCGAGATGCCCAGTTAAAGCCTACATTATTAATATATGATTCTGTTTAAAAAGTCTATTAATCAAGCAGGGATGAATGATTAAGTGGATAAAACACTAGCCTTTGACCTGACAGGCAACTTTCACAAATCTCCAGTGAATTCAATTCATAAAAAAAGAAAAAGAACGCTTCAATAGCTGTATAAATTATCTGGAAACAATGGTTCTCATTGTTTTTCTGTGTCATTAAATGATTTTCATTTGCATGCAAGGCCATCTCCATTAGACGATCACTAGGCTGATAGCTTGCTACAGGATGCGGTGTGATCGATAAAGCCTTTTCTGGTTGTGTTTTATTTAATCATAACAGTAGCAAAAAACAAACCAAAACAAAACAATCTGGCTGCTCCACCTTTGCCTTCCAAGTCTTTTCCAGGCCTTTAGAAAGATTAATGAAAAAGACCTCAACCCTGAAAACAGCTCTGTACACAGGAATTCTTGTTTTAGTGTGTTTTGGTGGGATCCTGGGTGAGGAAATAGAGAACAGCTTGGATACATTCATGCTTTAAGGCCTGAGGATCCTGAGGAGTTCATCACTAAATTCTGGTGTGCCCTGCTACCCTCCAGGGGAGCACTGGAATACCAGAGATTTCAATGAAGTGTGTATTGAAGTGAGTATTAAAATCAGTAATGAACTGAATATATGGCTTATTTTGATAACTAACAGATTCAAGATATTTCATGGTCTACTAATATTGCTTTTTTATTTTTTTAAAAAATGCATCAGATTTTCCAGTGAAAATCAATGTTTCCAATACCATTTGCACTGGTGGTAGAGATAGTAGTCTACAAATTCTGGTGATCCAAGGCAAGAAGGGGTCTGTGTCACTTAGCTTCACATGGGAGATCCTGCTGACTTTGGCACCCAGGAGGCTGCAGAGTCTGCTCTTTTCCTCCTTGTTGAGGAGAGGAAAGTGTTATCTTTTTTAGGGCTTTGAATACTTGTTTTTACACTAAATTACCCAGTAACACCAGCTCTATCTGGTCTCACACTGAGCACTTACTTTGTCATCATGCAATATTTATTAGATCATACTGTAAAATATTTCTCAAACTTTTTGTATCCCACTGGACAGTTCTCCCCAAATGTGGGAAATACTGACTATGTATAGATACTCAGAAATTATGGGCTTAATGTAGAAATTCCTGACTGAGGCTCTGTATCTGTGCTATGCTGGTGGTTAGATTAGATCATACAATGATCCTCCTGTCTTGAAATGGGGGAAGTCATAAATACTGTCTATAATAAACACCCTTGGCAATTGTTGGGCTTACCAACCACAGTTACAAAGCAGTAGGATTTGCCAAATACATATCACAGGTCAGTGTAGTATAGCTTGGTGGTTAGCATGCATGCTTGTCCTTTAATGAAACAGTTTGTCTGGAGGACATGCAAAATCCTACTTAATTTATTAAGTAAATTCATAAATAATAGGGATTACTATTCCTAACTATGAAGAGTGACAACTAGCAACACAATTAATAGAAGTTCTGCTGACAGAATAATGTCCTGCATAACATTATGGTAAATGAATTATCACAACCAGTTTTCTAGATCACAATTGATTGGAAACTACTAACGAATTTGGTGATGAAGAGTAAAAAAGAAAAGATACTCTCTACCTCACGCTCTCTCCCTAGATGAATGGATCCTGAGGGGAAAATTACATGAAATATTAATTTATGTAATTAAAATAAGCGGCTTTGTCCCTGGACACACACAGGAAGAGCTGTATTATACACTTCTGGTCTCTTTGCAAAGCAGAAATTTATATTAGTATACTGTAGATATTTTGGTGGGGTTTTTTTCCTTTTTATTTAGGATGGTATGGGCAACTTATTGCCTTTTGAAAGACTGATAATAATAGGGTCATTTCAAAGTGATACAATTTTTCTAACTAGTGCTGACTAGTACTGCCCTTTACTCACTTTAGCATCAGAGCTCTTGTCTACTCATTTTAGCATCAGAATGTTATATTTGCTCAATCCTTATCAAACCTTTTTGGTTTTCTTGTCTGTGAGGTCCAAAAAGGAAACTGTATTGATTTCTGATCCTAGTGTTGTGGTTCTGATGTATTCCAAGACCCACTCATATATTCCAGAAGTTCCAGCAGGGGGGACTAGAAAATTTCCACTGTTAATTTATAAAGTCAAGTATTATCGCTTTACTGACCCTTTAACTCACTTCACAGAAGCACATTGAAGCACCTCTTCTCCCTGGGAATAGTTTGAGATGGATGACAAAGCAGAGATACTACTCACCCAACTCTCTTGTGCAAAAAAAGGATGAGAAAGTCCAGTTTGCAACAGAAACTGAGCTCAGACATAGGAAGTATTTAAAAATAGTGGTGTCATTCCTATTCTTAACTGCCACACAGACTGAGCAAAGATCTGATGCCTGGCTTTGTTACATACTTAAGCCACACGGTTAACACAGGATGTTTCGCCAGTTGCATCTGCAGACACTGCGCAGACATTGCGCCTTGGTTAGTAAATGCCCCACAGGATTGACTTGACGGGAATTAGGTGGGCACAGGAAGTGCCAGAATATTCAAGCTTTCATACAAAACACCTGCTGGAAGCTATCCCACTCATGTTGCATCCTCAAGCAGTCTTTAGCTTTTTGTGAGTTCATTTCAGTGCAGTAAAAGAAAATGAGGCATTTGATATGAAATCGCTGATTTCCTTAGCGATACTCAGCTGGGGTTCAGCACTGATTCCACCAAATGCTGCTGTGACAAACAATTCGCTGCTGACATTGGATATGTAGTGACAGATTTAGTTACTTGTGCTAATGAATGAGTACTGCTTAATTCTGTAATGTCATGTATGATAAACTGCTATAAATAATACCTGGTACTAGTGTATGTTATTGCCAGATGGGCTTAAAGTGAAAACTGCACCTACCATTCAGGTGGGAATGTGAACGGTGCCAGAGGAAGCATGAGGACAGTAGCCATCTCCAAGTGAGCTGTTCCCTCCTCCCAGAGATTTCAACTATGGTGTTGGGATGGAGAAGATAAATCAGCAAGAATGTTTACAGGCCTTGTGCACATTTGGGCTGATGGAGACATTTTTGGTTCAGACATGCAGAAAAAGAAGTCAAGTTCCCATACCCTCACCTAACGTGGTTGGTCACAGGGAACCAAATCCGCATGAAGGGGAAGCAGAGCATGCACGTTGGCCAGGAAGATTCCAGATTAGCTGAGGCCAAAGCAATTTTCTTTGCATTCTTCATATCATGAGCTAGAACTGAACTGCTAATTCAACAGATAACATTGTTAAGTTGTCACAGGCTAGGTATTGCAGGGATCTAACAACTGGGAAGCAGAGGAGGTAGAGGAAGTCCAGTGTTGTCAGATGAGCAGATGCAGAGGGAAAAAATGACACAATATCAAAATACTGACCTACTTCTGCTGAGACCCTTCGCTGGAGTTCAGTGCTGAATCCCAGTGTCCCCGAGTGCTCCTTTGAGCAAGAGCTCACTGACTGCATTAGAAATACAGTGAAAGATCTTTACATTTTTTTCTTTCCAAAGATAAAAATCTAATAGAAGGAATGTTGGGAGGCAGTTATGTTTGGAAGAAAAGTACTGAATCTTCAGTGAATCCTCAAAGTGATCAGTTATTTTCCATTTTTCACAACATGATGCTTATTGAATGAAAGGATTTTTGCTAATCCCTAACTAGCGAAATTAGTCTCCTCTAATTTATGGGGAAGAAGTGCCCAATACCTCACTGGAAACAGTCCACGCACCTATGTCAGATAAAATCCTTTCTTACTGTCCATCACAAAATTTGGAAATTGCATGTCCTCACAAACAGCAGAGCTTCCTGACTGGATGTTGTATTTGTAAAAAGCCGCACTAAATTCTTGCTTATATATGCTTTACATTCCAGACAGCTTCTTATCTGAACTCATTTTTGATCTGTACAGATTAGTCTTACCTTTGTTCTATATCCAGATGTATTTCTGCATTGCATTGCTTGAAAATAACAGCATTGCCAGAATTATTAGGAAGATTTGTAGCATCCACGAAATGCATCTGTTGTGGACAGACCTACCGACAGAACAAACAGGTGGAACAGTAGGGTCAATAGGGCCCACTCCCACTAGTAGAGACAGCAGTCAGTTCAGTTAAAGCCTGGATGTAAGTTGTGAACTTTACTCCAAACTTGTTGTTACAGCTAGAGAAGAAGTCCTCCTCTCACTCCGTTAGCTTCTAATCGGGCTCAGACTGATATTTGACCTAGTTTATCTACTGGAAGTTGCAATGCTTTTTGTTATTCACCTATCAACTGAGATAAGTGATCGTCACTATGTGATAAAGAGGGACCATACTGGCTTTTGGTACAGAAGGAAGTGTGGAGGAAAAAAACTATTTAGAAATAAATACAGAAGTGCCCTTGGTGTTTCAGAAAAAGGATTAACTAGGAGAAATTTTTTTTGAAACACACTGGTCTAGGAACATACTGCTTGGAATTCATTCATGTTATGGCTACCTAGAAGGTTGTTTGCTTACTCTCTTGATTTATGAGAGACATTTCTTGTTAAATATGTAAGTAGGTAAACATCTTGTAAAAGAGTGCACACATTATTCAGAATTCACAAATGCCAAGAGAGGCTAAAAGACAAAATCCTATATTCTTTAACCCTCAAAAGTTCTGAGTATATTTGTAAGCCTCTAGGTAATCTTGAAAGGTCAACAGACTTGGATTTTTTTTGCCTGAAGGGAATATAAGTTCCAGGGGGTAGGTTGGTCTGCTTCTTGCCCACTGCCAGCTGTTTAAAAATGCTGGAACTACAAACATGAACGTTGAATTAGGAATATTATTTCCGTTAAGTAAAAGTTAAAGTTCTTTATATCTACAAAGGGAGCAATAGTTCTTACAAAGTGTAACTGGTTGTAGGAAAGGCTCAGGTCAGAAAAATTTGGCTCAGGATCCAAACTTTAAGCAACTCAAGAGAGCAAAATAATTCCAAATCATGATCTGAGCCTCTCTTGCTATTAAATGTGTAAATTTTCAAGATTACTGTTCTCAGTATCATGTCTGAACACTGACAATCAGTGAAGACTATACTGCTGTAAATAAGTGAAGCAAGCAAGCAAACTAAATTCAGTTTGTGAACTCCTCTCCATGCTTTGTGGATAAATTTTAAAAATTGACACTTAATATTAGAGGAATTGATTATACTTTGTCAACACATAATATTTAATAAATTTAATAAACTGTTTTACAGTCTTTTTACAAGAATTATAAAGGTCATTCCACTGACAAGCATAATACTGAGGCTACTTTAACAGATACAGAAACAATTCCCAACAATTTAGAACAGAATAGGAATGACAATGTCAGATCTAATTGAGAGTAGAGGGGTGATTAAACAGATTTGCACGATTGCTTTAGAAATGTTAAAATCCCTGTTCTGCAAGTATTAAGAAAATTTTATGCAACAAAAGTAACAGGCAGGATTTCAGGTTTTTGTTTAAGGTACTAAAAGGAAGAACTTTGAGCTATTTTGCACCATTGAAGGCCTGGGTTTAACCATGGTTCCAAAAATTCTAATCCCCACAGGTCCAAATCCCTTTCTGTATTGACATCTATTCCTGAGCTCCAGCATCTCTGGCATTCTGGAGGAAGTTCTCATCCTCTAGAATCTGCTTCGCTCTACAGAAAGCACCACCAGCCAGTATCTGTCCTTGCCGTGAGGATATTCTTCCCACCAAATCAGTGGGGGAAATGGCCAGATTATCAAGAGCTGCATGGAATATCTCACGGACTTTGAGTGTTCTTGTTTTGTTGGCTGTCAGAAATCACCATTCCTTTCTTCTTTTACTTAGCCCTTAACCTAGGCATCCTTGGTCATATTTGACCTACTGATCTGGCAAACACTATTTTGATGAATTTGATCTACTTTCACAACTGAAAAGAATTGTCCTCTGAGGTAGTCTGGTAGCCAGCTTCACCTTAGCTTCCATTTTAAAGAACTATTTGTTATTCATTAAGAAACCTTTTTTTACAAAAACAAAACATCTCTTGGAAAGGTAGTTAAAATTTATGCATTCTGCCTCTCAATTCCACATTATTTCCAGTTTGGATGTTAAGCAAAAATCTGGTTTGATCAGCTTTTACGCATTTGATATTTCTATATTTTCTGCTGAGCACTTTTTGCTTCTCTGTAATTCAGCAAAATTTGAACTGCATTCTGTATTTTAAATCTACTTAAATGTATGTGTATTGTTCTTAAATTCTGGTTCCACTTTGCTCTGTAAGCCTTTTATCTGTTCAGGATTGAATATCCTTATTGTCTATGCAGTATTTATGTACATCTGGTTGTTTCAGATACATTGCAACAACAAATTATTCACGTTACAAAGAAAGCTTAATATAGATACTGCTATAAATATTATTGGGTATTGTTTATAGTTACATGCCTGTTTTCTATCTAGTTCTGTTGAAAAGAATGATTAGAAATCATATTTAACACTTGCCTGTGACACGAGCCTGAAGACTATATGGTAAAAAAATATCTGTTGTTTGCAGCAGAGTGTTTGTCCTCACTCTGAGTGCTGGTCTGATAAGGCAGGCTTAAATAATCACTTCCCCTTGCCTGGTTTTAATTAAAGTGACAGTAAGTAAACACTGACTGGAAATCGATCAGAATCGATGGCCTTGTGGCAAACTGGCGGAGAAAAATCTAGTGAGTCAGTCAAGATCAGCCCAAAGAGCCAGTTTTCAGGCTGTCGTGTGGCCTGAGCCTGGAAGGGAAGAATTTAGATCCTGTAACACTAACAAAAAGAGGAGGAAAGACCCTGACTAGGCACACGAAAGAGATGAACTGATAATAGAGAAAAAGGCAAACCGAACAGTTCACCTGCCTGTTTTAACCCTAGTAGCTTTTCAAAAGAAGAACGAGTAACAAAATATTTTGGTATCTGCTGTCTCATTCGCAGATGTTACTGGAGCAAGCTTGTAGGCTTTTTTTAGTATACACTTAAGCTAAACGGAGAAGATGTATACCTGCATATAGCCAGTCATTTTGCTGCCTAGTCACTTAAAAAAAAAAAAATATATATATTTTTTTTTTTTTCCCCTGTACCTGTCTTCACAGTTACGCCCTAACTTTGCACTTATATATTCCTTTTCTCTACTGAGTGTTCAACAATCACTAAGTTGTGAATAAGAATAACCTAGAACCTTGTCGTGCATGTCTTGCATCCCTACCTGTCTGGCTGATACAAGCCTGGCCTCAGAAAAGTTTAGGTGGTTTGGTCAGGGAGAGCCAAAACTCAGCCATTTGGATCTCTTTGCTCCAGTCCCAGGGCTTCCTTCCCCCTGTAGCGCTACTTAAACATTTCTGACTGCCTCTTTCTCTGCCCAGACCTGAGGCAGCCTATCTGTTTCTGAGGCAGAATATCATGTTTGTCTTAAAGATAAATGAAGGTATATTTAAAGTCTAATGATTGGATTTTATTCCTTATCAAGGTACTTTTATTTTTCCTAAAAAAAAGTTGGATTTTAATTTTATTTTTAATGCTTGTAGTGCTAAGGAAATTACACTTCCGAGTAACTACTTTGTAATTTGTGATCATGCATGATTCTGATAGTGAAGGAATTTCATTACAGGTGCGGTAAAAAGAGGAGAATGCATGTACATTTGCATGTCCATGTGCAGGTAAATAAATAGTAAACCACATTGATAACAGAGGCCATTATAATTTGAATAAGATTATATTCTCTCTAGGAGAGATAAAGGGTAATGAAAGACAATTCAAAGCTAGTTTGTTATTACTTCATCAAATACCTCAGCCTCAAGCTGATAAAATTCCCTTGTATAGCTCCCATGAGACATTAACTGCAATGATGCTGCCAACCATTTGTAGTGATCTCTAAAAACATTAATATCACTATTTAAATGAGTTTGTGATGTAGTATAACAGAGGGTAAAGCTAGAGGTGAAACTGTTACACAAGCTTTCATAAAATGACTACAAGTGTGTTACTGGGCATGACAAAATGAATTATTTTCACAACAGACAGGTGCTCCAAAGAGACTTTAATAGATTTCTGCAGAAGGTAAGTTGGAAAGTGTTCTCTGAAGTAACTTTCACTGTCCTCACCACCCTCACTGAAAGCCAGAACTTTTGTTCTCCTCACTTTACAACCAAGTAAGGAGTATCAGACTCTAAACTGTTATGGAGTTTGACTCATCTATGTGTTCCTGTCTTTCCCTGGCATTCTGTCATGTTTTCTCATCCTTATTTGTTTTAAAAATCTTCTCTTATGTGGCCCAATGCCTGTGAAGGTTTGGACAAGTGTAGCCATGATTGCCATAACACTGTGCATGGTGCAAAATTAATCATACGTGTTGGCCTCTGACATTCTGCTTAAAGATGAAGAATTATCGCAAGGGGCTCATGTCATTCAGAGAATGCAAATCAAAAGTCATGGTTTTGCATCAAGGGCTTCAGAAGAAAATGTGTTTAGATCCATTATATTACAGATCCACACATTTTTTACTGTGTTAATCCCTCCCTTAGAACCAGAAACAACCAGTTTTATATAGAATTAGGAAGTTGTTGGGACTGTTGACTTGCAAAATAACTTGTAAATCTGAAAAGTAATTAATTCACATTTTCTGAACCAAGGAAGTGATGGGGAAAATAAGGCAAGTAGGACAGCTGTTTGTCTTATTTTAGATCAAAATGTTTGTATAATTAAAAAAAAAAAATTCATGCTTGACTACAGACTTATGTTAAAATGCTTTCATTGTAAGCCTGTTAGCTGAGACTTTCTCATGGGGAGTATTTCATTAACACTTGGAAAGAAGAGGCACAGAAGCAAAAAGTACTGTTGTCACAGTGTGTCATTTGACAGGCTGTGAGGGAATTTAACGTTCTTTGGTAGAAGTTCGGTCCCTTCCAGGAATACTCTGGAAAACCAAAGTAATTTTGTTAAGGGGTAAAATAGGCTGGGCTGAGGGATGGCCTAAGGCATGCACATCTTCCCTGTAATGTTTGGGTTTGGGTTTTTTTTAAGAAAAAACCCAAAGAACAAAAACTAAAACAGGGTTCAGAAGCTTGTTTTGGAAGCTAAGCCCATCAGCTGCATGCTTGTGCAGCACAAGAACTACCCTGCTCCAACATAAATAATGAGTTAGTGGAATAACCTCTCCTGCGCAGAGGCTAATACTTTGGCTCCTGATCAGGACTGAGCCGTGGGCCATGAACTTCAGTTACGAAAACCACGGGTATCCAAGTTAAAATCAGAATATTTTGACTTGAAATTTTATGTAGGAGATCAGGTATGCTTAAAAATAATCATAGACTCATAGAATGGTTTCCTTTAGAAGGGATCTTAAAGATCATCTCATTCCAACCCCCCTGCAATGGGCAGGGACACCTTCTGCTAGATCAGGCTGCTCAAAGCTCCATCTAGCCTGGCCTTGATGATAATAATAATAATAATAAAACCCATGAAGGAACAAAGAAGAGAAATTATTCAGACCTTTGCTAATTTAAAAATAAATGAATAAATTATTTACAAAGCTTACTGTAGTATTTGAGGACAAAGTTTTAAAGACTTTGTATTATCTGGTTGACTAGTGTGTGCCTTTATTTCTCTATCTGAAATGAAGTACACATAATGCACACGAATGTTAGGAAGCACTATAGAGTTTCATTCATATCCAGGGGTAAGGCAATTTTTCTTTCTTTTTCTGCCCATCTATGATACCTAAGACTTGATCAGTAAAATAATTCAGACTGTGCTTAAATTGGTTTCCAAATAACAATTCCTACTGGAATCAAGAGGCTTTTACCAAAATAAGGTCAAAGAGAGCGTGAATTAATATGGATATTAACATGATTATTCATTGTTAGTATTATCACAGTAAGTTATTTTCCTCACAAGAAGGGACACTACAAATGTTTAAGACTATTCTGTGGGTTTGATTTTCAGTATCCATTTTGTAGACTTCCTTTTAGAATAACAGGTAATGTTGTCTAATTTTTTTCTCTCCTTAATTGGGAATTTTGTTTTCTTAAAAGGCAGAAAAAGATTCTTATTTTTAAGATATATTAAAGTGTCTTGCTCATATCCAAAATCAACACAGTCACTAAAATTACTGGCTGTAGTGAAATGGGATTTTCCACTTTCAGTCTGTTCTGCTTGTCATTTTACAATTATGAAGTGATTGAGAATGTTTCGAACTATATAGTAAGTGCTGTATGATTTTGCATTCAAAGCTGCCCCTTGTTCAAAGCTTACAAAATAATGAAGATAACAGTAAAGTTGCAGGGAATAGCTTTCAGTAATAAATATTTTTTTTGAAGCTGAGGTTTCTTAAAGACATCATATATATTCTTCATGGTGTTTTGTTGTTGGGGTTTTTTTTTTCTCCTTTTCCCCCCTCTTCTTCTCCCTCCACTTCCTAAGTTAAAAGCAATTCTAACATGTAACAATGAGCATGGGCCAATAAAATACATGTCCAGCTCTTCAAGGACTGATATCTCAATCCCTGTCATACAGGCAGACTTAAGAGCTTACTTGTCAAGATTGTTTCTGTCAGCGACTGAATTGCACCCTTCTGTTGAAGACATGTTGCGCCAGGACTCCGACAGCACCGACTGTTCTTTTGCAGCAGAGAGGTGACACTTGCTCTGCTTTTGCTTTGCTTCCAGGCTGTTCAGATGAGGAGTGACTGCTAAGTGGCGGTGCACTTCAGTGCAATATGTTTAAGGATATGGGCCTGACCCACCCAAGGAACCTCCTTACTACACAAATCAAAAGGACAAACAGAAGGAAGAGCCCTATGGGACAAACCCCAGAATGCTGTGAAACCAAGCCTAGTTTCACCCTGCATGAGCACCTCAAGGTGTATTATATGGGCAAGAAGAATCACTTCTATAGGAAGTTTATCAGTTCACTAATATTCACCCTACACAGACTTAAAATTTATACTATGACAATCAGCAAAATCATTATGGTGCACCAGGATATAACAAGAAGATATAACCCCACACAGCTCTGTCTTCACTGAGGTAATCAGCAAAACATTCATCTTAGTGAGAGCACAGCTGGGCACACGGTTAATATCAAAAGCCAGGAAGGAGGAATTAACAAAAATATTTACAATAGAATTGCCTTTGTAAAGATTAGACTAGAAACCAGAGATGAAAGGATTGCAATTTCAGCCACAGAGGCACATCTAGAAATTTTTCAGTATGACAGATCACACTTTCTAATGGCTTATGACTGATGAAAAAATATTTTTAATGCATTTTCTTCGGTCTATGCAGAAATACTCTAGCATCAGAGAAAACTTGCAGGGTAAATCACCTTCCCATGACAAGTCTCACAAGGCTGGGGTGAAACTTGCAAGCCACGCTTAACTCATTGAGAGGCTGTCTCAGTACTACTCTTCAGAAAACTGTGTTGTGATGCAGACAGAGTGAGAAATGAACCGTTTTCATTTTCCAACAGTGGACCATGTCCTAGCATCTTTGGGCTGGGCAAAAAGAAAAGTACTTGGGTGGGTACTCAGCAACAGGATTAAAGATCAAGGCTGGCATCAGCTTCGAATCCTACCTGAACTGTAAAACTCCTGAGGACCATTCTCTCTACTTGCTTGACTTTGCTTTGGCCTCCTTCCCAAAGGTACAGCTCTGGAAAGGAGCAGAGGTGCTTGTGGCTGGATAATCAGGGCTCTTTGTAGGACAAGAGCAGCAGCAGCAGCCCTGGATCTCCCTATAACATAAACTCTGCTGCCTGTGCAAGTTATCTAAGGACAAGTCCCCGTGTAAATGATGGGCACCTACGCCAAAGAAGAAATTTGAATGTGCCATCCACACGTGAAGAGGCTATTTTGACATCTAAGTGCAGAAGTGTCTCTGTGAATCCCAGCCGCACAACGAGTAACTCTCAGTTTTGGAGAGGCATTCAAGTTTCAGGAAAATGAGTTTTTCCTCTCACCAGCCTTTCCCCCAGTGCAGCTGGGCAGCCATGATGATCCAGGTGCTACAAAAGAACTTCCTCTGTGAGATTCAGGATCTGGCTGAGATCTGTGCATCCCACTCCCAAAGGTGAGGTCCTGCAGGTAGGTGCTGTTACATATATTGACCTTGACAGATGCTGCACTGCAAATCTGTCACAGCTGGTTTTAGAAGGACTATTAATGGAAAATTTAGAAAATGCTTATGAGTCTCATCGCCAGCTGGTGATGGGGCTTTCACAATCAGAGATGGATCTGCAAAATCAGCATAGATCCACATTTTCATTAAACAGTTCAGATGTTTTTCATGTTCAACTTTTTCTTTCACATTGATCTGCAAATCTTGGTTGCAGACCCAGCTCCCCAGATTTGATGGAGATTCAGCTCTAGCACCTCACTTTCACCTTTGGAGTCTTCACGGGGGTAACATTACGTATTTTCCAATGACATGGGGGAAAAATCCCTACTAAGTGTGTATTTTAATGCCCCAAATAAGTGGTATTACGTTATTCTTTTGAAGAGTTTCCTCCTTGGGGAGTAGGTTGGGTGAAGATTTTCCAGTCATATCCCAGACCTTCTTAAAATCACAGCAGATATAATCAGTTCTTGAAATGCCCTTTATACCTGTCAAACTAAATAAGATTACAGATTTGTCTGCTCACAAAAGTGTGATGTCATATAGTCCCATTTGCTGCAGTTCAAGTCATTATCTATCTTGTCTGAAAGTGCAGTGTGCATGATCTGCAAGATCAATGTTGAGTTTGTTAAAGGGGAAAAACCAAATATGACGGCTGCTGAATTCACAAATGGAAAAGCAGAAGTCAAGATGCCATAAAACATGGCAGTCCCTGTATAAGTTAACTAGAAACAGGTAATTTCCTATTCAGCAAGAGGCAACTAGTTTAAGGCAAATACCAGGAAACACAATAGGAGAGGAGAGCACTGGAGGAGCTTAGCCACATGTGCTTCATTCGCAGACTGATAAGCAAGATCAAAGCAGCAAGCATGAGAGAAAATAGCATATCATTTTTGCACAGATAACCGGAGCTGCTCTTAACCCATCTCTCCAAGTATTCCTGGGGGCACTGTGCTTTAAAGTACCAATGTTTCCCTCCATGCCACTCCTGCACTAGATACACGTAGCTGCAGGAGACAACTGACTGGTATATAGCATCCCTGCCAGCCATAAACCGCAGGGCTATAATTTGGCCTATTGAAGACAACTGGAAAGACTAGATTCAAAGGTTAAGAGATTGAAATGCTTTTAGGCAGAAGCTCTAAGTAGCAGAGGAGTTTTTCACGCACAGAAGAAATTAGAGGGTCCTGCAGTGTATTGCTTTCAGATGAACAGTTCTCCGTAGATGTGCCTAAACTAAAACTCTCAGCCTGAATTTCATGAAACTGTGAAGAAATTCATATATGGACCTAGCTGCCAAATCTGCCCATTGCTCAGGGCCTGTTCCACCCTCTAAAATTTAATGTTTTCAATTGTTTCTAATTATGTCCTATCCTATTCCAATACCAAAAGCCTTCTTTTTCTGTGTTGTTGTTTAGTCCCAGATAGATCAACTATGTTTACCAGCTGACCTTGTCTCAGGCAAATGGGATTGTAAAAATTCACTGTCTGTTTCTATAAGCTTTCTTTGGCTAGCGTGGTGTTTGTAGGATTGCAGTGGAAGTCTCCATCTTTGAAGGGAGAACAAGGTCAAGCCAAGAATATGAGAGGCAAAATTCCTGGTCCTCAGTGAGAAGGAACACCCATAGAAATGCCATTCTGTCTTTGCTTGGTGCCCTTTGAGTTTTGCTGGGCAAATCATTTCAAGAGAGGACAATTTTAAAAATTTTTTTAATTGTTTGCCATGACCTTTTGCCACTTATTATACACATTTAATGATACAAGTCAAAAGAGTATTGCTAGTTAGATGACAAAATGAAAGGGTAGGAAAAAGACTGAACTGGGAATAAAAATACTGAGGTAAATAATAATCTGTAGCAAAAGTAGTAACAGTTGAAAAAATCTATGAGGATACATTTACATGTTAACAATCAAAATTAGTTTGTAGAAATAAGTTATAAGCTCAAGATAGGCACAGATTCACAGGGAGAAGGAAGTAACTCCTAGGTATTCCATTGTTAAAATAGACCTATGCTCCCTGGATAAATTCCTAAACTGAAACCCCATTCCCTCTCTCTCTCTCTCTCCTGTGTTCTTTCCATATTTGTGTTTCACACAAGCATCTTCAAGAACTACAATATTATGTTAATTGATTGGCATAGATTTAAAACAAGTAAGAAAAGACACAAAGTTTGGCTCAAAACCCCAGAGGAAAATACCGGGGAAGTCCTGGTTTTTAATGTAGATAGCACTCTGGATGCTTTGGGGCAGAATTCTGCCTGTGTTGTTGATTAGCAGAGCTCTAAATGAGGAGGCCCTGCTTTGAACTGGGATGCCCTTCACCTATTTTCTTAGAGACCATAGTATTCCTAAACCAGCTCGGCTCATCTGTTTCTACAAATAACACTTTATGAGTGCTCAGATACACTTGACTAGGCAGAAGGGAATCTCCTAATTCCTGGTATTCAGTATGGACTTGGCTATTCTACAGTGTATTAACCATACAAAATGTTTTATTTATTTTGCTGTCAAAGAAGTGTATGGCCTGCCAACTTTATTTCAACTTCACTTCAAACTGGCTTCACCCTTGCATGTGACTTCCTGACAGTATTAATCTCACAGGCTGCATGTACTGTAATATACATATTTTTGGCTGTTAAACTCCAGAGTGCAATTCCCATTTTACACCTATGAAGATTTTAGCTTCAAATCACGCAATAGCTGTAAGCTTATGTTCCATATTTTTTAATAAAATTCTATACTAGGTTACATTGTTTACCAAAATCTCTGTCTTTTGTTCTACTAAATAATTAAATATATATATTTATATATATTTACTATATATTACTACTGTTCCATTTTTGCAGGCAGAATGGGAACAAGAAAGGAATGCTTTCCCTGTTAAGCTTCAGCATTTGTCTTAGTGCTTGAATATTTAGCAGTTAGCTTCAGGGACTGATGATCTCACTATTCCAGTCATATAAATGGGATAATATGAGGAATCTCAGATATGTAGAATGAGAAAACTGTATCCAAAACCCTAATTTCTGACTGAAATAACACATGCGAAGTTCCTGAGCACAGATGTCCTTCATACAAACTTGATATTGAAACTTCTAGCATTTCTCTGCCAAAATGATTATGACAGCAGTAATTTCAAACATATAATTAAAAAAAAAAAATCTTCTTTTTCTCTGTCTCAGTTGCCATTATTAGCTTAAGGGTAAGTTTTTTGAAAGTGTGCAAAAGCAGGGGTGGTGGTGGTGGAATCTAAGTTATTGCATTATCTAATGATGCTGGTGCTTTGTGATATTTTCAGTCATGTTTAAGCAGGTAAAGGGACACAATATTGACTTCTGGTGACATTATGGACCCCATGACCAAGTTTCCCTGAAAACAATCAGTTTTAAGTGTACCTAAGAGGCAAAGCCATAGGTACTCAATTGATTTGGCAGCTATATTCCTGTTGAGATTGCTTAAGACATTAATTCGCCCTAAATCTGGCACTTACCACCTTCCAGTGATTACCCCCCTAATAGAGTCAGAAGCACAAAACCCACAAGTGGCTCCTTTTCAATACAAAGTGATTTGGCTTAGCTACAATTCATCTTTCTCAGCTGTTCTTACATGTCCTTGTGTGCCTTACCCACCTGACTGTATCAGAAATGAGGTAACCAACTCTGCTGCAGACCAGTAACAAGCAGTGTTGGGAGACAAGGAGATGGAAGAGGGATAATGTTGTTATTGAAGGAGTATCCTGCTTCTACAGCTATTTTTGTCTTCCTGAGATCACATGCTTTGTTATTTCGAATTTTGAAAGAAAAAAGAATTTAACCTGCAAGTTAAAAGCATATAAAAAGGTGTACTAAGTATTAAAAAAGGGAAAATGTAGCTTTGCTTAACTGGAGTGACTCCAAAATCTACTCATGTTGGGGGTGGTGGGGAGGTGTTCATTAATAATTTTGTCAGGTGCACATATTTTAGAATAGGTGTTCTACTGATGTAAACACTTCAGTCAATGAAGTTCCATGTTCATGAAATAAAGCTATAATTAATGAAAGTTCAAATTCAAATGTGCAATTGCAAAAGATTACTAAAAAAAAGTCTGGCAAAATGAAAGCCACCCCTAACTCTATGATCAACAGGATTGCGTTAAGTCACTCAGTCATGCTAATTCATCCAGTTTTATTACTAGCTCTTCATTAACACTCACACTCTGTGTAATTATGCAAATATCTCTGAAGAAAAAAATGTTCATTTCAAACCTGTTTTTTAGTTTTGGGGGAAGTGCAACAACATGTGTTTTTCAGATACTGAAAGATAGCACCTATGAATATGCCACCACTAGTGGCATTTCATTACATTAAACTGAACAGTTTTCTAGCATCACTGTGGACCAACCTTTTTGTATACCCAAATCTAACTTTGGCCTCTACTTAGCTGAAGCTCTCTGTCCCCTGAGGTAGTAGTTGGAGCTGGTGGAATTCCTTCTATCCTTGATTATTCTAGGATATCTCACTACTTAGGAGATACTCTGCTATATTCGAATCTCCAGTTTTGGGAACTGCATCAAGTTTTTCTTTGTCAGTGTATGCCTTTCCTCACATACCAGGCATGTTTGAGATGTGAAACCAAATAACAAAAGAGAAGCACTCGTACTGGAGAAAGGAGAAGGTACTGTGTGGAGAGGGGCTCCAGTGTAGGACTGAAGGGCTTGCCCTACCAAACAACCTGATGTGCCAGACTTTTCCCCATCTGTGCACAGATACAGTGCTGTCTCATGTACAAGAGAAGAAAGCACTGGAGAGTTCTGAGCAGGGCAGAGCAGGGATCAAGAGGTATTGCATGATTTAAAGAAGAATGTTGCTTCTTTGTATACTTGATTTGGGGAATAGTCAATCAGAGGCATTTCAGTACTGACTGAAAATCTTGAATCTGCAGAGCTTTGCTGTCTCTGCCCAGGGATGCTCAGGTCAGCAGGCAATACACAACCCAAAGGATGCAAGACAGAGAGACAACATCAAGCATTTGTGAGCCCAGGCTGGATCCATTCAAATGCTGGAGCTCAGAGTCTGTTCAAACATCAGCATCTATCTCATTGCTGACTAGGGGAAGCAAAAGGAGACATGAAGATCATTTACTGCCAACTGGTTATCCCTAAAGCAATCATCTCCCTACAAGAACCACGTGCCCTACAAGAACCTCCAACCTTCTGCAACCCTCTTAGATCCCACATCAGATCGCAAGTCACAAGGGGCAGTGAACAAATCATACACGTGTGGTTCCATTTCAGTATGAAGTCATCCCTGACATCCAAAGGTGTTCCCGGAGTTGTTATGTTAAAGCACTGATCCTAAAAATGCAATTTCTTTTCTGTTTGTCCCTTGAGACTGGCTGTGTCCATTACTCGACACATTCAAAACTGAACCTCAGACCAGCAGATTGGTATCAGCCCAAGTAATTCTGATTAGTACGAAGACCAAAACTAAACATTAAACTTCCTTTCTGTACTTTTCCTTTCCTATACAGAAATGAGAGAGCTTAATGTTGTAGTATCATAGAATGGTTTGGGTTGGAAGGGAACTTAAAGATCATCTGGTTCCAACCCACCTGCCGTGGGCAGGGACACCTTCCACTAGACCAGGTTGCTCAAAGCCCCATCCAACCTGGCCTTGAACACTTCCAGGGATGGGGCATCCACAGCTTCTCTGGGCAACCTGTTCCAGTGCCTCACCACCCTCACAGTGAAGAATTTCTTCCTTATAGCTAATCTAAATGAACAGCTATAGGATCAGGTTCAAGTTTGACTTCATTTTTAAGGAAGATTTGGTTGTGTGGGATTTTCTTTTTCTGTAATAGAGAAGATAAGGACTGAAGTCTTGGCCACAGTAAATGGAAGAACAAGTCTTCCTGCCATGTTGTGGGAGTTTCAAGTGGAGTGGAACTTCTAAGATAGGATGTCTGAATTACAGATGCGTCAGTGTTAAGCAAGCCATATGACTGAATCCAAGACAGGTCACTACTTAGCTAAAACCCTCTTGCATGCCTCTCCTCCCAAATCTGCATCCAATTCTGTATACATTCATTCAGACACCCAATTGCCAAATGTTGTTGTGTGACAGATATTTGAAGTTATTTGCCTCTTGAATTTGGCTGATAACATTATTTAGCCAATATATTTTTCATCTTACAAGTCACTAAGGAAAAGAGCTGGTTCTACTTAGGTCATGCTATTTCAGCTTCTTAGGATACCATCATGCATAAAATACACACTCACTCTTTCCCCCACCCCCCAGGAGAAGGACCAATGCATAGCAGTAAATTCAGCAATAAGTGAACATGTCATTATTGTAAAGACAAGATTAACATGAAATGTTGTATCTCTTGGCACGTGCACACATATACTTCATTGCTCCGTGATCTCACTCCTTACAAAAAACAAACTGTTTAATTCTGATTTTTAAAGAGCAAAATCATTTGCTATATTGAAACAGCCCATTCATCACATAAAGCATTTGATTCTGTCACCTCAAGTACTTGTTAAATCACTTCCAGCTGCTACAATCAAGGGCTAGGTACTTCCAAGGTCTGACACTTTCTGAGCTCTATTACACCTTTAAGTATGATTCTTCAATCCAATTCTAGCCTTCATAATAATCAAGTGCCCACTCCACTTAACTTCAAGGCAACTGGGGAACCTGGAATTCTCCATATATGCCTGTATCTGATTTTCAATCAGATCTCTTCAACCCAAGATTGAAAGCTCCTGAATATCAGCTAAGTATTAAAATGGCATCATTTGCAACTGCAGCAGTGTCATCAGTAGCACTTCCATTGTTAAGCTCCTGCTTTTCCCAAGTCCAAAGCAGCATGTTTAGACTGAGGCTGACATTAAATATACAAGGCAAAATTTAACTGCAAGCATGCACAGTGCTGGCTACGTAAGGAAACTCTTGTCTGCTCACACAATTTTGCTATGTGGGTCTTAACTAACCTGCTGTATGTTGCTAAATTATGCTTTGTGTGTTTACGAAAGGGGGCATCATGCGCTGTGAACATTGAGACGCAGAGGTTTGTAAGAAAGTGTGAGTCTGGCTGTTAGTATGTTGCTTGTAATATTGACCTTATGGTCGAAACACTAACGTGAGTCATTCCAAAAGAAACATCATTATACTTAGGAATTTTTCCCACTTCTGTTGCATGAGCTGGATGAACATCTATCGGTTTTCCTTTTCTTTCTCTGAAAGCATTAGCTCCTGTCCATCTCAGGAGCAAGGTACTTAAATGCGTTATTGCACAGTGATTCCTGAGACCCTGCAACTGTTAGTATGACAAGAGATATACATAGATTACTTGAATATCCCTGTTCCCTGCATCCTTGATCGTGTCATCTGTATTTGCCTGCTTGTGATATCCTGCAGTTGAATAGCCCTGGCTGTGCTTTCTTTTCCAAAGAAAAGGGAGATTTCTCTTATGACAGCTTGTAGAAGGAGACAGCAAGAAAAGTGTGACAGCAACAGTTTTCCACAGACACTAAGGAATCCCACAGAACTTCAATTTTCTCCTCTTCTGACAGAAAAACCTCCCACACTAGAGAACAGAAGACATTTGGCCTCCCTTTCTCCAGTGCCAGCTAGTAAACTGCTCAAATATTTATCCCCTTAATAAAAAATCTTTTAAAAAAAGTCAAAAATCTGAAAATACCCCTCACAAGAGCAGCAGCACAGGGCAGACCTTGTGTAGCTCCATTTTATGTGGTTTCATGTACTGTGTTTGGGTTCTTTCATCTAGTGAGGCACAAAGGGAAGTTTAGTCTTTTTTTGTGGTTGACTCATTCCTCCAACACTTTCAGGTATTAATTCTCTAAGGGCTAATAAAACTGAAGTTCCCACTGCAGTCTTTCCATGAAAGGGACACTTGTGGGACTCTCTCTACTTTCTCAAAACTTGTAGGGACAAAAAACTGCCTTCAAAAATGTTCCTCTCTGCAACACGGTTAAAATTAGACAACGTATTCAATAGTTCTGAACAGGGGCAGACAGACAGAAATTCAAGAGCTTAAGTTTTTCAGAAGATCAGCTTTAAAAGGGTCAAAACATACTGACTCACAGAAGCCTGTTTAGTTGGTTATGGGCAAGGGGTTTTTTGCTTAATGTGCCAGTTATGCTATTTAGAACACTTCACAAAGTTTTCTGTTGTTTTCTCAGCAAGATTTTTTTTTTTTTTTTTTAACCTCTCCATTTCAAAATCACATCTTTTTATTTCCTTATGGCAAAATTTTCACATTCTTCCAACACAATTAGCTTAGTAGCTTACTTGCCTAAATACTCTTAGATGGACTTAATTAAACATCATAACTGATTATATGAAACATTTTTGAGAACAAGGACTGTTTCCTTTATTTTCAAAAACACCCGTTCCTATACCTTACTTTGCGTGTTACAGGCAATCTGAATACATTTTACACACGAAGCTGAATACACAAAGCAAGTGCATACCAGCTAAAATTTAAGGTGTCAAAGAACACTGTTGATAGTTTTTGAATTGAAAGCTTTCTGTATTATGTCAGAAAAGCACCCAAAATACTCTTAAAGCTAATGCGTAAAATAAGACACGTAAAAATTAAGCTGGGTACTTTTCCCAGACAACTTTCAACTGACACTCAGCCTGCTTCTGCTTCTGCTGAAAGGGGCTCTACTGCTGACTTCAGGAGAGGCAGGAGCACACTCAGTGTCCCTTTAATCCTTTCAGACTGGGAGTTGGAAATTCCAGATGCAGCAGTCCTCGTTGTTAATGGGCACACAAAAGCTGTTTGGTGACAGTAAAGAGAAAGAGAAGCAAGGGATATGGACACCATGAAGCATAGATGAGAAGAGCTGAGGTTTGACACAGATGCATTGACTGCTGCCCTGAAAGAAAGGAAAAAAACAAAGCACCAGAGCTTTTTCTAGTCTAGTGAATGAATAAATAGAAGATGACAGAAAGTCTTTTGGATGCTTATGAATGTCAAATACTTTTAAGTGGCTGCCTTTCCTTGTCACTTAACATGAAAGAGCCATAGAAAAATACACTTTTGCTCAGTCATTTGACTAGGGACATAAGGCTTAGCTGACTTATAACTTTGGTATTGATTAGATACAAATGCTAAGGTAGCCTTTTCTTTTTTTTTTAAAAAAAAAACCTTGCTAGTTTATCCATTATCTTTGTATAGCTCCCCTACCATCTGTGTGTATTACTTAAACAGATTAACAAGTTGAATTGTAAATTAGTCCCAGAAGAAACCCTTTCAAACTCAAG
>JAVJGI010000060.1:21412275-21582892 GCA_035590275.1 Ibycter americanus
AAGATCTTTTAGTTTTTCTATTCCCTGCCTCCCCCCTTCCCTCTCCCCCCCCCCCCCAAAAAAAAAGAAGAAAAAAAAAAAGGTGCTTGTAATGGGTATATACATGAATACATTTCTCTAGAAGGTTTTGCAAACCAAGCAATAGCATTTTGCTGGTGCGTGAAAACAAAACAACCTACAAGAAGTGAAAGCAACTAATCCTTCCTAACTACAGATGTAAATTTGCTTTCTAAGCACAAGTAGTAACTGATCAGAAAATCATTATTGCTTCCCATTCTCCCATTAGAACTTTCCATCCTTTAATTTGTGCTAAGATGTAAATTAACTCTTCAGTGACTATTCACAGACTGTGTGAGCAGGAGTAGGTGGTACTAATGAACAGGAGAAAGCAAAGGCCAGAAAGTCTGTAATGACTTTGAACAGCTGGACCAGCTATTTGCTGTGAAACCTGGTTGAGTGGTTCTAATTCTAACACAATAGGTAGGAAAACCGAGAATGAAACCAAACAGCACAGTTTTTACCACTAAGGAGTTAAAGTTTTACTGCTTGTAACAGTGAACTGTGTTATTGCTAATTAGGGAAAGGAATTATTTTTGTCTCCTTCCCCTGTGCCAAGCAGGCATAGTTCAGCTGCACCATTCAAATCTTTCTGTCACTGCTGCTTCCCCCACCCCTTCCAATTCACTGATGTGCATGAGCAGATTCTTTTTCTTTTACCACTCAAGCTCAACTCTGCAGTGTATCTATATCAATAAGCTTTATACTAAAATTAAATCCCAATGAAGAGTTAGGTGTTTGGGTAGCTACAGTAATTTGGAAGTCACTTAAAAAAATAAAAAGCAAAACAAAACACCCAGACAAACAAAACACAACCAATGAACCAACCAACCATCAAAAAACCCCCAAAAACCGCACCCCAAAACCCAACCACTCCTGGAGATCTCATATTACTGAGAGCTTAAGCTAAGGAGAGATGTTCACAAGGTCTTTAAGGGGATAGAGACAAATCCCAAGCCCAGCAAGACCACAGGGGTCCTGTGCAGATATGTTGTTTTAGACCATTATAGTATTACAAAGGAGTATTAAACACACAGCAGGATCGTGGGTTAAGTCCCCGCAGTCATGTTACTCTTTTCTCTTTCCAATAAGTTTCTATTAAAAAATGGTGCCTTAAACTCATTTTCTTTCCTTCGAGTTTCTGTGATTAAGAGTTCAACTGAATTACATTTTTAAGTTGGTTTTTTTTCCCCCTGTGCCACTTTGAAGTTCAGCCGCATACAGCAGAGAGAGGACAAGGCAGGAGCTCACCACTGACATGGCAGGTTTGGCTTGCCAGGCTTGCCATGTACATCAGAGATTTGGAGGTGGGGGTAAATAGTGATGACAAAGAGTGTTCATCACAAACACAAGTTGCTGACAGTACTGAATTGAAAGGTAGAAAAACAAAAATTCAGTTCTAAAGAATTGTGAAGGAATTTAATAATAGTAACATAGAAACATAATAAAATAACAAATTAATTCAGTGCACACGGTGAAAAATAATCCTTCCCCTCAACCCACAGTGACAGTATGCTAGCTATTACCATGAAGGAACAGGATCTTGGAGTTATTTTAGTTAGTTCTGTAAATATGCCACCTCAGAGCTAACTAGTGATCAAACAAGCAGACAGTGCTAAGAATAAGTAGGAGAGGAACAGTGAACAAGCCAGAAAACATTGTCATGGCACCATATAAATCCACTGTGCATTCACATCTCGAATCATCTGTGCAGTTCTGGTCTCTTCTCTCGACAAAGATATAACAGAATTAGCAAAAAAGTAATGCCAGGAAGGCAATAAGGACTAGCAAAGGTTGCACAGCTTCCGTTCAAGGAGTGATTCAATAGGATTCTTCATAAAAGAAGAGGTGGCAGAGAGAAGGCGATAAACATCATGAGAGGCACAGACAAAGTGACTAGGCAATGATTGTTCACAATTTCTCAGTTTGAGCTGAAACAGATTGAATGAAGTTGTCTTAAAAAAGGTTGTGGGTGGTTGTTTGGGTATTTTTCTTCCCACCCCTCCCCACAAAACCTCCTGCTTACTGGTACAAGACACTGGGCTTCATTTTGGTGGGTTTTGGTTGGTTGTTGGGGGTTTTTTTCCCCCTTTCTCCTTACATTAACTTGTCTAATCCTGCTAAATATTTTGTCATTATCAGTCAAGGGCTATTGAAACAAAGATGCACAAAGTTGGGCTCACAAAGACTTGAATCAGCTGGGAAGGCAAAATGCAGGACACATCAGCAAGTGCTTTGTCATTCGTGAACTCTGCCAAGGGCCCAACGCCGGGCCAGAGGGAACTTCTATTTTTCACTAAGTATGAGATTCCCAAATACTCACGTACATTTTCTGAAAGTTGACAAATACATGGATTGTATGAAAACAGGCATGTGTTAGCAAGACTATGTCCTACTGACAGACACTATGAAGCCTTAATGTTTCTTGGGGACTGGGAGAGGGAGGATAGGAAGAGTGAGAAAGTGTCTTCTAGAAGAAGTTTTGTTGAATTACATAGATTATAAAACGATGGACTCCCTCATTCCCAGACAGAAGAACATCAAGTTTTTCAGACCTTCCACTGCACAAACTGGTGGGGCATGCTGTGACAACCATACAAAAGGCCTGTTGTCCCATCTTGTGAAAGATGTTCTTATTTGGTAACATGCTGCAGTGGTGTAACAGTAGAAAGTGCAATACAATACAGAGAATCAGGTACTTGAGTTCAGAAATATGAATAAAAGGCTAGAACAGTGTTATGAAAGGTGACCCTTCTTGGAGATGGAACAATCAAATATTAAGGAAAGTTTAAAAATGGTTTTGATCTGATCAGTGGGCAATGGACATTGTGCAGTCATTACATTAATTTTCCTGTGTTCAACATGCATTAGAGTTTTTAATATAAATTGTATTACCTATATAAATCATCTGAAGAGAACTAACCCCATTACGATGACTGTAGCAACACTCTGTCCTTCTGAATAGAACAGCAGGGGTGCAGACCCACCTGTCCCACTGCAGAGCTGGAGGACCGTGCACAAGCCACCGCCCTGGGACATTGCTTTCTGCCTTGGATTCTGTTCTGCAAAATAAAGCTAATTATACAGTTCTCCCCTCCATTTTTACAGAGCCCTTTGAACTGCACTGGCGAAAAGCCACTGAAGAGCAAGGTACTAGAGATCAAAACCAGACTAGAACTGCAAACATGGATCCGTCACCCGCGAAAGTTTTGATTTGGACCTCAACTTCAAACATTGCTCCTTTCTATCAGTTACACTGGCTGAGCATATAAATATCCCCACAAGCTTCAGGAAGGTTCAGGTACAAACCTGAAGGTGAACTTTCTGGCTCCTGCCCTTCTTTTGACTTCAAAGCTCATCTCAACAACAGCCTCCTGCCCATGGTACCTTCCCATTGAAGTGCATATTTTCCTGTGTAAAACCAAGCACTTCAAAGCACGCTCCCCTGTTTCTCTACCGTTCATTGGCTTCAGTGGTGAACAGCAACTAAGTTGCTAGTATTATGTCTGGCTTCTACTGCGATACAACATCAAAGGGACATATGTATATTTTAAAGAATTACAACTAGAGCTGTGCAAAACCTGCCTGACAAGCCCCAAACCTTAGCAGCATGTTTGTACCTTCACCTTTCTTTATATTATCCTTTCCATGCTCTGTGTTAGTATCACAGAAAAACTGTCGATAGAACAACTCCAATTACCCCAAATAAAACCAAAATACTTTAAAGGTTCAGATAATAAATGATATCCTTGGTGTTCACAGGCACTGGGGAGACTAACTTGTTTCAGTTAAGAAGGAATGCCAAATAATCACACAAATAATACATGCCTGAAGTTTGTCACATGCTTGGTCTCCTTCCTTCTTAGTCTGTCTGATGTGTATTCCCCCAAGTTCTCTCATTCTCTCCAAATCACTTGCTTGACTACTCCGCCTTCCTGAAATCACAATACAAAAGAACTCCCTGCCCCACAAAAAACCATCACCACACAAACCATTTGAGAAGTTTTTAAACATACCCTTGACATTTTTGAGTTTAGGGATGCAAGTGGATGTTTATGCTGAAGTTGTTTACCTAAAGGTACTTTAAAGTGCCCCTATTACTGGGTCACCATGCAGTAGCTAGAGCTCTCTCAGTCTTTCATGTACTCATCTGAATACCCCATGGGAAGTCAGAAGTGCTATTATCTCTGGTTTACAATCAGGAAAATGAAGACAAGAGAAGCAAGAAACATTTCCAAAAGTACTTCTGATCCTAAATCACTTAACCCTCATTACAAGCAATATTATGCTGTGCTCCAGGAACAGTATGGATAAGCCAGCAGCCTTTTCTATACTGCTCACTGGAACACAGCAGAGGGCTCTTCTGGGGAGCAGCCTGCATGCTGTGTCTTGGGGGGGGTGGGAAGTCAGACATTTTTATGTTATCGCTCCACCTAAACCAGAAAGGCCTTTTTGAGAACACTGGACAGTTTAGCGGCCTCAATTTGAAATGTTCGTAGAGTGTCACGCTGTGGTACAGAGTTCCTACTAGCTCATAATCCTTGCACCATTCTGGCTTTCTGCTGCAGACAAGTCCTGCCAAGTGATGCATTGAGTTTGTAAATGCCATTTGGGCTCCTGAAACACAAGTGTTCCTGAAAATTTTACCTTTGCATAAGTTGGTTTCAATGAAGGTTACCTGAACCTCTAGAAATCTAAAGTCCTGTCCTAGCTGAAGGACCATCCTCAGACAGACCATGTTCATGCATAAGTGCACACCTGTGTGTATCTATGCACAGGTGTATAGTGTCACTGGTTACTTTTGCCTCTGTTTATTGCTCAAATATTCAGAGGGCAGTTAGTGACATACAAACATGGCTTGTTTGGTGCATTTTAAAGTATAAACAATTAACAAATACCAAAATTAACAAATAAAACTGTGAGCTTCCGGTGACCTCATCCACTTGCACTCATTAATGCCATGAAGTTGATTAAATCAGTGTAACCTGAAGATTTTTTTTGTTTGTTTGGTTTTTTCATTCTTCCTAATAAACATGAAGATACTCTGGAGAAAAAAAAATCTCAAGAAAAGCAACTGAACATCAAACTTTTCTCTCTTGCTGATATTTTGTAGATGACAAGGCATGAAATGATTGATCATGCACTGTAATGACGGATAAGGACAATTGGCTGAAAGGTCAAAACTATTAAGTAAATAATAAAAAAAAAAAAAAAAAAAGAAGAAAGAGAAGATGGCACATTTCTCTCTGAGGCATAGTAAGTTTAAATGGCAGGAAGACTTCATGTCATAACCACACTGCTTCCATTCAAGTTTAAAGAGTACTGAACTGAAATATCAGCAATTAGTTAAGCATTTTCGGTTGTTCTTTGACAAGCAAAATCTGGGCAGGGTTAAGGGTGTTTGGATTAGCTCCAATGCATATTCATGTTTTCACATTTATAATTTATGTACGTGTATCATAGTATGGTATCTTTACTAATTTCTTCCCCTTCATTGATGAGTGTGCATCTACATAGTCAAGCACAAGTTAAAAAAAAAACAACCAAAAACCTGTCAAATAGAAAACTTAATTTATCCATATTTCAGGTGTTACAGATATCTCTAGATTTTAATATAATTATTCCAAGGCTGGATTTAACCAAATCTGTAGATACAATAGTTTGTGTGCTGCCGAAGTGCAGAGAGGCTTTCAGTAATAGCAACTCCTCTTTGTAGGCTAAGCTCACCTTCCTCCGGTAACGAAAGTTCAGGGAAGTCGATGCAGCGCCAACCAACTCAGCACATAGGAGAACCCTGGTGAGCTTGTGGCTGCCTGCCCTCAACGATCATGATCGAGTTCTTCCAGGTGTGATGCTACAGATTGAGAGGCTCTGTAGAAATTCTTAGTATCTCCTAACATAGCAAGACCATTATATAAAGGCAGATTCTCACCCACCAACTATGAAATTAATTGATTTCAATTTTCTAAAATCCTAAGCATTTCTCATGAACATTTTTAATTGTCGAATGATCAGTGATGATACATTTTTTGTTTGTAAATAATAGTTTGGGTTGGTGTTTTTTTCCCCCTCTTTCTTCTCTTCCTAAAGAAACCTCTGCAATAATATCTCTATCACACCCACAAACCACTAAACCTACTTAGCATTTCTTGAAGAGGTGTGATTTTTTTAATTTTTTTTTTTAAATGTGACTTTTTTTTGGTGCTAGTGCATTTGTCAGCATTAGAGTAATTAGCTCAAGTTTCATCAACTAGCTGGTGCAATCTGTTCAGAAAGCAACTTGGAATGTTAAAAATCCTAATAAGCTTCTCCAGCTTCACAGTTAAAGCCTGAGGGATTTGATTTCAATTCTGTCTAAAATCAGAGGAAATCTTTTAGAAGATAAATTAATACTGCTAGAAAATATAAACAACAACAACAAAAAGGATTAAGTAAGAATGATGCTATTATGTGAATTTATTTTTCCTGATATTTTAGGTTGCATACCTTTTAAAATTAAGCAATATTTTATACAGGAAAAACTGAATTAAAGCAAATTTGGAGTTTCAAACCTGCAAAAGGTTTATCCCTTAGTAACCTCACATTTGTGACTAATCCAACTGAACTAAAAAAAATATTTGAATCACAAATATAAAGTTACCCAATATCTACTCCTAGTGAAACAGATATGCAGGGAGTAGTTTCTATACTGTTCTTGGTTTTTGCTTTTCTTAGGCTGTTTGTGTTGGCACATACACGTATTTGTGAGTTTTAAGTGCAGATAGAATCACTTAAGGCAGAAACAAGGAAAACCATGCCTTTCAATGCATAAAAAAGCACTTATTGATAGGTGTTTGTCTCCACCAAAAGGCAGCACAAAAAATGGAGCCTCTGGAAACATCTTAAACAGCTGCCTGATGAAAAGCAGAACGTCATTTTTAAAATACCAAAGCCATCTTTCCCCCTTAGCAGCCGTTCACTAACACAGTTCAGAGACCTGAAAAACTCACAGAAGCTATGTTAGCAGCACTGGATTGTATGGTAAGAATGGCATGTGGGTAAGGTTCATCTTGGGAAGATGGTGACTTCGTTGAGGCAGTTGTAGGGGGGAACTAGTATGGGAATGAGACAAGAATGAACACCAGCTTGGTCACCTTGGTTCAGCACAGTCCCACAAACCGTGAGACGAAAGCGCACAGCCAGGCGCAGCTTCAACAGGGATGGAAGGGGAGAGAGGGAAGCTTCATCACTGGTGCTGCATGGTGAAACTGGGAATAAACACTTACAGCGTGGCTTAAAATTCCTGCCTTGTCTGGTATACCACCCATTGCATACTCCAATAGAGCAGAATTAATAGGCTTCTGCATGTACTATTTGCACAGTAACAGGACCAACAGATGAGGAACAGAGAACAACTTTTCCTGAAAGGGGGAAGAAAGTGGAAAGAGCTAGGGAAAAGGCCACTATCAGATGCCACAGACATAAAATGAGAGCACTGTGCTGCAACAGCAAAAAGAAGAAAGAACCCCTGACAATAGCACCCTGTCTGTTTGATCACTTCACAGAAAATATCTTTTTCTTAAGAGGTGCCTTCTCTGATAGATCGAACTAAACCATAATACATTTACTAATTAGCAGTAATGTACTAGAAATTACAACTTGCAGGGTTTTAGCTACTACTGATTATTTCTCTTGCAAACAAAATTAATAATGCTTTTACAATCTGTTCCCTGACAATTTTCCTGGCTTTCCTTCTGTTTTCCCTCACACTAACAAAAATAGAGGGCCATGTTTTGATCTTTAGGCGATACACCTGTGCACCCATCTTCTGAGCACCACTGGGCTCCAGAGCTGGGAAAGGAGGGAGGAGGCACTTCTTTGTTCTAACACTGGGTAAACTCAGCCATAAAATCTGAGTCACATTTTGGTCCATGCCATGTTTGCGTGG
This sequence comes from Ibycter americanus, assembly GCA_035590275.1. Classification (NCBI taxonomy): domain Eukaryota; kingdom Metazoa; phylum Chordata; class Aves; order Falconiformes; family Falconidae; genus Ibycter; species Ibycter americanus. Next base: position 21,420,260 of record JAVJGI010000060.1, read on the forward strand.
AGTTCAGATACCATAAATCCAATCCTCAATGGTTAGCTCATAAAGCTGAATCTGCAGCATCCACTTCCCAAGCACAGCATGGGGATGCCAGAACCATGCTGTTCTGCAGGCTGCACGGCAGCAGCATCTTGCGGGCAGTCAAGCTGCTCTAGAGCATCTTTAAGGTTCCTCTGGGTTAGGCTGGGAACTTGGGACTCTCAGAAATTTGGAGAAGGGAGAAACAGCTTAAATCCCATATGTCTACCTGAGCTGTAGGTAAGGACTTGGGCCAATTGTTGTTGTACTTGCCTAGGGCCTTAAAGCTGTACCCAAGTGAAATTTCTCACTGCCTTGCTACCGTCACACCGATCAGCAGCCCCCGTAAGTGGGTGTGCGCTGTAACTGGGGGCAAAACTAAAGTCCTGTTGCTAAAGTCCAGCCCAGCAGGAAGGATTGCAGGGGCAGCGATGTCCCCAGGGGATCACAGTTCTCAGGTGCCTGCTTAGTAAAGTACTATTCGTACCTCACATTACACTGATGGAAGTTTGGGAAGTGGAGGGAAGTTTTCTTACTCAGATCATAGCAGTAGGTACTGTGGAAAAGTTGGGTGGTGGTATGTTTTGGGTGTGGGTGTGGGTGTGTGTGTGTTTCTATGGTTTGGGTTTTTTTTTTTAAGTTTGTTTTTGTTTGTCTGGTTGGATTTTGTTTATCTTTTTTAGCATGGTACAGAACTTACTGTTATTCACTGCAATATTGATAATGACCTCGATCTTTCCTGTTATGTTTCCTGCTTCAGTAACACAACTGTGGCCTTTGCCACATATCTTTTTTTTTCCCATTTTTCTGCATAGTGCCCACTTATTGCTCATTCCTTTTGAAAGCACGAACTATATTCTTTGTGCCTCTGATGCAAGTGGGCCTTGACAACCGGTCCCAGGACTGACACTTTTTACCCAGCCTGTTACAACAAAAAAAGAAAATGTGAGCAAGCATATACAAGATGAGAGGGAGCAACACTTGCAAGTTGTGTTTGGGTTTTGTTGCTGTTTGGTTTTGCAGATCTAAGAGAATAAGTGGCTATGAATAGTTAATCATACATTACTTATTACACACAGAACATCAATAAATAAATGTCAATTTCCTAAACCATGTTTATTGTTTGAGCTTGTTTAACATGCATTTTTCAGTCTATCACTGGGTTTTAATAAAAATTGCAGTATACATTATTACTTGTCCTGCTCTGGTGAGCTGGGTTTCCTTGCATGTATGGCAATTACACAAGTAACCTCCTTTTCTCTGAGATGGTAAGCGTAAGTGTTATAACAAACACCCCACTGCAGAGCTCTGCAAGACTGAATGCATTAAATACTCTCACAGCTCAATTTGATATATGTTTTTTATTTCAGCCCTTCATGGTTGAATTCTACCTGTTATGGAGTACCTTGAGTGAAGGTTTATTTGATCTGCTGTGCGCAGTAATGTAAAGATGGCCACAGTCTAAGAAGTGAGCAATATCTAACGAAGAAATGAAACTAAGTACTAAAGCTGGTGTTCAACAGGGTGATTCAGCCTCACAGGAGTATGGCTATACCATCCCTTCTTGCCGGAATGTGGCAAACAACAGTCAATATTCAGCTGGTCCCATCTCAGATCAGGTTGTTTACCAGACTTCAAGGTTGCTTCCAAGCCTACTTTCTGTTAGCGAAAGGCTGCCTCAAATGGCCATTTGAAGATTGTCCTCATGCAGGGGAAGTCTAACATGGTATCAAGACACTCCCCTGAGATTTCTCCTTGGTGGTGGTACAGGACATGCAGCTAGGCAAAGTGGTATATGCAAGGAAGACCTTTACACTCGGCAACCTCTGGCTACAGGAACGGGGTGCTGACAGCAGGTGCCAAAAGACAGAATAGCCTTTAGATTGCTCCGGTTTATCCTTCTTCCATTAGCCAAATAACTCTCTTGAGAAGAGGGCGGATACTGAGGTGGCTTAAAATCGTTGCATACAGTTTAGCAGCATCTGAGGATCTAAGGAACAGAGTTGCAGATACACTTGCACATACTGAACAGCAAAAAGAAATGTTGGGTGACAGTCTTAATGTTCCATCCTTTCTAATACAGTCTATTGCAACAGTAACAATTTATTTGTAGTCTTTTAAAGTGGTGCAGCATGCTATATTTCAAAACAGATTAAGCTGTTGACAAAACAAGTCTTCCAACGGTCTGCACATTTTATTAAACTGCTACAGCTTCTAAGTTACCATAAAATGTCCAATGTCCCCCCCACTTCATTTAAGCAAGAGTTTTTACTTTTTGAATATCACTTGATCCATCAGAAGATAGATGAAAAGACTGCATATTCATCTGCAGTTAATTTAATAATTCTACTGTAGCTGGTTATTATAATAATAAACCTATTATTCAATAATTCAGCTATGGTCCTAAAGTCAATGGCTTTTCTGCTGTCAATATATTCAGAGGGTAAATCTGTATCACAAGTACAACAGCATGACCAGTGAACAGCATATATATTTCTGAGCTGCTGCTCAATTAGAAAGAAAATGAAAAGCCTAAATAGCCTCCTTCAAACTTGATTTTGCAAGCTAAGGTTACCTTTGATGTACAAATGGAATCTCACTGAGGTGAAAAGAACTAATTCAACAAACTTAAAATTGTAAGAGGAATTTGGCATGTTATCAGACAGAAATCTAGTGATTTTCTAGTTGAAGTGACTAGTAAAACAGAGTACAGCTGGCCTTTACATATTTTTTTTCTCTCCTGCCTGGAAACAATATTGAACAGAGAATTTTTCTTGAAGTACTGCTTGACATCGTTACTCTAAAAGCAGAACTCTCCAAATTCCCAGAGTATTATCCCTTATTTATATTGCTGCACTCGTGCTATCCGTGGGCCTCCCAGGTTCTAAGTGCTGCCAGAGTCTACCTTGCTCCCAGTGTAAATCAGAGCAGCCTTAGAGAGTAGCTACTTCCCAGGCTGCTGTAAGAGGGGAAAGAAATCAATTCTTAGCTGTGCCATGGGCTCTGTGCCAGTGGAGGACACCCTATAGATATTTTCAATCAAAAACTTGCATCCTTAGAGCAGCATAAAATGTCTAGGGTGAAAAATGTATTGGGTGCTTTGGTTCCTCCCCTTCAGAGATACAGAAATGAGTGCAAACCTGTTTATCAGCTCTAAATATACCAAAACTTTGGAGAAAGTTTGGATCTATAGCTGTATTTTATAATATGAGCCCATTCCTACTCCTGACATATCTTGCTGTGCCTGTGATTAGGAAAGGTTATGGCTGTGAATCATGGCTTGAGGAAATGTGTAGTACACCTGTGTACAAGAGTAAACTAAATTCAGTTTGCTATTTATCTACTGTATTTATCTCAGTTAAGTAAACTTCGAGTTTGTCAAGATTTCCTGCTGGAAATTCTCATGATAATACGACTATAATTGCCTTTTTATTGCCACAGACATCTGCTACAGTTTTCAAACAAAGAAAATACCTTTTTTTTTCCCCTCCCCTGGCTTTCTCTATAACAAGGGAAAGATCCTGTCTTATTTTGTGTGTAATAGATTACAAAGCCAACTGAGGGGCAGTAGAAACCAGCCAGCCAACCTTTCTTCCTCCAGACCCTTTGCCCTCCAGGAGGACGAGAAATAAAAAGTTGTACAATAAAGATTATAGCCTCTTAAATGACAAGTCCACACACCAGAACGCAAAAGGAATCAGACAGTTCCCTCCTAATCCTCTATTTTCCTACTGAAGATTTTGGGTCCAGCCAAAAAGCCTGTGTCAAAGGCAATGTGACCAAGAAACAATCTCCTTTAATCCACTGCCCTTCTGCATTTTGCAAGGAAATCCTGCATTTGACTTGACCCTGTGGTGTCCTCCTGCCATTTGAACAGACTTGTGAAATTGTATGGACACTTGAGGCAAGGCTGAAGGTATATCCTATGCCCCGCAAGCCACCTGGTCCCACAAGCAGACTTGTGCCCTTATCCTCACTGAGGGAGACTGTCAGGATCACAGCTTTGCAGGTATTGGTCTTGATCCATTTTGGTATGAGAACTAATCTAATAAAATTGAAATAAAACTGGAGCAGCGCCAAGGAAGGCAAATACTGTCCTTCAGCTAAAAGGCATTCCAGAAATGTTTTGGGGAAAAGTTCATGATGCCTATGCAGAATCTGTCTTTATTGGATAGACTTCATCACCCCACGGAAGGATGAAGAAAGGTGTTCTTGAGCTTTCATTTACAGAGATATTTCTAGAGGGACCCGAAGGAAAGATATTTAAAAGACTCACTCTGGCTGCAGGCTAAGGTAAACCACCATCTGCCTTAGCTCATGATCACAGGGCCACGAGTTAACTTGTCAAGCAACCTGCTCTGGGAGTGATTCAGAGATATCAGAGCAATCACCCACCATATGGGGATGAGCAGGAGCTGAGTGATGATGAGTCGCCTCTTGGAAGTAGAAAACTGGATGAGGAGTGAGAATGTAAACTATAGAGGAGACTGAGGCACAGACAGATCAGAGACATTGATTACTGTGGGATGCATCATTTAAAATCAGTGTTTGTTCCCAGTCTTACACTAACAGCTGGACCTCTGCATGAGAAAGGCTGCCACAAAACATTGGCCTCCCACATGCAGGTACCAATTCACACAGGTAGCTGCATGCCCAGCAGTCGCTTGTCCAGGAGCGTGATGTGGCCTGATAACAGCATGTTAAGGGAACAGCCTCATCTCGTAGTTTGTTCAGTCACTGCAGGGAGCAGCAATATCAAGGTACTGCTGCGGTTTGGAAGGAGTGCTATCCCACTCTTTCAGCAGGCTATGCTACAAAGAGCTGGCTCAGAAATGTTCTAGGTCCTGCAGATGTAGCAGAGGATTTCCAGCCATGCCCAGAGACAGGAGGAACTTACAGCAGCGGTTCCACACTGACAGTAAGTATCTAGAGGGTCAGCATAACAGCGGGACTTTGTGGTGGCAGCATAAGGCATAAATGGTGGTACTGCTACTATAACCATGGACTTGGCTGCTATGTGGCTATGTTATGAGGAGTTTGTCATCTACTTTAATTTAAAAAAAAAAAACAAAACAACACAAAAAACCCATAAAAAAAAACCCCCAAAAATGCCAAAACAAACCAAAACCAAACCAAAACCCACAGATATTCAAAGTAGGAGACAATTCCTCACAGACTGTCAAGCATGTGCTTGGTTTCAAGGCTCAGGCTTTGTCAGAAATCACTATTTCTAAGGCAGGCTTTTTATCTTATGGAAAACACAACATGCCAAGACACCTAGAGAAATGACAGATTACATGGAAGCCCAGCAGGACCCACACTGAACGAGCCAGTGATGGGGTACACTTGAAAGCCTGCCCTGCATCCTCCTGACATACCTTAGAATTTGGCACAGTTTGTTGCCTATTTTGCCTGATAGCAAATACTGAACAGAATTGCACTGCCCTCCCCTTTTCCCCATATACACACACTGCAACAAGGCAACTGGACAGAAAGGGCATAACAAGGGATGTATGTGTATGATGGTAGAGAGAGTGGACAGCTCTCTCCCCATACAGGCTTTCAAACTTTGGATTTCCGCACTGGTGCTACCAAATGTAGTGTTCTCACCACCAGCAGCAAGGTATTTAGAAAGATGTTTCCTGACACAGGATGGGTAAGAACGAAGCAGTCAGGCTCTTTCTCTTATCTGAGATCACATAGCAAGGAGGCCAGTAGCAAGGAGAGTGCTATGTTTGTACCCAAATGATTTCTGAAGATGACAAAGAATTAGAGACCAGGTTGCCCTGTCCTAGCCAGCTTGACGTCTTCTGTTAGAGCAATAGAAGGACCTATGCACAGAGCAAACAGGAAAGGAGACGAGACAAATGGGGAGATCTTTGAGCTATTTAGACTTTATTCTCTCTGGAATTCTGAAGTCATGGTGCTTGCTGGAAAGCTGGGTCTTCCAATGATGCAGATGCAAGATTCCCACCTGTCAGTCAAGCTCACTAAGTGATGCTAAATCATTTTTATTGGGTGGTTTAGGGTCCAAGAGGTATACCACAGGACAGAAAGGCTTGGATTAGGAGAGTTGTCCAGTGTCCTCACACAAACTAACAACTACGTTGTCAGCCATGGTTATCCTGATACCCATCCAGTTCTTTTGACTGATATTGAGCTAATCTTGCAAAGAGCAATAACAGACCTTGAGGTACTCAGACATATGTCTGAAATATACCTAAAATCTTGCTAAACTTCTTCAGGGACTATGATTCTTGATGTAGGGATGTAAAGACCATGACCTAAAGGAACAGATGTGATATTTTCAATGCAATTGTGTGTGTGATGAGAACAAGGAGATCTGTATTTACCTCCTGGAAAAAGCTTGATTTTCAAGACATGCCGTTTAGATGCACATAGGTAGTATCATGACATTGGTGTAAATGAAGTAAACACAGCTGCTAGAATATGGTGGATTACATGATTACATGCTCTAGTCCAGTACAGCCCCTACTCCTGTGAAGAGTTTCAAACTATTTGATCTCAAGAAACGTCTAGAAATCTTACTAAAACATAACATGGATTTTTTCCCTAGGTATTTCAATGTGTAATTAGAATTATGTTATGGAAAAATATAATTCCACCTCCCTCCCCAGCCCTGGCCTCTTTCACTTCAAATTCACAAGAAACTTCACTGGCAATAAGTTCCAACTAGAGTTTGATATGTGGGAAATCAAAGATCTGATCCTGTAGTCAGACAGACAAAATTCAGACATGCAGGGAAAAATAAAGCCCCAAAAAGTGATGACTTGTATTCTTTTCCATTTTCATACCTCAGCCTTTGTTCTCTTCTTTATGATCCCTGTGGTGAAACGCTAGTGATTAAAGGTACTTTTTGTAGATTATTCAATCTATTTCCCTTAACATGTGGGATATTTTAAATGAGAACGTCAGAAAGACAGCAAAAGGGCAAGCTCTTCAGAGGCATTGTGGTGCCTAAATCCCTTCAAACTCATCAATATGTTCTCAAGGCAAGCCTCAGGATACAGAACGCATTATCACAGAAGATGATCATCTTTTGCTATGCTAGAGATCACAAGTGAAGTCTATGTAGGTGAATTATTTCACCCCTCCGTTCATATTAAATGCATTAATTGGATTAAAGTATATAAAAACACCAAAGCTCAGCGCTTAGCACTTAACCTTCATGAGAGGTTAAGCTTTCCCCCCAACTTTTCATTAAAAGTAATGGTTAAATAAACACATTGGAATATCTAGTGACTCAGTATGGACTAATGCTCAAATGAACAAGCATTAAAAATCTGGAAACAGCACCACTTCTGTTAATGCTGCATAGAGCAAGAACACTTCAGTAAAGTTTTCAAGTATTTTGAGTTTTAATCAAGTATATTCCCAATGATAAAAATCATTCTTATAGTCAGCTACCAGGGACAGCAAGACAAGTTAGACAGCTAGCTGGTAGCCATAATTATGCTTTGATATAAAAATATAACCATCCTGTTTTCCTTGTTAAGAGCTCTGGTAATTTGAACCAACTTACTAACAAGCAAAAAAAGGTATTTGGCTGTCTGAAAGTCATCATACAGCACTTGTATGTACAATGCTTACTTTAAATAAAGGGTTGACACTGTGTTATAACATTACACACCTGTTACAATTTTTCAAGGGACAGACTGGCTGTTAAATCAGGTGTGAATGTATACTTGAAGTCACTTTTCAAGACATTCATCACTGATTTTCCTATGAGTAGCATATGACTGTTCAAAAGTCACTGCAGCGTCATTAGAGATATGGCCTTTGGGCGGTTTCACCAAGTTAAGAACTGAAATGGAGGGGGTGGCCAAGGGTCTCTGAAAAATACAGCTGCAAAATAGGCCACTTAAAAACAAACAAAAAATAATAAAAGAAGCCTTAGAAAAACAATGAATCACAAGAAGTATGAATGGACCCTGCTATGCCTTTCCACTTTGTTTTTATCATTTGGGTTGAAGAAAAGAACATGTATCCCCACAATCCTAAACACATCAGGAACAGTGATCTTAGTCTTACAGTGTCCATGAGGATATAGTGATAGAAAGGAGGCAAAGTCCATCAGCATGAAGAATGTACTTCTTGTATGTTGCCCTGTACACCTTTGGATTTCTTCCCCTTGAAGTGAAGAATAACTTCTACATTTCAGATTTAAGTGTTTTGTAGAATAGGGAAAAATAAGCTGCAAAATTAAGGGAAATTGAATGTACTCCTCAGGTTTCTTTGAGATTAGAAGACACTGTCACCACCACATTCTCCTGTACACTTTTCCAGAAAAATGTTGTGGGGCTACACTGTCACTTGAATCAGTACCAGTTTGACTTAACATACTGGGGATATAGAATGTGAAAACTGATAAAGGGGCTCATGAGAGAGAGAGTCGTTTCTGCACTGACATACAGCAAGTCCTACCTGCTTGTTCCCTCTGCCCTGTTCCCATATTTCCCACCCACTCAGCTCTGCCAATGCAACTCTGTAGAGCTACAATCTAAATGAGCTCCATAGCAAAAACCATCCACCCCAAACCACGTCCCTTGAATTTTGCATTTACTTCAATAGCAAATGTATCCAAGCTTATCTTTCTTTCCCTGTCTATCAGTGCAGTCATATTTAGAGGAAAAAAGCAAACCCAAAACTATCTCCTGCCCCTTCCCACCAAAAAATATAATAATAATAAACACACTAGAACAGTTAAACACCACAGATTTGAACACAAAACTGACTGCTTAGTTATCCCTTTTGCCAGTAATCATCTTAGGCAATTCTTTAATACCAACCTTAACAGCCAGTTCTTCCCTCTGATGTCCCCTTTACTCCCCCCAGTAGCAAAGTTCAACATCCTTTTCTTTATATGGACATAAACTCTTTTCAGTAACATTAATATTAGGGGACTGGAATGAGGGTGGTTGCATAATTTCTAGCATAGTCAAGTCCTGAACTAGGACTGGAATTACTAATATCACTGAAATTCTCCTATTCCTAATAATAATAAATTGAAGATGACTGCTTGGATTATCTCTGTAAGTAATGGGATCACATTAAGACAAGTGCACTGAAGATAAATATTGGATATAAACTCCTGACAGCAAGACATCTTAGAATGAGAAATAGGAAGAAGTTCTCTTCCTTGAATTATATTGATTTAGAACAGGAAAAAAAGAACATAAGTGGTAACACTAGAAAAAGCATTGGACTGGCCAAAAGCACAAGGGGAATGGCAAAGAGGGAGAGAATATCATGACCTAAATAACTTACACTATAAGCCTGCAGCAATTCAAAGTAAGTGTTGGTCTGAAATCTTTTGTGTGTTCATGAATAGAATAGTGTTATTGAAATTCATGGGAAAAAAAAAATTAGGAAAGAAGAAACATCAGGCCAATTACTCTTTAGCAATTGATCCACTTCAGACTGGTTTAATGGTTGAATTTAGACCACCATGAACAGGATCTACCTCTGACATGAACTTTAAATATTCTTGTTGGGTACATCTATAGTTACTGATACAATTCTCTGAACGAAAGGAAAAAGGGAAGGTCAGTTTGGTTATTTGTTTCTACACAGAGCCCAATGGTTGCCAGAGGAAGTCCCTTGCTTGTACGGAGATGTACGTTAAAAAAATTTTCCTGGAAAAGCAAGTGCCATTTTGTCAGGTTATTGCATATTTGCCTTTCATCAACCCACCTATTCTATTTCTGGTTATTAAGCAGACCAGCGTTTAGTGTCTGAAGGTCAGTGAAGATCCAGTCTTCCTTATCGGTCAGCATGTACAGACATGCTGTGGGACAATACCTACACCTTTTCCCAAGTAAGAAAAAAAGAAGAGCTGCCAATTACTTCATTATGATTTAATGGGTAACTACTGACTTACAAGGTTTATACTCAAGTTAATGGTAATTACTGAAAGAGTATCTAAAACAGGAATGTGATATCTACATCTTTACCTAGCTGTTACCCTAAATTGCAATTCTGAAAATGCTTTATGTTGGTTAAGTGATTGCAGATAAAGCAGAAATAAATCTTTGAGAACTGAGAAGACAAGGTTTTGTTTAATACCTGGACACTTGAAACTCTTGTCTTCTGTAGAGTCTTGCAGAGTCATAATGATTTACAAGTTTTGGAAAAAATCACTCATTTTGTTATTTGTAGGTTTCAGTGTTAACCAATTAAGTTTCTATGCCTACAGTTTCAAAATACTCCAGTTTGAGGCAAAATTGACCTCAAATTCTTTTTCCCTCTGATTTTCTTCTGGGTGTTTATTTTCAGTCTAGATGAAGTTCTTTTAAAGATTTTTTTTTTTTTTTTTCCTTAACCTGGATAGGTGAATTTGTCCAATTTTCAGTGCAGACCCATGGTTGTTTGTAGCAGTGCAAGCAAAGGCGAGGCACTGTGGACCGGGAGGAATGGGGGGAAGAGATGGAGTGGGGAGTGCAGGACTCAGTGGCATGATGAGCAGGTCAGGACTCCTCCACATGCGGGCGTTACCCCATAAGGTAACAAATGGTGAAATGACATTGTTCGCCAGTCAGCTTTCAACTGTCACCCACTCCATAGTAAACAACGTGAGAAAGAGAAGGGGAGAAGACTTGTGGCAGAAACTGAACTGCATGCTCCAGATCACCTCAGAATTCCCCCCTATATGTTGTTGTGGTGACCTTGATCAGGATCTACCTCTACAGACATTCTCCAACCCAAAGAAACACAACAAATCTCTGCATTCAGATGCCATGTAGCAAAGACAATATGGATGGATATCTATGAATTAGTTTGTGGAACCTCCTCACCCCTGCCTCTGCTATAGGCATGGTTGCCTGCACCAGGAGAACAGCAAGACACATTTATTGAAGTTTCATGGCTACAGCAGGCTGGGGGGAATTTCACTGTTGTGCTGCATTTCTCTTAATGACTAATGACAGCTCCCAGTGACTGTTGCCAGCCCCTCCTCCTCACTTTTTTTTTTAAAAGCAATTAATAGTGTTAATGTCTCATTGTGTTTTTCATAGCGGTAGGCAGGCTAATTTTAAGTTACCTGCTAATAATAAATAACACACTACAGGGACTTCGTGATTTTTCTAGTGCTTGAACAGTCATCTGACAACTCATGAAACAGGAGCTGGCTACTGCTGAGGCTGGCATTCCCATGACAGCAGTGGGAGGGATTGGAAAATTCAAAAGCCATAATGACCTAAGATCCAAGTTATCCCAGGCTGATCAAGGCTGAACCTAGCCTTTCAAGTATATTTACTTTCCATGTAGGCATCTCACTGTGCTGACCCTTGAGAGCTCAGCAGTTTTCAGGACACCTCAGAGCAAAGGAACACTCAAATCTGATTTTAACAAAGTCAACAGGAAGCAGTTCAGGCCTCAAAGCTGGGGATCGTCTGGGCTTCACCAATGTGCAAACATGCCCTCCCTTGGCCAGAGAAGAGTCTGGAGAAACGAGCGGGCTAGCCTCTTGATGGGTGAGGTGAGCATGCTCTTAAACCGTGCCTGCTATTTGTTATGGCCTTGAATTTCTGAAGTACTGAGCTTATTTTGTCTTCCAGTTGAGTCAGCAAGACTACAGAGGATGCCCTGCTTTCCTGGGGTATGCAATCGCAGTCGAGGTGCAGAAGTAAAGATATAGGAACCTACAAACACCCCAATGTCTCATAGCCTCTGACTCACCTATTCCCAGACCCCAGTGACCTACCCTGCTGGTCCTGCACCAGTGAAACCTTTCAATTCTTGATACATTTTACATGAGACTGCCAGAAGGAGAGTTGATAACAGCCTGCTGTGACAGTCTTTTTATTCCGCTTCCACTAAGAACAAATTCAGGATCACTTAAAATTAGTTTACCCCAGACTCACAAATAAATGACTGCCACTGTTTAGCTACTATGATATTATTATCATCAATCAGTTGGGTCACAGATAAATAGGTAGAAACATAATATATACACACACATACACTGTCTTCTTGCATCATAAATGAGATCATTGCCAATATTATCTGTGAAATGATGACAGCAAACCCGCAGCAAGGGTTATCCATATGGCAATCACAGGAAAACAATGCAACAAACCTGTTTCTAGCTTGAACCTGGTCAGAATAGAATAATGCCACTGAAAGAAGACCCAGACAATGTGGCTCTGACCGTTGCCTATAGATAAAAAAACCCTCTTTGGCAGAGGGGATGTTTACAACTGCCCTAATCAAATGCTTCTCACACATTTTTATTCCACCCTGCACCTTCTGTTGTAAATCAGGCTTTAAAAAGCAGGTAGTGAGTGGCACTCTGATCTTATGTCAAGAATGAGAGATGTTTGTTTAATGGGCCTTTAAATTGTTTGTTTTGGAAAATACATATACCACTGCCAACACAATAACTTCCCACCATATTTTTTAACTCGCTCTGTCTTTATGCAAATAAAAAGTGACGGCATAAGAATCAGTACAAAAAACCATAAAGCTCTGCTTGTTTGCATTTTACTGAACCACTACCTCCTAGTTTCCCTGTAATCAGTTTGTGGTTGCAATCAGTTTTTAGAATACACCCTTTTCAACAATTCAAGAATGAGAAAAAACACTGATTGTATCACTCTGAGCTGCATGGATGCTTTGTTTCATTTAGGAGTGTTAGTGCAGCTTTGAGGTTAGAATGAAAATCAGAGGTCATAGAATACACATAGGTGGTAAATCTGTGAATCTAGAACATGCCTAGGAGACTTAGGTGCTTGGGTTTTGCATTTCACTGTCTTGGATCTTCTCAGGGATCCTTTAAGAAACTCAATTCTTTTGTTTTTAATAGTTACCTGACACATACTGCTTAAAACACAACAAATTATCTTGCTCAATTATATCAAGTGTATGTCTCAAACACCTCTTATAGATCTGATGAACTATAGTTTATTATGTACATGTATCATTTTTCAGAGGTCTTTTTTGCTTGTTTCCATGTAGACTGCTGCAAATATCAGAGTCCAATCAGCTTTTTTTTTCCCCATGACCTGATGGTCACAACCAAAATTGAAATAGTTTTCAGCTTTTCAACAGGTTTGCACATTTTTCCTCTATTAGGTCCACTTTGTAGGCCTCTAACACATGAAAGTTTTAAGTATAATTTGTTCTTAATGGCAGAACAACTTGTTTGGGGTTTTTTTTATTGCCTGTGGATGCATCTATGCAAATTTGCTCCAGTAATAGTGAGTCATTGCGGGTCACAGAAACACTCAGGGTATGGATAGGAAAAATAAAAAAGTTGCTTCTGAGATCCTGCTGCACCTCTTAGTTTTCTTTAAAAGATACAAAATTGTTGTGCTGATTAACTTAATAAATTAGACTAATTCTAGAAAGTTCCAGAAGACCTTGGATAGCCAGAAATTCCCTAAAACTAACAGCAGGTGATGCTATTTATACTTTGATTTTATAAATTACAAAACATTTTAGAAAATAAGCGTGGCTTAGCTGATAAACTGATCAAACCTAAGTTGAATGGAAGAAGCAAATGCCTCTCCCTCCCTGATCTGTAACTAAGGTTTCTGGTTTCAAAAGACTGAGAAGGTTGAAGAACTAGTTTGCAAAATCAGTTGGACTGAAAAGGTAAGAAATTAGTGCAGAAAGCTTAGGCTCTTTTGTAGGCTAAAAAGCACACAAATTAGATAAAATTTGTATTTTGCTCAAGAGAAGAATTACAGAGAAGGTCTCCAAGCACAGCAGGATTAGTAACAGTGTTTAAAAGAGTACTAGAAAGAAACAGAAAGCTTTCAAGGAGTAGAAAAAGGTGTTTATAGGAAGGAAAGCTATATTCATAGCTGACAATAGGGATTAAGTGAGAATGACCAGAGTCAAACAGACTTTTGCAAGGTAATGAAAATAAGAAGTAAATGATTCTTCACTGATATGAAATCAGAAGACAAAAACCCTGCTGCTATGTAAAGAGCAGAAACTGAAAATAATTTAGGTATTTTTCATATGCTAAACTCTGGCTTTCAATAAAAACCATGGTGCTAAACCTGGTGTCAAAGGCAAGACGGTAAAAAATAGTGGTAAGCTTATGTAGATCTGAAGCAGAAGAAAAACAAAGGAGCTTGATGCATTTGTGTCACAACACCAGCTAATGTCTGCTCAAGTATTAAGAAAAGAACAAGGACATGAAATAGCAAGTTATTTCATGTGGGTTTCAAAAATGTCTAAACATCTAAGTTCAGGTAGCACGATACACCATTAGCAACTCTAGTATCATACTTGTGTTTAAGGTATGGGGAAGAAGTGAGTAACTCTTTCGCTTGCTGAATCATCTGACCTTACTAGTAAATAAGGCTTCAGGAAAGAAATCTGAAGAATTTTGACAAGAGAAATGCCATATAAGAAAATAGTGACATAAGTAGAGAGTAAGATAAAATGCAACACAGGTTTGCTAAAGGTAGGAGTTGACAAATTTGACATACTGCTTTGATATAATTTTCTAGACAAGGGCAGCACAGCAGATCTAATCTATTTGGCATTGACAAAAGCACTGGATTTTGTGTTACACTTGGCATTTCTAGTTAAAAGGAAGAGGATGGGGATTAGAACTGCATAGGTAGTAGCTATACAGCTAGTGTTACACAGGAACCGGCTAAAATACAAGAGTTAGCAGGGCTGGCAGGGGTAACTGCCAAGCCAGAGGGGTGTCTGAAAATACTTTCTCAATGGCTGATCCTGCAACAACCTTTATTTTCATTCATTACCCTGATGCACAATAAAGGGGCCTGTTGAAATTTCCTGAGAACCATGTAATCAGAAAATATTGACAATATATAGGAGGATCAAAATACTGAGCAGGAGGTATCTACATCTGCATTAGTGTTTTCATGTGGAGCAATTACTGCCCTCTTGAAGTGAACCTTTGAAGAGGCAGTCTAGTTGTTAATGGGTCTTTGTTTTACAGGACCAGGTAAGGGTTGGTGTGAATTCTCCTCTGCCTTCATAACCAAAAAGGCTTAGAGCATGGGAGCCCTCAGCACAAGCCGTTTCACCCAGCAAATCTGCTCCGGCTACATGGTGCTACTTGCTAATGTAGACATAGCCCTCATATCCTTGAGGACTTTAGTCACAGAAAAGATATGTAATGTACACAGTTCCAGGTCATACATCTAAGATTAAAAAAAAAACCAAAAACCCACATATTTGGAAATGCCAGAGGGGCAAAGAGGTTACTGCTTCATCAGAAGATGATTTTGAAACATAAATGTAACACAGTAAAGTGTGCCTGTGAGGAGAGGGAATGCCAGAGCAGACTACCACAGAGAAAGCCTTCGCTAGCCTACATTTAACTCCTAAGTTTGGGCTACTACATCCTCTGCCTCAGGGCCTCTCTGTCCCTCTGCCGCTCAACCACCACTTCCAAGCAGGACTGAAGGAAAAAGTGCATCTCCTTTGCTTAGCTCCCAGCAGGATGCACCAGCAGCCCTAATCCGACAGAGACTGGTATTTACCCTCTGGAAAGAGAGAGAACACGGGCACTGCCGCTGCTTTGGTGCAGTGCTGGCTGCTCTGGCCTCCTGGGACAGATGCCAGCTTGTGGGAGGCTCAGCTCTTCCCTTCGACAGCCTGGGAGCAGAGCACGGCAGCTCCACTTTGTGCAAAAGGGAAGGCAGCCAGGGCTGCTCGGGAGCATGGTACAAGTGCGGGCTGCCCGTCACCTCACTGCACTGCTGGTCATCTTCCTGACTGCTGGTGACTGCTTGAGCAGCTGCCAAGAAGAGCAAACACTCTGTTTTGAGGTTATCTTCCATGAGCAGAGAGGTCCAGGACTGCATCCACCCTCAGCGGAGCAGTGCTTGGGAAATGTTCTGATTCAGAGAGGCTGGAACTTGCTGCCCTCCACCTGAGGCCCAGTTTGGGCTTCTAGAATGGGCTATCAGCCTTTCCCAAAGCTCAGTAATAGAGTCTGGGTTAAACAAAAACGACATGGGAAATACAACATAGATGTAGCCACCAGCTGAAAAAACGCTGCTACTCCCTTACCCCATCAAAAAGCTGGGGAGGAGAGGAAAGGCTGGAATACACCAGAAATGGAAGGCAGTTAAATTTAGTGCAAAATTAAAAGGGATCAGCAAAGGCAGCCTCCCCACCCCCACTAAACTGCCTTTGTCTTCAAGACAGTGATCCTACTCCATTAGCAGCAGTAGTAGAAAGCTTGTGTTTATCTGAAGCCCCTGAAGTCAGTCTGCAAAAGGGAATCGATCCAGGGACAGTGTTACAAACTATCCAAGTTTACCTGGTAGAATTTTGAGTTTTTTCGGTATGCTTGAAAGATACTTAAGAAGAAATAATTTCGATTCTTCAGCCTTGGTTAAGAATTCAGCAAGGTGGAAAGCTCTCTGAAATCTGTCCTGAATTGTGGGATGTTAACCTACTTAAGCTACATTATGCTCAAAAGCTATGGTGCTGGATGACATGGAAAATCCAGAGGGAGCTAGATCAGTCAGAAATTAAGACTTCCAGATGCCATTTTATAAATTAATGATTTGATTTCCCATTTGTACAAGTGCTGATGTAAACAATTCTCAGAGACCTCCTAATATAGAGGAAACCAAAGGGCCCAGCAGCATGTTTTAGTGTTACATCAGCTCAATAACTGTATTTACTGAAGTTCCTTGGGGGGTTCTGTAAAATGTATCGCAGACATAGAACTATGTTTCACGGGCCAAATTCTGCTCTCAAACTTCATTAGAGGCTTTAAACTGGCATAATGGAAAATGAACATGCTTTCTCTGAGATCTTTAAATCTCTTTTGAAATAGGGACAGAAATAGGAATTAAAAATATTTACCATTTGGAAGGCACATATAGTCTACAAAAGAAAAAAGATGCAAAATAGCCACCTACTCACTAGAGTTGATTACCTCTTCCAGATATAAAGAACCATCCACTTAAGTTTTCTTCTTTTGGCAGGCTCTCCCACAAGTTAGAACGTGTTTGACAATGATCAGATATGAGTGTTGACTCTTGTTTTTGCTGAAACCTTCCTACTTCTTCCCCTCGTTTCCCACACCTTAAATACCCAACTTCTGCATTCACATACAAGACTCAGATTTCTTCCCCCACCCCATAGTACATTTCCAGCTTTAGTAATTGCCAAGATGAGCTTTAAAACTGGTAGCCTCTAACAGCAGATGGACAAAGAAGGTTCTACTGTTTGTTAGTTAACTCCATAATTTTTTAAGGCAGTCTCACAATTTTACGGCTGCAGAGTTCTGATGAGTAGAACTTGTTTTGATTTTTGGTATAAAAGACATGCCATGCTTCTTTCAAAGAGTGGCTAGGCAGCAGTGGGGCTGCTTCACGTGTCCTGTTCTAGTGTTGGACAGAACATTAGTTTTGGGAGAAAAGAGAAGTTACCTCTGTTTTGGTAGCAGCTGAGGGAGACACTGCCAGTCCACAGGGTGAGGCAGGCAGAAGGGTGTTCGGGAGACTAGGAGAACTCAGAAATGGGGCAATCAGCGAACTACTGAGGTGTCAAAAGGAAATACTTTTCCTTAAATCCTAAAGAGGAGTGTGAAGAGCTTGAAGTAGACCAAAATCCCACTCACCTGTGAAAGAGTGAACGAAGAAACACCTGCAAGATCAGTGGACAAGAGGTTTGTTTAGAAGCTTTTTTATTTCTATTTTGTCCTACCTAGCCGATTTTAGCTATCTTTGTTAAAAAAAGAAAGAGTGATTTGTTCTACTTGCACTTCAAGTAAATCTTTTGGTTGTTTGGGAGATCATTCTAAGGAAAGGTGCAGACACCACCCCATCTGTCTCTTTTGGCTACATAGGGCTGGTAATGGTGATGCTGGTAACAGCCATACTTAAAAAAAAAATAATTTTAGAAGAAGTATCTTCAATTCCTCCTGCATTTCGATATATGGAACTTTCTCAAGATCCTTCTCTGTCTAGGGACAGGAAGTCCTGGGAAGCAAACTTCTGAAAGGCTCCTGTGGCAAGCAGTTCTACCTGCTCTCGGCTTGCCACCGATCTTACATACATATAATAGAGGTACGGCAGTCTACTCACCCCAGTTTAATTTCCTTCCACTGTCTCTTTGAGAGAGTCACTTGGCCAATGTAAGAATCTTAATTGCCTTTTGAAGAATCTTATTTTTATTGACTGTATGGGAGCTTTCTGCAGCTAGTCTCCGAAGCAAGATACCTCAAAATATAGGATATATAACTTTTTTCAAAGATGTTCCTAATAGATGCAGGTTACTTTCTTCCTACTAATATAACATTTGACAGCTTGTTCCTGGCCTTATGCTGTCATGCCTTACATGCTCGAGTGTGTGCATACAGGTATTTGATTGGTACTGCTCTATTGCCCTGAAGAGATCTGGCTGGAAGGAAAAGCCCTTAAAAATAAAATGAATAAATAATAATAATAATTTTTAAAACCCCCAAACCAACAAAAACAGAAGGGAAAAATTATTCCCAGGTCTTGTGTCAGCATGGCAGGATCAGCCGGCTGAAGTGCTGACACAGGAGGAAGTAGTGGAGGGGGGCTGGGTGGGAAGAAGGGACTTTTCAAACTGAGTTCACTGCTAAAACATTGTGTTATGTCCATGCACACTGAACATCTAAAAGAATTTGTCTACAGTTCTACAAATTGAACATTCTCTTCCTCTTAAATGTCTTCCTACTTTGGTGTTAAGTCAGTGCCACCTGAGAACTGCAGGTCTGGGCAGAAAACATCCTCAACGTTCCAGAGGTAAAGCCGGGTATACTGAGGTTTGTCCTTTTTTTGTTTTTCTTTCCACCTGATAAAATGCCTTTATAACAATATTATGGGAACATTCAGTTATTCCCTATGCTTGAAGTCTAATAAACAGTCTAGAAATCACAATACTCTTAAAAAGAAATATGGTTGTTTCCGTTACTTACCACAATCATTCAAAGAGCTTTAAAAATACATGCTTCATTTTGCTCAATATGTTTAAGGCCACAGTCAAGGCAAAAAGATATGAATATGTATCCCCCTTTCCCAGAAAAAAAAATTACCAAAGTTGAAGGGTCCCTTTTTCCCCTCCAGGCTTGCAACAAATCAGAGGCATTGCCTGGGAAATGACTGTGGATAACTAGGGAAATAACTAGGAAATTACTAAGAAGCTATTTTATTATGTCTAAAAGAATCCAGATGAAAACAGATTAAAAAAAGAAACAAGTCTGTTGCTGCACCCTACAATTTAGCTGTCCATTCACTGTTTTGAATAAATTAGGGCAATCCCAGAGTGAAGGAACAACGTATTGCCATTTTGACAGCAGGGTCTTGGACATGGCAATAGTAAATTCTGGTAAAATAGACTGTGAGCCAATCCTTCCGTCTTGTTGTCCAAGGATAAAGAGACAGAGCTGAGTGAATATGCTATTTTTCTTCTGCACTACTTGAGACATCAAGTGTCTGGTGGAAAGAGACTTTTATGCTCTCTCTGTGGGAGGGAAGACAAGAAACAGGAGACTGTGGTTAGGAAGGTTAGGAGCAACGCTAGTCTTCTGAATAGTCATCCTATGTTTAGGCATGATATTTCCATTCTGGGTTAACCTACTGCTGCTTGCAGTTCCCCTGAAGTCAAGTGGTAGCTCCATTATGCTCACTTCCACAGGAACTGCTTGCAGTGCGGTACATAGAGACTGGCGGCAGATTACTCGTAAGCAATTGGGAGGAAAGAAACGCAGTAAAACAGACACCATACTGACCGGTAAATCCAAAGGGCTTGTTATGGGCTGCATGCATTCCTACTTGGGGACACCAGCTGGAATCAACAGGAGTTTTTGTCTTATGACACATACTCTAGTTTTTGTCTCATGACACATACTCTTTGCCTTGGAAAAAAATACATGCAATAATCTCAGCACATCAGAAAGTATGTCTGCACAGACACATGCGCACATCAATCGTGTATCAGCAAGCACAGTAACACCTGGCAGGGAGAGGGTTTCTGCAGAGATAGAGATGAATAGAGACAGAGCAGTAAATACTGTTGTCAGCTCTTGAAGCAGATCATGTCTGGGATACATTAGAGGATAGTATGGAAATGGGTTTGAAGAAGCAACCTGTCAGATAAGGGTAGGTCTAACTCCAACTAATGTTCATCTAATGGACAGGTACTCAATGTTTACCAAGTTCCAATGGGTAGTTTTACAGGGGTCTGCTGAACGTGAAAAAACAGCAGGGCTGGGTCAGTAATGAGTTTCTTACTGTTGCTTTCTCAACTATGATAACAGCATCCCTGCTTCCCAAGGAGACGGGAACTAATCAAGAACAAGTTATTTAAGAGATTGAATCTGTTTTGTATCTTACTGAGATGAAGACGGAATTGGTTTATGGTCTGAGTAGAGTCTGGAATCTGTCCCTAAAATTGTACTGAGCAAAGGTAGCTGGTTTCAATGGAGTTGTGCTATATTGGAACATAATTTTGTTTTATTCTGTAGACAGACAGGATCTTCAATTTATAACATCTTCTGGAAGCTAACTTCACACTGTAAACTGTTGTTTTCTTATCTTTGCAATAAAGAACTAAAAGCATAATCCAAAGATAAAAAAAGTCCATCTACTGACCCACCCCCCTCCAAGTGTTTATGATTTTAGTTTCACGTAAGCTTTCCTATGGTAATTTCTATAGTCAAACCTTAAGGACTACGTGAGATTTAGACTGGAACACCATTTTCATCCCCGCATCCAAATTCTCATACTCACAAAAATAGCCAAAGCACTTTGGCTAGAACTTTTTAGCTCCACATGAAGGCACTAAATGAATTACAGTATACACTACATCCAATAACAGTGAATACTTCAAAGCTTCCTAATAACTAGGGCATGAATGTAAAATGTGTTGCTCTGCACATCTAAGAGTTTTCCCCTTTCTCATCATGTTCTTTGAAAAGGTGGCTTTATTCAGATTTTTGTGACTGTTCTTGTTCTACAAAAGCACTTTTAGGATTTTATTGAGGTTTACATACACCAGTGTTCAAGACGAAAGGCTTTCATGTCAATTATTAATAACAAAATCTTTCATCTGTCTATTTAAAAAAATAAAAACATGATCCTTTTTTTCCTCATTTTGATGTTTAATTTAGAATGAAAATCAAACTCTTTAAAAAAGTTTTCCTCACTATCACAAGGGAAACCATAATGTTTTCAAGAATTCTTTCTATGAAGATAATGGCAGCTAAAAATAAAATAGAAAATAATAAAATAAAAGGCTTAATCCTTTAAAAAAATGTTGAGCATACTTAATGATTTCAACAGGAGCGGAAAGGCTCTCAGGATCTTATGGAATCAGAACACAAAATGCTGTTTCTGCTAATGTATTGGGGAATAATCAGTTCATTGTTCTAGAAAACAACTCAACAGGGACTTAAAAAGCTGTAAAAAATTGAATTATTTCTGACTTAAACAAAATCCTATTTGATTTGACATCTATTCCTCCAAAACATCTCAGAAGACCTCAGAACATCCACATATTACCACTGAGCATGAGAGCTTGTCCTGTGATGACCTGTTGCCCTTGCTTATCTTGCAGTGTAATTGCTCATTGACAGACCTCTAAGCCTGTAGTAAATGCAATTGAAGTCACTGATGCTCTGCAAGAGTAATTTTACAGACCTTACTGTAGCATTGCTGTTCACACACCATCTTAGGTCTCTGTTCAGGACCTCAGTCTGCAGATGTCATAGAATCCACTTAAAATTCTAATTTTAAAATGCTATTTCATTCATTTTTATTCTGGAGTGCTAACTACCACAGAAAAATCCTCCTCTCCCAAGACAATCATCAGGTAAGTGTCACTTTAGACAGATTCCCCTCTAAAATTTTTAATAGTTCTACCAAATTTCATAAATTTCAGAGTTAAGGTTTGAATTTAAGTTACTCCTTTTGAGACAGCAGAGCTTACAGTTCCTAGATTTTATTTTTAAAAGTTCTTGCCCTTCTAATTACATGTATGTTTCAATTAAGATTTGATGTTTCTGGTGTGATTTGATGTTTCTAACACATAGCTCATAATTTAATTTTGAGCTACAGATGTACCTTTAAGTACTTTCATACAGCTTCAACAGAATACAAGTGCTAGAACAAGCTGCACAACAAAAGCCAGGCTCTCACACACCTCATCTTATGCGGTCTCTCTCGTCAGTTTTAGGAATCACACATATTAAACTGTTCTGCTGTTACAATATACCTGATTTCAGTTTTCTTTTACTCCTTATTGCCTTTAGAACCACAGACTTGGTGTCTTTTGGTGAAGCAAAAGTAAACAAAAAGAGAATAGCATGCCTGTGACCACTGGGCTCAGTTCAGAGTGCAGGAGCTCTGCTCTTGGGGCAGCGAAACTTGCCTATGCAGACACATTTCTCACGTGAACCCTTATGTCATGAGGGGTAGAAATGCATATGAAGTTTTCTCAGTGTCAATTTGATTGGTTGTGCTTTCAGCAAGCTTCGGAAACATGGCTGTTAAAAATCGGGGGAGCTGCCTGCAGAATTATTCCAAGTGCTGATCACAGCAAGTTGCTGATAAATTGTGGTGGATCACTTCTAATTTATTTTGCTCTTAAAGTCATCCTCTAGCCTAAGTCTATGAGAACAGGCCTAGGTCTTCGATTAACAGAACCATTTGCAGTACAAACAGGAAAGAACAGCAACACACAACTTGGAACTCAACTTGATAAAATGTGACTAGAGTGATATATATATATATATAAAAGAAATCAGCACATAAAAAAACCCAAATATAATTTGTCAAAAAATTTTTCTCCCTCTACACCACCATGTAGCTGCACTTCAGAGCACTTCCCCGCTGCTTTCTCCATAGTCAATTGTATACTTAGATTGTCTTCAGCTAGCAGCTCCTATTGGCAATAGAAGTGGAATGCTTTTCATGGCCCTCACAAAAAAAAAAAAAAAAAAAAAAAAAAAAAAGGTGAGTCTTTAAAAAGTTTGGGAGTCATTCCAAAATACTCTTTAAAAATCCATAAGAACAAGTCCATACTGTGCATTTGACAATAGAGAGAGAAGAAAGATATAAAAGCAGCAATAGCTAGTGTTTAGGTCAGAAGAAGAGGAATAAAATATCTGAACTCCCATTTCAACTTCAGTACTTATTAATCATATAATCTCTTGGCATGTTATAGCCACTCTATACCTCAGTTTTTCCCTCTATATATTGAAGGCAATAATACCCTCATTTCTGATTAGATCTGAAAGTTTTGTACGAAAAACACCAGGTAAGTATAAATAATCATCATCATCAATTTGGGTTATTAAAGAACTTAAGGGGGTCCCTTCCCAGATGACTAATGGCTGCCTTGAGAGGAAGATGAAGTCTTTGGGCAAGATTCTGCCTTTTGTTACCTTTTCTGCCTATAATTACACACCCAGTTGCTCCTTGCTTTTCATCTTGTGATTAAACTAGTGCTGATCTGGAAATCTTAACCAGACTGTTAAGTGAAATAAACCACTCACCTTTTTATGTGACAGCATTGGAACTCTTGCATTGCATATGGAGGTATATTAATTCCCTATTCTTATTTTCCTTCCTCCCTGCCTGCCACCCAAATGAAAAGGCTAATCTTGTTTTACTCTTCCTGAATGATAGCAAAGGTGTGATTCATCTGCTCTAATTTAGGCACCATCTGCCCAAGGTCTAAGGCAGGTACCCTCAGTTCCCTTTATTATCAGTAGAGAGAAACAGGCATCTCCAGAGAGCAATTTATCTTATCCTGAGATGGAGGTGTCTAAAATAGGTCAGAAAAATCACACTCTGGAGATATCTATTGTATTTCCGTGACTACCAAGGGAGCCTTGGGTGACTTGCTCAAACTTGGACGCATAACTTTTAGACATCCCACCCAGAATATCCACAAGAGCTGTTAAAATGATCACATCATGGTTGATCACCACGTATATTTCAGTATAATTCTCACCGCAGGCTGATACAATCTAAATGGGACCAATAGCACTTCCTGCATCTCACAGCACAGATAAAGCCTGGCACAGATGGGCATAGTTAGCAACTGTGAATTTGATGCCTGACATTAATCAGCAGATAATAGTTAGACTGTAAGCTCTGAGAGCCATCAGATGAACTTGACCCAGTCATCATCAATCAAGCTTGCCTGCCTTTTACATGTCATATGTTGGGACCTCCGTGCATGAGGCAGCGATGCTAAAACGTGCTACTGAGCATCTCTTTCCCTGCAACAACAAGTTCCTTATTTCTAATAGTAGTAAATTAGTTATTATTGATTCTCAAACACCCTGCTTGTCCCAGACTAATCATTAACCTTCCTCCAAGGTAGAAAGGTTCCCTATTAAGGGGAATCAATTTTAGATTTGGGGCCCTCACAAAAAAAAGTGAAGAAAAAAAAGTGGATGTTTAGGGTTTCTCAGAAGTTTGATTAGAGGTACTTTTGACAAAGCGGTAAAGAGGTAAGAAGATTTATTTTCTCACATAACTCTCAAACACAAAACACAGATCTCCCCAATACGTGGATAATCATCACTGTAACCATCACTGAAATGCAACTGTCTCACAGGGGACTGCAGTACATGTGTCACAGCATACTGCGACAGCTCATAACAGTTTAGGACAAGAATTAGCTAAACATATTGAGCTGGTGACACTCCTTCCCAAGAAACTTTGGTTTATATGCTATTAGCAGAGAGGCCTCAAGTGAGAAGGTAAATTAACAAAGAAACTGCCAGCAAATTAAAAAAAAAAAAAAAAAAAAAAAGTAAAAAAGAAGCCAGCGCTTCTGTATGAAAAAGCTTATTGGTACCTCCAGAAAGCTGTCTGAATCTGTCCTTCCCTTGAGTTTTCCTCTCCTTCAATCCTGTTGCCATGCTAATCACATCATATTTTGAATATTACAGTTGCTTCTTCTACGCTCTTACTAAATCCCAACTCTTCAGACTTCAGGTGTTGAAGGTACTGAAGATAAATTATATACTGCCCTGGAAAGGGACTTTATTCTCAGCAGCACTCATTTTCTTTACTTATAAAACAGGCTTAAGCTAATTCTATTTGACACCCCACCCCACCCCCAAAACAGACACACAATTGCCCTGTTTCGAACTCATAGCACTTTTTTCTCATTATTTTCTTATTTCTTAGTTTCAACCGACTTTGAGTCTTAGCAGCTATCCCTCACAACCTCACCTATAAGTTTCCCCCACCTTTTCATCCCACATGAACATCACAACTCCAAAACACAAAAAGAAATTTGGTTTTTTCTTCCCAGAAATGCCTTTCAAGAGGTCTTACACTTCTAAGTCACTTCAGTTCTTGAAAATTGGACTTCATATTTTCTCCTTTTGGAGAGAATACATTCCCTATCAGATACAAAAAAGGTGAAATACAAAAAATTTGCAATACTCACAAGAGTGAAGAGAGTATAACAAGTAGCACTCCAGCTTCTAAGGAACCACTTAAGCTACAGGTGCCCACCTCTGTCAAATTTAAAGGGTTAGCCTGAAAGGGAGTGGAGGCAAGGGGAGGATTTCTCCTCTCTAGGAAAGATGGATAAGAAATATGAAGACTTACAAAAATGCTTTTTCAAGAAAATATTACTTTTCCGTATTAGATGACAGAAACTGTTGAGCTCTTCAATTGACAGTCTTGCTCTTTGTTTTATATAATTTCCCAGTCAACAACATTTTGCATTTTGTGGTAATGTGTACAAACAAGGACTCTGTATAGAAACATACATATTCAAACTCTTTATATTTTCACTGGAAATTAGTATTGATTATGGTTTTTAAGGCAGCATTTTATTCAAAGAATCACAAGCATGCAGCAAACTTGCACCCAAACAACAACATCAGGACAATGTTTTTCTTGTTTACAAGAAACGGAATAGTTAATAGACTTACAGTAAAAGATATATCTGTCAATAAAGCTCAGGATTCACAAATTTAAGTGGGCATTTTTGTATAGGTGTTTGGTAAGCAGCTGTACAAATCCTTGACTTGTGCACCCACATTTTAATTTACCGTGTTTATTAGGTTTAGATCTACGGGCACATCTTTGTCTCAGAGTCAGCAATAATCTCCAATTTACATTTCAAATGAGTAAAATTGAACTAGAAAGATGGTACCAAGGAATAAAATTACTTCTATAAATTTACTTCTCAGGCCAGTAATGGAACTGGGAATAACACCAAATTCTCCTGATCCCTGGTCTAGTGTCCTTATCAGAGACCCAACTTTAATTTGAATCAGAGTTCTTGGAAAAGAGAGCAGCGCTTTGAGCACACAGAGTCTAAAATCTGTGTCTCTCATCTGAACGCAAAAATGCAGTCAGATTTCAGGCTTTGTACAGCCATCACATTTGCCTACAGAAGCTTGTGTGCTTGTTATACACAAATGATAATTGTGATGACCGGGAAATGCTTATCTCTTACCCAAGTCCTAGGGAACCAGACCGAGCTGGGGGCGGAAGCACAAGGGCTACAGCCTGCATCAGAAGTATAATTGTCCTGACTAGTGTGGTAAAAAACTATTTAGGTCACACCCCAGAATACTCAAAAACCAACACTGCTCTGAATGTAAAATGAGACTGAAACCAATAGTTTGCCTGAACTTTGTTCACAAATTCAGATTGCCAACAGCAGCAATGCAAGCTCTCACTGTTTTCTTTGGGACTGTTGTGATATTTGTTGTTCTTCTTAAAGTCCCAGCACCTGTGGTCAAGGGATTAAGTGATGATCTCTACTTTCTTCTGAAAGAAAAGTAACTTTCTCAAGTTTGAGAAGTGCTTCTAAACATTGCCTGCACATGGCAGACTACAGATTAGTTCTCCCCATGCTCCAGATTAGCCAAACACAAACCAGTTCTGAATCGTAAAGTACACCACCAGTGTGCTGCTCACCCTGTGTTACTAGCTCCTGCTGAGGTGTAAGAGCTCAAGCTGCCCACTGTTAAGATTTTTGGAGAGCCGCTTGCTTGTGTTCTGCTGGCCTAAAGCATAGGCAGAACAAATTCATATATGCCTGTTAAGTCAAAAAGACAGAGGAAGTTAAGAAGAGGGACCTTAAACCCATGTTTTCTCCAGTATTTGCTCCAATCTCATGATTTTCTTCCCAGCTGAGATGTATGTGGGACACAGGATGTTTGAGTAGTCCAAGAAGTTGTGAAAACATACCTGATAGTGCATATAAAAAAGTTTTCCAGAGCTGTCCTTTCCATGTCCTGCTCCCAGAGTGCTGTACAAATAGTACACAGGGTATGGTTCAATTTTTGGTCTTGCAGGTTCAACCCACTTACACCTTTAGTGGGACTACAATGCAGTCACTTTTCTAAACCTAAGCAATTGCGGGGAGGAGGAAGATGATTTTGGCTGTCATTTGATAGGCACTCCAAGTAGATACTGTTCATAAGATACATAAGCAATATAAAGACAAGAAAAGAGGAAAGGTACTGATGTGCAAAATTTGCTGCTATTGTGAATTTTGCAAGGACTGGTTAGTAGAAGAGAACCTTACAGAAATCAAAGTGTGCAGATGACCAATGGAACGGAAAACAAAGTATGTCTTAATATATTTTCTATTTTGCATGGTGCTTTCCTGCAAGGGCCAATCTGAATCTGAATAGTTTTGCTTATTATGCCTCTAGAGTGAAGAAGTGTGCATTTTCCTATTCAGTGTATAGAAATGGGTCTTCCCCTTACCCATGATTTTGTTTCTGTTGTTGTTTGTGTCTCTCTTTAAAACAAAAGGTTTAAAAGATGAGAAAAAAAAGAAATTTAGGAGTCAAATTTCAAATATTTGTCTCATCTTGGGATCTGTGACTTTCACTCTCACAAAAAACATGTGACCTCACTAAAACTGGGCTGGGTTTCCATCCCTGTAAGCAGTTCAGAATCGATTCCTGCATGAATTGGTAACCTGTATGTCAAATGTGATCCACTCTGCAAAGCTTGCCTCAAAGTTATTCATGTTCAAGGGACTATTATCAGAACAATCTTAATTCTCAAAGTTCAAATTCCAATTTTCCCGATGTTTGAAAGAACGGTATTATTTACCAATAACTTTAAATGAAATCCCATTTCTAATTTTCAAAAACAGCTTCATACTGGCATGTACATAAATCTTTCAAATGCTTTATGCTTTTGATAGCTGTTTAGTTCAAATGAAATAAACCAGGCAATGTACAGAGTAGATTTTACCTGCTGCTCTGAGGCCAGATATAAATATAACCAACACTGGGAAAATACATTTCTAATTTTGCTGAACCACAAGACTAGAAATTAAATGAGACTCCCCATTCAGAGAGCAGGCTTCCTTTTAGGACATGAAGGGAAGATGTATGAGGTAAGAAAAGTATATTTGGGTGTTGTCTGCCTTGATTTTATCATCTCTTTTAGTTTTACTAAGGAATAGCAAACTCTCTGGCTTGAATTCTCAGCGAGGCTCACAAACATTACAGAAGCGTAATAGCTCCCCCTGCCAGGTTTAGATTACAAACTCCATTTCACACACATGTACACACACACACACACACACACACACTCTCTCTCTCTCTCTCTCTCACTCACTCAAGAAATAAATTAACACCTATGCTAGCATTTGCTATTACTGCTTTACCCTTCAATGACTATTAGAGCAAAAGAAACAATACATGGACTTGATACATAATGTGTATGAAAGTAATTTTATAAAACAAAGAAGTAGATGTTGATTTGCATTCGGTGTGGGTAGGAGGAATATAAAAGTATTCCAAGTGGAAAGGGAGAAATAAACTAAGTATGAAAGCTTACTTTTGCTTTAATTTCTGTTTCCTTTCCAATCTTCCATCAAACAAACCTATTTTTTCTCTTAATCACTTAATTTCATGAATGATAATAGTAGTGTAAAACGGTTGTCTGCGGGCAACCTGGGACCAAACTCTCCCTATGTTGCACTGTGTTCAGTCCATTTTTGGCTCGGTAAAGCTGATGACAGAAGTCCAAAGGCAACAGCTTTAGCCTTCAAAAACCTATGCGTATAACTGATGCCAAGAAATCCTATAGCATGATTTTGAAAGTCAAGCTATTCAACTAAAACTGTATGTGAAAGGGTAAAATTAAATTTGTCATGAAGCCCCCAATATTAAAAAACACCTGACAACTCTATGGGCAGATCTAAATGTTCAGGAGTCAGAGACCTATGAAGATAATATCTGTCTTTCCAATAGCACTCATTAATGCAATCTTACAAGGAACACGTTGTACTACACTGTTGCAATAATACAGCACTTTTTATTTTCTGGGAAGCCTACCAGCTTTGATTCACATTTACAAGCGTCTTGGAAGAAAGGTAAGTAAAAACATGCATTTTATAGGCAGCTAAATAGGAACAGTTATTGAAGGGTATAGGATAATCTAATCTGATGTATTTTATATTATGCCTCTGATACACAGATAAAGCACCAGACTGAAACTCAAGAATGTGGGATATTTTTCCAATTCTGGAACTTGTGTACTGGATTATTTTACATCTCTCTGTTTTCCTTAAAAGAGACAGAATGATAATGACTAGATTGAAGTCTTGAAAATCTGTGTGTGAAAGCACCTCATAATGATAATACATACTTATTCAAGAAAAAAAACAACAGTATTTTCCATAGTCTGCTCCCCCACCCCCACCCCTGTTTATGCATTAATTTAGACCTGGTAAAATATTTTATAATCTTGCAGTTAATTTACAATAGTCCTTCACCTTTAATGCAAGTTACCAGTGTATATGAGGAATGAATTTTTTATTAGTGGTTGTTTATACCATAGACAGTTCAAAGTATTCAGAAACTATAAATTAGTCCTATAGAAATCATAGCATTGTGTAGGAAAACATGGCTACAGTGTCATGAACATTATATAGTCAGCACAAGGTAAAGCCTCAGTCATCTAACATTGCTGAATTCTTCAGTTTTTGTCTTTTCAGCTCTTGCTAAGTCACTTGTTTGAGATGCTTCTCACAATCATGACAAGAGATAAGTTTCTCCAGTGAGTTCACGAAGCCCTTAAATTCAAAGTCATATTCTGGATGGAGTTGGACCCTGTTGTAAGGATGAAAGAGGAGGCTGTGACATGGCAGTTGTACTATTGGGCACCTGTGGGAATAGAAAAGGCGCTTGCTGAAAAAAACCAAAATTCCTCCAGGAAACACCAGTTAGAATATTGAGAGATAAGGCACTGGAAGAGCCAAGTAAAGCCAGTGGTGGAGTCTCTTGTATTACCTCTGTAAAATATGTTAGAATGGTGTTTATAAGAAACTAAAACACCACTTTGATCTCACTGGGGTGATGGAGGTGACAACAGCAGCAAACAGTTGCAGAGAATCTGTCTGTCACGATTTTAGGTGTTGAACTTTAAGAATATAGAAGATCAGCTAAAACTGAGATGAAGATAAATGCTCTTATTTCCTCATGGTTATTCCATTTCACTGTCATTAGCACGGGAACTCTGAGCCACCAACAGCACCATATCCAGAAAAAGTTATTCAACAGGGATATATTCTTCAAGGCTGTCCATTGCTAAGCATAAGGCATAAGGTCATACTTTAAATTTTTTTATTCATGGTTTCACCATTTTTCCTTTCACCACTTTTAAGGAGAAATATAATGAATGAATTCCTTTCATTTAATGCTTTGATATTAAACCATTAAACACTTCTGAAGCCGTGATCGACTCCAAACTTATATCTTGTGCTGCTGACAACTGTAAAAGTATGAGTATAGATCCCAGAAAAAGCTGCAGTAAATTCAAGCTAAGGAACTTTTGTAGCTTGAAGTCTTGTGTTCTTTGTAAGTGAAATATTTTTTTGATGCCTGTTTCTATGAAAACCAAAGTCAAAGCTCCTGTTCAACACTGATTTATAAATAGGCATATGTTTTGTCCATTTAATCAGAAGTTGGAGAAGGTAATACTGACTTCAAGTGCCACCAAATAAATAAAGGATCTTGACTTCCAGGAAATACTGGAAATAAAATTTAACAGCTAAGATTCCAGGCTCCCTAGATCATTAGTCACTTTTGAACATCTTACCTTTCTCTTCTAGTGACTCATTTCAGGAGTCTAGCTGGTAGGGGGGAAACTCCATAAAAAACAAATGAAATTACCAAATTAAGCAGACATCAGAGAGGAACCTTCTCTATCAGGTACAAAGACAGAGAATGTTGGTTTTGGGAGAGAACAAGAAGCCAAGAATAAAGAAAACCGTCTAAGTTTGGATGAGAGGTAAACAAAATGCATAACAATTTGTGTATTATAATGGTCTGCTTTCATCATAAAAAGACTTTAAGACTCTTTTGTATGATTAAGGTACATAGGTCTTAAAATACAGAAAGGTGAAATGGTCAGCAGTGGAACAGAAGGAATGAGTACAGAGGTAAAGGACAAAGCACTTCTGTCCATGTCTAGAATAGATTGCGGTATGGTTTGATTTGAGTTTATATCTGTTACTAAGCACAAGAAATTTTGTAAATGGATAATTAGCATGTCCATTTGACAGCCTACATGATCTGCCAGTACATCTGAGAAAAAAGATCAAAGCAAAGAATTCACAGACTTGTGCATGTAACTGTGAAGTTATTGTATGACGTTTTTCAGTTTAACTACAAATTCTACTTGTATGTAAAAATGTCATTTACATTTTTTGCAGAACTTCTTCTAAATTAACTTTCATTATTTATTAATTTAATCTGATGATGTCTTATAATTAGAACTGCTGAGAGATTGACTACAGTATAGCACTTTCCTATAATTAGAACTGCATTGTTCATGATTGTAGAAGTTTTATATATACTCACACCTCTGGTTGCTTGAGGAATGAAAAGGATGAAAAGTACTAAAGACACTGAAAGTATGATCACATGTAAACACACAAACCTGCACATTTTTTGTCCCAAAATCTGGAAGGAATGGCATGTTCCTTTTGAGGGAAAGAAGACAGAAGAGATAAGGGCAGAAGAAAAAGGATAACAATCTTCAAGTTGAGAAACGGTATCTGAACTTAGGTAATGTGTTCATTTCTGTACAACAAACATATGGACAGATGCATTTTCATACACAAATGTTTGCATTTGTGTTCTGTACTGTTACTGCTTGTTTGCTGGCTCCTGACCTGTCCCAGGCCCTTTTACACATTGAGCATGAAGGTCCTTTTAACGTTGCACCAGGCATTTGCAGCAACTGCCGTGGAACCTGTCACATAGCCACACATCCAGTTGCCACTGCTTCTCTCACAAATGATAGCTGACAAGCACAGCAACCTATTTACCCAGATTAACAAATGTTAATTTGTATCATCGAATAACCTTCCTCTTTGGTTTTTATATCACTTGGTCACGCCTCATTTTAAAAGGGGATTTATACTGCTACTTTTCTCTTAATTTCCAATTTGAACACAAAATTTCACAAGATTCCATTGGTATGTTTTTTGGTTTTTACAATAGGTGTTAAAAAATACTACTTTAAACTTCTTATAAGGAAAATTAAGCAATTATGTTTGTTACTGGCTAGGAATTTGCCCATAGTTAGTTATCACAAGTGGTAAATCATTAATACATTCTAACTTGGTTATGTATGAGGGAGATTAGGCTGTAAACTCCGCAAAACAGGCTGTGCATCAGAACATCACTGTGTGGTTATGAACACTGTGACTTTGTGCCCCTAAGAGGTAATAATGGTTACAAATATAGGTCAAGAATAGTTTATTTTAAGTGATTTAGATGGCAAGAAGTTACTCTGTCCTGTAAAGAAACAGTAGTAAAGTGAATGGTAATCCAGACCTTGTTAAATTATACATACACGTTCCTGTCTGGTTATATAGATATGTATTTCAATATAGGAATAATGACAAATGATAGTGGTGTGCTGTAATAATCATTGCTTTTTGTTTACAGCAGAATGAATTACCTCCATTTTATATTGGAATATCAAAGGCATAGAGCTGGTCACTGGCTTTCTCCACCAGCTCTTTCAGCCAAAGAATGGCAGAACAAGAAATGACTCCATTCTCTTTCAAAAGGAAGAGAAATCACAAAGTAAAGAAATCGTCAGACTGTATCTCTAACTTGATTCCCTTTATTACATATCTGACATATTGTTTTGTGCATCTGAGTTTTTGATGAGCCCAGCAAAGACAAAAGAAAGATGTTCTGTTCTCACTGACCTCCCTGGCTATGGTAAATCCCTGAGGTGTGAGGCAGGGGGGCGGGGAGAGCAACTGAATTTTTTCAAGAAAGATAACATGCTGGGATGGCAAAGCAGCAAAACCTTCCACTTTCCAGATGGAGCATTGTTAATATTCTGGATTTGTGGCACTGCGCTATTTTGAAACAAATAAAACCAAGCAATAAAAAACGAAGTTCATTTGCCATATGGCTGTTTATTTCTCTGTGCTACAGCTCAGAGATAAGTAATGTATGGTTTCTCAATATGGCACATGCGCACCCCCGCCCCCAGGTGTATACAATATAGCACACCTAGATTAACACAAGCTAAACTTCTTTTGATTGCATTGAACATGTGGCATGGTGGCTTAAGGGATTTTCTCCTTCAGTTGAAGTATAAGATACATTTGACAGCCAGGAGAGGAAAAGATGTGCTTAGGACTGAGCGGAAGAGTAAAAGCGGAAAGAAGCAGGTGGACGTAAAAGGATAGAACATAATGCACGTGGTTGGTTGGTTGACATTTTCTACCTGAAATTAGTGCTCAGGAACAATAGGATGCTGACAGCCCAGACAAATAAAGATTTGTCTAAAGGGAAAATGAAACATGATCCGTAGCATCTCTGTCTCACCACCATCAGGAGATTTGACTGGATGCAAATTTCTGGTACCCAGCAGAGAAAGACCAGCAAATGGCAGTACTTCCATTACACCTCAAACACCTATGTTTGTGTTCACAAAAGGAGCAAGGGGCAACACACACATTCCCCTGGCTAGTTCAAGTGTGTAGTGCAAGCAAATGCCTGTGTTACAGGCATTTCATGGCACTGGAAAGTCACAAATGTAAAAAGCAATATCTAACTAATGTTAAATTGATCTCCAGAGCTTTCCTAGTCAGCACAGAGCAGGCACAGGCTTTTCTGTCTTCTCCTCTCTTAACAGGTGTATCACGATCTTTTGAAAGAAAAAAAAAAAAAAAAGCAGCTTGCTAAGGATCTTAACATCATGATTTACTTCATTTTCCTGTATTAGTCAAGCAACCCTACCAAAGAAATGCCAACCCTGACACAGCTGCAAGCACCTCACAAGCCTGGAGAATCAGGTCTATGTGTATGTTGTAGGAGGGCATACGCGCGCATTTGTGTACACTGCTACATGAGTATAAAAGCATGGTTGAGGATGTCAGCATTACACTATAGGTCATTTTATCCTTGCAATAGAACAGTTCAAATCCAGAACAGGTAACTCAGGTCAGCTATTTAACTCCTTTTATCTTCTTTAGTTCTGATTTGAAGTTTTCTCCTTTTTTTCTGGGGCAGGACGGAAGTTCTCATCTGGAGCAGGACCACTACACCATTGCCCAGAGACACAGAAGTGTACCAGGGGATAGTTCATTTTCCAGTCTCACAGGTCAATGATGTGAAATTCTGTCAACATTAGATGACTGAGGCTTACCTTTTGCTGACCATATAATGCTCATGCAAAAAAACCACATCTGCTGAGAAGATGACTTCCAGAGCAATTATTCTCACACTTTTTCAGTACTGTTCATTTAGGACAGTCATTTAAGAATATAAGTGATAATATATAATATCCTATAAATGTCTTTGCAATCAATAAAATCCCAACCAAAGGCCTAAAATAAGGAAATATAGATGTGGTGCCCACAGCAAATAAAAAATAACCAAATTTTGGGTTGTGGCGAGGGGTGGTGGAGGTTTGAGATGAGACCTCAGAGATCCTGCAGGTTTCACTGTGTAGAGAGTTCTGAGTAGGCATCAAGAGTAACTTGAGGGGAAAAGGTTCTGTAGCTCATCCATTTCAATTCTGGGTAACAAGGCAAAACTTATCTCCTGATAGCTCTCTAGCTATTCTGGTCATAGGAACCTCAGTACAAAGCACTTACGCATGCACTTAATTTTAAACCCAGCAGTAATCCTGATTGAATCAAGACATCTACCTTTGTGCTTAAAGTAAAGCATGTGCTTAAGTACCTTTTTGTATAGGGGCCTTAATTACATTATGTGTGTGAGGATATGATAATTTTAGTTGGCTTTCCCAAGAGAGCCTTTGGTTAATAAAATAACTAGGTTTAATACTCCACAGAGTCGTATGGGAACAGAATTCTGCTCCTCCTTCTATAGCCCAGCACAGGGTAGACTGTTATTTAATTGCTGGAAGCACAGAAAGTGCTGAAATGCTGTATGTCTTAATATTGTACTGCAAGAGCGTGTTTGTTTCTATTATGGAATACCTTGGGAAATCCACTCTGCAATGCTACTGCCAGTTATTCATAACAGCTTTTGAATTTACTGACATTCAGTACCAGACTTTAGCTGTTTTACCAGATCAGATAAGGGAGAAAAAGATCCAATTAACAGGATTTTTTTAAAAGTGAAAGAATTAAAACAAAAATAAAACTCATGTTTTCTCACTAGAAACACCCGCTCCAGTGAGGAAAATTCAGAATAATAAAGAATAGACCAAAATAAAAGTAGGGCAGATCAGTTGCAATTAATTTCTTCAAATACCTTATCACGCTTATTCTATTTTATCTGTTCATGTGTGCAAAACAGTGTGTAAATTCAGCCTGTGAAGTGCATGACTCTGGGAGGCAGTAGTGAGCAGAGGAAGACCTAGTAATCTCATTGTAAACCACCAGACATCATTGCCCCCATAGGCAAAATTGTACAGATGTTGAGGTGTCCATTTCAAGCTTTGTTTCTCCACAACATGTCACCAAAATGTTTCCTACAGAATCAGCTGCTCCCAAAACTGATAATAAGCAACGCTTCAAGGTAACAGTTTGGGCTGGGCAACGGCAGGCAGGTGGAACCCAAGAGCCAGGTTTATACCTGGACCTTACACTGGACAATTTACGCTGACAGCTGTGGAGTCTGCGAGAGATTTTTCCTGTTTGGTGGGCATATTTTGAGTGGTCATATGTGTATAACATAAGTCCTTGCATAACATTATATTAAGTAGCGCAGACCAGAGCTTCTTAAAAGTAGTTTCCCACAGCGGTAACTGAAAATATGCCACTGACTTCAGAAGGTATAAATTCCAGTAACTGTTCTGAAACAACTGAAACAAAGCTGATTCATATCAGATGAGGATCTGGCCTTTATTTTTCATCATTGTATTTGTTCTCAGCAGCAAAGATGATTATACCTAAATGGCAAAGAGCAACAATTTCTACTACTTAATTAATACATACTTTGGTGTCATGACATAGACAGGTTTCATGCTGTATTAGTTTGACATCATCACAGTGTGTTTTTTCTTAAAAAACAGTCCTCAGCTGGAAAACGAACCAAAATATTTTGAATAATCATTAGAAAGGTCTTAAAATAAAAAAATACAATCATAACAAGTAAGTAGGCATACAACATTATATTATTTTTTACAGATATTTTTAAATAGAAAACTAATCTTTTACCTCAAGGTAGAGAATGGATTCTATCCCACTGTTGTAGTTTGGGATATGTTTTAATTTAGCAACAAGATTTACAAAGCTAAAGATCAAAAAACCCCATCCATTAGGTAATGTTAATTATAATAGTGGCTTCATAGAATCTTCTTCTCTTTTCTCGGTGGGCTTGATTCACAAAGGGATTTATGCACCTAACTACTACCTCACACCCCCAGCTTGCACAGTTTAGCTCCTCATGGTCTATAATCAGATGCCACCTTTTGGCCACCAGCTTGCCTGTAGCTCTAGAGGCACAGATATGCCACACATTTCCTAATGCTTGGGATGCAGTGATTCATCTACAGCCATTCACCCTTCTTGGTGAAGGAGGAACGAATTAACAGGAGTGACATATTTGTGTGGGTTTCCATAGAAAACCTAGGTGGGAACTACAGCTGCGGGCCCCTGCGGGTGTGCAGTGTCGGTGTGGGTCCGGGTTGCAGTCACTTCCCAGACTGCAGAGTAACAAAGAAATAACTATTTTAATAGCTACACGTTCAGAAGTGTCCTCCCCAACATGTGGGCAAAACTAACTGCTTTTCCAAAAACGTGTTAATAATTGTGTGGGTGTACAAGCCCTCACACATGATTTTAGGGGAGAGGTTTGATGAAAAGAGCCTCAGTGTTAGTCAGGAAATTGCAGGTAAAAAAGCGATTTTCAATAATGTTACTATTTACAGGTTTAACCTTGTTTCCATCTGAGTCAGCAACAGATATCCAATGATTTCAATACTGGAGGCTAAAGCACTCAATACCTTTCAAACTATAAGGTCAGAACACAAATTCTTGATGTATGGACCCCCTGCCGGCGAGGGAAAGAGGGTAAGAGATGAAGGTCTATGGTGTATACATTCAGAAATTTGAGACCTCCGTTCATATGCATCAATTTTCTGTTTAAATATGTATAAATTCCTAAGCAATAGAGGGACTGAGTTGGCAAAGTACACATATATTAGTTTAAAATGGGATTAATGTAACAAACAAAGATATATGTTACAAACAGCACCCAACTTCAATCACTTGAATAGTTAAAGTGCTTGAATGGTTTAAATTTAGTCATAGGCTTCAATCTCTAATGAACAGAGACCAGACTGGGTTTTTTTGAAAGTTATGCACTTAACATTTGCCTAAATACTGACTTAGGCTCCAGGACTTAAATCTACTGAATAGTATTAATTTAGGAAGGACAGAAATAGGAAGGGGGAGAAATTAGTTCCTACTCAGAGGACGTGGAAAATCATAGACAGAAAGGGACCCTGATATTCCATGTAACACCCCTCTCCATCCTCCCCCTTCTACCTTCACTGTACATTGAAGTTTACTTATTGCCATTCACTTCACAGGAATCAACTAATTTGAAAACTGTTATTACATCTCCCTTCACTTTTCTGATCTTCAGACTAAACAAGCCCAGTGCTCTCAAATTTTGCTTGTAAGACATTTTTCTATAGGTCTTTGATCATTTTTGTCACTTTCCTCTGGACTGCCTCTGCTTTCTTCACATCTCTCTTGAAATGTAGTAGCCTGAACAGGAGATGAGAGTTGAGGGCTTTACCAGAAGATTGAAAAGATTACTTGCTGCGATTTGTATGTTACACTTCTTTTTATACATCTAGTACAAGTGGTTAAAATTATTGATTTATGTACAGGTTATTATCCCTTGTAACCCCAAACCCATTTCTGGCAAAACTGTTGCATAGGTGAACCTCCCTCGTCTTGTATTTGTGCAGAAGTCATGAGTTCGGTCAGGAAGAATCAAAATATGCATAGCACCTGGCTCTGGGCCTTATTAAACCACCTCTTCTTTTTCCAAACTATGATTCTAATTTGCTGAGACTGTTTTGAATTTTAATTCTGTCCTCCAAGGTGCTTGCAGCTCGTCCCAAATGGGTATAATCCACAAAAATTATTACATACGCTCAATTCCACCCTTCATTACTGAAAATGGGGGAAAATACCACACCCAGGACAGGTCAAAGTATGGCTCCTCTTGTCCTTTCCTGCGTTGTTGCTACAGTTTCACAGAAACTCATTTATAACTATGTTTTAAATTCAATTTTTTTAAGTGATGTGCTTACAGTACTTGCCCATTCTGCATTTTCTTGGTTTATTTATGGTAATGTCTTTCAAATCATGTCAGAATCTGATGGTGACTCACAACTACTTCATTCCATGAATCCTGTTACCCTGCCATTGAAGGAAACATGATTGGTTTGACAGATTCTTAGTCTGATGTATCTGTCAGTTGTTACTTATCACTTTTACATCCCTTGCTTACAGGTGGGTTGAGTATTGCTCCTTATCTATTTGGCCTAGAATTCCTTTATCTGCAATTCTCCCCTGTTTAAAAATCAGATACTACGCCTGCCCATTTCCTGTATTCTAGGTTTCCAATCATTCTCTCATTTTCCTATTCACCTGTTCTGGATTATTTCAACCCACCCAGAAATAATAGGAAAAGCTCACATTTTCCAAGTGATCTCTAATTTATTCTTTGCTTATATGAATCTCTTACTTGTTTGTGCTGCACAGCTGAACTGGTTTTTTTAGTGAAGAACAGAGCAAAAACCCCTCAGGAATTTCAGCATCATCTTTTAGCCAGTCCAGTAGCTATTAACGGGACTAATGGGGGATTCTATTGGGCAGAATCAAAACTAGCAGAATCTAGCCAAAACATACCCCAACAATTTAACCGAAGGCATGGGGTTTACTCTATTGTTTTTCCTATTAACAACAATCCTATCCCTCAATTATCCTGTCAGCTGATTAAAAAAACCATTGCGTATTTCATCTTCCTATTTTGTTGGTGTATAAGACAAAAAACGTATTTTGTATTTTGAAGAATACACCTTATTGCTGAAGCCTGGTACTGGAACACAGTAGTGGAACACCAGTTTAGTACGTTCACAGTACACCAGTTCACAATTGCATTGCAAATGTGAGCACTTACTCAAGCGAGCCCATTTGCTCTCATAACTGAGATGGCATGATTATGATATGGGCACACACATATACAAATATATATATAACAAATTGCATACAGAGCACTTGAAAAATCAAATTAGCAAGAAGATGAAA
This sequence comes from Ibycter americanus, assembly GCA_035590275.1. Taxonomy (NCBI): domain Eukaryota; kingdom Metazoa; phylum Chordata; class Aves; order Falconiformes; family Falconidae; genus Ibycter; species Ibycter americanus. The sequence continues at coordinate 21,460,004 of JAVJGI010000060.1, forward strand.
TAGCTTGAAAGCTATTTCAAAAACAGCTTTCAACATCTGTAAAATTATTAAAATCTTGGAAAACACCTGGCTTATACTTTTTCTTAGAACTACAAACACAGTAATTATAGTTCTGTGTCATGTTGTTCCCAACCTATTATAATAAATATTTTACATACATTTCTTTTTTCACTTTCTCATTTATTGAGCTCTATGCAACAGTGAATTTAACATGAATGCAGAATCATTGGTTCGACAAGATTCTCCTTTGCATTTCGTGGGAGCAATTTATACATGCCTCATTGATGGTTTCTCTATATTCATGTGTGTATTGTAAAGTTTTAGTGTCCTTATGAACAAAGCAAGTGCATATGTAAAATTGTTGGTATAAACTTGGTGACATGGTAGGGCTTTTACTTTTTGAACCTCATGAGCAGAGAAGAAGAGAGGTTAAGAAAAAGGAGGGTAAGAATCCATAATAAAAATGTCATCCAACACCTGGGCATGAATGGGAAATTTTAAATTTGCCAAAATTAAGAAACAAATAAAAAAACCTATGACTAACTCTGCACTATCACCCTAAGTTTCCAAGCCCACTTAAGACTGCACCCTGGAAACGAGGAGTTCATAAAAGTTAAATTAGACAGACTTTGCTCTGTGATGCAAACCATGGCTGTGACCTAAAGCAAGAATATACAATGCCTTTCAGTTAGAGAGTCTGTCGCTCTCATTCCCTTTGATGCTCTTCCTTCACTTTCAGGAAGAGAGCACAGGGAGTTAAGGTTTGTGGCCTGCTCCCCTGTTGTCCCTCATTTTACAGGCACTGAAATCCAGATGAAACCTCAAGCCGCACAAAAAACACACACACACAAAATCCCGTTCACTTTCATCAGTAACTTTTTCCTTTATGAAAGTTTCTATCAGAGAGCCAGTGAGCCTTATTATATAGTCATCCAGCTCTAGTTACCACATAGTCATTCAAACTGAAGCATTATAGAAACCCCTATAAAAGGTTTCTTCATCTGAACGAACACTTGCCAAGGTCCTTTCTTCCTCCCACTTTGAGGTGCAGTAGAAGTGAGTGAGTCTCTGTGGGCGCCCTGGCTCCTGCAGATCACAGGGGCTGCCATGGCCCCTCATAACCTTCGCGGTTATCATTACTCTAGCGACAGCATCCCTATATAGATAGGGAAGGCTGAGTCAGCAGCCTTAGATCTATCATACCTTTGTTAGAAACCTGTACATTAATATTAGCTGTAGGCCTACGTTTAGTTACCCCGTAGCAAACTTCTCTCTGTGTCAAAATTAGATGTATTTATTACATGTCTGAAGTTTCTGGTTAAAGGCGGTACAAAGCTCGCAGTCTCTCCAGTAACTAAAAATAGTTAAAATCATCATAGGCAACTGCACTTGGATTTGGTCAGAACTACCTAAAACATGTACTGTGGGGGGCTTCCCCAAGGAGAGGGAGGTGGTTCACGCTCTTCTGTCCCTTACTGAGTATAAGACAGATGGACTGTATTTGACGTGTCGAGGATATGGGGCATCTTCAGAAATCAGCATAATTGCATTATGAAGTCAGCATAATGAGATTGTAGGCTTATTTTGTCCTGTGTTTCATCCTGAGTAGACTTCTGCCTGTGTTTTCTATTCTTTGGAAAAGGTACCAAGACTAATAGCATTGCTCTTGGGCACTGATGGGAACCTGCTCAGTAGGGTTAGAGCACGGTGAAACGTCTGGAGCTTGGTCTATGCTAATGTGCCTACTACTACTGCTGCTGCTGCTTGGAGGAAACCACTGGAGATGAATTACTGGTCTTAACTCCCCTAATTAAGGAAGAGCTGGATGAAATACATCATGGGCAGTAGGAAAGAAACTGAAGAAAATTTTTTTTCTGGTTTATGCTTCAAATGATTCATGACTTGCAATATATCATATGCAGTCCCGATTCGACAAGATTCTTAAGCAAGTGTATTGTTTTAACTTGTAACCCTTTCTGAAAACTATGGGAAAATTGAGTAGTGTTTCATTTAAAAAATGAAAGATTAAGTGAGGACAGAATTTAGGCCCGAGAGGAACTGGGTCCCTTATATTGTTTTCACCACTTTTTAAAGACAATTTTTCACATTAGTTATTTGTAGCTGATCTCCTTCAGTAGAACTAAATATTGATGTGTCTTTCAGTTCAGAAATATGGTGTTTCACCATGAATTTAACAATTCTGTGAGATGTAATAAAGTTTTTAAGGATGCAGAACTCGCAAACAAAACAGAAGTAACCTACTCAGCTGTGGTCGTCTGCATGTCCACCTGAACAGATGACATGATCTCAGGGTCTGTCATATATAAGTAACATCTATATAGCATTGTTCATAGAACAACAGACCTAGAACAGAATTAATGTTTTCCTTCTCGTCTGTCATAATTTCTACAAAACTGATACCTTCCTGAAGAAGGTTTCTATTCATCACTCCTACAGGGAAAAACACTTGCCCATGTCACATACAGCCCTCAAATGCAGTTCTCTCTGTGGAAAGTATGGCGTGTTCTGAAAGACATGGGGTATTGTACAACAGTTTGTCATGAAAAAGGCGAGAAAACAAGCTCCTGTTGGAAATGGAAAAAGAATTTAGGGAGGAAAAATTCAGGAAGATTGTACAGTGTAATTCCTTTCACTTAAATAAACTATAACTGTGACACTGGGATTTCAATTCATCTCGGAAGCAATAAATGAGAAGTGGTCAGGAATCTTAAAGCCTACTACTGGGTGTGGAAATACCATGTCCCTTAGCACACAGGGACAGTGTGATATCTCCTTAGGAGGATAAAGGCCCTGTATTAATTTGGGGTTTTGTTCCAATCCCCAAAGCATACTGGAGTAGCAGAACATTTCTAGGAAAGGCGTGTTGTTTAAATTGGTAATGCCATTTTCAGCAACATTTTTTTTGATTTTTTATTTCTGGATAAAAGCTAATCTCCTTGCTTAGCTAAATGTGTGGAGGGATATTCACCTAACAGTATTGTCATTGAGTGACCTGATTTTTTTGATCATTTAATAGTCTCCAGAAGTTCTAAGAAACATTGAAGCATCATAAACATTGTCCTACTTCCCACCTAACAAAGTCTCAAGAAATATCTATGACATGCAAAAAGGCTTCTATTTTTAAAGATATGAAAGATGTTCAAGTTTTTGTAAGAAATAAAGCATTACACTTGGGTTTTCATTTAAATATTATTTCTGAAAACTAATAAAAAAATTAGAAATGTTGATGTACAGAAAAATGACAAGTGAGAAAAAAATTATATAAAAATATCCAAAGGATAGCACAGGGAACTAAATGGGAGAAAATTACTTTCGCTTTGGAGAGAGCATTATGTAGGCAAGGCAGTTTTACTAACACGGTTGGATAAAATATAAAGGGTTTTCCTAATCTCAGACACTTCAAAAGAGACTTTTTTTGAGACAATATTAATATCAAAGCCAGTTGTCACTATTATTAAAATGTTCTTTGCTCTTCATTAGTCACAAATGATCCCCTCGACTCACAAAAAGGTACTCGGTAAATTAAAAGCTTTTATGTAACACTCCAACAAAAGTTGAATGACTCCAGAGTTAAAAGGCAACTCTTGTGTCTGCCAATATTCAAAGTGGTACCCAATTTCTTCCTTTTTTAAAGTAGCGATTTCCTCGGGGTATTTATTCATTTATAGATCTATTAAGAGACTGATTAAGAATGGACGATTAATGAAATGCTTTGTCGTTCTGAGTTCTCACAAGTAATCGTTAAAAGCCTGGTTTTGCATTGTGGGCAACCTGCAGGTGCCATGTACAATCCCTCTGGAGGATAAACAGGTCCATCCATCTGCAGGGCTGAGTGAAGCCTGGATTTATGCCTGCGTGAGGGCAGGATGGTAATTCCTCGCACTGGGTACTTCTTCTAACACAGTATGTCTAAGCACTTCAAAAGAGTTTGTTTGCTAATCGTGTTACCCAGAACACAGCTCACCCCTCCAGTGGACGCAATGTGTGACCTAATAGCTGCTTAATTGCAGTCTCACACCGCTGAACTTAATGGGAACTCCTCACTGACTTGCATGGTGAAAGGCTGGAGGGTAGGATTGTGAGATTTTTCTTCATGTACACTGAGAAATGCCACACACATGATGGGGTGAAGCTATCGTAATTTGCCCACCACTGAATGCAGGTGGTAGCTTGCTGGAAATAATGGCCACGGTTCTTAGAGACTCCTTTCCATTGAGCCGTACATCTTTCTGAGGCTGAGATGTGGGAACTGAGGTTTCACTGTTGTTTTTCACTGTAGTCATTTGTATTCCCATTTTCAGATAGTGCTGTTGGTGGCACCTTTTTTGCATTATATCTTGGCTTTGTGGTAAGGCTGGTGCCAGTACAGTGGATGCAGCACCAGCTTTCCGGGGTATTATGCCTGCCCTGATACTGATTTGCCTTGTGCCTTCAGTTAAAGCACTTTGCCCCTTCGTGCCTCCAGTTTCTATTTATAAAATGGAAAGAGAAATGGTGGGCTAAGGCTGAATTAATACCTTTAGTCTGCCATAGAAAGGTAATATAGTAGCACAAAGTATTAATTATTACATTATCTCTTTTCTAATGGATTTATATTTAATTCAGTTACAGAGAGACTCTTTGTTCACATAATAACATTTTCTACTGCCTTTGAGGCTCGTAGGAGCAAGCTTGTGGGAAGGAAACTGGTAAGTGTTTGAATTTAGAAATGCTGCTAGTTTCAGTGTATTTAAAATGCTGTTGAAGTCGGGACGATTTAAATGTGTGAGATTTCAAATGTCTCATTGACACACATCGCAAATTCCTTCATTGCCTGAGGGAGCTACAGCAAAAGGAAAAGTTGGAGTCTTTTAGTTTCACAGTTAAGGAAGCTTTTTTTAAAGTGAGTTAATGATGGAGCATTTGCCTGTGTGGTTGTAACAGAGCAATCTGTCACTGTGAGAAGACTCCTGGGGTGACTACCAAGACATGCTAACTAGCAGTGGTACCTCCATTTTACATGAGCCGTTGCTCGCCCCAGTGTTGCAATATACTTCGGCCGGATTCCGGTGTGAGTAACGCGAATGGATCCATGTTTCACATAGAAACACTCAGCCAAACTCAGCTTGTAAAAATTAAAGGTAAGGGAACTCTGCTGATGAAAGCAAGTTGAGGGTCTGTCCAATATTCTTTTTCTATTCTTGTCCTAAGCATCCAGATAAGGTTGCTGTGAGTAGAGGTACATCCGTTGTGTTTTATCACGCAGTTGGCTCCCTCTCACATTCCCTGTATTGCACTCCCCACGGCACGCTGTGCTCAGGACATATTGTAAGTACACACTCATTGATCTTTACTCCATGTGATGACAGATATAAATTTGCTGCCACTGCACCTTATGCTAATGTTCAAACGAAAATGAATAGTATTACATTGCAGCACACCGGGTTGTGCTTTACCTCCCTGTATGCATTTATTTGGGAATATGATGGTGACACAAGCCTTCTGGGCCCATCTCTATATCTCAGCTCCAGAACAGCGTGAGATTTTCAGGTATATGAGCTCCCCTACACTAAGACTTATTTTCTTGGCAAAGGAACCAAGGTTTCTGGGCTGGAAAAAGCTACAGAGTGGTCTGACAAAATTCTCACCCTGGGCATAGGAGAATTAGGATCATAGTTTATGCCGTAGCTCGACACAGATACAAGCCTATTAGTTTCAAGGTTGCATTTCATGTTTAAATGAGACTATAACAGTCTTTTAGTCATGCTGGATTGAACATGATTGACATGGACTTTGCCATTCATGTCTTCCGTGATGATGGAATATCAAAGTGGATGCACTGGACATTTGGAACAGAAACCAGTCAAAGTGGAACAAGAAAATTGCTCTCCTAGCTTTCCACCTTTGTTCGGTATGTGATGCAATTGTAAGTGGCATATGGCTGGAGGAAGCACATCTCAAAAATATGAAGTGATATTCCATGTGAAATTCTCTATTACAGTCAAAAACCAAATCCCTCATTTGATTCACCAAAGCCAGAATTTCAGCTGCTGTCTACGTACACATAAAAAAGCCAAGACCAGAAGTGAAACAAATGCAATATACCTCATATACTACTCCAGCTCACAGAAGATAACACGTCCTGTATATCAAATATTTTTTCTTGTTTCTGAACTGATACTTTGGAATTACAGCTGCTGGTTGTGAATGATGTTTGAAATGAGAGACCCTAACCCAGCTCTCAGACAAAGAATACATATGGTGCTTTGTGGCAATACCAAAATGCAGTCATGTCCAGCTAATTCTGTCCTAGGTGACTTGGAGCCAAGAATAAATATCCTAATACTCTATCAGGGTAACAAAGTCACTGCATTTATTAAACAGTTTCAGTTTGACAAGCATTTTTTCTATCACAGGCTGTCGCTGTGACTCAGTATTGTGGGTGTCTTTGGTGCTATGTGTGCATTCAGGCGCAGTCACTTCCAGGTTCTAGATGACGTGATGGTGTACTCCTGTCCCTGTAAACTGAAACTCAGGCTCAGGAGATTCCTTGTGGGGTCAACTTTGTTTCTGTCATGACCCTGCTCAGAGATTGGAAAGTGATTTTCTTTTCTTGTCACACTGCTCTACACTCAAAGAAATGGTTTGTTCCATGTGCAAAAATTAAGAAAGTCTCATTTTACCTGGAATTTTGTCCTGTATCTTCTACAGATACCAGCCTCAACAAATTAATTTTCTTTCCATCACTCCCTTCAGAGGCTATTCTAAACTCATTTGCCCATGTCATCCCACTTCCCCACTTCCTGTCTGAAATGATGATGTTTCCCCAACCTGCCCTCAAATACCCTCTTGCTCGATGTGGTCTGTCACATATTCTTCACCCACTTTGTGTCTCCTACCCAAGTTTCTTTGTTGCTCGGTAAGAGACAGCACATGTCATGGCTGATCTGGCACATTAGGCACACTGACTGATTTACCAGCCAGCTGTGACCAAACAGCAGGGACGACTACTGTTTTCCCTGTCTTTCCGTCAAGGAAATAATTTAAAATGGTACTCTTCTACCAGCATTTGTGGAAAATACCAGCTATCAGAAGACTTGAAGGAACTGAAGTCCCTATCCAGCCTCAGATCTGACTGAAGCTGACTCACAGGTGTGACTGGCAGACGGGTCAAGCTATTTTTATTTTTAGCTAGTTTCCTAAGAAAAAAAGATCAAGTTACGGTATGGTTTAGTCAATGGGACTCTGAAAAGAAGATCAAGGACTTTTGTTATTTTGCCTCAGTTTTTTACACCAGCCTTAATTTGATGTATCTAGTTATACTTTATGTCTTCTGATATAGAGCTGATACAAGGCATTTATTTTTGTGAGACTGAGGATTAATGGGCCCTGAACTCTGCTGGGGCTTCCCGATGTCCCTGTAGTAAAACTAAGTAAAAGTAATCTTATGAAGTAACACATGCCCACACCTGAAGGCAATAAAGATACTAAGGTACATATGCAAAATTACCCATGGTATGTTGGAAAGAAAAGCAACATTGAGGGGAAACCTGCATTGCCTCACTCTTCAGTTTTCCCAGTGCAGATTCTATGGCTCTGGACCAGCCCGTTACCTGGCAGTTCGGCATTGCTTAACTAGCGAAATCATCCCTGCTTTCTCAAAACCAGAGATACTTAATGCCTGTTCACACACCGCTTGGTTCAGGCTATCTTGTGTTCTAATGAACATATCACAGCAACAGCTCAGAGCTCCCCATATTTCCAAAAAGCATATGTTAAACAATGTAAGCAAAGAGAAACCATAACAGGCTTCACTTGTCCTAACAGTCCATCTGTTTCCTACTCCCCACTGAGCACATCTCTTTTCCTGGTTCCCTTTCAGGTGCACTCTTACCTTATGTAACGTGCTTTTTATTGGAGATTCATGCTGTGACCCTGTCAGAATTGCTACAGCAGGGGTGACCTCGGTAATGACTGTCCACAGCCTGCCAAGCTAAGTTGGTCAGTGTTAGCTGATTAAACTTTTAACAACATCCCCTGTGCGATAAAGGGCAAAATGACAACTTTGCCCATCGTCAAGGTGTCTGTATAATAAACTAATTAGTAAACCACACAGTCTGTGGAGCTTTTAATGAGTGCTATCGTCTGGCCTCTGTAATAAAAACCCAGTCTGCCCCCTTTTGGGATTCAATTAAGGCACAGACTGTCATATGCTTGGCCTGGCTGATCAATGAATCCATTCCGACCTTTGTCGGAGCTGTTTGCAAGGTCAGTGGCAGGAGTGAGGGAAGCCAGCCTGGTGGTGGGGAGACATACCCAACAGCACCCGACAGGCACCAGTATCAGCTGCTAATGTCCTCCTGGTCATTTGACATCAGCAGAAGTTTCTCTCACACAAAGGTTAGCTGAAAGAGAACGTGGCAATATGCATATATATAAAATTATATGTACGGGTAGTAGTATTTCCGAACAGAAATATGTCCCTGTCATTTAAAATGTTCATTAATTCTTTCACATCTGCATACACCTAGGCACCTGTGGGGTTTTTTTGCACCACAATATGCTATCAAATGTTTGCTTTCTAAACGGTGTTTACCAATATGCTCCAGATATGCAAACAAAACAAACACAAAAGAGTAGCTCTAGATTATAAAAAGCACCCCCCTTTTCAGGTCCTTGCATACAAATAATACTTATCACTATACAATTCCAGAAGGGATTTATAACCATTGAAATAATCTTTATGACACTTCAGTACAACAAGTTTTAATTTTGCAGACAGGAAAACTGAGGAAATGACCAAATCAGCTGCCCAGGCAGGGCAGTGAAGGCATCATTCAGAGTAAAGGTTTCAGTCCTTTCACCTATGGCTTCCATCCTCAGGAACTGTGGGACTACTGGAGTGCAGACAAGACCTAGAGTGTCACTATCACCTGTCCTGACCAGTGACTAAATACCTGAGCTCTGAGCAAGCCTATTGGTAGGCATATAGGCTGTCCGCAGCCACACTGCCACCACAGTAAAGCTGATGATGCAGAAAGCATTGGCCCTTATTGCTGCTATAGTAGCAGTATAGAACCAGTGTTCCCTCTAGCCCTTTCAAATATAACTTCCTTCAGCAAACGAGAAGTCACTGCATTAGATTATATGGCAGGGCTATTAGAGATTGCATTCTATTGTAAAATGTGTCTGCAACCATATGAGCAAAAACTGGATGGATTTTGTGTCTTCACTCTTCCCCGGTGCAAACCCTAACCTCTAAACAAAGTGGGTTTTCTTTTCTGTCCTCCTCTTCATTCATCTGAATTGAATACTCTTTCCTCTGCCACCTTCTTATAGTATTTTATAACCTGGGGACTAAGGAGGTGTCTGAAAGGCGATTTTTAACTGCTGTGATGCAAAGAAAGGAAAAAAACCCCTCTGGTCTCAACTGTCCTGCTGATCCAGAAATTGAGCAATCTCCTTAGGCAAAACCCACATGAATTTATAGCAAGAAGCCAAGTTCTTACAATACCAAAAAACAGAAACACAGGCGATTACTGTGATACAAAAGTGATGCCTACTATTTGCATTCCTGCTATTTGCATTACATTAGAGGTGGAAAACAAAGAAAATACAGAGCTATGCCTTTTTTAATTTAGGCAACGCAGCACTTATTTGCTGTCCCTTGACTATCCCGTTATGGCAAGCAGAGAGCTTACTTAGTTATCAAACAAAAGGCCTACTAACTATATATATTTTTTTAATTCTTCATTATCACTACTCCAGTACCTCTACCCTATGACTCCCTGAGTCTCTTCCTGTGTTTATCTAGCACTTCTGCATGTAACCACTCTTGTAGTGTTTACCGTGATTCCTACCTCTATCTCAGGTCCCATTATGTTCCTCTCTTACCAGAGCTTAAAAGTTACTTACAAGTCACAAAGAGTGGTGGTATTTAAGACACAGTGTTCCTGTCAAGACCAAATCCTTTCAGCAGCGATAAGCATTTCTCCTACTGAGAATGTTTACTCTTTCCTATCCTAACCCCAAATCACCTAATTCAAACTTCTGGGTTCTGCTACAACTTGGATACTTCTATTCAGCTCTGTTTGTCATGAATAAATCACATTAGGAATGTAGTTCTATCTAACCTCATAGAACAGACAGATGTATCAAGAGTCAAAAATTATTTCAGACCATGAATTATGTATTTTAGTGAGAGCTTTGTGTCACCAGCCAAGTCCCTAGTCCCAGCTCTCCACTTGGACAGCATACTTTGCTAGAGCTCAGGAGTACCCTGCAGCATTCCTTCAGTTATGTCCCAGTTTCAGCTGGGATAGAGTTGATTTTCTTAGTAGCAGGTGCAGTATTGTGTTTTGGATTTGATGTGAGAATAATGTTGATAACAGATATTTTTAGTTGTTGCTAGGTAATGTTTATACGAAGTCAAGGTCTTTTCAGTACCTCAGGCCCTGCCAGCGAGAAGGCTGGAGGGGCACAAGAAATTGGGAGGGGACAGAGCCAGGAGAGCTGACCTGAACTAGCCAAAGGGATATTCCATACCATAGAACGCCATGCTCAGTATATAAATGGGAGGGGCTGCTCAGGGCCTGGGGATCGCTGCTCAAGAACTGGCCGGGCATCGGTCAGCAGGTGGCAAGCAACTGTATTGTGCATCACTTGTTTTCTTTTCTCCCTTCCCTTTGGATTTCATTCCTCTGCCCTTCTCCCCTCTTTTCATTATAATGGTGGTTATTATTATTGGGGGGGTTATTTTATTTTATTTATTTTATTTTATTTTATTTTTAATTATTAAATTGTTCTTATCTCAACCCTAGAGTTTTACATTCCTCCCCAATTCTTCTTATCCCTCTGGGCAGCAGGAGCGGGTGGGCGCTGGTGAGAGAGCAGCTCCATGGTACTTAGTTACCGGCCGGGGTTAAACCGCAACAAGTTATTACCTCAGAACCACAAAGGAAAAGGTGCTCACAGCCCAGGCTGGTTAATGAAGCAGAGGAGTAACTAAAGGAACTGAGTCCTAACTAAAGCAGCATGGTTTTGCATTTCTCAGGCAGGCTCAAATGGTTATATTTGCTGGAGCAAGCTCTTCTATACCAGTCTGTCTGGCACCAGCAGGAGGTTTTTCTGTCTGGTAGATGTCACTCTGCTTTCCTCCTTCCAAATGTAGCTACAGCAATTAGTTTCAGAATTTAGCCTGTTAAGATGATTGAGAGTGTAAGGAGTCACTTGAAGTGGAGATTTATAAAAGAAAACTAAAGAAAGAAGAAAAGCAAAGCTCAACTTACTAAAAATAAATCTGAGCATTTTTGTCTTAATTTTGTAATTTAAGCAGAAAAAAAAGAGAACATTTTTAATCAAATGTGGTTTTCTCCAATTTTTTTTGTCATTCAACATTTAAAACAGGAAGTTGCTCCTTTTATAATATATTAAGATGTTGTTTATTAAAACTTAGTCAAAACTCAATTTAGATTTCAAATACCTCAGATTGAAGATAGACCAACCTGTATAAGTCTCCATGAATTTTTTGTGGCAGACATGCATTTTGGTACTCTCTTCTGCTGTTTCTGAGCACAGCTATTGGTCACTGGAATCTGTTCCCTTCTGTTCTATAATTTTTTGAAATAAAAACCTGTGACAGATACTAACATAGGTTGATAGTTCTAATTATGTTGCTCTGTGCTGTTGAACTAGTGCTCAGATCTATAAGACAAGTTATACTGTAAATGATGCCTATATAGTATTATCAACCTCAAGTCTCTCTACGCATATATTTAGGTGTAGTAGTATATTACATGATTATAGGGAAAACTTTGAAAATTTTGTAAAGAGATAAACAGTGGAAAAGGCATATGTAGATGTAAAATAGTTTTAAGATTTAAAAGGTTTTGTCATTAAAGCATGACTTAAAACATTCTAAATGTTATTCCCCCTATAATTCTGCCTCAAGAATTTGAAACCATGTTTAATTTGAGAAAAAAAATGCCAATAAAATATAAAATAATTTTATAGTGTTTCATTGTATCATTTCTTAGTTTCTCAGCTCTCCCTTTACATCAGCTGCTCATTTACAGTCCTAAACTTAGAAATCACAAACGTGGTATATTTAGATGCTATCAAGTTAATTCTTACCAAATGCACAAAGCTGTTATGAAAATATACCAGCCCAGACACCAAATTTAATTGTAGTTTTACTAAGGAGACAAGTGGGTGAAATCTAATGTTCGCTTTTGCCTGTGATGAAGTTTATCTTTCCTTGGGTTTGCTGGCAGCTGGAACAGCACCCAGAAATGGAATAATATGCAATAAGGTATCATGGAGCTATACACTTGTGGTTCACCAGTAACGCCTAATAGTCTCCCACAGACTTTGACCAGTTTGACTTTTGGGCTGACAGAATTACTGTGAACACCCGTCTGCAACATGGCTGCACCCACCGCTGGAGGTGGGAAGCAGGTGTTGAGAGTACTGCAGGTTTCCACCGTACTCGATCATTATTCACTGTGGATCTTTCCTCCCCAGTCCCATGAAATCTAGCTGTTCTTCAGTCATGAGGATTAAGCAGCAGATGGTGGAATAATATAAAATATTCCAGCTATACTTTTCATTCACATTGCAGAATAACGGAAAATATTTTAGGAAAACTCTGTAAAGAAGAATACTAAAGATCAATGCAGTAAAAATAAACATCCCATAAGCAAAATATTTCTTTGTTACACTTCGCAGGGCTACTTTGCATCAGCCCTTACACAGCTGTGGCTGTGCAAGACATGGTTTAGCCACAGGGGTCCTGTATCCACAGCATACATCTGGGACGGGCAGAGCAGGTCTAGTCACATTTGATCACTAGCATGGGAGGTGTGATGTAGGAAGGAAGCACGGCAACAGCATCCTGATTCAGGAGAAGGCAAAATATCTTAGCTAAATATAAATTACATGAAGTCTTGAAGCTGTTCCAACTTTTAAGAAGGGCTGGAGAGCTCTGACTGGCACTGAGATGGCTCAGAGACCGCCTGCTGATGGTGATGTGCCATGCAGGTCCAGAGGATAAGCATAATTTGACTCTGTTGTTCAAGTTACTGGAAGCTTCTTTGGTGATGCACAATGTACATTTCTTCCTTTTTCAGTGCTCTTTTCTTGGACGGATTTTCAGTTTAAAAAGCTAATATTCCATCACAGTTTCTTTGGGTAGAAACTGAGCCAGAGGTTCCTGTGAATATTCATAATAACTAGACTATTACTAAGTTCAACCAAGTTTGTTAGTTTGAATTGGAGTGGCACTTTAGTTCAGAAGTAGCCATAAGAACTGCTCATGAATTTTATCTGGCATAAGACTGGTGAATGGGTAAATTGTGTGTGAGGTGTGTAAACACAAAGCTTTTGCTGTCTTTATTTGCCTTTAAATGAATGTTGTGCAGTATTTCGTGTGAAAGACTCATTGGGAAGCTGCAGCTAGGTAAAAGGCAAAAACAACAGAGGCAGAAAAGCATAAAAGAATTGGAACTTAAACATACTTTCTTCACTCTAGTATTTCAAAAAAGCTCTGAAAGAAGGCTGCTTACATGGATTTACTGATAAAATCAGGAAGTTAAACTTTTTCTCCAGTCAGCTATTGCTTCTTTACGAGAAAGCTTCAGATTTTGCTACTTCGGTTTCGGTATGAAGCAAATGCTTATAAGAGATTAATTTCTTAATCAAGGGTTTATATACAATTCTGATTTAGCATTCTTGAAATTTCACCAATCATAGTTAAATTATATTCATCAGTCTGCTTTTTAGCTCCTTTGAAATAACTCTAACTGCAAGAGGCAGTGAATTTGTAAATCTTCAAGAATAAAAGGGACTGTTGAAAAAGATTTGGGCCATCATTTTCAGTGGTTTATTAACTAATGTATTAGCAGTTGCCTTTCTATTGAAAAGGGAAATGCCTTATAAAAATTGACCATTTAAACTTCATACCACCTCCGCAGGCCATATCACTGTCATCCTTTTAAAACAGAGATACTAAGACCAGAATTTTCAGAGTTTTTTCAACATTTTTTCTACTCCCATGCTAAGACATTGGAGGCCTGATTTTCAGAAGTACAGAACATCAGCTCCAGCACAAATCTGTAGCTCAAGAAGCTGCTCAGTGCACATGGAAAAATCATGACCCGCAGATGCTTTTCAAATGTGACCTTAGTGACTTGCCCAAAGCCAGCTAGTGAGATGTGATTACCGCTGAAATAGTCACATTGGGTTGTTGGGTTTTTTAAATGTTATTATGTATTTGTATTGTGCTAAAATTGAAAAACACTATAAAGAGCAGGTCACCTCCCAAAGACATCTTCTTACTATTTTTCTGGTTTTCCCTTACATTTTCCTTCCTGCAGTTAGAGCATGATGGCACTCAGTTGAGGTGTGTGGTATGAGATCCAGAGCCAGCAGGAGGATGTCTGGCCAGAAAGCTAGTTTTTGCAGGGAGACTTTTGTCCCATTTGACCCTTTGCAGGGCCCAATCTGATTCAGCAGGGCACTGTTACCCAACACAGCATTTCAGTACACTCTTAACTTAAAGGGAGCTTAAGACTGTGTTTAACATCATATGCCTTGTACTTAAATGGGATTTTAAGTGTTTGCTCCATAATTTGGGTCCTGGTAGGTAAATTTTGTTAATATGTAATCTACAAACATCATGAATATATATCTGTGTGTGGGGTAAGGGAAAAAAAGCATTGCAGACTACCCACATCTTAGAAAATATGGGTATTTCTAAGACAAAATCACCCAGACTTTTTTGGCATAAGCAGAAAGGAAAGAACATTTTCTTCAGCAAGCCTTAGCCATCCCACTTGGATGGTAGGGCAGTAGTTAGGTGTAGATCCAAGCTGCGCCCCAGGAAAGCAAGCGGAACATGCTGTATTCAATGATACGCTTGCCTGAATGTTTTCCCGGATCAGGGCCTCAAGGAGGAAGTTTCCTTTCCCTGCCTCTGAAATGACCAGCAGATTATTCTTTTAAGATTCTCTCCCATCGAGTGTTTAACCACTCTCACTTTCTTCTGAGCTTGCTCACAAAGCCTTTATCTTATTTGTCAATGTTTGATATTAAAATAAAAAAAAAGGTATTAATCTCTGCAGTGACCTTTCTGCTTTATTTCTCCTGGAAAGGGATGCTGCATCTTTTGTAAGTAACTTCAAGGCAAGATATTAAGCAGCATTCAAACATATGGCTTTTATCCAGTTAATCATTGTGCATTACCTACTTTCATCAATGTTCGTAAACTTAATTCCAGGATTACTCATCCCCCCCAAAACCCAAATAAGAAAATCAGAAGAATAGACCCAAACAATAGAACTTTTATACCAGGATAATTAGAAAAGGAACCTATTACCCAGGATTATAATTACTGACTAACATATTAAATGACCTTTAACATTTACCTTAAGCCCCAGATTTCTAGAAAACCAGAAAGGTTATGAATGCCATATTAGTAATCTTTAATCTTTATTACTGCTGTGGACAGAATTTTAATGATTTTTAAATAGGCAGCGGTCACTAACATATCCCTATTAAAATAAAAAAAATCTCATAAAAAATTAAATGGATTAAGACTTCAAATGTACCATCATCAAAAGTATTATCTAATTATGGAGTTCAGTGAACAGGCCAAGTGAAATGGTTGGTAATATTAGTTACTTACCACATGGGAATGCCCGGGATTTATGCACAAATAGATTCTGCTTCTGTTGCAACATAGTAATTAAGAATTTGTCAGGGAAATTTGACCCTCTAGGGTAGATATTACTTTGTAAAATAAGAATGGCAGAGCACTAGTCTCCTTGCTGCACATAATTTAACTTGATTATTTATACATCAAAGGGAGTCTGCAGTGACTGCAGTATAATATTTAAGTAGAGGGATATTAGAGAAAGAAGCATCTAGTGAAATCTTTTTCCCAAATCTCCGTGAGAAAATAGAGGAAATTTTCATAAAGCATTTCATTTTGCATATAAATTGGTGCCTAGATTGTGCCTGTGAATTTACTGCTGTCAAATTTAATTTTTCTTTAATTCTTCAGGCCCAGATGTGAAAAGCTCTGTGTGCAGGCTGCAATTTTCAATGCTTACAGGTAGCACCCGGATCGATAATGTGTCTTTATGAGAAATTACCGTTAATGTTATTGAGTATGCATTTTGCTTTATAGGATAATAAGGTAATATGAAATGCCAATTCATTCATTAGAAGAAAGCTAAGTGCTTAAACGAAATAGGTGACAGGTCTGAAAAAAGATGTAGTTGTGGGCAGGAAGTCAAGAATGGATTTTTAATGACCTAATACCAAAAGGTTTTTACCACTTATTTGCATTTGCTTCCTATAAACAATATTAACTTTAAAATAAAAGTGCTTGAATATTTAAATTGCAGTAAGTGATATCAGTTGAAGAGGCTATTTGGAAATGCGAGGTTTCTGGGAAACTCTCTGCCTAGCCTTTTTGAAGACCACAAAATGAACACATCTGGTATAAAAATTAAAACAAAACTCATTTAAATTGATTAGCATAAAGTGAGCATATTGTGGCCATGGCCAAAAGCCAGGGGTTAGCGTATGAAAAACAAAACAAAACAAAACAAAACAAAACAAAACAAAAAAACAAACCCAAAACTTTAGCTCTTCATTTTAAGTACAGTGTACTCCCAGCTTGGTAAGGTAAAAATAGCAGGTATTGAAAACAAGACCCAAATGGTTTGCCCAGAGGAAAAATGCCAAAGCAGACCCATATCCTGTGATTATTGTTCAAAAGAAGACTACAGCCTCCTCAGAGTACAATATTGAAAAAAATATTTTTTTGTTGTTGTTGTGTGAAGGTTTCTTCATAAGGCAAGAAATTAAATGCTTTCTAGATACATTCAGTATCTGAATCCATGGCCACATGAAGGAAAGTTAATGCACTGTTTTGCGAAACCTCACTTGGTTCTTGCCCCCCACCCCAGCTGAGTCCTAACTCGCTTTTCTGAGTTTTACAGTTTTCACTGGGTTGTTTCCCCTCTTTTTCTCTGCACTGGATCCCACAAGTGTGATCCCTGGGGCACAGACTGTGCCGGCTGGCCCTGCCAGCCTGGTTCAGTGCCAGCTGGAGCCAGAGGGAGGTTTATCTTCCTCCATGGGGACAGGACCAGAGCCTTCAGGAGCTGACTCGTGCCTGGAAGCAGGGCTGGCTTTGCTTGCAGAAGTTGTCTCCATTACAGACATGGCCCCATTCCCTGCTTCTGCCAACCACGGAAAGCCTCTTCCACCCAAGCAAAGCCTCCTACAAAATTCTGACCAAAATTTAAAAGTTTTACCTCAATGGTGTCATCTATAGGATGTAACACAAAGCAGGAGAAGGGAGGAATTCATAAGCTTACCCGGTGAACAGCACCATCCAGTTGCTCCAGTTTTCCTCACTCCCACTGCAAAGTGTTATCCCAGTTACAACCAAACACATGTGTAGCTTAATGCTAAAGTTTCTAAAGCTGCTCTTCTCTCTAGAGAGATACAGGTATGTGGCTCCCGTTATAAAGGATGGCATTCCCCTAAATCAGATATCCAAATCCCCCAGAATTACTCAACTATTATTTTCCTAAAGTTTTCATTTGCTCTTTTATGAATTGGACATTTTTACTCTTCAACGATAAATAAGATTCTTTATATACCATCAGCACCTTAAGACAGCAGTTTGAAAGCAGAGAGCTTATTCTTTTTTTTTTTTTCTTTTAAATAGCTATCACTGTAAAAACAAAGGACAGATACTAGAAAAAACCTTAGTTTTATTTTTATTTCTACTTTAACTTGCAATGGCTGCTTTGCCTAAACTTTTTTTTTTTTAACCTTTTGTGTAGGACTTTTTTTTTTTTTTTTTGACCTTCAACATCTCAAACTATAAAGAGAGGACTTTCTCTAATGCTGTTGAATATACTGTATTTTTCTTTTAAGGAGCCTTCCACTGATTTTTATCCTTCAGGGATCAATAGTTCCTTCAGTTCCATAATCTGACAAGCTATAGTAAAAACAAAAGGTCCCCACTTCTAGAGCTGTAAGTGTTAACATGAGATGGCAATGGATGTATTTTCACACTGAACTCACAACAGCCTAAGGAGAGCTTCAAAGTATCTTAGCCTAAGTCTCTCTCTTTGGGAGGAATGAGATATGGGAGGAACTTTAGTATTATTGTTAATCTGTATTACAAAAGCACCTAACAGCTTCTGCTGAGTTCAAGGCCCCATTAAAAGCAAGGATGGATAAAGCTGGTTCAAATGTGTATTCATTTCAGCATAACCTATGCATGCCTTTGCTTTCTGGTAGTCTGACTGTTTCCTACAAAACTCTTGTTAAGTTTGGAAAGGGAGAAAAAGAAAGAAAATGCAAATGCTGTTCACTGTTAAATTAAGCACTACTCATGTAGCTGCTACAGTTACTTGGAAGAAATAAAATTAAGTGCTGTAAAGTTAATATAGTCAGTTGATTTCCAAGGGAAATTCTTTTACGTATAACCCCAGACTACTTGGAATGACTCCTTCCCCAGTGTCTCCCCATGGTCCCTTGTACAGAGTACCAATACACTCTTCTACTCTGTCACAATCTATATGGAGACTTAACTTTCTTAATTTCTTCATTACTTCAATACTACTTACTTTGCCTCACTGATCCAAACACCTTGACATGATGCCAACCATTCCTAGAGACTGAGAAACCAGCCAGGAGATCTACCTGGAGGAACATCCCACACAGAGACCATGTACAGGGAGGATGGATCAGCAAGCTGAGGTGTGGAGGATAAGGAAGCTGTCCAACACTGGTCCTCCTACAAAAGAAGCTCAGAAACTTGGTGATGGGTCTCTGGGTGGTGATCTCTGAGGGAGAGCAGCCACCAGCAGAGTAATTCACTTTAAGTTCCCAGTTGTGTAAATGAGGGAAGTGCAGCTTGGCCCCTACTCACGTCTTGTTCTGACACTATTGTACTGCCTCTAGATTGTGCCAACTTCTAAAATCAGAGTGGCACCAGAAGGATGTCGATAATTTAATGTGATATAGACCAGTGCCCACACGGGGATGGTACAACTGCTGTAATGCTGCCACCATTTCAGATTTGTTAGAGTTGATGCTGTAGTAGAAAAATTACTAACTAGGATTTAATGTAAAGCAGTTAGACGGGATTAGGAAGGAAGATAATGGCATATATTCTCAACGAGTGGTATATTTATGTCCATTTTCTCTAGAAAACAACAACATATTGCAACCAGATTGTGAACAGGTTGAATTTACATAAATGCTTCTAGCTCCTGTCTTTAGCATTTGAACTATACGGGCACTCCAGGCATTCCAGTTTCTAATTCTAGCATCAAGGCATATGAAAGCCTTTGGCTGGGAGTGGGTAACAAGCAGCCTTGGCAAAAATGAAAATGCGTGTGACCAGCAGACCCTCTATATTTGCTTACCTTAAGAAAGAACTACTCTTAAGAAAGAATTACTCCCCATCTAACTCCTGTGGATATACAGGGACTGCTCTTGACTTCTTTGACCTTGTTTACTATGTTATCACTGTTTCAAGAGCATCATCCTCTGCTGCAGCCAGGGCTCTGACATTCCAGCTCACTTCAAGTCTGCTGTAGAGATATCATGATTTCTCCTTCCCACTGCTATTTTGAACCAAAACATTTTCAAGCTCTGGTTTATATGACAGATGCAAACAGTATTGCTTTGAAAAATATAGTTATCTTCTAGCAATCAAGTAGTCCTGCTGAAATAAAGGAAGCTAAAAGACTGAGTCAAAGCCTGTTAAACTACCTGGATAATTACTCCAAAAAGTTTTGGATCAGGCTTTTGACATACTTCATCTTCTATATATTGTCTAAGGCTTTACAAAGATATTTACGATCAATTACTAACAGTAACGATTGTAGAGGTTACTGATGATCTATAGACTGCAGTGGGACAATCACTGCGATAAGACATTCTTCTCTTCTCATTGCAGATGTCTGGGTAGTATTGTTACATTGCTACTGTTAACGTGGTTCTGCAAGTGATTTCTCTTAATAATCTAATAAGTGCTTTGGGATCTTTCTGAATAAATGGATTCCTAGAGCACATGCATTCCTCTTCTTAGTACTTATCTGCCTGAGTACTGTCACCCAGAAATAGGGATTTTCTCCATTCATTTGGTTTTGAAATATTATGTAATCAGTTCAGCTATAGATCTCAATCATGTCATGGGAAGCAAAACACTTTCTGTTATATTAGCCAAATGTATTCAGACAAATGGATCCAACAGCAGCTTGCCACAGACAACAAATTTCTCTAGTCCTCTAAGAATGTAGGGATGTGTGGGGTTTTAATGTTGTTTTTATAAAAAGGGACCTAGTCCCATATGCAAAATGTCAGGATAGTTCCTCTGTCTCATGTGCACAGGCAGTTACTCAGCCTCTATAAAGTCACCTGTTTGGACATTGCATGCGGTTTCACAAATCCTTTCCCTAAAATGAGGCCCACATTAAACACATTTTCCCTAAACTATTATTATCTCCTATGTGTAGCTAACTGAAAATAGAGCAGCTAGTTTGAGTATAATTATTCATAATTTGTTGAGCACTGATGGCATCCATCATTCTTCTGTCAGGAGAAAACTTGATTCCTGCACCAAAAATCTTATCAACAAAATCAAGCAAATTCATAATTGATACTAAAAATACAAGCACAACATAATCCTCCAATTATATCTGTGGTGAATTTTGACTGATATTTGGATTAATTTCCTAATTTAGGCCAAACAAGTCCCATACGCTAGAGAAATTCAAATTTAGATCCTGACTTTGAAAATCTAGTTTATAATGGCATTTAAAATATGTGAAGCCTGAGTTTCAGAGGGGGGGACAGAAGTCTGTCAAAATAGCTACATGTTCATCGCATGCTGAAAATTCTGAGATAGCAGAGCTTATTTTTCCCTTGTTTTAAAACCACAGGTGAAAATGAAGCAAATATGCAGTCTTACTCTTTTCTACACTTGTGTGTCTATATCTATACAGCTACTTAATGTTTTATTTTTATGTTGTAATCACATAGTGAATTTTTTTGCATGGGTTTACATATTTCTGGCCACAGAGAAGTCTTCATCAATGACTTAGACCTGCAAGCATTTCCCCAATGTAGATAAATACATAGAAAGAGGAGAAAGTTGCAAGTGTAAAGGGAAACATGGAAAGAAGCTCAGTAAAAAAAGGCTCTTCAAGTTTAGTCTAAGTTTTCAGTAGAGTTCAAGATTTCTTTTTCTGGTTTGGTACTTTAGTGGCCTCAGGCATTCCAAAAGGTGCAAAAACTATATTCAATTCCTGTATATGGCAAGGAATATGATGCACCATAAAGCATTAGAAACACATGAATGATGAATCAGTAGTTAGGTATGGACGTTCCTTTGAACTTGGGAGAAATATTCATGTTGATCTAGTCTCTATTTCTTTGTACTGGTTAGTTGCAAGCAGACGCACAAATGTTTATAGGCCAAGTTGCCCAGTAAACTGCTATTCTTAGTAGCTTAAATTGTCCTTCAGCTGAGGACCAGTTGCTCTCCAGCTCATGCAGCACAATGCACAGTTCGTGTGAGCCCTCCGTGTACTATTCAGCAGAGCTCACACAGTGTCACTCACCTGGGTCCCTGACCTTGACAGCAGTTTCTGCCTGGGTTGACACTCACATGCACATCATCTGACATTCCTATGGAAAACAGTGGTCATTATTTTACAGCTGTGTTTTCCTGGTTGAAAATGTATTTATCCAGGTAGAACCAATCCCATTGAAACTAAGGAACCAATTATGAACCAGTTCTGAACCAATGATAAATAAGGGAAAAACAGTAATAATAGTGATGAAGAAGAAGGTAGAAAAGGGACAGTGGGAATAAATCCTTGCTTAGCTGTGGTGAAAATATGTTTTTACTGGCTGGCCCCGCTTTCTTACCGAGACTGGCTCTGGCATGTATTGTATAGCAGCAAGGAGCAGCGGTGACACGTAGACAGCTGTGGGTTTCTCAAGCTCATTTTTTGTGTGTGCATATTTACTAGGTTACTGCTTTTCTGATGATTAATGAATGGCAAAATGAATCTTTTTGCATGAGACCATAGAGACAAAGTTAGCAGCATCTAACTTACCACAGGAGAAAAGAGAAAAGATTATGTTCGATTACAGAGTTAATCTAAAAATCCAGGAAAGTCTCCTTCACTTCATAGAGGAAACAAACAGAAAGCTCTCATCAAATTCACAGCCTCTGAAAAAGACTGAAATCTCTTTCACAAAAGCATATCTAACTTTTTGTTGTCTAAATACTTACACCTTTTACTCTTGCACTTGACATAAAAAGTAAATTTCCTCCTTTCAAACAAGCATCTCATGGAATAAGACAAAGAAAATAACAAACAGGGAAGAAACAGGTGAAGGAAAGAAAATAATTCCACTAAGACAAAAAGTTTGTCTTCTCTTGGCACATCTGTTTTTGGAAAAGGCTTCTCATCTGCCTGAACTAACATCGGTTATTAGTGTCAGTAAACAGTAGTTGTTGCCTTACCGAC
The DNA here is from genome assembly GCA_035590275.1 of Ibycter americanus. Taxonomy (NCBI): domain Eukaryota; kingdom Metazoa; phylum Chordata; class Aves; order Falconiformes; family Falconidae; genus Ibycter; species Ibycter americanus. The sequence continues at coordinate 21,482,581 of JAVJGI010000060.1, forward strand.
TGGTGAACCACCAAGTCTGTAAGGCACGCAAGTCCTCCTTCAACCTCTACCTTAACAAAATCTTAGTTAGATTAATAATAATAATGCCTAGGGATTCTGAACTAATCTTCGTTCAGTCTTACAAAATTTAAATTCAATATGAAATTTAGTGGGAAATAAGTTCGCAAGATGTTGCACTGTTTTCAGCTCATGTTTCAATTAAAAGGAGCAAAGAGCTAAAGGTAGAGGGTGAAAAATGCGTACAGTAGTCAGTCTCTCTTTTGCACAACTAAAGTGTGAGAATTCGAGACAGCTGTTAGGGGTACCAAACACTTGTGCGAGCAGGCCTTGTGGGGTCTAACTCTTGAATCGCCAAGAAAGCACAGGGATCATTTTTGGTGTAATTTGCCCAGTTACACAGGCTAGAAGGAATGGTTTCTTGACACTGAGAGGTTTTTTATGTATTGCTCTGGAGTATCTAGTTTTGAAACTTGACAGGGCTCAGAAACATCAATAAAATATAAAATAGATATTTATTTTTTTTCCTTCTCTTTAATTCTACACCACCACCTCCCAACGCATCATTCAGGTTTTAGGTGAAGGGTTGAGTCATGTCCCCTCCATCAACATTTTTGTAGATTTGTTTTCATGCTTCTGCAAACCATATCTCTTTCCATCACACAAGAAATCAATCACAGCATTGGGAGAGTTTAAAATATGCCACTCCTCAGAAGAAAGAACTGTATGGCTGGAAAGTAATTATACTGAAAAAGCTGTTCTGGGTGGACAAAGCTAACCAGAACACTTAAGAGTGTGGCAAAATGCTAAATCGATCTGAGCTGTCTGGAGACAGTTTAAAATTTCTTCTTGGGATGTTCTGTTTTAAGACCTTATTACTGTAAGTTCTCAGTGACTATATGTCACGATCATGAGTTACTCCATTTCAATGTGTATTTATTTTCTGTTAATGTTATAACTTAGGAAATTCAAAAGGATGGAAAGGGTACTTGGTTCTATCCCTAAATGTCAACCATGTAAGTGCTTTGACTTTTATTTTCTATTTGCTTTGGTCAGTGTAAATTTCTATGGGTTTTGCTGGTTGGGGGAAGGGGATTTGGAGATGTGCAGTTCTTGGTTATTAATATTTGACTTTGTTAGTGCTATCTGTTTACCGTATGGCTTCTGGAAAAAGATAGGAAATATTAGCTGGCGAGTCCTTAAAATGCATGATGTGTGGGTGCACTCCTTGTGCCTGCACATTTTTTGCACTGCTGCTTCATTTAGCCTGTCAACTGCCATTCAGGGGTTTTGCTATTGTTTTTTGATACTACTTTGCTTTTACTTCATCATTTCACTATTTTTACTTTTAATACATTTGGATGGTCAAGTTTGTTTGAGTGAATTCCACATGCTTTATACAGGCTAGTTTTTTGCCATATTTCTGGAATGGAAAATATGAAGGCTCTTTGTAACCGCTGTTTACATTCACAAAGCTGTATCCTGCACATAAATGAGTTTTTATACAAATGCCTGGGATTTTATACAAATCCCATTCCCTTTTTGCTCAGAACGAGTTACAAGACAGCTGTCTCCTAAAGCAGTAAGGGCTGTTGTTAAGAAAGCAATAATAGGCCAGGCTTAAGATCCTTAGCAGGGCTCCTTTATTTTGGGACTTCTTTTACCAAAGGCGGAGAGGGACTCAAAGAAAATAACAAATATCCACTAATATCAAGAGCCTGGTACTCGTACTTGGCAGGGTATGAAATTTGTTTCTATAGGAAATCACCTTATTTTACAGAAAACTGAAGCTGTGTGAAAGCTTTTTTTCTTTTCCCCAAACTGTACATGAAAACTTTTGTGGGTTGGAGGTGATGGCATATTGTACTGTAAAAAATTAGTTTACGCTCAAATGCCTTTTGCAGTCACAAAACGATTCCTCACCTCTTCTTGCTTGAAAAGCCAAGACCAGAGGGAGCTTCTCCTCTGGATTTTTTTGCTGAGACCATTCACGCTTTCCAAAGCTGGATCCTGGTCTCAACTGATGGGGCATGACTGTCACTGCCCGGGCACTGTCCTGCAGCATGTTTTCAAACAAGCCATTTTCTCGTTTTCTCCGTCTTTATTTTTCCCCTCTAAAAAGCGACTAAAAAAGAAGAGGATGTCGATGTCAGTTAGATTCATTGAAATTCCCTGAAACGCTGCTGTGATTTTTATTATTTCATTGCTACTAAGGAGGTTACGCAGCGTGCAGCGCGGTGTGTAATTGTGCTGGCAAGCCACTGGGTGTCAGCAGGAATGTAAAAGCAAGGCAGCCACGCTGGCGTTCCCCTCTCCATAAAATACTTCGATTCACACTACATTTATAACAAGGCTGAAAAGAAAATACTGGGCAGAACTTTTTTACCCTGGAACATGAATGGGCAAGTGACCCCTATATAACTCAGCTCAGCCTGCAGAATAAAATGCTTAGTCCTTCTTCTTCATCGTCCACTAGCTCTGAGAGCTGATTCTCAGCCAGTTTTTAAAACCGGACGATGAGCTCCATCCAGTGCCTCAGCCAGCTAGCAGGATCACTCAAAATCAGAGCACAGTCATCATTTAAATGCATGCTGGGGCATAACACAAAGTCTTTTTAGCACATCTGCATTCCAGAGAAGTAAGCAGAGTTTGATTATCCTTATCATTAAACTATACCAAAGTTCTGCACAGCTTTCAGTGGGTTATTTTATATGCATTTCAATAAGACTCACAGATCCTGCTGTGCTCTATGTAAAGCCTGATCTGTTCAATTAGCTGCTATACTAATACAGAATAACCCTTTGTTAATTTGGACCTCAACCCCTCTAAACCTCAAGGGCTCATCTTTCTTTGGGATCCCACAAAACCAGCAAAATAACTTAGGTCTATATGTCTTTTTCAGGATTGCCTGCTTGCTGTTATTGGTACAATGGTCTGGCTGATTGTGAGAGGGAGAAACTGAGACAGGGAACACATTCCAAATATCAAATTCAAAATAAACTCAGCTGGTTTTGAAACATGAGCATTAATAACATTTTGTAGATAATATTATTCTGGGTCCCAGTATATGTCTTCTCTAAATCAGTAATGGAAACAGTAGGATGGAGCAAGGAAGAAGCAGCCACTGACACCTCTGGTTCTTCTGAAGGAGATGTATACACCAGTAAAATTTTTGGTGATATATTTTCCCCTTGAGACTTCTAGACTCACTACAGCAAGGTAACACTTGAGGATCAAAACCCTGTGAATTACAAAACGTCTCGAACCTTTGCGGTCCTCAGTGAGAACAGAGAGCGCTCAGCTTCTTGCACAGTTGGGCATTTACCCTCGTATACATTCTTCATGTATTTCTCTCTAAATAACACACAGCTGCTATCACAGTGGACTCAGTCAGCAGCTTAGAAAATGCTCTTCCACTTGAGAGCCATGGCTTTCAGAATTGTGGCAAAAAAGTATTAGCTCATGTCTCACTCTGTGGAGTGGCCTGATTTAAATAACTATACTTTATTCGTAATGAACAGGAATGCACCGATTTACTCTCTGTTTTCCCTCTCTTCCCCTTTCATTGCCCTTTTAAGGTGCAGAAGGTCATTTTAACTCTACTCAAAATTACTTCTCTAAAAATGTTGGTAATTCTGACAAAAGCATCACACTTTACTGCAAAGGCACCCAGTGAGCAACACTATGAAGGTTACAGGAGAGCACAAGCTATAGCTCTGTTTTTTTCATTTGCATACAAATTGTCAGCCAGAAGCAAACATTTTCTAACACTCTGAGTTATATAAAACCAGCTTTTTGGACTGAATTTTAATTTTATTTTTATACACAAGAATTTCTAAAGAAATAAGAATTTTTTTTAAAGCTGGAGATCTGAACTCACTGAAGGTAATTTCTCCAAATGACAGATATTTTGAAATTGTTTTATAAGTTCTTTGTAATATAGCAGCATTTGAGGAGTAGCAATCAGAGATTAAGACCCTGTTATGCCAGGTGGTCTACAAATGAAGACAGTCTTTGGGTCAGAATTGCAAAAATACATTTTATGACAAGAAAAAGCCTAGACATACGGGAAGACAGCAGGTGGGAAAGTGAGGAAAAAGTATAAGAAGTAGGAGGGTTTTTTTGCATAACAGACAGTTTATCACCTGTGCTGAAACTGTCAGATGATAAAGTACCACAATAGAGATTTTAGAGGTACTGGAGGAGACTGAGGTTTTACTTGGGAGCTTAATAGGTAAGTCTGTGAAACTTCCTCTCTTTCTTTCAGCCTGCACAGGAGAAACTATAAGCTGAATCACTTTCACCCCTACACACAAGCTTCACTTGTATATTTTTAACAATGAGAAGCAAACATTAATAGCAACTGATATGAAATAGTAAACAGCACAGAACAACCTGAGGTAAAATTACCCAGTTTATCCCTCTCCAGTATACTGTTACACTTACAAGAGCCTCACTTCTCACCAAGGCTCTTCTGTGTTCCCCATCAGATAATGTGAAATGGGATGCATCTGGCTCCTAAGCCACCTGGCACCCATTGTGGTGATGGACTCTGAACTCACCTGGGGCTGCTGACACTTTTGTTTAAGGGATCACTAATACCTTGTTTCTACGTAAAGCATCAGGCTGTGGCTCCTGCTAAAGCTGGAAATCAAGAGCTTGTGCCTGGGGATAGAGGCAGTAGACGCAAGAGTCTTGTGGCAGGAGGCTGGTTATAAGGTTGTATGTTGACTATGTATTGTGCAAGGCAATGACATGTTGTTGCTGCTGTTTTTCCCCAATAAAAGTTGGTTACCCCTAAAGAAACTAAACAAAACTGTAATATTATATAAATGAGTTTAAAATATTTATCAGTGTTAAGTCTGTGACAAATGAAGGTCAACAAAGTTTAATGTTGTATTGTCTACTTGTAGTGGCAATTCCAATAAAAATATCAGTGAAATACTAATTTAAGTGCTTTTTAAAAACTTGCAGCATTTTGACACTGCACATTTTTTCTTTGCTCTTGGACTGTGAAAGATTAGGCACACCTGCACTAAACAGATAAAAGTTTGCTCGGAGAGATTTTATTTTGGTTCTTTTTTTGATTTTTTCTTCCTTCCTTCCAGAATAAAGACTAGGGATGGGTTTCTCAGCTGCCATAAACTGGCAGAGCTCTCTAGTTAGGGGACAGCAGTGTACTGGTCTACAGACATTCAAAATAAGTCCTAGAAATCTGATAGCAGATGAAAACCTGGATCTGTTGAAACTTTCTCAGCAATGTATGCACATATGCACACCAGCTCATTTTCCTGCACTTTGAGGTTACCATGTTATTTCAACATGCCTATTGCTGCTATCCAATTAATCTAATTAATTAATTTCTTTATTAAGTTTGTAAAGTTTGTCTCCCTTTCTCCCTGGTGCTCCCCAAACCTTTCCTTTCAGTGTGGTATACTGACTTAAATTCTGTGTTTATCTAAACACACCAGGATGACTTAATTTAAAGAGTAAACCTCTCTTATGTTTGACAACCTACTGAGCTTAACAGTTGCAAATTACTCACTCTGTGCAAAACATGTATGCATGGGTGTGTCTGCGTGTACATAAAATCCAGGATCTAATTTACAGAAATCATAACCTGAACACGCTCATTGGCTGACCTCGTGACCGTGTTAGCATTTGAAAGTTGAGACAAACCAGTCATTAAAATAGACTTGTTATAGAGTGCTCTGAAAAGCTTCTTTAACCCAAAGATTGTCAGCTCAAAGCTGAGCCCTAGCAGAGACCTCCTTATAGGCATGATATAATTGGCTGATCAAGTTTTCAAAATCAAAGGGTACCGCTTAGGCTTCATTTTGTGGAAGATGTTGCCGTGTAACTTTGAGTGCGATCTATTCAACCAGTGGTAAATGTATCAGTTGCTGACATCTTGATCTGATATAGCCACTTAGATACCTTTTATATCCGATGGAGTGTTTTTAGGATGCAAGGATTGGAAATATCTAAAATAGGTCAGATGAGTTATTAGCTAAATGTGCCTATCCCTCTTTATCGAGCAGAAAGAGCACTGAGGATGGCTGGCTGAGGTGTAAAAATTTATGCTGTGGCCCTCTTAAGTCTAGGTGAGGTGAATCCCACACTCACTGTCTTAAATAAACTCATCAAAATAACATTGAATGAGTGTCCTTAATACCGAGCACGAGTGAATGCACGGCTCTGAATAGCATCTGTGTTTACTCAACTTTTCATTTCAAATTGAGCACTCCAGTATATCATCGGTTGAACAGAATAAAAGATTGGCTTGGCATAGGAGTGTATTTTGTGGAAACATGCTAGTTACTTGAAAAACAGAATTCTTAACTGATGAAATGAAAATACCTCAATACATTCAGGTTACTATTCTTGAGACATCATATGAAATGAACAGGCCTCTTTCTGTAGCTATTAGGACTGGAAGGAAAGAGATCCATTGTATCCACACGATGTGGCAACAAACTGTACAGACCTATCCTTTAAATCCCATTCAAACAGCCCAGGAGAGAGGTCCTGTGGAGATATGAACAGACTCATGCTGAAGCACCAAATTGCGAGGCACAAGAATCTCTGTGTGGCATGGACCCCATTCTCTGCCCTGGGCATTTCTACGTACACGAAGTAGAATCTGCTACAAAATCAGAAAAGCTGTGGTCCTGCAAGCTGCTACGCAAGGAATAATAGAAATTCAGATCTTTTGACTGGGACACAACTCTCCAAGAGTACTATCAGTATGCAAACATCAGCGTGTGAAAAACATGACACAAATACCTGGCTCACAGAATGAAAAGGCATGTTATCTGGCTCTGAAGTGAATTCCTAGCTATGACGATGTAAAGGGAGAGGGGAGGAGAAGGTCACTATGTAGTAAAAGACAAACATATCTGACACATGCAATCAAGCAGGGTCCGTAAATTAATTTTCAGCTCTAAAAATTGACTATCTCCTGGGGAAATTCTATTATCGAAAAACAAGATATATTCCAATCAGGACAGAGGTCATATAGAGGGCAGGACAGAAAAGAGAAAAGGAAGAAGACAAAAAAAACCCCAACCCAACTTTACATATCAGAGCTCTAAAGGTATGACTGTCACTAAATGGGACAAAGGGGAGGAGGCTTTTTGGAACCTTAATTTGGAATGCCCTTGATTTCTGTCATTTTAAGTTAAAGCCTGCATATTTTAACACAGTGGTGCCTTACAGGATTCCAGCACATTGTGTGTACTGCTACCTGCTGTGGATCTGGACCTTGGATCACTGCTCTGTCTCTCAGCATGTCATGAAACACTAAGGGGTACAATTTCAAAGCAATAAGTGGGGATTTCGCTGCGTGATTCCCACTGAAGTCAATGTAAGATATGTAGCTGAAGCCCTGTGCAATGATTTGAGTATTTCCCATACCAGTACTTGGAATTGCCAAAAACATTTCTGGTACGTAATGGGAGACTGGAAGTTTCCAGGGACTGCTATTCGACTGCGAAGCCTTTACCTTGTAAATTTCAATAGGTTTTTGGAAATAAACAAATATTGTTACCATCTGACTTTTGTAGGTGTTGTCAGCTGATCAGCTCATTATGAAATCTGCTAATTGTTAGTGGAGAGAACAGATACCCGTAGAATGCTTCACTGTTTTCCTTAAAAAAAACTATACAAACATTGCACATTTCAGTACTAGTTTGCCTGTCTTGTTTATTGTGTAAGATTTCACAGTATCTTGGATCACAGAATGGTACTCAAAATCCTGTGCTAACCTGAGTTTTGTTAATCTGCAAAAAGGAATTCTTTTTCAAGCAGCCTCACCCCAGCCAAATGCATACTTTCTAGATTTTTATAAATGAATGGGGGTTTTTCCCCCCCATCAAAAATCAGATATTCTGAAATAAATAAATTTTATTTTTCAGAGAAAAAAATTAAAATGAAGTCCATCAACTAAGTGAGAAACTGACATCAGCTCTTAGTAAGAGTGAAAATGCTGAGCAGGTAAGGGCAAAGCAGGAGGCTGAGGGTTTGCACATGCAGGAAAAAGTAATTCTAATTCTGGTGCAAATCACTGATGCAAAGTTAAAGATGTTAATATACTCAGATAAAAAGAACTAGAGGATCACTGTAACAGGCTCTGGAGGGAGCTGGTACGTGGAGTGAACGTTAATATAAACCATCATTTTTATACAAAAAATAAGAAAATTACTACTTATGTTGAATACCGGTAACTTGCTGAGTGATCTGAACAACTACCCATAGATTTGAACCCCAGAGCAACGTAGCTTTTAGATAGAACTGGGAAGCCATTCCCACCAATACAGTACTGTAGACAAGGTAGTGGCTAACAGTAGGACTGCCATGGGTTGTCCTGAAAAGGAGTGCTTTAAGTTGGTTTAATTTCGTGCTTTCACTGGTGAACACAGCATAAAAAAAAAAACAAATCAAAACACTAGAGAAGCTTGATGACAAATTTGGGAGACATGAGCAGTATGGAACAAGATTAGAAACACATCTAGAAAACAAATGAGCAAGCAAGTAGAATTACAAGGGTTTTGGAAGCCAAAACAAACAATTGCTCTGTACATTCTGCACTGAACATGACAAAGAGCAGGAAAAGTGACTGTGAACCACAAACGTGATGCAGCAACAAGACAGGGAAATACAGACATAGGATATAACAGCCATTTGAGCTGGAGAAGTGATTAATGATACCGTACAAGTGTACAACACCTGGTGAGACCTGAAATGCTGTATATAATTCAGGTCATTCTCCTACAAGAAATATGAATGCAAAGTGGGACTGATATATCAAAGTACTAGTGGGCTGGTCAGGAGAAGGGAGACCCTGCTTCATAAGAGAAAATTAAAAATGCTCTAAGAAGCTGTGTATCTGTGCTCTGAGCTGCTCTGTAGTGCAGCAGCCACAACTTAATACAGTGCTGGAAGCAAGCTAACGTGTTCTTCCAGGAGAATGGGTATATTAGGCTGAGCGCTACACCGCTGTGGTTGGATACTTTTCAATTAGTTTGATGTGCGAGAGCACAAGTTCCCCAAAACCTTGAACTTGACTTGTCTAACACAATGGTTAAAGGATTTGGATGTTTTTATAGATATAGTGAAGGGATGAATACCAAAGAGCTAGATGAGCTAAAGTTCTTAAGTTTCAGAGTATTCTGGCAAGAGGGAAAAAAGGACACTTAACTGCCCTGGAAAAACTTCAGCTCAAAAATTACAAGAATCTTTCTAACTACTAGTGGGAGTTGTTGAAACAGCTTCTAGTAAAACTAGTGGAGAACATCTAATTTTATGATGAAGCTTGACAAGTTTAAGAAATGGAGTATCTAATCCCAAATGACTTTGGGATGTCTCTGAGAAAGACACTATAGACATATACCTGGTGAACAAGGCAGTCCTACACAGTCCTACACAGTTGTGAGAAAGCAAAAACATTTTTCTCCAGTTTAAATTAATTTGATTTTATATTACCCATGCCTTTTGTTAAAAACAAACAAAGAAACAAACAAAAAACCTATTAAAAGTAGAAGTTCTTTTTAGTTTTATTTCTTAGATCAAAATGATTGACGGAAAGTTTGTTTTCAGCAAATCGTCATTTGAACAATGGATGATATTCCACCAGACAGTGTTGACAAGCTCTAGTTTCTGGCTGTAGCTGTAATGCTAATTTGTACAGCTATTTTGAAATAAATATGCCGAAGGGAGTAATGGGAAAAAACAGCAGTGTACAGCAGATGCTAAGTCTACCCTCGCAGTCTCTGCAGCAAAGAGAAATCTTGTAAGTAGGGTCAATTCTTACACGTTGCAATTGCAAAACAGCCTGTTACCCTTATTCACTGAAGGAAGGAATGATTCCTGATCAAAGCATGGAACAAGAGTCAGATTCAGTAGCAGCAGAAGGCAGACACCTAGTCACTCTGCTATGTACCTGGCTGGCAGGACCTGTCCCAGTACTCATTCTCTGAGCATGCCTGCTAGATTGGCTCCATTCTTCTGTTAAATGGGTTCACTGATTAGAGCATTCATATGGGAAATGTGGGTTCAATTCTCTTCTCTCTCTGAGCATAAACAAACCTGCATCTTCCAGGGGAAAACTCCAACCATTATGCTAACAGGATTCGGGAATTATGATCTTGCTCAGTCCTTCTTGTTGAAGCTTTGTATGGAATAATAAACATACATTAGGCCACAGAGGAAAACGATGTGTAGGCAAGACTTTGTAGCCAATGGTTAACAGATTCGCACAAGTCTAAGTGCGTCTACACGTGTGTAGATTTGTAGACATACTGTGGTACTTACTAGAGCAGGGAGTAGCCCTTGGTTTTCTCTACTTGCCAACAGCTCCCACTGGCAATCGAGAAGCGAGCCAAGCTAATCCTTGTTTGTTTGTTTGTTTTTTCCCACCCTGCTTCTGTTACATTTAGTTCTTATTTGCGACATGCAGAGTGGGATGGATGGACCAGTAAGAGATTCACGCAGCAACACACTTTTGGCTGGCTGGTTCCTAGCAAGTCACAGATTCAAACTCTTTTTCACAAAGCAGGAATGCAAATCCGAATGTTCCACTGGCTAGGTTAAGTCCTCTGGGCATTTATCAATGTGTTACAAACCAAGAGGCAGAAGTGGCTTTTCCTTCAACATGTGTTGTGAGGTGGGGTGGATGCGGGTATCAAACTCAAGAAGACAGGGGTGGTAAAGGCATGGAAAAGGACAAGGGTTTGAAACTTCTCTGTCCACTGCAGTTTGAAGAGGTTAGTTTGGATGACCCTGCTTGCTTCCCACATATATATACTTTTCTGGACCTAAGTTTTAGGACCCAATTGTCCTCATCTTCAGCAGCCTGCGGTCCATTTCTCCTGGTTGTACATTGTCCTGGTGGCAGGCATTTGAGACCGGAGGTGCTGGAAACAACCAGAACTGTGATCTGTTGTGAATTTAGCCCTAAATGAGGGCTGTAGATCTAGTCCTGGCAAATATCTCTTTTTGAATACGTTCTAAGAGACTGAATAATAATTCAGTAGTTATCAGTTAATTACTGAATTGTGAAAAATGGCAGAGCAGATGAAGAAATACTCAAACAAAACCAATGTATTCATCTCAACAGCTACTTTTGCCTGATAATGCAGTTCAAAATTATTTATTTACGCTCATGTTTGCACTGCAGAGTAATAATAAATGTTGTGAAGTATTTTTTTTTATAAAGAATCAATCTCACTATGTTTTGTAAAAAGTCAGGAAGTTGCAGTAATGTGAGACCCTTCAAAATATTGTATCTGCTATTAAATATTTGCTGAGAAATGGTGGAGAAACCATTGTTTTTTACGTCAGTTTTATGGGATATGTGCATAGGTGAAATGGAACTTAGTGAGCTTTTACTGTCTTGCTTACTGATTCCAGGCATATAATTTACAGGATCGAAGGATAGATTTGCATACATTTGTCTTATTACATAAACTAAACAGAGATTTCTTGTAGATATCAAACAAAACCTGTTTGAAATATATTCCTATGGCTGCCAAAAAGGGGTTTGTAATGTATTGCTAGATTATGCTTGTCAGCGGTGAACAAAATTCAAGAGAAAACCCCAACGAATATGCTGAAAAGGAATTTGAAGGTGCCCTCTCTTGGTAATGATTACATTTTACTGTTTTGTGAACTTGATAGAAATTTTCTAAGCAGTCAGTTCAGGGAGACCTGTGCTGATGATCCTCTCTGACTTGCAGTATGACCACTTCATCAAATCAGGACAGATGGTCTGAGATGTGAACTTGTCAATGGGAAGAAAATGCAGGAGGACAGTGTATCTCTGCTGTAGCAATACTGCAGGAAGAATATTTGACGATGGGCAGAGTATCTGTTTCTCCCCTCAGCTGCGTAAGGCATAGCTGTAGGCCATCTCTCCATGACACATTACGTTCTGGCATAGAGACAATAACAGGTAAGGTTTCAAAGAGATATCATGATCTCATTCAGTGAATTTAAAGAAGGAGGGAGAGGAAACCCTCACATTGGAAAGAGGAAAAATGAACAGGAGTTTTTAACAGCAATGATGGGTTTTTTTTATGCAATGAAGGAACAAGCTGGAGTAACCCAGAAATCACACCACTTTAAGAAACATGGGGTTTTGTCACTGCTGATCAGACAACTACTCTAGCTTCTGCCTCCAGCTGTGACCGATAACTGATGCTATCAAGGCGGGGGAAAAAAGCCCCATAATATGTTTAAGGCGACTGAATGGAGGAAAACAATCGAACCTGACTGTTACAGCCCAGAGCATGAGGCCAGAATTCCCTTATTTATCTACACTGCCAGAGTTGTATCGGCTAAGTGCAAGATGACATTTTTTGCACATCCAACCCTTCCTGTTGAAGTCAGTGGGAATGTTGAGTGCACATGAACTGCAATGATCATAAAATTAGTCAGACTTATTAAAAATCCACTCACAGCATTTAAAACTCCATGACCATCTGTTGAAATACATTCCACAGGCCAACTAGGGAAAATTGAATTTTTTAAAAAAAACAACATCAAAATCAAACACCACTACCAACAAAAATCCAGTCCTTACTGATTCCAGTTGGACAGCTGAAGTTTTTAAGTTTAGTCACAGGGCATACACATAGCAAGCAGGATGAGAGAGCATAGAGCAGGCGACAAAGGAGAGTCTGATGGCTTAAGTTGCAGTGCGATGAACATTTCTTTCAGCAACAGGTCAGCACAAATAGCCTCTGAGCCATCCTGCCTCCCACCATTACCACATGCTGTCCCTCTTAAAGCTCATGCAACTGTTTGGGGCTGATTTTGAGTTATTTATAACCTAATTAGTTCCCTGACGCAGTTCAGAAGTAGCCCCAAAAACACACAACAGAACGGAAAGCATGGGGATGAGATTAAATGGCCTGAGGACCTGTGAGGGTTTTGTGACCTTGATGTCTGTGAGCCATGTAAGGATTTAGATCCTTACAGCGCTTTTGCATGGCCAAAATGTAGTTGAGATTATGCATTTATTTTTGGTTGTTTAGCGAACAACTGTGCGGACAAACAGTAGCATATGCTGTGCTCCCACACTGGTCATTACGAAGCCACACTATACTGCTGTATAGCGTAATTAGTCAGCTTCAGCACGGCGTGTCAGACGGCATCACATCTTTTTCCTCAATGGAAGTGTCAATCACCTTTTCTGTTGGTATATTGGTTGTTATTATTATGTATAATTATTTGATTAAATCTCTTTTCTAAAGTTTTTAATAAAATATAGAACAAAAAGAGTTTACATGTGTGGCTGTGAGGCTAGCTCTACAAATACATTACCAGTTGTGTTAGCGTCTGGGATATTTTTGCTTCCTGAGGAGATCCCTGCAAAAAGAAATGTGTTTATCACCTGAAGGCTCCTAAATAAACCAATACAAAGGATCACCTGCACCAGCAAGGTGAATGGATTATCTTTGTATAGAAGAATAATTTTTTTGCTCTCCTTACAATAACTTCTAAGCCCTGTCAAAGTAGAGTACAGGAATTTCATCTACAACAATCTACAGGTGTTATTGCACATTAAAACATGGTAGATTTCATCTTAGAAATTTATATGCCCCAAAGCTTTGCTTTCTGTGGTATGCCAAAATGTCTAATTAAAATATTTACCCTTACAACACCTATATAAACCAGTATACAGTATATAGATGTATAACCATCTGTTACACAGATGGGGAACTGAGATAGGTAAGGTTAGCTCCAAGAAAAATGTTTGTTCTGCCTAGGTAGAAAGTAAGTGCTCAAGTTTGCAAATCCTTGTATATTCCACTCTGTTTTGTGGGAAAGAGACAATACAGCAATTTTTTACTGAAAAGGAAGATGGACTCTCAATAAGAAGGGTTGGAAAGCAATTCCACTGTGAGGAACTGCAGTGGAATTTCCAAATCAAAATATTCTGACCTTAGCCAAAATTTTTTTAATTTTCATTATTTAAAAACAAAGCAAACCAACCAAATCTTTTTGGAGAAGTGTTAAGAATGAGTATGTTTTTATTTTGACTGAGATTTCCTATGAAAAAGTATTTTGACCAACTCTCCACGTACTTGAAAGCCAATAGAAAGATCAGTGTTCAGGTTCCTCCTAGATCTATGTATATGAATACATTCAATTCAAAATACCTCTGGCTGAAAAAGGTGATAAGAAATAGGTGAGTGAATATACTAAAGTAATGGAAATAGATATTTCATCTGAAATAAAATTTAAACATTGTATGGGATTGTTAAGTAACAAGATAGAAAGTACTGAGGCTTTTTTTCAACTGCAGAAAATGAGCTTTGCAGGTTTCCCAAGGTCAAATTAGCTATTGAATAAAACGTTCTTTATTGAAGTGGGAAAGCAGATTATCGCAAGACTGATATTTCTGCAAATGAGGCACTTTGATGCCACCATTGTTATGAAATGTTGTGATGCTTTTGTAAGCCCTTACTTAACCCTACCAGTCCTCTCTCTGAAGAGACAGTGCTGCAGTCAAAGTGCTGAAATAGCACAAGGAGGGCTTGGCTATTTACATCCACAATGTAAAATGCAAGAGAACTTCTTAGGGACAGTCATATTGAATTTCAGCAAAGAGCTTAAACAATGTTGAGGAAGGCAGCAGCTACCAGGAGGAAAAGAGCAAAGTACAGACACTCAAGAACTCTTCCACAGCTGTCATTAATGTCTTTTACTTCTATTGATTAACAAAGCAAGATGGAAAGATGCCCTGCACTCAACAGCACTTTCTAGAACCCTCAGGAAGGTACCTCTGTGCTCTCAAGCAATTATTGACATTTACAGAGGGTGTGAGGAGAACTTCTATCAAAATGCAGCAGGGATGTAGGCCAGGGACTCGGTAAAGAGGCAGTAAGCCTACAAAAGCAAATGAAGAAGGTTTTTAGGAGGGATTGGCAGGTTGCAGTCTGGTGACACTACTGTTACTTTCTCACTGGCAAGTTGGCTCAGTCTGGTGGACAACAAAGGACTTGGAACAACACAAACACAACACACTGAAATATGTCTTAGAAGCCATGGATCTTTATGAGTTGTCTTTGTTTTTTCAGGGGAAACAAGGAAGGAAAAAATTCTACAAACTTAATTAAATAAACACAAACTCATAGCTCACCCTTACCTCTGTAGGGACAACTAGCTAAGATCAGCAACCTAGACTCTACTCCATGTTGAGCAATACCAACAGAATTACTTCCATTCCAATAAGGTCTATCTACACAAAAAATGTTGAAAGAAGTCATGCCATCAGTGGTATGTGCCGTATAAGGAAATGTGAAGTGCAAGTGTCACGGGAAGCAGCCTAATTCAGCACAGAAAACCTTTCTACTAATAGGGTAGAGGTTGTGCAATGGTAAGAACAGCTTTTGATTTTTTCAGACTAGCAATTAAAATAAAAAAACCCTTTATTTATAGACGGGGAAGGTTTTACAGAGAACAACTAAAAAGTGTTAAGCTGGTGCTGTTTTAATGAAAGCAGATTTTAAAGAAGAATACTTAATATAAGTTATGTTCATCACACAAGAAATCAACTAAAAATACATGGTACACCTAGGTATGTAGAACAGGAAAGATTGCAAGACAATATGCATATGCATCTTTGTCATCTGAAGAGTCAAATCCAAACCTACTCCCAGTGAAAGAAACTGAAGTTCTGTCATTAAATTCAATGCGTGCGAACGTAACCCCTTTAGATCTTATAGTTAACCTCTATAGTTTAACAGATATAAATTCACACTATCCACTGGTTAGGAATCACCTTTTCTCCTGTATAGATTTACTGTCTGATGGTGATCAACTTTATATAGATGAAAACCAATGACCTAGAAGCAGAAGAGCTTTAGCAGTTTAATATCTCCTCAGGCTACTTGCAATAACTACTAAAGCCAAAAACAAATAGAAAACAAGAAATACATGATCAAGAAACTCATTAAATAGGGCAATATGTTTGTGGTTAAGCAGGCTCAGCAACCTCCTAGGAATAACTAACAGATTCTCCCTTTAGGAAAAGTGGAGAACACCACAGCCAATTCATAACAAGAACCACAGGAGAGGGACAGAGTTGAAATATCAAACATAAGAGCACTGATAAAGTTTTAAAGGAACATAAAAACATCAAGACGCTAAGGTGTTAACCGCATTATTAATAATTCCCAGGTTAAAAATTAATGATTAAGGTAATCATCAAAACAAAGTTCCATGCAATGTATAGAAGGTGGCTTAAAAGCAAGTCTTTGGGTATATGAATGGAACATTAAATAGGAGCAAGATTTGGGCACAGTGCTCATATCATCTAAAAAAACACCCTTAATTGGAAGGCCTTAAACTTGCAGCACATATCCACTGCCTTATATACATATTTGCCTTTGAAAAATATTGCATATATCCACTGAGAGGAGAGTATTCCCTCTGATCTGCATAAAGCAGAACAGACTATGAGGTTATCGGAACGTATCAGAATGAACAAGATACACCGGTAGTAACAGGGCAGCTTCAGATGGTGCTGCTAGCCATGGATTTCTAAAAAAGGGAAAGAAAGATCGGTGGAGTAAAACACTAATACCTTAATACACAATTCCCCAGTCTTCAAATCAAATTCAGAACACAGAATCTCTTACACAAACCAATCATACCAGTAGCAACAATAAAATAATTAGACAAGCTCTGGCACATAGTGGAGGATTTTCTGCTCCTCTTTTGTTGCAACTCTGGTCAGTCAAACATAGACAGGAGACAGACAGAAAAATAGACAGAAAACAAAGAAAAATCCATCCTAAAATCAACCCTCTCAAAAATGGAAAAACAGTTCTAAAGATGTTGATCTTTTGTTTGCATAATATTAAAGGTGACTTTCAGGGTTTTTTAACTTGAATTTTAGATAAAATTGTTGATTTATCTTCTTTATCATGTAATTAAAGCTTTGCTTTCAGTAAAAACCTCAACAGCTATTTCAATGAAAATGTTGACAACAAATGTCATGACAGATTCCACAACAAGAATTTTGGAAAAGATGGGAATTTTGTATGTAAATATATTCATTTTTGTAAAAGGTTCAGACTGTTTTGCAATAAGCACATGAAAATTTTTACTGCTTTTATTTTATTGGAAGAACCTCAGCCTGTTTCAAGATTTGGATCTGTATTTGCATTTTTGAAATTCAAGACAGCTGTCAGTTTTCATGTAAAAAAATCCACCCTCCTCTACTGAGAATTTAACAGTATTTCAGAGTACTGTGAAAGAATGAAAACATGCAAAATGTTTGCTTAGACACTCCATACTTTCTCCTTGTATCTGCATGATATTATAAATTTAAATTTTCCAAATTTTGATGCTTTTGTGCTTGCTGTTTTGGTTAAAATCTTGCCATCGTTGAAAGAGCTAAAAATTCTGGTAAAGTCAATGGGAATTTTGCTTCAATTATTTGAAGAATCAAATTTTTACAATGATACTGCAGTAAAAAAAGAAACCCAAAACAGTTCATCATGAAGATAAAAAGAAAAATTAACTTTTGATTCTTAAATCTCTGCAATACTTCCAGGAAAATACAGATCAATGCAAAATTGAAATAAAATGTAAAATTTCAATTAAAGGAATGAAAAAAAAATACCATTCTGCACTGGAATACAGTCAGACTTATAAAGGAGTTGTACCTAAGATATATTCAAGCCTATGTGAGAGTGTTTACTCGAGAATATAATTCTCTGTTATACTATTAATTCTCTAGTTAATCTATCACATTGCATAACTGTTTGTAACACTGCAAAATTAATACAACATACCCGACTCAGGTTTGCTACTGCTGTACACCAATCTTGTACTTACAGAGCAAACAGAAACATGTATTCAAAGCAATACAGAAATAAGCCCAGTTTTATGCCCTACAACTTTACTAATTAGTAACTGAAGTTCTAACAAAGTCCTGCAAAGTACATACTGAGGACCATGGAGATGGACTTTTGTTCTTTTTTTTTTTAACTTTTTTTTTTTAAAAAAAACAATTATTTCCAAAAGGCAATACTGTAGTTCTGTGTTTCTTAAAATGATTTCACTTTTTGTTTGATTGTGGAAAAGGGAAGAAAAAAACATTTTCCAAATCCCCAAGATATATTACACAAATGAGAGTGATCTTCCTGACCAACTCTCACCTCCACCCAGACATGGTAGGTCTTCACAGCCAGTTTGCTGGTGCCTAGAGCAACCACAAAGAGGGCATAAGGCACTGTGGCTTTCCCTCCTTCTCTCTTCCAAGCATTCTCCCTGTCACCTGGCTTTGTCTGTTCAGCACAGGGTGGTAACACAGAGAAAGGGCAATAAAAGCTCAAAATCTCAACATAGCAGAGATACACACCTCTCATTACACCACATCTGCCATCTTCTAGCACCGTGTGCTATGGACCTCTGAAGCAACTTCTGAAGGGCTTTATGTAATGACGATTTGCAGGGCAGTGAGGATTTTCGTATGTACATCAGAATCCAACTAATGGAGACACATTTTTCTGTGCAGATAATTCGCCAAAGGGAAAATGAGAGGGAGAGACAGGTTAGAGGTAGATAAACCATCTCCACTGATTTGTGAGCACATAAGGAAGTCAGTTCTTTACACACAAATGTGATATTTAAGTTAACCTAACAAAATGAAATCCCTGATCTGGTAAAGATTTAAGCACATATGTAGCTTGACACACATGAGCAGTCCTTTGGGATGTAAACCTGTTAAGATTCAACAAATGAAGCTTTTGCAGAGCACGTCACTCGCAATGTATTCAAACCAAATTGAGAAATTTGAAAAAGGAAACAGCTGAGATATGAATATTTAAAACTTTGCTGTAGCAGTGGACACGTGTAATAACTTTTCAAAGAGATTTTCAGAGGATTTTTTTAAATACTGTACACACAGTACTTGTCCTAAATACATATTTACATTATGGACTGGAAAAGCTCTTTTAGAAACTGTTCTGGTCTTCTGGGTAAATAATATTCCTTTTAAAAAAATTATGAATACATATTTAACTGATAAACTAGAATGGCTCTATTGACATATCATAAACAATTTTTTTAACTGTCTAGTGAATATGTTTACTGCAGAACAGAAACGGATCCAGATTATTTAACCTTCTGTAATTTATTTTTCAACTGCAGTTCTTTTGCAATTTTAAGCCTCCTCTCCAAAACATAAATAAAAAATTCTCCTGCCTCATGTCCTCTCACTGCTGTCCAGTATGAAGCTTAGCAGAGGTAACTGTGAAAGAAAACAAGATTTTTTCTGTGAATGGTATTGTTGAAGCACTGTGTTCCGCATCATATATCAATGGTTTTTGGCTCCTAGACATATGATTTTAAAAAACTTCTGATCCAAACTGTTCTGCCAATCATATGGGTGCTCTGGAGAGTTAGAAAAAAAGGTTGGAATAGTCTTTCCTCCTGCCCCCAAATAGAAAAGATAAAATCCCAATTGATCCCAAAGAACCTAGTTAAGAACTGAACTCATCTATATGAAGCTCCACAGCTTAGTGCCAACACAGTGCTGCTTAAGCCATGTATATTCAACAGAATAAAGACAGTTTTGCCTTTCACCACTGAGAAAATATCTAAATAAACATATGTGTAAAAATGGTGACCATTCATAAGGAAAAAATCATTGAACCAACCATTCAGCCTGATTTATTTACTCAGTTTTGCTCAATGTCTGCACTGTTTGTGATGTCTAAAAACGTGGCAAGCTGGTACAGATATCCACCTTACCAGTAAGCATCTTTGAGAACCATTCTTCCCCGACTATTAACCACTTTTAATGCAAATTTACAAATTACCTGTTTAGGTAGAGTCTAAAGCTAAGTTTTGTTTACTTAAAATCATACACAGGAATATAGGATAACAAATACCACTTAATAACATGAAATAGAAGGTTTGGAGAAGCGGGGGGAAGTTCTGCTTTATAGGACAGATTTCCAAAAGGGACTGGAGACACCTATTCATATGCTCAAGATTTTTAAGTGCACTACCTTTTTGACAGAGTCCCAACTCCATTTAGACACCTACATGGGAGCTAAGATTTTCAAAATGCTCCTTAACCAAAAGCTCCCATAATGATATTTTACAGCCATATTTTCAAAAGCACTCAACATTCAAAGTGCTTTTGGAAATCTGGCCCCAGCTGTGAGCAGTGACCTCTCCTGAAAATCTGTAGGGATCTGGCATGAAGGCATATGGAACGTTGCATTTGGTTGCAGGAATCTAATTGCCAAAAACATATTGACAAATTAGAGGGAGTTCAGAGAAGAGAAACAAAAATGGTCAGGGGACCAGAGAAATTTACATATGAGGGAAGATAAAAAGAGCTATATATCTATGGCTCAGCTATGAGATAATTAAGAGAGGATATATGTTAAGACTCTACAAGTGTTCCTAATCTTGTGTGGAGAATGAGGAGGAACAAATTAAATGGGATACAAGGTTATAACTAGAGCTGCACGTAACGAAGAAAAAAAAAATCATCTGGGTCTTCAAAAGAGCACCCTGGCAGGGAGGTCAGTTAGGCTGTGAAATGTGGTCTGAGAGGTCAAAGTCCCATTGCTAGGGTCGTATGAAAGTTTACCTGGGGGATACAGCTCTGAATGCTCCAGAGAAGCCTGTTCAGATTCCACTTTCAAAACAGATGGCAGTTTGGGGTGGTTGGGCTGAGTGAAAGTATCTTTTGAAATAGCTGAAGTTGCCCCGATAGAATTAATATAAATCCTTAGAAAGAATAAAAAGTTGAGCAAACTTTAGGCCATATTTGTGTCACAGGTCAGGTAGCATACCACCTGTATTGAGTTATGACAGAGGCACAGACCACATGGAATTTAGAGAAAAGAGTGAAAACACCAAAAAGAAACCCCCAAGAAGTCAGTACACTAGAGGAATTCTTTTGTGAGTAAACTGTACGTGCAAGAAAACAGGCAGAGGGCTAGGAACTTGGGGGGAGAAAATTCCAAACCAAATCAGGGCACAGTATTTCAGAGACTGTTATGTAGCTAAGGATAATATATCATTATTTTTAAAAAGTAATAGGACTTTTGGCAGAAAAATCAAAAGCATACATACAGGCGGGTTTTGGAGGATCACATGAGACCTAGTGCTTGGTCAATGTAGTTCAGTGCCCTGAGATGCAGGAATGGGGTTTGATGGAAGTATGACAGAAACAGCTATATTAATTGTCTGCTTCCAACAATATTCTGCCAGGTCACAAAGAACAAACTCAGGTACTTACAACATTCTCTTATTTCTTCATTTTTTATTCCAGATCATAGAATCATAGAATGGTTTGTGTTGGAAGTGAATTTAAAGATCATCTAGTTACAACTTCCCTGCCACGGGCAGGGACACCTTCCACTAGACCAGGTTGCTCAAAGCTCCATCCAGCCTGGCCTTGAACACTTCCAAGGATGGGGCATCCACAACTGCTCTGGGCAACCTGTTCCAGTGCCTCACCACCCTCACAGTAAAGAATTTCTTCTGAATATCTAATCTAAATCTATCCTCTTTCAGTTTAAAGCCATTCCCCTTTGTCCTATCACTACATACAATAGTTAAGTATTGAATAGAACACTGTTGCTGTTATTACTACCTGTTGAACATTACCATTCAGTCTGGTAATATGAGTGCCAAAGATACATGATTATAGAATACTAACCTAAGTATCTTCCTGGACATGACATTATTAAGTGTTTAGATTTTCAAAATACAAAGAAACAAACACATTTGAGGAGAAAAATAAAATTATTATGTTTTCCAAAGTAAGAAATAGTCATTGAGTCATATTTATTAAGCCTAATTCCATTACTTCAAGCGTTAAAACGTATAGTTGTCCTGGCCTTGATCTCAAAGGAAATAAACACCAGTTCCTGACCCCAAATAGTATTTCAGAGCTATGGGAATTAAGAATAGCAAATTGTGACCCGTGAGGTCAGGTAGGTCACCAGAAGCCTGGCTCAGATGAGGTGGTTAATATGTGAATTTGCATACTTGTATGTGGACATATCCTTGTACAGACAGCAATTAATTAGTCAATATATCTAGGCTTATCAAGCAGCCAATCACGACTAACATTAACTGATAGCTGGAGGAAGTAAGGCAGGCAGGTGAATTGAGCTGATGTGGGCTGCAGAGGGAGCAGTACCAGCCCTGTGCTAGTTCCCTGGCCTCACTCCATCTCACACCACACAGCTGCTTGGGCCTCATGGGCGTGGTGCATGGTCAGCAACACCTGCTGACACAGGAGGAAAGTCTAGCTCTGGATATACAGCGAGCCACAGTACTTGTCAACACACAAGTTGTAACCAGCCCTTTGAAAAGCCTTAAGAGTTTTGTATTCTTGGAACCCCAAAGACATCCTTGAGCTACAGATATTAGAGGCAATCCTTCTCCTTGAAAGTCTTGTTTCCCTTGCTGCCTCAAGCCTCACTTTGCAAAGAGAAGGTCTAAAGCTGCACATTTTAAAAGGAATGGAAGAATCTTATTTCTGCTTCTAATCCTTGAAGCAGAAGGATTTCCAGGGACATCCAAAAGGGCAGCTCCCAAGGACATCTTCTTACATACCATCCTCTCAGGCACTAGTGCTGCCACAAGCATGGCACAGTGACCCTGCAGCAGAGGGGTGCCTGGGGACATCACTGAGGTTCTGCAAGGAAACTGGAGTTGCATGTGCGATACTCGCAGCAGTGTGGTGGCACCAGCTCTGCTGGTGTTCAATGAAGACGACTGCCAGCACCAGGTCAGATTAATGTCTGCGTTACGCACGCTCCACGTGGGAAAGAAAAGCAGTCTATGTGATGTAATTGAAATTCAGGGTCAGAGTTTTTAAAAAATTACTTTTGGCTGGAGGACTCTCATCAGCCGTTTTGAAAGGATGGCACGCTTTTGCCTTGTCTCCATCTAGCTCCAAAAAGAAACTGTGCTGGTCAGCAGTGATGACACAAGAAAGTGAAGAGATCACACAAAATAGACCGATCAGAACAATCTGGGGTATTATGACAGTGAGTTTTTATTCAGCTCTTCCTCTCATACCTTGGCTAATTCTATAACCAATACAAATAAATTTTCCTCAGCAAAGCATAGTCCAAACCCGTGGAACCAACTGCTGCAGGAGGTCATTGAGTCAGATACTGTAGTTAGATTTAAAAAAGGGCTGAATACATTTTATGGCCAAACAACATCTGTACAGTCATCCAAGCTAAGATAATGGTGATGAAATTTCATGCTTGAGTGTGTAAAATGATTGCTACATCACTCAGAAAGAATTTTTTTTCTTCCCAGGTAGAGGATTACACAATTGAGAAGATGCATTATAAAGAGGTTTCTGAGCTTGGGTTTTTTTTACTTTTTTCCAAAGAGTGAAAGATCAGCTCATGGACCTCACAGAATAATAACTTAGCCTTCTACTTCTTCTCTTCTTAAATATAATGAAGCTCTTAAATGAGATGTTTCATTTCAGGGCGTCCAAGTTTCTTTCATTCTTTCCACGCTAACTGATCTCACATGCAGGTAAAATAACTGAAGCAAATCTTAGCAGCTGCCAAGGTTACTAATTCACCCTCCTGACCCCAACAGGTGAGAGACAGCGAGTTTGCGTATGAGCACGGGGAGACCTGTGCCTGGTATCTGATGCAACAGCTGGCTGCATTTCCCATGCAACTTGCATTTACTGTACATCTGGCTTCATTTAATTAGAAAACAAAACAAACAAACAAAATTGATCTTCCTTCAGTCATCAGCAACCTAATGATAATTTTGACCATTCATTCCTGTTTTCATCAGCTCAATTTCATTTTCCAGAACTTAAGGAACGAATTAAGCAGGGACAGAATATTTATCTAACTAAAGATTTCTGTGATATCTTGCAGCAGATTTAATTCACTGGGAGTACATAGGGGAGGAAACTGTGGGGTGGAACGACTGCCGAAACACTTAAAACCTCATTACCACATATCCCCACTTCACCCTGAGAGCCCCCAGCCTGTCCATTATTGTCCTGCCTCTACTTTCTGTGGGACTTTGAAAAGAAAAGGTTCAAAGAGCAAGACTTTCATGCTCCCCTTTCCATGTCAAACACTTTCAACTCCTGATTTCAAAGTGCCACTCGCTTACTGTTCAAAGGCCTGTGGACACGTAGGGGGTGAGATAGGAGTAAAAGGTTGCACTACAAAGCCTGCTGCAGTCAGAGCAATACCCAGCTCAGAGATACAAATGATAATATAAATTCAAGTACCTATCAATAAAACTGTCAATATATGAAAGGACGGCTGGAAAAATTCTAAATGGCCTTTTTCTGTGCCCTCTCCCACACTGGCATTGTGTTGTTATGGGTTTGGATAAAAGCCTAATTGATATTTTGAAGTGCAACTTTTCCCTCTGTTGCAGTTATGGCCAGGGGACTGCAGCAGCGGAAGAGAAGCCCAAACCCCAAATAAGTTAGCTAAGAATACCTAAAGAAGTTCCTACCAACATCTGAAAAACCTGCCTGGCTCTCGTTGAGTATTCATCTACCTCCCCTTCTCTCTCTGTATCCTTTTCATCTGCCTGCCCACAAGATTTGGAACACCATTAATTGGTCCTCAGGGAGGCTGACAGGCCTGTGCTTTTATGACTCGATTCTTTGTATTGTACACATGTGGGCATCTCTCAGGAGATAAACAAAGGGAAAACGTGCTGAAAAGGGGGGCAGAATTTGTATAAGACTAAACGCAGAACAAACCACCTTCCCAATTTGCTGCTAATATCCTAAATTGCATGAATAAATCCACCCCCCTCCCTGCCTTCCCTCTTCCCCACATCTGCTTCTCTTAATCTGCTTTTCCTGATTGCTACAGGCTTGTCTTCTAAGGAATTCCACCTCCCATTTGAAATCAAACAGTCTAACTCTTTTTTTGCCCCCCCTTCTCCCTCCCCCTTGCCAACAAAAGAGTGAGGTGGTCTTATGGGAAGATAAAAAGAATAGTTGATCATAAGAACTAACCTGGAGCCAACGCCTTGGTCTTTCGTCCCTTCAGCAGTTTCTAAACCCTAAGCACCTGCAGCTAATTCTCATGGCTTCCAGCCTTGGTCTTGGATTTGCTGAGAGTGAGAGACTTTTTGGCACAGCTTTCACTTCTCAGGAAAAATAAGCCTAACACACTCAGGGGCACGCCGACACACAAGCACACACATGCACAAGCTTTAGCAGCTGCGTGTGCCTGTGCACATGCGTGCCTGTGGAAGAAACAGTCTGCGTTACACAGAGGTACCTGTAATTTTTAAAAATGTGTTCTAGCAACCTTTACTGCTACCCAGCAACATGCCAGAATTTCTGCTGAGTTTTTTGTGTTTACCAACAAAACAGGCATGGGACATTGTTTCCCCAGAGCCAGATATTTGCAAAGGAGAACTGGACCAAGTCCTCCTGACTTACAGCACTTTTGATAGAAAGACAAGGATTTCTCCTGCTTTTGGATCAAAAAACCACGGGGAATTTATGAACCGGGTTCACAACTGGGAGGCAGATGCATGAATGCTTTCATGTGCACCTCAGCACATCCTAAAAATCTGTTCATAAGTGTCCATGCTTAGAAGCTAAAAACAACATAGGCAGAACAGGACTTGGGAATCAAAATCCAGAATTTTCACTCCATCTTCTTCCTTCCCTTTCTCCCTCAGCCTGCCTATATCCTGGTGGTTAAGTAAGTCTGCCAGACGTGGAAGTGCATTTGAAACCTCTGACAGAGGAGGAGACCGAAACTACATCTTCTATGGCTGGGATGAGTGGTCTGACTCCTAAACATCTGTTTAAAATGTGGCACCTTCTTGTACACCCTAATTTTCAGAGATAGAAGTGGTTGGTTTGTAGGAAAGTGCTTAGGTAGCCACAGTACTGAGTATCACCAAGAAAGGCATCTAAAAGAAAAGTGGAATTTATCACAGTTTTGTCATGAGCTTTCTTAGTTACGTTACGGAGCTCCTTGCTCAACATGCCAATTTTTGTGAATGATGCTCCAAGGCAACTAGCCTGTCCTTTCATGCAAGGACTATGTATGTGCTGTGAATGCATTTTGGACATTGGATTCTTAATTTGAAGTTGATGGAGGCAGTGTGTATTGTAATGATGTAAATCAGGTTTTGATGCTAAGACTTCAGAGCCTAGATCCTGTAGGACTGTTTGAAGATTTTAGGTATATGAAGGGCTTAGCTATGTCTGTGACTCCGTTTCTGCATCTGAAAAACAATTTCTATTTGCAGCTTGATTTTTGTAAAAAAAGTCCACAAAGAATGGTCTTAGTTTTAATCTTTGAATATATAGTCATCATTGAGGTACTATGGCTTGTTTTACATTGTTTCAAGGAGAACTGTGTATATGTGGCGCAGGCAAATTTTTTTTAAATTTATTTTTTCCCAGAGGATAGCCTGTGAATGCAAATTTCTGCATGGCAACTAGAGGAAAGGCCGCAGTGAACACTTTACATATGTCAGTTCTTTTTCTTCCAACCTTTTAGTGAAGCACGGCAATGTCTACCTGGTTTTCATACCATACTCAACAGCAGGCATTTCAGTGTGGGTTGTAAAACCTGCTTAAGAGCCTGTGTAATTTACCTCATGTTGATTACTCTGTGTGGAACAGCTAATGGTACATGAGTTAATTAATCTACAGCTGCCTTGCCTGTCTGTGCTAAATAGTTGTAGTGGCTACATCTTCGAAAATCTTGAGATACAATTTTTTTAGTAGTTGCCAGTGACTTTGTGCACTGGGCAGAAATAGGTATTTAAATGAGAGGCTAGGTCTGATTTGAGTCCAGGGTCTCAAGACATCTGGAATGGGAAAGTTTCCCGGAGAGAATTACAGTTCTGCAAGGCAACCCCTGCTCCCAGCCTGGGAAGCCCCAGCAGCCAGGCAGGACAGCTGCCAGCATGGGTGGAGAAGAGCTAAGAAAGGCAGTAAGCTGCAAGCTTCAGTCCTGTCTTGTTCCCACTACCCTGGCTTGAAAACTAAAGGGCAGTGTGAAAGGCCCCATGTGTTAATACAGTTATATGAAATACTGTCACTATTAATTTCCTCCAGTTTCTCTGGAAATGAGCTAAGCGACAACTACTAAGCAAGGCTTCTATAAAACAAAAAGTCACAATTTAAATCTACTTTTCCTTGACAGCATCCCTGCTATGTATAATGATCCAAGCACAGTCTGGCCACTGCCAGCCATAAACCACCAGTGCAAGGAACAATGCTCCTCGCTGCTGCTGCAGGGAGCAAAGCACTGCCATTTGAATGGTCACAAGCTGCTGAAATTGCTTATAGATCCAGACCTCCATGCAGGACCCATCAGTGTGCACTGAAGTGGCAGCGGGGAGGATAGGACAGAGGAGCTCAGCTCAGCTCTGGTTGATGCATGGGACCTACCTTATTTTCCTCCTGAGGGCGACTGCTGCTAAAGCTGGAGTGGGAATGCCAGATGCATTTTTCAGCATGTGGCAGGAGTTCTGGCTCCTCGTGCCACCCAATACTTCTCTGCAGCTTAAGACTCCATTTTTTTCTGGTCTGAAAACTGCAGTTCAAGACAGAGCAAAAGTGGCAGAGTTTAGGTTTGCGTGCTGATTGTGCTTCTTGGCTGTATGTCTGTGGACACCAGAAAACCACAGTAATACACCCTTACACATGACAAAGATATCATTTAAATATAGTTGCTTGGCACTGGCCTATAGCTTTTCCGGCATCCAGGCCCAGAAACAGTGTCTGGCATCTGACTGCCAGAGGTTGTGTGCCGCTCTACATGAATGCAGAGCAGGTGGCCCAGCTTTTCCTTTTAATGCTTAAGAATACACCGTTGCACTGAAATAGTCACTTTTCAACCCCAGCTGAAAATGCCCCTTTGGGGATTCTCAGCGTATGGATAGTTACATTGAAAATCAATTCTTTTGACATTCAGAGCTTTCTTTTGGAAAGGTTTATTTGCTCTACTAACCATTTTAAGCCTCTATGGCATCTTCTTACTCACCATAACTGCTGTGCTTAGTATCTAGCTCATAAGCATTATTTGATTTCAGTATCCTGTACATTGTGTCACCTTTTAAATTAATATAAAATTGCTTCAGCAGTCTCCTTATTTGTGTTGGTGTTAAACCTCTTGTAGAAATGTGAGGGGTGATGGAGAGTGTAGGGCATTAGGGATTTGGGGCTCATGATCCCCATCTCTTCTGGAGTCCTTCCTCCTTCCCTCCCTACCGCAGTGTAGCAGTGTAGGGCTGTGCTCCCTGAGCCATCAGGTACATAACGAAGGCATTTTCTTCAGTGATGGTGATGAAAGAGGTACATGGCTTAGACCACAGGTCCACTTCTGCTGGAATATGCAGGGAAAGTTACCTAAGGGAAAAATAAAGAAGCAAAATGTTGATTTGGAGAAAGCTGGTTGAATAAGATCAGTTGTGGAATGTCATTCACAAGACACAACACAGATCATGGGTTTACTTGCAAGGTGTCATCTTCTACTAATAGGCCATAGCAAAGATAATGGATTACTTCCTTAGGAAAATCTCCTTAAGCTGAAGTGGTAGTAGCTTGCTTTGGAAGGGAGAATAATCTCTGATTACAACTCTATTCTGCAAGGTGTAACAGCAATGACATCTTTTGATTGCAACTTTCTCCATTGCTCCAATTCTGTTAGGGGCCAAATAACTCTGTTCTTTTAGTTCAATTAAATATTTTCTACCAAACTTATTTTTCTATTGATTTTTTTTTTTTTTAAGGAGAAGCTTCCATCTGGTGAAATCTTGCAGTGTTTTTAAAGAAAACAAGCGAGAATAAAAATATTTATAGCCAGTTTCGTTTCCTGAAAATAATAATAATGAAAAAGATATCAATTTGGATCTTTCATATTCTAAAATTAAAAAAATCTTATGAAGTAAAATTTTATTCAAGCACAAATAAGTTGTTGGGGCTTTTTATAACATGTTTAGTGTTGAAAATTCTCTTATAAATGAGATTTCAATTTACACCTCTGCAGAAGCTGTTGTTAAATGGAACTATGCTCCCACTTCAAATTCTAATGTTCACTTCATTGTAGATTTTCAAGGCCTCTTGCCTGTAAGAGTAAAAACATCGTTAGTTTTTCTAGAGTCAATGCTAAATTGCTACAGTGCTCTGAAATTGGTCAGTGTCAGATGCTAAGAAATAATGCATCAAACAGCAGCTATCTTGAGACACCCTGGACAAACTCTTTTTTCATTCAGGTGGAGTATCACCAGCAAGAGAAAAACTGAAGCACCTGTTTTGGAAGGTATGTTTTATAGAGCAACTGGTATAGCTAATCCTTTATTTCTTGCCAAAATGGTCCAATCATTGAAAATAACAGGTCAGTATCCATAGAACAATAAACTACTTAACCAATTTTACAGTTAATTTTTAAATGTCTTACTGTGACCTTCTTCCCTATTGCCCTCAGTACCCTACCTTTTGGCTAAAAGTCTCTTTAAGATAGAGGAGTTACATCAGCAATTTCACCTACTCTGAAATCACCTCATTCTGCCCTGATTTATACCCCATGAAATCCTATTGCCCTCCAGGGGGTTCTGCAGAGTGTAAAGCTGGGCAGAGTTTGATCCAGAATGTTAAATACTGGAGCATCAAAGTTATAGGTTTATTGCAATTATTATTGGTCCCCATTGGTTATTTACTTATGCTGTATCTCAGCTACAGTTAAATTCTATGCTACAAGGTATGTGGGGAGATATAAAAACACAAATAGCAAGTGAGTGGATTGATTTGGAATGGGCTTGAACCTATTTTTATGCTCCAGGACACTGCAGAAGCAGAGGGCTTTTCAAGGCTCCCCACAAAGTGACCTGAGAGTTGCGATTCTCAGTTGTCCTAAAAAGCTGCACTGTAAACTGAGGCAGCTCAGCTGCTGACATATCATGACTTCACCTTTCTCCATCTGAGAGGCTGGGGCGGATGCTGGGACCTCCGTGTCTCACTGCACTGTGCCTTGCTCACTGGTGAAGCTCTTCAGAGGGACAGGCAATTCCTCAGTCACGTAAGCATCTTCACCAAACTAACACCAACAGTTCTTAAGCACCCCTGCTAATGTGTTTCTGAAGTCTAAGGGGAAAATCTTGGTAACATTGTCACATTTCAGTTAACTGTGTCAAGAGGGCCCCATCCTAAATTACCAAACTTCTGACTCAAGATTTTCCACATCTAATCACGAATTTAATAATCTTATATTATATGTAACTGGCCTTTCATTACAGATTCCTTCAATGATGCTCCAGGAGTTAAGACAGAATTGAGAAACTAAAATCATACCTAATTATGTACTATTTGCACCCCTAGATTTTTTTGCAGTGTATGAGCCCAACACATCTACAACTATTACAGGAATTCTCCGTCATACAACTCAAAATATGTTCACAACAGACACATACATCACTTCTGAACTCAGGTGCTAACTGAACATCTAAAATCAAATGTTCGCATGTCAAAGAGATATGTTGTAAAGATGGACTAAAATAAAATATAATAAAACTAAAACACACACACACACAGACAACAGTAGGAATACCACTGTCCCTAGAGCCCAGGGGATTTTATGTTTCAGGCTTCATAGAGTTTTCCCTCAGCAGTCATTGGGCTGACCAAGATGGTCTAAGTCTGATACGAGTACCACAGACACCGAGTGTACTTCATAGGTCACACGTTCTGCTGAACTACCTTAGAGCTAACCACCATCATAGGAAATCTATCAATATGCAACGAAATTTGAAATTTAAAACTTACTGACTGAAGGGCCAGAGAAATATGTATCAAAAATAATGATTGTTTCAAAGTTACACCTTCTCCTGGCTCATAATATGTATGAAAAAGCAACCAGTAGTCCTTTATGGGTAGACATGTATCTTATATCAAATGGCTGCCCAACGTGTTTCCTTCTAGACGTTCTGGCTGGACGTGTGGTCCTTCAACACAATAAGAAATGTGTATGTCCTATTTTTTTTCCTATAAAGCCCTCATTTTTTAATCAAATAACTGGAATTAAGCAGTACTCCAAAATCTCTTTTTTTCTTTCCCTGTGAAAAACCAGCCTTTTCAGTAGTTAAAAAAAAGAAATGCATATTACCATCAGATCTATAGCAATGAGGTTTTGGGGAAGGAAATTTCTAATTGAGTGTGAAAAGATCCCAGTTATATCACTTTATGCATAGTTTCTCAGTTTGGCCCACACTATCCTGAACCTACGATTGCCAAAAATTAATTTTCTAATTTAGCAGTCAGATTTGCTTGTCATAATAAATAGCAAATAGAAAATAACATGGAAAATGTTTGTCCTTACAGTTATAACTAACCAGCTTCTCAAGACTCTTTTACTGGTCAACAAAACAGTCGTTTCTTTTTTATTGCACTCACTAATCAGGATCCAGTCTGCCTCACAACAGTCAGCTGCCATTGTAACAAGTTACGGGAAAATTATAATGCTTCCTAAGCATTTCCACAGAAACAAATTTCATGTGTGTGTGGGTGGACGGTAGGAGGAGAATAACCTTGGGAAAACCACAATTATAAACAGCTGCAGCATGCATTAAATGTAATTATGATTTATTCCTATAAATAATTCTTTGTGTAAATTTCCACTTAAGCTGGATTTGCTGTTCGGGTGCAATGGACATTTCTGCATTAAGTGATTATGCCTTTTTATTATTATTAAAAATACTGATTCTTTTCACATGGGAGAGGAGATGGGGAAAGAAGACTTATTGTACCGGCATGAACTGCTGAAAATCCAGATTCTAAGAATTAATGGTTTAACAGCCTGGACACGATGAAATTGTTTGTGACTGAGCTACAAAGAAGGATTAAAATGAAAAAGAGTGCATCATCCAAAGTTATTTTCAGCAAAACCTCATAATACTATTTCAACAAGATAATAAACATATAATGATAGATAGCATCTGATCAACCACTATGGAACAGCTGACTATATTAATAGGACTTGACATTTGTTCTGTTTAATGGATAAGGTGTTGAGCACCTAGGTTTCTGCTATGCTAACTGCTTAGTCATTTGAAAAAGAAATCAATATGATACAGCCTTCACAGGAGAAAATCTTGACTGATTCTTTACACTTCCTACAGCAAAAATAGCACTAAATCATGGTCATTAATTCATTTGACTAATTCAACACTTCAAATTTCATTCATTCTCATATAAGGTTTTACAGCTGTCTATTACATGAACGTACAGCAGTGGTAATGACAGGAAAGATCATATAAAATGACTGGGAGAAGGAAGACGGTTTCCTTTGGAAGCTTTATGTATCACATTCCTGATCCCACCGAAATTAATTACAGCTAGCCATTTACTTCAATGAGAAAAGACAAGGGCTGTGTATGGGCCTTGGTACATCTATGTGCTCTCAATTCTCACTGTATGCGTAGGAGCTACTAAGAGTTGCTCAGTGCTTTGGAAAAAAAAAAAAAAAAGAGATCTTAAAGCAAGTGTGTTACTACTGCTGCAACTCTGATGTGTTGCAGCTGACCCTCTACCAAAACAGGAGGCCCTAGCCTCATATTCAGTTGGATATTTAGTTAAGCTCTCAGCCACATTTATAACCACTTCTCTTTTAAAGAGCATAGAAGCCAATGGCACATGCTAAGAGTCAAGCACCTACCTAACTGATATGATGATCCAAGGCTATGTTTCTTCTCCATGTACCTCCCCATCAACGTGGGTTTCAATTTAGACTTTCTTTCCACTTGAGGTACATCCTTGATTTTTTGAATGGAACATATGGATACTGCAAAGCATATCAGCATTTGCTAGACAAAATCAGAAATACAGGTACCTACTTCTTTCATAGATATCTCTAAAAGTGTTTATGTTTTAATCTTTTTCACTTCCTTGACATCTCTCATCATGCTTTTTTCCCATACATCTGCAGAGCACTCCATTAGCTAACCAAGCATTCTCTGTGTGCAGTACGGATGGGATAACCATGCTAGAGGTTAGTATCTTCCAGCTTACAAATGTCACTTGGATGGTTTGTCCAAATTCGCACAGGTAGTGTCAAAGGCAGAAGTGAATTCAGTATTGTGCTCTGCCTGTGCTTTAACACAGACCAACTTTTCTTTAAAAAAAGGCTGCCTAGAGTGTCTTCAAAGCAGAGCTGAAATACTGCACAGTTTCTTTAGTATTAGATCTATGGATGTTTTTTCCATTTCCACCTCCTCTGCATGGCTGTGTGATTAGCTTAATTTAAAATAAAGCCTTGGGTTTTTTCCTCATATAATTTTGGTGGAACTACAAATGAGACACTTTGCACTTGACACGAGTTAGGTTATTTTTACAGACTTTTGTTGCAATTGTTGGTAGTTCAGAAGCTTTAAGCTCTGCATTGAAGGAAAAATCATTATTTGCTCCAAAGTTATAGTAAATTAATATGAAAAGCTCTGCTGCTGTTCAGGTTGCATTTAGTACATGCTGTTAAGACTCCACAGAATACTGAAGATTTGCTTGCATGTTGTTGTTTTTTTTTTAAAATAATAATAAAGCTAACACATGTTTAACCCCCTCAGGCTAATTTTTTAAGCTATGCCTCTAAAACTGCATCATAATATTTTGTGAATAGTTTTGCACACTTGACCTCCATCACCAAATCAAGTGCAATATAACAGATAGAGTCTCAGAAGCTCTATTTATCCTTTTGACCATAAAGACATTCCTTTATTATTCTTTTCCCTTATGACTGGATTTAAAGAGCTTTTTTTAAAGCCTCCATCACCCTTTTAAAATAAATATGAGAAAAAAACCCCAACCAACAGGCGCTGTATATTTTCTGTAAAAAACATCCTTAAATCAATCAAGCAAATATACACTAGCAAGAGGGAAACACATTAAGACTCATTTTCCTTTTTCCTGTGCCAGGTTACTTCTTTTGTACTATATATCAGAATGAAAGTAATTCACCTCTCAAAAAAAAAAAAAAAAAATATTAAAGAACAAAATATGACTGTGATGCATTTTTGCAGAATACAGTCAAATTTCCATAAAATGTCTGCAGGGTTTTGCACATTAAAATTTCTCTTACTAAAAATGTTTATGGAAATAGGTCATTATGCACATTACTAATAGAGAGCAATTTGTTGCTTTTAAAGGAGCTTTTATACTAATAGTCGTGAATAAACACATTTATCAGACATCCTAAATATAAACAATATATATACTAGCAAGCATAGTACTCCTCACATACACACTAGACATGGATTAAAGAAGTTGCTCATTTGGGGCCCATTTCTGCTAATATGGAGCCCAGAGGAATTTTTTGACTGTTCTTATGTCGATAGGAGATGAATGGTGTCTTGGCTGTGGAAATGGGTTACCGGATGGTACCACTGAACGCAATGCCTTAAGTCCTACCTGCTTCCACACAGCTTTACCAGAGCCAGTGAGGCTCTCCCGGTGTTTGGTGAAAGTGAGAGCAAGGGAGGGATGTCCCAGCAGACCTCTCCTCTGCAGCCAGAGATGCAGAGTCCAGTCCAGCAAGCCCAACCTCTGAAGGGCATCCTCAGTCTGTGGAAAGCAGCCTTGTACAGTGCAAAGCAGATTTTCATATCAATGGTAGCAAATTGTGCTAGTACGTTGTCAGAACTGAGTTTGAAAAAATACGTAGCCCATTATCAGCACTTAGAAACAATTAAAAAATTGGTAACCAATGTAATTTTACTTGACGTCTGAGGAATAAAAAAGATACACCCAGGTAATTACACTGTGTAGGTTATGATAGTATGGGAAGCAACAAGATACCTGCTTAAAACTGCTAGACTTGCTGAGGAACATCTTACATTATATTTACACAGTAGCCAGCATCAATTCTCTTAAAAATCCCACTTAAACAACAGATTAGATCACCTAGAAAGTGCAAATTAAATGAGCTGTTTCAGGAAGATATGTTGATTCCTGTGGTCCCTTGCTTGGTTGTCAGTAAAAGTGAAGAAAATGTAAAACATCTATCCAATTATTTCAGTTAATATACAAGCATTAGGCATTCAAATTCCTAATTAAGAGACAACATGCCCTGTCAGGCATCTGCATGGGCTATTGAACATTGCCTAGATTGTTCCATAATTATCCTGGCTTAATAGCTCTAAAAATGTAAGCAATGTGCATCCACTGAGGAAATGCACTGCTTATCACATGAGGAGGAACAGCACATAGAACATGCTCTAATACCATGTATTTGTGCTGCGGGTTTTTAGTGGAACATAGTTTAATTAACAGTGGGCAGCCTTGGCTTAATAGCTGGCTTCTGTTGGCAAGGACGAAACATAACTCACATATCAAAATATATTTCCATGACCAGATGTAAATGTATAAAACTCAGCTGCTGGAAGTGCTCCATTTCAGACTCCAGTGTCAGGCACCAGAAAGAGAAGACAGCATATACAAAAATATATATTTGTACTGATTTCAGCATGCTATTTTTCAAGCCTTATTTGTCAAAATCCTCCACCTCCCAGCCCCTCCTCACCAAAAAAAAAAAAAATTTCAGCGTCCTCCAGGGCAGTCATGTTGTCAAGGAAACAGATTTTTGCCATCTTCTGTGATTTGCATTGTCAGTAAATTTTCTACAATTTCCTTCTTTTCAAGCCTGATGCCTATGTTCAAGAGCTGACCAACTTTGCCTTGAATGCTGCAGCCATAGCATCAAGATGTCTGTTCTTTCATACTCTCTGGCAAGGCTGGGCAAATCATGGATGCACTCTCTGATGAAAAGGCTGGAAGGAACACAAAAAAGAAATCTTTCAGCTCTTTGAAATTGATTTCTTCTGCCCTTTAACCAATAGGTTTTGTTTTGGAAAATATTTAGTTTTAAGGGCTTCATGGCCCTTTCTCTCTCTTCTTTTTCTCTGTGCTGTTAATAAAATAAAAGGGGAAAAAACAAAAACAAAGAAAAGGCCATTTAAAAAAGACACTGGAAATATGAAGAGATCTGTAGAATAACGGAAAATTTGCAAACAAAATATACTTTTCAGCAATGTCTTTGTTTGAGCTAAAACACTAATTCTAAGTTATAAATTTAACTGTCTCTGGTTAACTTTACTTTTAAGACACCTGTACATGCCTATTGCATGGGATACAGCTTCCTCAAACCTGTTTGCTTCCACTGGACACAAAACTATAATGCATAAATTTGGCAGCCCCGGGATGCTTCACGCAACAGAGTGAGGGAGCTACCCCTCAGCATTTCTCTTGAGACTACCAGGAAGAGTTGAAGCACTTCTCTGGTTTCCGTGTAGACTGGCATCATATAAATAAATAACATAAATAAATATGTCTTCCTACCTGGGATAGATCCAGCACAGCTGAATTGATTCAACTGGTTTTAGATGGATTTATTTTTTCTTTCTCATCTCATAGTAGGCATAATTGTCACAGAATCTAACTGTGAACTTCCATCTCTTTAAAGTGTTTTACCTTAGCATCTCACGTGTATTTTGCAAACACGTGGTGTGAGACAATTTTTCTTCTTTGTTCTTTTAAATAGGAATAAATATGATTTAAAAAAATTATCCTGTATTCACCTGTTCTTTCCTATCCCTGTCTGTATATAACTAGAATTCTGTAGGTCATGTCAGAATATAGTAGGCCTCAGGTGTGTATTTATTAGTCTGGAATTTGACACTATAATGGGTATTAAGTATGCATGCTTTTTCCTCACTGAATATGTAAACTTTTTATTAATTAAATAAGAAAGTAATTATCCATCTGAAGGTGCCAAAGGAATGTCATTCCAAATGATAGAATTGATAACATATATTTTGTCTGAACTGTTCTTGTCAAAAGATAGGTTTTTTCCTCCAAATCATAATTATATATATAATAATATTTAATGAAATGTAACAATGAACTTTAAACAAATTAAAATGATATATTTAAAGACTGTTTCTAGATCTCAAATCCTTTTTCTTTCCTTTCCCCTTCTGGTACAAAATTTTAAACTACAACTCTTTTTTTTGGCTCGAATCAGAAAAAAAAAACTTGTTAGTTTTCGACAGAACAAATATTCTTGTTCCTCATGACATCAGAAGAATAATTAAGACATTTAACAGTTTAGGTGTTCGCAATATTAGGCCATTACTTCTGTGGACAGAGATAACTTTGCAGATTAAGCTCCATAATGAAACACATTTTCAAGAGTATTGCATTGAGTTAAGAAGGTTTGTGCAACTCTTGCACTTGAAAATCCCACACAGCCTGTGTAAATGACTGAAAAGTAAATTGGAGTAAATATACGTATTTTTTAATTTTCCTTTGTGCAAAATAGCATTAGCTGGAACAGTACGCTTTGGGTGTCTCTAACTTCTGCACCGTAAGGAGACCAGAGGTCTTCTGTGGAAGGAGGAGACAGCATGCTCCTGACACAGCAGTGCTGTGATACAGACCTAGGCTTGCTTCAGGGAAGTCTCAGGACCTTCATCATTTGAGCTGCAAGACAAGTGGACTGCACTCTAACTACTCATTAATATTCAGGACATTGTTAATTACTCGCATGGTAAAAATCTCGCGGTACTTTGAAGTCTTCTTTTTTTCTTTTCAGGTTTGTCATAGAGAGGATGCCTCTCACCCCTTGGAGAGTACACCAGGAGCTACTAGTGTATGCCAGGGATGCCTGGCTGAAAGCTTTGCACCGTTCTTCTCCATAGGTCTATATGAGGGAGGAGGGAAGGTAAAATTGGGAATTGTGTGCAGGACAGATTTTCGAAGTATACCTTTGGCTACAGAAGTGAATAACTGAACTCAAAGGCCAAAGGTAGCCAAGGTGCCTGATCAGAACACAGGTCTGCACACTTGCTCCCCTTTCTAAACACAAACATTTAGTTTGTGTTGCTTTTTGCAAGCTGCTACATTATTTGCCTTCTCAGGTCCCAATCTCTGAAAAAAACATTTCTTCTGGGTTGCTAAAGTGTAAATTCTCAAAATCACTCAGAGGACACAGCTCCCAAGAGACAGCTGGAAACAGCTGCTTCCTGCAGCTGGAAAATTTTTCAGTTCCAGTCCAGACCTTGATCTAGTAAAGCACTTATGTCCATGAATAGCCAGTTGATTTCCATATGAAATTTTTGTGTTTGGTTGCCTTGCTTTGTTGGGTCCTATAGTAAATATTACAACAGTCTCTTATTGTAGGTAGATGGATATTACAGGCTTTTGTCCTTCAAAAACTTACACAAGTAGCACAGTTCATACAGGGTTCATAGTGTCAAGGCTGTTGGCTGTCCTTGTGATATGGGGTTTATCAAATCTGGGTAAGCTTTTCTTTCTATGACTTTCCATATGGTGTATGAGTAACTTTGAAATTACAAAGAACATTGCTTAAATGAGGGTCCACTGAGAGCAGCTAAATTTATGTTTAAAAACGAAGAAATGTAAGGAATATGTAAGCACTAGGTTTCACCCCATGGTTTACTCAAACAAAATATGTACTGTCAGGCAAAAAGAGAGAAAGTTTTGGGGGTTTGGGTTTGTTTGTTTGCTTTATTAGATCATTCAGTCTTATTTGTTCAGTAAACTGCAGTCACATAAATATCCCATGGGAAGCTCAAAACTTTTCTGAAAGCAAGAAGGGAACAGTAAAATAGTTATTAACAGGCAAGGGAACTCATTATATTTTGTATTAAAGAAGTTTGTAAGCAAGGTTCCATTAAATGAGTGTTTACCTGCACTGCTGTTTGGAAGTGCAGAGTCTCTCTCGTTACGTATTCGCATTTATATGAATTTATAAACTCATTGTTTATAAAATCAGGTGCTTTTAAGACAAGAGGTAATTTTTACAATAAGTAATTCTGTTATGAAACAGAGAAGTATAAATCAATTTATTAGATATAGTCTGCATATATAGCTATGAAAAAGACCTCAAGAAAAAAGTACAAGGCTGCTGTAATTTGTACTTTGCGAAAGCATACATTAGGCAAAATAAATTTAGATAACTTACCAGAAAACATTAATAACCTTCCCAGCACAAAGGGTGAAATGCCCCACCCCACACGAGACAGTTTCTATACAGCATACACCCCAAAATGTCTCTACTGCCAGCAAGCATAAAGCCTATTTTAGATTTGTTAAAAAGAATGGAAAAGAGTATGAAGCAGTCTACTTTTTTTTCAAGGGATGCAGGTGCTAGCCAATAAAATAGGACTCCGGGGACACCTTCATGTCTTCTTCGTATCTTCATACTTTCTACCTCCTTGTCCTACACTAAAAAAAAAGCAAATTGCATACATGTTTTGCTAAGACCTACTCACCTTTTAGGTGTTTCAATGAATTTAGCTGATATGGCTCCTTCATAATCAAATGTATTTTCACACGCCTATAACTTGTTGATTACATCTCATTTCTTGTACTTGACTCCCCTCAAAAAGAGCTCTTTATCAGTGTGTCTCTCACAAGCCAGGTACCAGTAAAAATTGAGCTACCTTCCTGATGAGCCCTATCAAACCCATTTTTGGGAGTGACGTAAAATAATATATTTCTTCTTTTTTCAGGCAAAGATATTTATATCCTGCTTCATATTATGTCACATATGATCTTTTAGGAGTGTACCATTAACCTTTTCCAAAGTACGGTGTAGCATATGGGTACATCAACACAGACTCTGAGTCTAATTTTGGGAAGACTTAACAGCTTAGCGGTGGTCATCAGGGTGTTATAGCAGTGATGCTCCAGAATTATGTTATTGTTTTCTTGGTAACGGTGTTTCTGGTTAGTCTGAAATTATCCGGTATTTCCAGCCATAGGGAAATGATTTGAATGAAACAGCTACATTAGCTGGTAATGGAACTATTTTGTAGAGGGGAACCTGGTACAGTAATTCACTCCCCCGCCCCCCCAAC
The DNA here is from genome assembly GCA_035590275.1 of Ibycter americanus. Lineage (NCBI taxonomy): Eukaryota > Metazoa > Chordata > Aves > Falconiformes > Falconidae > Ibycter > Ibycter americanus. The sequence continues at coordinate 21,522,484 of JAVJGI010000060.1, forward strand.
ATGGATTGGACTGTTGAAATGTTCCTCACATTGTTCTTCTTTGCTGATGACAGAAAATAACATTGTCCAGGTATGTTGTCCACTCAGCTGCAAAGGATTAGGACTAGAAGAAGAGAATGGGGGCCTAAGAAGAAAACCTGACAGCTCTTTCTGCCCCTTCACCTCAGGCCTTAGGTGCATGATGACCTCTGAGAGTCACAACCACACCACTAAATTAATTACCCCTTGTGTAAGGTTGAAAAGGGGTTTGCCTCAGACATCTGGAAAAAAAATAATTGTATTTCCATTGTAGTGTCCTTCATTTGTCTTATCACATACTGGTGAGATGTGGTGAAGCTGCCACTTCAATCCACAAGTGCACTTTTTTCAGATTCTGTGGCCTCATCGTACCTCAATATGTTCATGACCAGTTACCCCAGCTAACTTCATTGTAGTTCTCAAGCCCCTTGGTAACTTTTCTCTATTTAACACAACAAACTTTGAATTAGGTTATTTCCTATGTAAAAAAATAAAGTGAGTGGGCTAGAAATTTTTAATTATCTCTGTCAGTCATTTCTGTCTGCTATCTGAGGATTCTGTTTGTTGCACACGACTGAGATCCAGCACATCATACTTATACTAAATTTAAGCCTGTGCTTAAAATGCGTTGCTATTCAGCCTTGTGTGTGCAGAAGGGTGATGGAAACTAGGGTAAGAATGAGAGAAAGAGGTATAATTCCCTGTCCTCCCAAATACTTCCTCGTACAAGTCTTTCTGCCTTTGTACTCTACCTGAAAAATGTGGTTGACAATATTATTTCCTTCCTCCTGTGTTCAGTCTATCTAGTATTAATATTAAACTCTACTGTCAGGACTATTAATTCTTACACATTTGAACAAGGGGCCTGGGCCAAAGTTAGGTTTTTTCTGCTACAGTAAAGAAAAATAATAAGTGGAGAATTATTTCAGTATGGTTGGTGTCATTCTAATCTGCTCAAGTATAGGATAAATCTCACTCAGCTGGATACTTACTATATTTTTAAGTTACAACCTGCCTTCCCCAACCAGACAGTTTAATGTCTTTCTCGGGTACTCATTATCCCTTGTTTTGATTATTGCATTTTTGTTACCTTAGCAAACATGATCATATCCACGCAGAGTGCTGCTGCAAAGAGCACTGTGCCAATCTCCTGTTCTGTCCATAAGGTACATATCTTCATTGTCAGGTGTTTCCCAGCTAACCTTATCTTCCCTGCAGCCTTCTGCTGAATACTCAATTAGTAACTCCTTTGGTCTGTAAGTGTTCACTTTTCAACAAACAAGGAGGTCTTAGAAAGGGACCTCTGACTTTCCTCTCAAAGCTGCTCCCTGTCCTCAGGAGAAGTCACCTGAAAACATCCACAGTTATCTCAGTCTTCTTTCAGATTTCTCCACAAAACTCTGAATTGCCATAATCCCTATGAAAAACTTCATAATACACTGCTGATGGACTGAGGCCATCACCCAGTCTAGTATCGCAGATCGTATATTTATTGTATATAAATATAAATGCTTGCTGTACTCTTGCTTTCTCCCATTAGCCAGTTCACTTCTGTTATCTCTTGTACTGTAACTACTTGGAGGCAAAGATAATTTTCGTATTTCATATGATAGTGGGCTGGTCTATGATTACAGTACATAGCGTTACAGTAGTAGTAATAATAATAATAATTGAATGAAGTCCCCCCCCCAAAATTATTTGAAATAAACATATACATAAACACAACTATATAATAATATATTTTTTATAAAATATAATACATTTATATGTGTGTATTTAAATATAGGTATACATATATTTTACATTGATATAAAAAAAAAAGCAATAACAATAGACATTGAAATAATGCAAAAAAAGCCCAAGCCACCAGTTCATATAAACATAATCTCAAACGTAACTTGAAAACAAAGACACGCCATTAATAGACCTATGCAAATACCATGCCAGATCCTGGCAATGAAACAATGAGATTTCATCTCCATAAGTCTTTTGCTACTGTACTACAATCTTGTGTACCTATGAGCCTCTGCCTTATTTTATTCACCTGAAAAATAGAGTTAGTATATCACTGATTGTTTTCTGGAAAAACTTGAAGACAAGGAGGTCAACCTTATGTGTTTAAGTATGCATATAACCTTTCACTTAATTTTTTAAATATTGTTAAAATGTTCTTAGCTGAACAAGCTGAGAACAAGCACTTTTTTTCTCAGCCTATAAAAGAAGATGAATCAATCATACTCTTAGTGTCAGTAATTTGAAAACAACAGAAAAAATGGATGGGCAGCACTTCTGATGGTGTAAGTCATTTCAGTGACAAAGAAACTTCTGTTAAATGTGTTCTATGTAATATGAGATCATACATATATACAGGTGGGCCAAAGTACCAACATCTGCCCAATAAAGCTGCTATTAATTTCTGATTGAAACATACCTGGTAGCAGGACAGAACTATTTATAAAATTTTCCTGGTTTGACAAATGAGACTTCTCAAAGCACCATGAATAACTCTTTTTTCTTTTTCTTTTTTTTTTTTCTTTTTTTGTCCCCAAATTTAAAGAAAAGCAGTAGACTTCTGGGTCCTCATAATCAAGTCTCCAGTGAGAGCCTGGGTGCAACTACATTTCTTACGCTCCCCCAGAGTCATGACCCGCTTTATGCCCTTGGCAAATGTTGGTCTCAGAGAAGTTCACATTGCATTATGGAAAATCCTCCAAGGAACTTGGCCTTTGGAAAAAAGTGGAAGGCTGAACCCCTAGTCCCTTGAGTATTCATAGAGAAATGCTGTTTAATGATTTATTGAACAATTTCAGAATAAAACTATTTAACCTCTTTCAGCAAAACAAAAATATTTCTGTACCTGTTATGCTGGATGTACATAGTCTAGCAGATTTTCCTTAATGTGGGTATTGGGGGACTGAGATATAACCCTACACAAATAAGACTGGCAGATGTATGACTGTCCAGTCCTCTGATACAGCTTCTGTACTCTGTATTTAGATATGGTCTTGATCTGTCCTGTATTACAGCATGTATGAATGACATGGGGGAAAGATGTGCTTATCTCAAGTTGCTCTCTAAGAAAGGGGCCTGTAGCTAATGCTTGGAGTACAGGAGCAGGGCAGGTGCAGAATGATGCTTTTCCTCCCAGATGAACAAAAACTGCAGGGCAGCTATGGTTCTAAGCCAGAGACTGTTTCCTCGTGACTGTAACGTTTCAGTTGAACTTTTCTTTCATCACTTTCCCAGACTTTATTTTGAAGCCATTTACACTTTTTGAATGCAACATCATGGGGCCAAAGAAAAATCACAGAATAGCTATGATTTGCATGAAAACCTACTTCCTTCGGTGTTAAAGCTCTTTGTTACATCTATGCATAAAGGTCCACTGGAAACAATTATCTTTTATGCCATTAACTTCTTTTGCAAAGCGAGAATGGAGGAGGGAAGGGGCAACAAAAGCAAAAACGCCTTTTTTCTAACGGATTTCTAACGGAAATGTGAGATCTGTGGGCTCCCCAGAAAACAAACACTTGTGTAGAAGTTTTTTTCTATTTTTTAAGGAAGGCTTCAGATGGAGACTCATGTTTGCATAAACAAACAGAGGCATTCAAAGAGGTTAGTTATGGGAATGGCAGAGAACGACAGTTTCTAGCACTCTGACAAAGGAAGGTGCCATCATGCAGAGTGGGAAACAAGTTTGCAAAAGAAAAGCTGTAACTCTCTCAGCCTTCAAACCATTGCTACCATGTCTGCAGAAATGCCAGTAGCACAAATGACAAGTATTCTGTGTCTACTAATGAAGAACAGAATATCAAAGCCTGCATTTTTTGAAGGGAACATCCCTTAAATACGTGTCTCGTATAGTTTGCTGTTTACTTGTATATGTGTGCAAGGCAGGCCGTACAACAGAGACAGCATGTGGAAGGCATGTGAGGCAAAACCAGGGTGCCTGTGAGTTTTAGGAAGTCACCTGGGTTTAAGTGGGACTTCTGAAACCATAACATTGGTGTGCAGCCTGCAAGTCGTCCCAGCTCTGGCAATCCAGAAGATGCTTATTGTCTTTCCCCTACCCTGCGGTAGACTCCAGCATTTCTGTGGGGATCTGTCAACTCAGTTGTGCTCACCAGAGCTGGAGGCAGGCTCAGCCCAGCTCTGGACGACTGCTGTGGCCTGTGACTGCCCAGACGTGGCGCTGGGCCAGCCCCAAATAAACCGTGAACCTCGGGTGGGTGGAAACTGCTCTTAATTCCAAACCCAAGATGCTCCAGGGGAGTTTGAAATTAAGCAAAACACATCTGCCCATCCCTCATTATTGTTGTTGTTATTGTTGTTATAACCTTTCATTACACTAATCCACATTTTTGTTCCACATTGTGAGTATGCGAGAGGCTGGAAATAGTCATTAAAATGCGATAATGTTTAAAATTCTAGCACATTAACACTGACATTTTGCCTTCTAAACAATCTCAGGTAATGAAGGTCAATACAAGCAAACAGTCTGTCTATGGCCCTTCGTTAGAGGCTTTCTGTGCTTGGACTTCACAGCAGGGGACTGTCAGGCAAAGTGTTTTCCTCTGTGCGGCTTCTCTCCGAGTGTTTGCTGCAGCTGGCTTCAGCATATGGTAGAATATGAAGATATTTTCTGGGGTCCACTGCCTCAATCACTGTTTAATGATTAATTACTGCAGGCTGGTGTCAGGGTGAGACATTCAAGGCTTCAGGCAAAAGTCTTAACTATAGAAAATGACAGCAGGCGGGATTTTGCCAAAAAGAGTAACTTTGCACTGCTAGTTCTAATGATTTGCACTGCCTTTTGATCCATTTGTAAACAACAAGATGGTAAAAGACTGAAACTATCAGGCAATAAATGCCAACAATAACAAGAAATTGTTCCCAGAGAGAGTCTTAGGATGTTTGGTCGTGTTGAGAAAATGCTATAACCTGATCTCTTGGAACAAAGTGGGGACTTCGGGGCTGTCTTCCCTCAGACCATCTCCAGGCAGGAGTGAACTCAGCCTCCAGCCACCAGGATGAGGAAGATTAACACTCGGAGACAGGGAGACTGACGCCCGCTGGAGCTGTGAAGCCGCGGAAATGAACCTGGAAGTCCCAGCTCCACCGTGGCTGATGGTCTGGTGGTCACACTGCTTTCTGGGCCAGATCCAGAGCTAGCGTCAACCCTGCAGGGAGCTCCTGGATGGCATACAGCCCCTCACGGGCCACAGGGATGCAGCATCCCCATCAGCACTGCCATCTGGGGCTATGATAAGGGAGCTGGGATGTAGTCCTATGGTCCACAGGGATATTAGGGGAGATAAAAAGCTACCTTTGCCTTACCCTATGGTTCTATACTGTGCAGAGCTCAGTCGGAGGAGAAACTGGCCCCTTGAGCCTTAACCTCATGGTCACCAACCCTCCCCTCCAGTTACATCAGCCTCAAATTGACATAATGAGGACATAAGGGATCAAAGCTCTTTAAAAGCTTTTGTTCAGTTTTTAGAAATGCATCTTAAAAACCATAAATTTGCTTGCATGACTGTGTGTGTGCATAAAACTATCCATAAGATACAATTATCTCCCACCTACACAGATAAGATTGTACGTGTGCCTTAAAAACAACCCCTAGGTTAATTTTCTTCAGATTGCCCTTCATCAGAAATGTAAAATGAGTGTAAATGATACACCTCACATTTAGTATCATGTTACAGCTGCTTTGTGCTTGTGCCAGTGACTCTATGGAGAAGCAGAGAATTAGATCTTTCATCTCAAGTGCTTTTGTCTTTGATAAGAATATGAAACTACTTTGAAGTTGGAGCATTTCACAGGGTATAGCTGGGGATTCCATCTTCCTTGTGCAGTGTCATTACTGTCGCCAAAATCTCACCAGAGCTGATTGGCAGTGGAAATGTTTTTGGTGATTCAGTGAAAATATTTTTTATTTCCTGAGGAAAAACCATATCCAATATTACTGGCTGTTGGAAGCCAAAAAATGTTTATGCTTTTGAAAAAGAGAAGAAAAAACAAAATCGCTTTCATTTCTTCTGCAAACATATTCAATCATTTCTAATGAAGTAAAAAAGAAAATCCTGTAAAGTGTATTTGTTGTAGCAAAGGTTATTTTTTTAACAAATAGCATTGACTCACTCTAGATGAATTTACTGCTTTACAAAAGGATTTTGTTTCCATAAATTAAATAAATTTTTCACAGCACATAATCAAAATGTTTTTGGGTTGTTTTTTTTTTCCCTCCAGGTTGAATATTACAAAGTATGGGAAGGACTCAGTTGTCTACTAATAAAAAACTAATTTTAGCTGTGTACCATCTTTAGTCCTTTTATTGTTATAGGAAGAGAATGATGGTGAGAAGCAGCAGAGAATTAATGGGCAGGTTACCCAGCTTGTACAAGTTGCAATAAAATGCAACATTATTTGTCAGTTTTTAATGTGATATTAACTGGTGACGGGTGAACCACAAAAGGTTGAGAGACTGTTTGAATAATCACCAGAAGCATAATTGCTTACTTAAACTTTATCTGAATGTCTAAATACTGTAGATTTGGAACTTAGTGCAGGTGTCTGGGTGAAAAAGGGTGATGACATAAAATGCCATACTTTGGAAATCAGACTTTTGATTCTTTCATCTGGACTGGAAACACTGTAAAAACAGCACTACTTCTCTCTTGTTTCTTCTAATAAAAAGGACTAGACAAGACACATACTTACTCAGCCTCTTAAAATCTTGAGGAAAACCATGAATTTTTGGCTAATTTTAAAAAATTAATCTAAATGAGTTGCACACATCTAATTTTAACAGTGAAAGTGATATGATTTGTTGATAAATTAAATACATGAAGCTTATAGAAACCAGATGCCTTTTTTTTTTAATCACCACCAAAAGAAAACTTCCTTTGCAGATTGAAAATTTCCAAAATAATTATTGTGATCTTAAATACTTAAAAATAATTCAAGGGAACAAATCTTAGGTGCAACTTCAAGGCCCTTCAGACACAAAGGCAAACCTGTGGCTCAGGGCATTCCTGAGCTGCAGATTGTGGACCATTAGAAGAGTATTTTAATGAAATATATATGTGCATGTTTAACTGGAAAACATCTCGACTTTTGCTATCATGCAGCACCATCACCCCTATGATTTGTGGAGCCAGGAATCGATCAACAACCCGCTTGACACAAGGTGCCTTACAGGGTCTTTTCATCTGCTCTCTAGATGAGCAGACTGTGTCCATTAGCTAGCCAGATAATCTGGTCAGAGCGGGGTGAATCACCTCAGAACCAGATGTTAGAGAGACAAGAAAGCATTTCCTTTAATAAAAAAGCTGTAGTATTGTTATCAAGGACAGTTTCGGGGTTTGGGAGGGGCAGCGGGCAGTAAGGTGGTCAGTGGCCCCTAGGGCAACACGCCGCTGTGAACTCGTTCACAGGGTATTCGCTCTGCCCACAACCAACACGGAGCTGCTGACTGTGGCAGTGACATGAGAATAAAACTTTATGTAAACAACTTTCAAGATGAGTCTCTCATTATTAATGCAGACAGTTCTAAAGGCAAAAGCAAACAGTATTTGGCAGCAGGAACTTTTAATGAGAATGTCATTAAGGAATTCAGTCTACAGACCACAAAGAGATGCACAGCACACCCAGCTGACTTTTCTGCATCTCTTTTCTTTACTGTCCATTAAACACAAAGAAGATATTTTGGGTGAACTAAGTATGTGTCTGCAAGCGAGGAGCCCTACTTGCAGCAAATCACAGATTTGCCAGAAGGTTAGTATCAGCTTCTGGAAAATTGTCACCATGGGCGGATGATTTCTTGGATAGCATGTTCTGTGAAACTGCAGAAGTAGAGAAGACCCATATGGAGTTAACATCCGCCATAAAGAGGATGGGAGGAGTTTGACTAGAAAGTACAGCCCAGATGGAGTTTTGGTACAGAAATGAAAGTCTAGTGCATTCAGGCTTAGCGAGCTTGTTTTCACATTGCAAAATATATAGGTTATGGTCTAGCCAGGAGCAAAATCTGTGTCCTTGCTATCTAACACTTGTAACTCCACCTGCTACCACCTGGAAGTTCCTAATACATCAAAAGAAGGACACAAATCAAAACAGAGATGAACAATGAGTATACAAAAGAATCCCAAACTGAAGCTGGCGTGGCAGAGCTCATGATTAACATCATCAAATGTCATTCAGATTTGTGTCAGGCCAGACTTACATCTTCAAGTAAAAATTAAAAGGAATCTTAAACATTAATTATCCACATTAAATAAAAGAAAAATGATTAATGTGCTGTTGCAAGTGCGTTCTTATCGTTGCCTTGTGTTTTAGTTCCTCCACTCCAGAAATCACCAAATGTTATTTCAGATGTCCTAGGAATGCTCCCTGTTACCTATCTGCCATTTTGTAAGAGTGCAGGACTCTCAGAGGTGTCATGTCTCATCTACTAGCACTGTGATGATGTCCTAAATCCACTAGGTTGTCTGCTAGGTTTCCAGGTGACTAGATATGTTTAGAAACAAAAGGGCAAGAGTGTGATTTTTCTGAGATTAAGACACCCCAGTAGCCTACAAATGGCAGAAATTCTTAAAAGATTTAGGTGAACACTAGATTTTTGGATGCCACCCTATGAAAGGATGTATGCAAGATCTCTGATCTCGTTTAGTTGAGCTGGCATATTTATATCCCAAATTTTATGAGGCTTGAGCTTTCAGAGTAGTGGTGTTATGATGAGTTAACACCACTGCTTAGATTGTTCACCAGCCAAATAGCAAAATTTCTTAATGTCATTTTATGGGACTTATAAGACATTAAACTAAATATGATTGCTGCTCCATAAAACAGAACAGTTCTCCATATACTGTATGCATGCAAATACAATATCCTATCTCAGCCTTCAGTGCCTATAGTAAGTTATCCTTAGAGTTTAGACTGAATAACTATTATTGGTTTACATGCTCCTATATCTTTGTATTTCACATAACTAATAAAGAGAGCAGCTTTCGAAAAGATAAGAATAATGCCTTATGTGCCTGACCATACAGCCGAGAAGCTTTTCTCTTTCTGCAAGAGTGGTACATTTGTCCAATTGAAATACACTTTCAAAATGAGGAAAAGATGGATTTTCAAAACCAAACAGGTGGCATATTAAATGAATGGCAAAAGTTTCTTTAAAAAGCCACGTCACATGAGGCCACATATTCACGGGGATCAATGGACAAAGTAACCAAGTTATCTAGAATCAATAGATCATACTACTAAAAAGAATACCAGGTGGAAGTTTAAATAAATGGTTTAAATAATCTCTTTCTACTAGGTATGAGAAGAATAGCTTTTATCATAATTACCTAGTCTAGAAATTTAACATCAAAGCGTATTGTCCACTCTTGCAAAAGAAATTTTGATCTATATGGGCCTCAGGTCCGTTCTGCAAATACTTTCCTCCTGTATCACACAATGGGGACACAACTATAACGCAGGGCCACAACTATAGTCCTATGTCTGGTGTTAGATATTGAACATAAAACAATTACTATTGTTTTCCAATAAATTCTGTTTTGGAATGTATTGAATCTGAAATATTCACCAAATAATGCCTGAGCTGAATATTATGAGTCTGAGGGCAGAAAGATGCACAAGTTTTTTAAAAGGTGGGAGTTTGAATGAAAGAGGAAATGAGTCATGAATTTATGAAATCACCAGCATATGAAAATCACCAATTAATGAATGCATAAGTTAAATAAATTCTGAAAAAAGTCGTGTGTGCAAGTCAAAGTAATAATTCATACAGCTACTGATCTTGGCTGCATTACAGAGGTAACATTTTTACAAGGTTAAGCTGTCTTTGAACTTTTGTATAATATATTAGGTGCAAACAGACATTTCTTCTTTATCAAGCATACACATTTTTTTGTTCCTTTACTTAAAAAATATCTCAAATTATGACAACTGTAAGGAAAAAAGAAACCTTCTCCATTGTATTTTACTTCTCCATATCACATGAAACAAAAAAAATATCTGAAGATATTAAACGAACTATTGTTCCACATTCCCAGTCTTTTTTAGATTCTCTGTCTGAAATAAAATGGTCTTAGACTAGTGACAATATTTAGTGGTCATAAGCATCTGCAGTTCTGTCTTTGAATCAAAAGTATTAGTAATTCAGAGCACAGCATATGAAAATTAAGACTTGAAAAGGCATCTTACATCAGCCCCATAGGCTTGTAGAAGTGAGGTTGAACAGACAAGACTCAATAAAATCGATTTAAGAATTAAAAAAAAAAAAAAGATGTTATTGGTTGTCTTCCTCGGGTAGCCTCAGAGATGTTTATAGAGGATAATGCCTTGTAATACTATAATAAGAGAAACAAAAAACAAACGGAGCAGAAGAGGGAGCCCTGACAATGGGACACTGGTTTGTGTGATTTTTTGTTTGGTTTTGTGCAGTGGCTTTGGGTTCAAATTCAGCCTAAGTGTGTCATTACTTATATTTATTTTATGAAGGCTCATTGGTACCCTAAGTGAAATAGGCTGAAGCACTGAGTATTCTTTCTGGGCGTAATGAATATCTATCTATACCAACAGACTTTGAAAGGATTGGCAACATAATTTTGTGGATAACCCCGTGAGAAAGAAGACCATTCGCCATATGTGTCATCTCTTTCATATTCACTTACTGCGGCTGTATAGCTGTTCTTTCAGAGAGACTAGTTTTGTTTTTTCATTAATCTGAAAACAGAATCACACATGCTGGAGAATTGTGTATTGAAAACTGTAGAGATGCATAAGTAAAACTGCCATTAAACTTAGGGAAAACTGTACTTATATATAAAAACTAGGCAAATCTGAGCATAGAGGTTAGAAAATTTGTTCTATATCTTCTTTATCCATTAATATAAAAGTTAAAGTCTTTGATTCAGCTCTTTTCAGTGTTAGTGCCTGATATTGCTGCAAGGAAATTGATAGGGCCATCTCACTGACTTCAGTAGGAATGGGCTCAGTCCCTAAACTCAGTCCCTAAAGCTCTGCTGAAACATAAATGTCACTGTTTTGAGGGAATACTCAATATATTTTGTTCTCTTAGGTACATCAGTCTCTAAGCTGCTTCAATGAAAGTTGATGGAAACTCAGGAGAAGTTAGTTGATTCTTCCTGAATATCTTCAAGGAGAAAAAACAAACAGCATTTTACCTTCCCCCACTTGTGTCACTTTGCCTTTTGGCTAGTTTCTGTGAAATATATGCTATGCTTACCGCACAGCTGTCTGAAATCAATGGTTTCACTGCATGTAAGAGATTTGAATCAGGTGCTTCACAGACAACTCTCCCTATGTTGGAAGTTTCAATGCGCAGGGTTATGCTATTTTTGGGTCCATGCAGTCCCTTTCAGTGAGATTCTCAAAGGACTGCAACATTGAAGCTCAAATTTCCATTATTTCTTAATCTTAACAGTATTCATTAAGCTCACTTACTTTACATGTCCTAAAAGCCCAGTAAAATAAGGATTTTTCATTGTAAATCATGTAAAGAGATGCGGAGCCTTCAAAGCAGTGTTTTAAAATATCTGTGCCACTGATATATGATCAAATGATAAACAATCTATGTTAAAGACAATAGATGTGAATATTAATTATTTGCTTCAGTTACTGGTTTCAGATAACCAGGATTCAAGTGTCTTGTGCTTTGGGGGTCTGACTGATGTGCTTTACAAAACTTATTCATTTTCTCCCTTTTATATAAACAATTTGTCACACCTCTCTTTTCTAAAATGAGAGTAAATGTTTTGCTTTATAATCTTACTTTTTTAACTAAATAAAAGTTGCTGCACAAAGTTTTAATATCATTTTAAAATATGTCCTTGTAGAAGTTGCCATAAATGTCGACATTTTCAGCAGCATGAATTTATGATGACACTGAATTTTTACGGCACTATAAAAGTCCATAGTCATGATGACATCTACAGCTGCCTTTTCACTAAAATATAAGAAACTATATTAAGACACATAGTTCAACATTGCCATGGATTTTAAGGAAGAAACTGTACACACTTATGAGTGCTCACAGAAGTCTCAAGACAGAATAGAAGTAACAACTTATGATTATTTAGCTGCTAAATCTTTCTAGATTTAAATGGAAATCAGTGGAGGGTTCTTTAGTTCCTCTTTAGTTTTTATTTTCTTCCATTGATCACAGCAAAAACGCATTAATAGACCTTGAAAATCAGCTTGAATTGAAGCTTTATTCTACCACGCAAACGTTACCTGATAACGTGCTTCCTCCCTCCCCAATATGCATTATGCATCTTCTCAGGAGAATGGACTATTTGCAGAGGTAGGGTGTGGACCCTAATGAAGGTACATGGATATGATCCAGCTTCGCAGAGGACAAAAACGCAACTCCATTATACATTGGCTATGTCTCAGCAATTGGACACTGGAGTCCTGCATCTCAGCAACATATTAGGATACTTGGAGATACAAAGCCTCGCCCTAAAGTTTGGTTCTGAGGGAAAGGAAAACTACTTTCATGGGCTGCAAGCAATAAGACATACCCCTAACAAATCTTTGGTTTGAACTAATGACAGACCAACACCCTCAGGCTATGATTACTATGTTGTAAACCCACCTTTAAGTCTAGGTGTAGCCAGAGCACCTGGGTTTCGTTTTGCAAACCAATAAAAAGCACCTCAGAGACACCAGAAATCTTCATATCTTCTGTAACTTAAAGGAAAAGGCTGCACTTCCACATGGGATTCCAGTAAATGTGCACTTAAATAGGAAATGAAATACATGAAAAATTATGTACCATAAATTCCTAAACCTTGGGCAAACGAACATGATTCATATGGCATGACAGCAACAAACCCCTCTACAATAGCATTAGTGTACTGGAGGTGGTGCTTGTATATATGTTTTGCATCCCAACCTATGGGAAGTTTTGCTTAAGGAAACTCTTTAAGATTCCCCTCATTTATATGAATACTTCATTTAAAGGAAATATTTCAAAGACTTGAATATCTCAGTATTTGGGCTGTGGGTAAATTCAACATACCACTGGATAAGACATTTCCTGATTGTCACAATAGTAAAAGTATGGACCCAACTATTCCATCAATGCACACTCAACGTTTCCATTGAATTAAATATGAGTTACATGTACATAGGGACTGAAGCAGTCTGTTTTAATTAGTGTGAAAATGTCAAGTCCCTGTATACAGTGCAAACCTAAAAACAACAAGACAGTTAACTCTTTCATTGCTATTAAGCATTGTATACAAGCCAAATTAGAAAACCTCAGAGGAATCAAATGAGTGTAAAGTGGCCCAGCATTTCTACGGGAAAGTTACTAGGAAAACAGGTGACAAAAAAAAAAAAAAATCCTATGAAATGTTTAAGCAAACAAAGGAAAGGCTTTTAAAACTGGCCTGAGTTTAGCGCATCAAGTCCACTGTTAAGCAAGTGGTCAGATGTTCAATATCAGTGAAAACCTGTTAGTTCTCATTGATCTGGAAAAACCAAACCGCTTAGGGCAGTCCATTTCTTAGGGAAAAAAAAGAAATGATTGAGCTTGCCCAGGACTCACCTTGACTTCAAAGTCCAAACATTTTATTGAAAACTGCAGCTATTTATCATACAGAAATACTTTGGTGAATTGAAGCCTAGCTTTTAAACCATACACTTAAAAGACAAAATTTAAAGTCTCAATTAAAAAAAAATAATAATGGAGCTGTAAGAAAAATTGTCTCCATCTTACAATGCAACTTCTCTACAGTGTTGCTAGAAGCCCGGTCTAGAAATAGTTGATATGGTTTTTTTTAGAGGAGCTAACTCATACTTTCTTAGTATTGTAGTTATAGCAGTAGGAACCCCTATGCAGGTTGCCCCTTGGGTGGGTGTCCTTTTTCTGGAGACACTATCTTAAAGCTGCACTACTTCCATAGCTGTCAGTAGTCTTAGCACAAGTTCATCTTGACTGAAGCTTTTCAGTTTAAGACCCATTTGAGAATGTCAAGGAAAACTCAAAGAGTACAGCTCCAGCCTAGCTTCAAGTGGAGCTTATCCTTAATTTTTATTTAGTTCTTCTGCATCAGCAAATTTTAGGCAGTTATATACTACTAATGTCAACAAGTAGCCACAAAATGTGTAGAAGGGAGATAATTTACTATTCTAGAGCTTAATCTGTGACTATAAGATGTCTTGAGAATTAGTTCCACAGTGAGAGAGAACACAGATAGGTATTTTCAGAAAGATCCTCTGGGATGCAGGAACACTCTCCTCTTAGCAGGTAAAGGAAATTGCTGCCATGTTTTTGAAACAAAATAAAACAAAAAACCCAAAGGCTCCTTAAACACAAGCTCTTTAGGGTGAAGAAACTAGGTTCCCTTGGTGACTACAGCCTAGCACATCTCCTGGGTCAAAGCAGTAATGACTGTACATGAACCAGAAAAACAATACAGAAGACCATAGACAGGATATGGTAACATCTGGAACGCAGTAAGAGCCAGCCTTTCCACCTGGATGTTCAGCCTTATGTACATACCCTGCCTCTGTGCAGAGAAACTCCAGAACAGCTCCAGTGTATCTAGGGTCTTGTGCCACTCTGCAACCAGAAAAGACCATCATTAGTAAAAGAATGATTGGACCACTACATGGTTTCTGAGGAACTGTGTGTTTTACATAGAGCTAGCAGTATGTACACACATCTGCAGGCAGTATTTATATATAAAGAATTTAAAATTAAGATAATGCATTGGCAAAAATAGACAAAATAAAAGATTGTATGATGTAGAGTTCATACACAGTTATTTTTATCTTGAATCAAATGACTGGCTTCAGATAGTATAATTAAAATCACAAACCTTTTAATCACAGCACAAGTTAGTAAGATATAGACAGACATAATTACATAGCAAAAATTGTCTAGGCTCTGCTAACTCCAATATTAAGATATTTCATGGGAAATGGCAAAAAACAATGTCACGTTATATCTCCAATTCATTAATAAGCATGTTTTTCGCACACTATTCTTCATGGTGTATTAACTTATGACAGGGGTCAGGGCTACATTAAATTATAGGATAAATTATTATAGTTAACAGTGCTATTTGACAGCTTCTTAGGTATCTGCTGCTCTTAAACTCGTTCTGCATAGAAATATTTTTTTAACAGCACAGTAAGTTTTAAATAATAATGTATTTTACTTTGATTCCCACCTTTTTGTTACACTTCTTCAGACAGAGCAAGTGGTGACAAAAGGCAACTATAAGTAAAGAATAAGTCATAATAGTTCAGCTCAGATTTAACATTTACAGACTCTGAAGGTTTGAAACACAAAGCACATGTTTGTCCTCGTTTCTACTACTCTCAGGTAACATTTGACCTCAGTTTCTCCAGATTCAGTGTGGTTTGAATATAGTAAGAATCTGATTCACAGTCTTGAACTGCAAAGTCTTATATGAAAACTTAAAAACAGATCAATTGTTTTCTTGCAAGAGAGTGTGCTGCATTATTTAAGGAAAGGTGAGATCCACCAGTGGGTACCAGGTACATATGTGTGTTCTGTAAGGTCGTTTTGCTGTTATATATTTATGTTTACATCATTATCTGAAGCTTTACATTCATTATGACCTCTTTCGTATCTCCACCCTTGTGACCAGTAAGTACTCCGTCTCCTCCTCTTCCTCACTGCATTTTATTTACTGCAGTCACAGTTATGTGCTCAGAGCTGGATGGAGAGACAGTTGTTTGCCATGCACCACACGTAACCACCTCCCTGAAATTCTCTCCTTCCCTTCTCACCCATGCATTTTGGTTGAGCCCTAATAACACTCATTCCATCTATATCTCTGTCTCTAGGGTTCCATTTCACTAATGAAACTGGTTTCTGCACTGCCTTTCATGCCTCAGCATATAGGACGTGTTTTCTGAATAAACTAACTCACATTCCTCTTTAAGGCAAACCTTAATGTTATTGTAGCCATTGAAGCTATATTGAAGGCCTATCTATGATTTCTTTCTTTTTAAAATTTTATTTATTGCTGATTACCTCAACCCATGGGGGTTTTGGGTTTTTTTTTTTATGGCAGCTAAATTTGTATGTGTCTTATATGTGCACCAGAGACCATCAGTCTCAACTTCTGCCTTTCGTAGCTACTACTGCTCAAGATTTAAGAAGTATTAATAATCATAACAAGAAAAAGTATAACTGTGGAATATATGGGTTTCTCTAAAAAATAGACATTATTTTAATTATGCTTGTGTAACAAGGAGAACCTGGATAGACACAAATCAGAGATGCACAAATGTATTTGAGCCATGGTAGCTCTCACAGTGACTCAGAAGGTGTTGGACTAATGCAGAGCTAAAGTTCTTCTGTTTTATATGTATCAGAGTATTTCTGCCTGCTCACTAGAAATAAAGATGTTAAACACAAAATGCAGGAAGAGATTAATGTAGTTTACCAGGAGATGTATAGATGACTCCAACAGCCAGATGAAATATAATACCGGGACTAGGTTTAAATATTTTTAAATCATGAAGATTTAAATCACTTCTAAACTACTTCTGTAGTATAAAAGAGGCAGCACAATTCTTGACTTAGCCCTATGTAAGACAGACACAGTAATTCTGTAAGTATCAACTCTGTAGTCCCCAGGTATCAGAAACAAGAATATAAGAAAGTGCAACACAGTTAGGGAAGAATCACATTACAACCTTGCATGCAAAAATAAATTTTGGAAAAATGGCATTTCAAGAAATGATGAACCTATTCAAAAAGACCCTGAAGTCAAGAATAAGGAAATTAAAATCCTTGGACTTACCGTGAGACTTACTTAAGCACAATGTAGTAGCCACTAAAGGCACAAATGCCTGTAAACAAACAAACAAATAAACGAGAGGGGGAAAATTCCAGTACAGTTAACTAATGAAGTTCAAGAGGTCATGGGAGCCATGTAGGCATCCTCCAGGCTGTGGAAATTGAACCCAAGACTCTTCCAGTAATTGTATCTTTCTTTCCTAGGTACTTTTCATACACTATACTTTTTTCTTTTTATTCAGTAATCAAACCAAGTTTTAAGTATGCAGTAGATGTTTTTTTTTACTGTCAAAATACACTCCAGTGTTAGAAATACAATGTTTGAAAAAACATAGGCGTGGCATAGCTAAATATTTTGCAAATATTATATTCTATTGCACAAATGTGCCTCTAAATTTGACAATAAAGCAGTTTAACCTCAATGGCCCATCCAGTCTTGACCTTTCTATGGATATCTCTAACATTCCCAAAACCAAGATGAAATTAAATATGGATAAGTACAAACATTTTCTCTTAGGAAAAAGAAAGAAAATACACAACATATAAAATGAGGAATGACTCATAAAGCATTGATATAGAAGTGTATTACAAACAAAACTTGTCAACTACTTGCAGCAACAACAACAGAAGGATAAATCTTATTCTAAAAGATGTTAACAAGAACACTTTACATATGAGATAGGAAGCCAGTATACCACTCTCTTCAAGGTACTGTTGCCAGTTGGCTACTATACTTTAACAAAGATGTAGGTTAGCCAGAGGTATCACCCAGCAGAATAGCAAGAACAACAAAAAGTGGAGAAGTTAAAGAAAATACTTTTTGTGTGTGTGTGTGCATGTAGAAAAACAAAGATTAAGATAGGACACTACAATGACTATATAGACGAAGGTTATCCATTGTTTATTTTCCTACTGGTGGAAGACACAGAAAAAATGGGTGCTGGCCCATTTCTTGTTTAAATGATAGCAGATATATGGCAAGTCTTCCACAGAAAATACAGCTGGTTGATTCATCAATGTGAAAGTCACCTTGCCAGATCTACAACTAACAAAGATTTCATGGTTTATAAGTTAACTGAACTCCAGGGCATCATATTGCTTGTGGGGCCATCAAAGGGAGGAAGTGGGAAAACAACAGAAACAAGCCAGCTGCAAAGGTTGATGTCTGTATGTGAAGTAAAGCAGCTCTCAAGCATGGGTGCCCTAACCAACACCAGCTAGGATTACTGTCCCGTGAATAGCCTTGCCTCTGAAAACATGTCATTTTGTTATTTTCTGTTCCTAGGAGATCAGGGAGTGGGGTGTGGGGGTGAATTCTACATGACAATCTGTAATGCACATTCCCTCAAACTGTACTTTGCGTCTGACAAAAGTTCAGCAAACAAGGCACATTTTGAGATAGAGGTTTCTGCATAATCTCTGATTTTGATTGCCAATTTCAGACAGCATCATGAAGGTTACAGTCTGGCTTCCCAATCATTATTCAGAGTTACTCTGCAAGGGCATTGGTGTCTAGACCCTCTTTGCTGGACAAATAGATTTGAGGAAAAATTGGTAATTGTGTATTGAAGTGCACATGAAAATGTAACAATTAGCAGTACAATGAAAACTTACTGCTTTACAATAGTAATACGGCATTAATTATGAAGCCAGCAAGTGGCCTGTCATGCCTTCACTAGAAATTAGCCCCCAGTATGCAAGTGGCACTTGCCTGTTCCAAAATCAATGCCTGTGCAGGGTGAGGGAAGTTGTCCTGGAGATGAGTTTGTTTAAAGTCAGTGGAGAGCTGTAAAGCTAAAATCTGTGTTCAGATTTTGAAAAAAACTTTAAATTCAGAAAACAGATTTTGTTTCACACTTGTCTTTAATCTTAAAGGAAACAATACTGATGACTGGAGAAAAAAGAAAGTTGCAGGAGTAAGAAGAGGTAAATTTATTTTGGATGAGGAGAGGAGTTAAGTGTTTGCAAAATTACTGTAAGCTGTTTCAGGTATCAATGGAGAAACCTTGTGATACCTTGAACCAGTTATCAGAATTAAGGCAGGACATAGAAGAGGTTGTAATTTCTGGAAGCCAAAGATTTCTCTCTGTGGTGTTAAGCCTGGCCTACACAAAGTTGCATCAGTTTAATTAAAAGTGTATTTTAAAATCAATTTAACAGGACCATGCAAACCCTATGTGGGCACTTTTAATTTTATTTCAAACTTACTTTAATTTATCTTAAGTGAATTCCTTCCTGACTTAGCCTAAATCAATATAAGCCAGGGCAAAATCAATTTAGGAGTGTCCAAACAAGTGTTCACATCGGTTTAACAAAATTGATTTATAAAACGATTCAAACTAAATTGGTGTAACTTTTGTGTGGAGACAAGCTTGGCTTAGCTAATTTCCTCAAATTAGACTTTTTACAAAACCAACCAAAGTGAAAATTATGGAATTTCATTTGCATCCAAGCCTGCACTGCAGAATTAATCCCCTTCAAAAAGTTTATGGCATTTGAGTAAAATAAAGTTTGAAATAGGTGAGAAACACAATTACGGGTTTGGTTATCAGAAGTTTATCATATCTATTTATTTATGTATCTACAAGTTCAGTGAAATGCAAGCAGAACTTTCAAAATACCTAGGAGATGTTTCCTGGATGCTCATACCTAAAACTAATTTCATGGGTTAGACAGAAGAACAGAAAAAGTTCCCTTGAACTCTGTTTTGTATCTGGCAATCGTTTCGCAAACCTGTCACGTACGCGATACAGTGGGAGAGAATCGGTCTGCATGCCTTTGAACATACTAGCCTAGTGGCTGTGAATTAAAACAAAAATCCACACCAATCCACAAGAACCAGAGTGCTAACAAAGGCATTTTGAGGAAGGAATTCTCAAAGTGCTGGGGGAGTGCAAACGGATCAGTATTTGAAATATTTCCGAAGAATGGAAACCTTTCTCTCCTCATACAAAGTACTTTATCAAACTAACATGAAACTTCATAAGTTTCTTGTGTCAGGGCACATATTGCAAACTTGCAAATTACAAGATTTTGCATTAGGCAACTAGATATAAGTAAAAAGAAATGCAGATCATAAAGGAACTCTGCCTTATTTCACTCACCTTCTGGAAACTCAGCACATTTAGCTATGTTACTGTTGATTTCTACTAGCCCCCTCCTAAAGTTTTAGGTGTTCACGGACCTATAATTGGCTCCCAAAAACTAAATCCATTTCTCACACATTCAAAAATTTACAACCAACCTTGATTTCTCTCTATGCAGTGTTTCTATTGAAAGGTTGAGCATTATTTGAAGTTTTTGTGCAAAGGTGTTTCAGAATTGAGCTTCTACAAGAAAAAAGGGAAGACTATCAGGAAATGGAAACAGTTTTTCAAAATCCCAGTAACCCAAACGGCAGTCTGTCTACCAATGAGCTGTCCTCACAATTCTCTAATATTCCTGGCTTTGAGAATGAGCAGGAATATTTTCAGAAAGACAAAACAAAAGATTGTTAATAAAATCAGTGGCAGAGGGGTCAAGCTGTAGCCTCTAATTGTAAATGTAAGAAATGTTAATTACAGACTCAGTATTACAGTTTTATACAAACCCATCACAGTCCCTGTTCAGTGTCAGTCGGACATAGGTGAGAACCCTTTGTGGTGCATACTGCAGTCATCTTTGCAAGAGCTCAAGACCGTGGGATAATCTGGCAAAAAAATCCATTAAAAAACCCACAAAAATTCAGTCTTTAGACTCTAATATATTATTAGAAGTATTTTCAATAGCATAAGTTTTATATTTACAATACTCTTTTAATTCAATGCAGGACAGTAAAAAAAAGTTTAAAAAAAGCATTGTATGCTGCAGATCCATAAATCCCCTCTGGGATGGAAGTGCTATGAATCGTCATCACATATACCCCACAGCCACATTTCCACTTGTTCACATACTAATCCTGTGGCCTGTGGGAAATGGCCTTGTCTAAGATCTGAATACCCTTAACAGTGTTATCCTGAAGGTTTGAGCTATGCTTTGCTTTCTGCTCAAGTAATTGCAGGTTGTCAGTAGAAATTCAATTTGTGCTGATACTTCAAATACAGAGGTCACACTGGGAAATACATCACTGTTGTGTTTTTAACCAGCTGTATAAATTGGAGTGAGAGAGAACCTCTGCTATTTCAAAGGCAAAGGTTGCTCAAGCCCCGCACCATTTTAGAGCGAGTCTGTGCACTGGCTGTGAGTCATCTTCTTCTCCTCAGGGTTCCCTAAGGTACCTCTGGCTCCACTGATCACGCCAGAGTGCAAGGAAGTGGGCCTTGAGACTAACAATGAATATGAAAAGTTACATCATGACTTATACTTCCAGCTTACACACATTGAAGACTGCTGAGCCTGTCCCTGTGTCCCTGTTTGCTGCCACGCCACAGCGTCCAAAGTCTCTGCAAAGATCAGGAACCAACAGAATTTGTGCCTTGGATTTTCCTGACAGCCAAGAACCATAGTTTCGGTGTCAAACACAGCCCCAGCGGCTCACCTTCTCTCCCCAGAGAGGAAGGAGGTCAGGCTTAACTGACCCAGGGAGAGACGGTGTCAAGCCCTCCTTTTCCAAAGGAGAGGGGTATGACCTGCAAAGGCACGAGACTAGGGAAGCAGAAGGTAAGAAAGTGAGAGAAAGGAAAGCATGAAACACTAAAGCTAGCCTGTTACATCTGAGTAACAATATTGTATAAGAAACAGCATGACAGGAGAGGTCAAGAAACCCTGGCTCTGCACAAACTGGAAATATTTATGTAGAATATACATCTTTTTAAGCCTCCTGCTGGAAAAAAGCAAACCTTGGAGGAAAGTATTTTGTGAAATCTGTGTTATTTTAACCTGGAAGTAGGCGTTCTGAATATAGTTCATAACACCTTTCTCATGGTGTGTTTCTATATAACTTATCCCTGCAACATCTGGAGCATCGCTGAACTTCCATGAGAGCAAGCCATTTGCTTATGGGGGGCGGGGGGGGCGGGGAGGGAATAAATAAAAAATTACCACAAAAAGTCTGATCCTATGTCAGAAATCCAGGCACTTTGCTGTTTGAGTGAGATACCTGAATCTTGATATGTCTCACATACTGGATGTAGTGATACTTTTATTCTTTGCGTTGTTACCTTTTTCACACTGCTAAGCACCCTTTCTGCTTACAAAGACAGCAGTAATTTTGTCGTCAGAGTTCTCTGTCTCCTATCAGAGGATTCACATAAACTGTGCTCTTTTAAAGATGCTCACACTGGGTTTAATGTAAATTAAGTCGATTTGAGTAAAGAAAGGTACACAAGTGGCAAATTGCTTATTTTTGTACTTCTTCAATGAGTTTCTTTCTTGCTTTGTTTCTACTTTAATTATATTATTTACCTACTATTTTAATTATATTATTTACCTATTATTTTTAGAATCTATTGTTGTCTCATTAATATTGCTCAGTTTTGTCACTGAAATTTCTTGAACCTTCTTGTTAATCAGGGATATAAAACATTAGTATCACATCTATTCATGGCACCTATCAAAGCGATACAGGGAAAAACATTTTTCTGCCCTGAAAGATTTGCACACATGATAAAGCCTTGGCAAAATAGATGATGAGAACAAACACCGCCACTGGAAGACAGAAAAATCCAGATGAGTAACCAGCACAGCAGAGATGGTTGGCCATAAAACCCCAAAACCCCTGGAGATTAAAACTGGCCTCTGGCAACTCCTTCTCTTGCACAGTAATTGAGAGTAAATTTGGTGGAATACATGAGAACCTTACACAAGCCTGATGTCTGGTGGGAGCTTTAAGCTTGGGCCAAGCAAAAAGCAGCAGAGAAAAGCTGTGGGAAAGCTGACCTTGCAACGGGCCAGGTTTTCTTTCTTACCTTTTAACCTGTCTCCAGAAGGGGCTGGCCTCTAGAGTACCCTTCTTCCGTGTTCTGCAGCTTACATGGATCAAAAATTTGTAACAAGATCTGGGTTGGATAGGGCCCTCAGAGTTACCTGGTGTCAATGCAGTCATTCGGATGATTATTTACATTTTCTTTTCTCTCTGTGAAAGCACTGTTGTGGCACACAGGAATCAACAATAATCTTCCTTCCATAATTCTGTAAGCTATTTTGCTCAGCCTGCTTGCCAAAATACTCACTCATGAATATGCAATGAGGTGGAAGAAATATTTCTTTAAGTTTTAAGCCCCTTGGGCCTTTAATCTTGAAGCCTTTAAATCCAGGATATGATTTTTTTGTGCTTACGCATGTATATGTGCTGAAGTGTGTGTATTGGTGTCACTTCTCTTAACTTGTGTGCATACTTGATTGCTGGAGGGCTTTCATTCTCATTTAGATATATCATGTACTCATGCACACGTACAGTAAGGACAGGTTTTGCCTATTTTTGATAGTATGGAGGAGACTGATTATCCAAAGTGTTTCCTACTGTAGCTATAGGGAATAAATATTGATGTATTTGTAGTAGGGCGAGAAAGGTAAATGAAACTTTTCAAGGGCACCTGCCGTACAATGACCACAAATATTATCTTAAGTGTCCAGCATGACAGCAAATTTTGGTATAGGAGCCTGTGTGAGACAACTCACGTGGTGATCAACTGGAAAATATACATGTCAACAAAAATGTTTTCATGACAGGCTGAGCTTGTTTTTAACTTGGCAGAGGCCCCCTTTCTGTCTATCCTTTGGAGGGTCACTTGACTTCTTGGGCTATAGGCTGATGAAGAGAGGAATGTTTCAGCATTCGGTGTGTGCAGCAAGGTAAAAGGAAGAATGCAGTGCCTGTCTGCCACATCTCAGCGGTCAGAGAGCTGTACCTGGGCTCCACTCCCCTCTCTGCTTCAGTAGGAGCAATGATGCTAGCCTGAACTTGTGTTCTGGGATACGCTACAATTCCCATGGAATCTGCATGCAAAGCTGAAGTATTAATTCAGTTTAGCCTGACAGACCTAACCACCATGAAGCCACTCGTTCTCCAGACTACTCGGAGAAATTTCCTGCCCAAGAGATAAAGCGCTCATCCAAGGGTTGGGATATTAACGTTCAAGGCCTTTTTTCAAAACTGGCAAGAGTGAGTTCCTCAATCTACATGGATCTCCTGTATCAGACTACATATTTATTGAGCCAAGGTTACACGCATATCTGTATCTTGCAGTTATAAGCAGCATCAAAATGCTAAACTCAGACTGATTTGGGAATACCAAAATGCCTGGTTTTGTGCTTACTGAAAATACTCATTAAAACATCGAAGGAGAAGGAAAGTCAGTGATTCATCTCTTTGACTCAGATTTCCAAGTAACTTTTGGTGCCACAAAATCACATTTTTTGAGCAAATAAACCACCCCACAAAGATAAGTTATTATTTCTTACTAAGAATTACTCACCGGTCATGTAAACACAGTGCCAAGAGATGGTTCTTGCCCAAAAGACTTAACAATCTAATGCCCCATGGAGCTCTGCTCTGTCTGGAGAATATACCATAAAAAATAATAATGAACTGGTCGCACAAGTTCTATACTCTGAAAGTGGCCCACATATTTATTGTGGTAATTAAAACTTCAGCTCTTGTGCTGCTTTCTACCACTTCCTTGCTCAAATTTCTGGCTCTCTAGATTCTGCTTGCTAACTCCCACAAACAGCAAGGCATGCACGAAAGTCATATGATTTCCTTCCAAAAAGGAATTCCAAAGATGTGCAGTCAAGCATACATTGTTTTTAGAGGAGCATGGAGATGACAGACAGACAGCTGGATGGTTAATTCTGAAAAGTACATGAGATTTTACCACATTTGCAGAACAATGTAGATTTTCCACCAGAGGTAGGGCTAAGGAAGTTGCTGAGTAGATGCAGAATATGTCCAGTATGCCCTCAGAGCATCTGAAGTGGGGAAAGCAGAAAACAAATTGTCCATAAGCATGAATTAGCTCTGTGGGTTCTGGCTCAAAATCATACACTTTACAAATTGAGCAGAGTGAGGAAAGCTCTTTTCCCCATTTGCACTTTTCATTTATATGTGTATGTGTGTATGAGTGCTCCTAAGCACGTAAAAAAGCAAGTTAGGGGAGAAAGATCTAGAAACGAGAAGAAAGAGATGTATCTGTCTGATGCTGTTAGATTAAATTAGACTATAATGATTACTGTGTGCCTTCACAAAAGACATTTTGTAACATATAAGATTT
The DNA here is from genome assembly GCA_035590275.1 of Ibycter americanus. Classification (NCBI taxonomy): domain Eukaryota; kingdom Metazoa; phylum Chordata; class Aves; order Falconiformes; family Falconidae; genus Ibycter; species Ibycter americanus. The sequence goes on from JAVJGI010000060.1 coordinate 21,547,513, forward strand.
CTGCTAATTGAACGAGGTACATTACCATGCAAAAGAATGTTAGTGAAGGTTGAAAAGGACAAACCAACTATTCTCGTACATCACCATAATTATGCAGCCCCATGTTCGAACAATTACATTTATGTAGACCCACTGTTAAAATCAATGTTACTTGTACAGCTAGTCCTTAATCAATGGAATCAGTCAATTTACCATGGTCACATCCTTCTTCTTAATTAAGACAGTGATATCTCTGGAGCGCAGGGTCTCAAAGAGATAAATAAGTACAGAGGTTGGGAAATGTCAAAGAGGTGACTCCCCGATTTTACTCTCAACGAACTTGGGAGGAAATAAGACAGTTCCCTCAGTTCAGGGAAGCAGCACAATCTTCTAAAGAGATGGCTTAGCATTCATTAAGAAAAGAGCAGGTAGCAGTGTCTGACAGAAATAGCACTAATGAGCAAAGAGCGCTTTCAACATGCATATCCTTCATAGCCATAGTCTGAATTATGAAGGTTGTGCCACCTAAACCAATTTTAATTAGAGTGAGCATGGACCTCTTTGGACAGTTAGCCTTTCTTTCCAAAATCCATTTCAATATGGTGTCATTTTGTTGTCATAATCAAAATGGCAAAGTGATGGAATAACCTACTTAAAATGTCTGCAGTGTTAAAGCAGATATGGCAAACATCCTCTAATGACATATGTAATAAGGGTATTACCTAGAGGACTTTGACAGTGCGTTCTGTGTTGTCAGCATAGTTGGAATAATGATAGAGGTCTCCTCTGGAATAGGACATAGGTCTTTAAAGACCAAGTCTAAACTTCCTGTTCTACAGGTAAGCCATTAAACTCCCATGTGCTGAAAGAAAAGAGGAAAATACAGATCTACTGAGCCATCAAACGCAGATGTGGTCATAACTCTGCAGATTTTCTCCCTCTGCAAAATATACTTCTACTGTCAAACTAAAATTATTCAGTCTTTCTATAGTAAAACACACATTAAAGACCACCACATAAAGTGAAACAAACCTGAAAGTTATTTGTATTTTTATTATTTGAAGTTATTGTTTATTAAGGAATGACTTTACCAACTATTTCTGACACTACGTTATTATGGTATTTACAAAATAATAATAATAATAACAGCAACAACAACAGCAACAACAGAATAGAATATTTTCAGTTGGAAGGGACCTACAATGACCATCTAGTCCAAACCCTGATCAACAGGACTGATCAAAAGCTAAAGCATGTTATTAAGGGCATTGTCCAAATGACAGGACTAATTGAGAGGACTTAAACACTGAAAGGACTTCTCATCCTGAAGTATTTTAGGTGTTCTAGGTCCAAGAGCCAAAGTATTAAACATATTTAGGGGCACAAAAGCCACCTAACTGGATTTTCTGTCTCTTTAACCTCAGTTACAATTTTTTCATTTCTTTAAATATGAATGAAATCGGTTGGAATCCCAGTGGGTTTCTGTCTGTTTTACAAAGTACTTTTGGGAAAGATTTGAAAAATCTGGCCACAAACACCTACACAGCTTTAAAATAATGGGAGCCAGGAGTTTAGGTCCATGTCCAGGTAGCATAGTGCTGGACAGTCAAAAAGACGTGTGTTAAGCTCAAATCAATGATACCATAAACCTAAGCAATAGAAGGCCAAGTGAAATGTCAGCATGATGCAACTTTATTGCTTCCTATACCCAAACTAGTACTTGTGTCTGGACACACAGAACATTTTTGACACAAAAAGCTGAGTTTTGGACAACATTTTCAGTTTAATTACTTTTCAAAAGACAGTAAACCAGAAGAATATTAAAAACAACTCAGTAGCCAAGAAATCCCCAACTAAATTTGGAAAGAAAAGCAAAAATTTGGCATTTCTTTTGAGGTCATCAATTTGGTTGAAGGAATGAAGAAAACAATTTTAGAGAAAAATCCAGAAGAACTTCTTGTTCTTTAAAATGTTACTTGAAAAAAAAACCACTATTGAAAACCATGAAAAGAAAATCACTTTCTGAAACATGACCTTTTTCTCAGAAAACACATTAAATCTTTCATTTGACTTACTGTTCCCTCAGCTAATAAGAATCAAAATAAAAATGAAAATACTAGAATCTACAAAAAAATGTGTACTAGAGGCAAAATAAAGCTCTGTTGTAGAGATATACAATGAAGGTGTAAACTTCTTGTTTGCAGACACTTCCTATAAACCAATCCATAGAATGAAGGACTGTTTCATTTCTTGTGAAAACTGAAATATAAAGAAGTATGTTTCAGTGGGTTAAAACAATGATGGAAAGGAGCCACTCCCCTAGATTCAATCTCTATTCTGTCCTACACTCCTTGTATTGTATCAGCACTGTAGCAATCTCTGTATTTCACAGCTGAAAATTGGAATATTTTCTCTCCCTTTAGGTGTATTATTAAATTTAATAAATTAATGTCTTAAATGTGCTTTGAGAATTTCAAGGCAAAGTAGAGAAAGTTAGTGTTGTTAAAAACTATTACCTTGAGACTGAGGCAAGAAAACATCCCTGATTTGTACTATGTATAAAATCATGCATATAAATTCAGCTTGAAGTTCGCTGCAGCAAAGCAGTAAGAAAAAAATTCACACCACCATAGAAGAATAAATAATCCAACTTGCTATAGAAGGGTTCTTCTTCTCCTTCCCTCTCTCTCCACGATATGATTTGAAACACTGTTTAACTCCTCTAGATGTATTTACTTCTGCATTTGGGGTATTCTGGTGAAAGCCAAAACTATAAACTTGAAATGGAAGTGATTTAATATTTGGGGAAAATTACAATAAAAAAAAGGAATGATTTTCACAGTGCTTTCTGTGAAGAAACAGAATTAAGAGGAAAAAGCCAAGAAAGCTGCAGGGATTAAAGAAGATATTTTATAAATTTGAAAGCAGCTGTTCAGCCATATGTGCTTACCTTTTCATTTTTTCTCAGCTAGCACTCTTACTCTGGATCTCTACCAACCTGGCTTGTTTTTAATCCAGCGGTATCATTGCCTGAATAACCAATACCCTCCCGATCTTCACAGTGGAATCAGCAGTAAGGAGGCTTTGCTGTGGTAGGATAAAACACACAAATTCTTCACTTTCTTTAATTTATTTTAAATCCTGCAGACACCAGTATGTTGCAGTATTTCAAGATCATGAATTCCTTGAACAACTTGGCCATGAACCTCACAGCCTATGGCCATATAACAATACGGCCATACATCTGTTTTATAGTCCAGACTACTATGCCCTCCATTCAGTAAAGAATATAAATGTGATTAACTTTTATCATATGTTTATATCTTTGCTGAAGAGGGGAAATATAAAGTAAATGTTTACCTACTTTGTTGATCTGAGGCTTCCAACAGTGCCTACACAGGTTTAAATATGATGTCCCTATAAATATAGGCACATGCCTCATCAGAGGCAGAACTATGAATAAAATAACCTGAAATAAGAGCCAAATATTCCCAAATGCTCATGAAGTTCCCATTCAGCTCTCAATATCACCTTTTGGAAAAGGTTTCCATGTGCTACCATTTTGCAGAAACTGTCTTAGAAGCTGCTAATTTATGTGGTATGCTGTCAGCTGTGTGTTTTGTTATGTCAAGAAGATATTTCTTATATACTAATTTAATTCATTTTATACTGAACTTCGGAAAGACTGCTCATGCTTTTGTCCTTCTGGGTACTTATTAATGGAAAAATGTGACAAATGGTAGAACTACAGCAAAGATAGCATATTTAGAAAAGGAAAATGAATCACTGCACATTCAACAATGGATCATATCAAAACTGTTCCTAGCCTTGCATACTTTACATTCAATGGTCAATCTTTGAACAAACTAGTGTCTGAGCTATAGGCTTCTCAACTCATTCATCACAGCATAACTCTATGTTCTGCATTTCAAGAAAATTAGAGAAAATAAAACTGCAATAAAACCAAAAAGCTGGAAACAGAGATGACACCCATGACAACATTAAAAACAGAATACTGAAGGCGTGCAGCCATCCATTCAGCTTACAATTAATGCAACTCAAGATAGATGTCTGTTTTTTTCTGATGCAATATCCATGAGGTAACCCATAAGAAGTAGTAAAAGTTTGCAACAGTCATAAGACACAAATAATAGAAATTGGTTTCAAGTAGGGATGGATGAACTAGCTACAGAAAAATCAAGACTGTATTAAATATTTTTATACGAAACCAAATGTTGAGCCACATCATTGTGTAGCTTAATTCAAATACAGTTGTAGCACACAACACAAAGTCCAAAATCATGTACGTGGCTCTTCTCCCCACAATGAATTAATCAAAAACTTTTGATTCAGACAATGAAGTGACTGGAACCAGGTCATGTTCTGACTTTGCAACTTAATGCCACCTTTAATGAAGTCTACTTCACACAAAGTAATTATTTGAAAAAGTACTTTTCTTATTTTTGAACTTCACTGCATTCTGCATATCTTGATTCCAGCCTTGCCAGAAACATTAATGCCAAAATATTATGCCAGATCTTGAGAGTTTTCCAGCCACATTTCATCCTCAGGAGGCTTGTGTTATTTACTGAAGTTCACTTAATCATCCATATTTTGAAATACTGAAGCAGCCTCATAGTTGAATTTAGCCACTCTTAATTAGAATTTATCAAAATATTAAAAAAAGCTTCTCAGAAATCAAATTGCATGCAAAAATATTCTCTCCTTTATGGTCATATGTTCTTTTATGGAGTATGAGAGATCTTGTATTCTTCTTATCTGTATAGGTAACCAGGGGCTGTTAATCAGAAAGGCTTGCAACACATCTGTCCCATATGTCTACAATCCAACACCCACAAAACTTATCATCCTGTAACAGGCTTAAGACTCATAGAAAATGAACATAATTCCACTTTCCTATACCACAACAAGGTGATTGGAGAGAACAAACCACTGAGAGAACAGTGTGAAATCTGAAGTTATTCATGAGGCATCAGCCCTTTGACCAGGGGCACTAAGGGACCTTAGCGGTATGCTGGAATAGTAAAAAGAACTGCTCAGTATCACCTTTGAAAAGTTCTGGTAGTCCAATAAATACATCATGCACGAAACCAAAATTTAAAATATGGCTTTTGGCTTTAACTTGAGAAAAAAGAAACTGCTGTTTTGATAGTAGTCCTTTAAGTCTTGTTACTTAAAAGGAGTTCCTTGCCGCGTTTCATTACAGAGTTATAACTCTACTGAAACAATTTCAAGAGTGAATGTCAAACATCAGAAAATAGTTGTGCAGTGGAGAAAGAAAAGCTAGTGTAATACAGTTAAGAATGGGTTTTGTGCTCTTCCCCCTCCCATTTTCTTCCTATCACACAGAACACTGAATATGTATCGGCACAGCTTGGGCACCATACAGAATAGAATAGAATTTATTTAGATATATGGCCTTTCATATTCAAGGTATCTCAAAGCACTTTATGGAGCAATGACTTAGATAATGGAGTGACTGTGTTGGCAAACTTGACTCTCATTATCCAGTCAGCAATAGATCATCCCTAGTCCAGATATCAGAACTGCGAGAAAAAGTAGAAACGTTACTGAAAAAATGGGGGCATACACCTTAAAAAAAAAAAAGCCATAAAGGAGTGAAAGGAAGGTACCTACCTTTTACCCAAAAGAGGGCAAGATGCAGCATCATTTGATAGCTCACAGTAGTATCATAATTGCTTGTATAATGGAGTCTTCCTGTGCTGTTTAATGTCATATGCCATTCTTTTTCAAAAATGTTGCATGTCTTAGTCACAAACCTGTTTGCATTATCACAAGTGGTTAGCAAATGACAATGAAGTCATAAGGCAACTGTTTTTCAAACTTCCTGTAAAGTGCAATTTCACCTTTGGAAACTAATTATGCTAGAATAATCAGACAAATATTCTAGTCACTCTGATAAGAATTTGCACAAGTAGACTCAACTAAGTCAATGGGATAGTTCATATTAATACTGCCCCATCATAAGGATAGATGTTTGTGGTGCCACAAATAAATACTAAGGTCTGACCAAGTGGGGAAAAAGCATCTTTGCCAAAAGGCTGGACAACCTGCTAGGAAGAGCATTTCATTAGGAATGATGCTGGTGGGGACTTGACAACTCATAATCAAATGAGGAAGTGGAGGATGTCCTCAAGAAAAAGGGTGCAGGGTGATATGGATATGGGACACTTCGTAATCAGCAAAGCAGTGCTGAAAGAGGTGCATAACGAAATGCTGATAGGACAGCATGATGGGAATTTTTTCTGGGGAACCAGCATGAGTGGCTGCATCTCCAAGGTGCCTGTACACTAACATATGAATCACAGGGAGCAAACAGGAGGGGTTAGAGGTCTGCATGCAGATTCAGGGCTGTGATCCCATTGCGAGCGCAGAGACATGCTAGGATGATGAGCCATCGGAGAGTTTACTGGTCAGGATTAGAGGGCACACCAAGAAAGGTAACACTGGCATGAAAATCTGCTACAGATTATTTGATCAAGAAAAAAGCAAATGAGGCTTTTCTCAGACAACCGGAAGAAGCCTCTCATCTGCAGGCCCTGGTCTTCATGAAGAACGTGAACCATCATAGTACCTGCTGAAAGGACAACATGACAGGACACAAGCAATTTAAGAGGTTTTTGGAGTGCATTGATAATAAATTCTAGACACAGGTGATTGAGGAACCAACAAGGGAAGGTGTTGCCGAACTCATAAACAACAATGAACTGGTCAGCAATGTGAAGATCAAGGACATCTTGGGTTACAGGGGCTATGAAATAGTGGAGCTCAGGATCATGAAAGGAGCAGGGAAAGGTAAAACAGAGGATCGTAAGCCTGGGCTTCAGGAGCGCAAACTTTGTCCTGTTCACGGACCTGATTGGAAGAATCCTTCATGTTATGGTCATGGAGTGAACAGAGGTCCAGAAGAGATGGTTGATTTTGAAAGATCACCTTCTGCAAGTTCAAGAAAGGTCCATCCTCGTGTACAGGAAAACAAGCAGATGCATATAAATACATGGCAGGGCAGGGAGTCTTCTCTGTAGTACCCAGTAACAGGCCAAAAATCAATGAGGACAAACTGAACTACAGTAAATTCCATTTAAACATAAGAAAAAACTGTGGGGGTGATTTGACACTGGAAGAGGTTGCCCAAGGACGCTAGAGACTCTCCATCTCTGGAGATCATCAAAACTCAACTGAACACAGTCCAGAGCAAACTACTCCAGGTGATTGTGCTTTGAGCAGTGGGGTTGGACTAGGTCTGCAGAAGTGCCTTCCAACCTCAGACATTCTCTGACACTGCAATATCTTAAAAATTAAAAGGAATTACATTTATAAGATCATGCATATAAACACTTCAGTGACACATCACTGAGACACACAGGATGGTTTAATATATATGCCCACACATACACTCTATCCAGAATAAAAATAAAGTCCCAAGGTGTAAATTAACTTCCTACAATACAAAATGATGACCAAGGGCTGGGTCAGTCTTTCTTATTCTTAAACCCATGGAAGGCATCTGAGAAGGCAGTGGCTTGATTCCTCTCATGAAAATGAGCATATTATTGTTTCATTTCTCCCTGAGAAAGTAGGATCTATGTTACACTTTCACAAATCTCATCAGTTTTAAAGCTCTGTTTACCTCCTCTCTAATCCTGCATACCTGGGGAATGACAGTGCAACAACGATTCACAGAACAGGACCCCAGCTCACGTCACAGAGATCCACCATTTAAAGATAGATTTTCCCCGGGGTCTGTGATGAATTTCTACGGGAAGAAAAGGGGTTTAATGTGGATCTGCCATATTTGTCCTTTTGCTCCTCTAAGCTTTTAAGCCTCCATTCCAATGGGACCGCATCAAATAAAATGCGCCCTCCAAAGTCTCATGTAGGGAAGCACCAAATCCGTATTTCTTGCTTTCCACAGAGAAAACATAGAAAATCTATGTGGACCCTCCACATGCAGATCTGTGGGGCACTGCTGCCCTGCCCACAAATGCGAAAAGATCAAATGAGGAGTAATTCATATTTATAAGGAATCAATTCCTGCAAGAAATTGAACCAAGAAGCTTTGGGCTCAGAGTAGCGTAGCTTCCTGCTGAGATAAGAAGAAATGACTTTGTCTCTAGCCAACTAACTAGGTGTCACGGGTGATGTTCTTGCTTTAATGCCTGCCTTACGTATGGTGCCTGATAACTGCAAGGATAAGGGGATAGAAATACATGTCACAAAACACTACCAGCATGTGAGTGGGATATGCATAAATGAATGGATGTGAATGGCGCTTTTCTAGGCCAACAGGCTTGCTGTCGTTTCTTCATTATGCTTGAGAGTAATCTTCAAACATGCAAGTCTTCCCTTGAAGAATATATTAGCGAATGAAGGGTGTAAAAGGTTCTGTGTCATTAAGAGGACTTGACTTTAAGAGCAGTTTAGGCTACTTGGGAAAGAGTAAATAAAGCGCTGATTATAAAATTAATGTTCTACTATACAGCCCAGAGGGGGATTGTGCAAAATGCAATCATTTGTGCATTGGTAAAAAGACCTGATTGGCAATTTGTCATTTGTATTTTTCCTCATATAGTCATAGGATCAGTAAAATGGGAAACTGCTACTTACGTGGTGTCCATTTAGTCAATAATCCCCTGTAGAAGAAGTCTAAACTGCAAAGAATGCTTATTCTTGGGAGAGCTGGGTCATCTCTGATCACAGAGCATCAGCAGTCTGTGGTTAGGTTGTCAGGAAATAAGTGACTATTTCTTCAAGAGTTTTTGATTACCTAGAATTAAAGACAAACAAACAAACCACACACACACACCCCCCAACCTAAAAAAACCAAACAACCACAACCAAAAACAAACAAGAGAAGAAACCCCTATTCTACCATGGGAATTTTTGGACTAGGCTGCTGTTGACACAATACTGAGGGCACATCTATATTGTAATTATACAGGATCAAATTATAAACTACAGTTTGCACAGGTGCACCTGTGTAAAACAGCTGGTCCAGTCACTGACAACAGGCTTCCTGTAGATGTGCCCTAGAAAACCCATTCAGGAACATGTTACCTCTTAGCCATACGCCATTGCGCTTGATACTCTTACCAGGATAAATAAATAGGTAAATAAATGAAAGCCTTATCTATCCTTACATGAAGAGCTGACTAATATTATGCAACTTCAACCTTCACCTTATCAATTGTCAGCACAACAAGTTTTAAGATACATATGAATATGGTCATTACCCTACTAAAATATTCTACTAAACCAGCGCATGCCTTGAGGTTCATCAAATCTCAAGGCTCCTTTTTAAATATAGACTACTAAAAAATAGCTCAGAAAACTCAGAAAGTTCTAGCAGTAACAAATGTGTCAAACACCCTTACTTTAACTTAGACTTTACAGAAATTACGCTGAGGGGCTTTCTTTACTCCTTTGCTTTAAAGGCTTAGCTCTAACCCTTAATTGGAAGTAATTAGGATCACAGATGTAAGCCAGTGATGGGAGATAATCACAAATTGCTTCAGATGATTGTAAGGATTTTGTCTGTGTTCAAAAAGCCATCTTTGCTTTGCAGGAAGCACTGACTTCAACAGGAGCAGAAGTGATCCTTGGTTTCCTCGTGTACCTATGCCATCCATAAGTATTTGATAAAGTGCAGTATCATACGGAGAAGACTTCAAAGAGTAAGGGAGGGAGGGGGAAGGTGATTTTTGACACATCCTACCTGGTAACTTCTTAGGAAGGGTTACTGAACCACTGTGATGCTGCTGAGAATATCCCACTACCCACAACATGTGCTTGTGAGGGGGAAACAGGGGGACAGAGAGAGAGAGAGAAAGAAAGGAAAACCAGGAGCTAGCTGATGAGTTCGTTCTTTGGCAGGATCTCTTGATGTTTGCCAAGTACTTAGTCGAAGTAAGCAGAAAGAACTAATTTGCTTCCTGTTCGTGACTTGAGCCATATCCCACTCAGTCAGCCATTTCAAAGGAGGACCTGCTGCAGCAAGAGAAATACATTGCAAGTGGCAGCCACGCTTGATCTTTGGGGTGTTTAAAAATCAATAGCTTTGTAAAAAAAAACCAGGGAGATTTTGAAAGGACTAGATTTGGCCAAGCAGCAACAAATAAATAGCAGCTTTAAAAATGTATTTGGCAAGGAAGCCAAGGAAATGCATCAGGAGAAAGTGTTATAGGTAAAAGAAATGCAGGAAGGGTGGAGAAAAGGCAAAGAAAAGACATACACAAGGGAGACAAACTCAAAATTATTAGACAAAGAAAAACTGAAAATAAAAAAGCAGAAAAGAAAAAGCGAAACTGCAGTAATAATTCAACAATGGGGTCCTACCCTGAAATTCTTCATGTATTAAGGCTCCTCAAACATGCAGAGAATCCCAGTGCATTCAGTAATAGCCTTTGTACAAGATTATGGATGAAGTGGTATGAATAGATAATGAAGAGCTTTTAGAGGGGAGATAAACAATTTTCACTTATTGCAGTAGGGAAGGGGAAAGAGAGGAAGATCTAAATGGAGGTGGCACTATCAGAGATATGGGCTATGAGGACAGTCTTGCCACAACTTCTGAAGTTATATAATTGGGTTAAGAACATCTTTCTCAAAGCCATTGACTGAAGTTCAAGATGACAAGAATGTCAAAGAGGTTTTTAATTACACCGTTGAGTATAGGAGGCCATACCTTAGAGATGTCATCAAGAAAGTAAGCAACAGTAATACCCAGTTTTATATATTTTATTGGGTATTACTATGTTGCTTACTTCTTTATGCATCTCCCCATGAGTTATCCAAGGTCTCCTTTTCTACCCATGTCAGTGTGGTTTGTGCTCTGAGGCAGTGCAGTGTTGGGGATTGAGAAGGCACTGCTGAAAGAATATATGGGACATCTGTAAAAGGGCAGTAAATGAGCAGTCAACAGGACAACTGACCTGAGATCACATTGGCTCCAAGATGATGTCAGGGAAATACATCTGTAGCTAACAATCTGCTCCTGTCCTGTGGTAAGTAGACACTAGTCTTGTTCGGTTCACAAGGCATCCCTTGAGTCCACTGGCCTACAGCTTTCCCTAAGCCTCAGGACATTTACCAATGCTTACTGTGAAAACTGAATTGCTTTCATTTCTTGACTCCTTTTATTCCATTTGTGTTCTCATGAGTCGTCTCATCCTGCTTTCTTGCAGTTCTTTCATCATTTTTCAGCATGGCGTATTTTCACCTACTCCTTTGCTGTTGTCTAGGTTAACATCTTCCTTGTCCTATGGCTCTGTGAAGTGAACCTCAAATTTACAGAAAGTTGTGCAAAGCAAGATCTTCTCTCTTGAAAATTTCAAAATGACACAATGACAAAGCTTAAAAAAAATCAATGTGGAGATTTGTCAGAATTGCCAATAATTTGATTTTACAAATCAGCTTCTTCAATCAGGAAATGGTTCAGCCATAAATGCCAACCAGCTCTACCTATGACTTCTCAGTAGTAAACCAGGATCTTGTGGTGACTGCACAATCCATCTCTAAAACAAACATCCTGACAAGGCATTGTATTTCTAAGCATCAATGTTATAGATGAATGACCAGCATGTGCTTGGTAAATATAGCCAAATGCTGAAAAGTGCTGAGCATCTGCATTGAATTCAACTCAACTGAAACAGCTCTCCTACAACCACTTCTGTATCAGACTTGTCACCTTTTTTTTTTTTCCCCTCTCCTCCCTCAAGACTTTCTGTACATTTTCAGTAAAACTTTGCTATCATCTAAAATTGACTTGCTAGCTCAGTATCCAAAGAATTTTGTGATCTGGACTTTTCTTTCTTTACATAATTCTGTAAGTTCACTTCCATATGTGTGTAGACCAGTGTGGACTGCTGAAAGCTATCACATTCAGGAGAGGAAAAATCCCACCTCTCCTATCAGATTACTTATAGTTGCCATATTACTTATGGTTATGAGTGTGTTATGTCAGTTATTACAATATTAACATATTTACATGCCATTTACTACTCAAATGTTAATAAAACAAAACCAGAAAATTAAGGAATGGTAAAAGATCTCATTTTAATTTTTTTAATCTTTGATATTGATATTTTTTGTAAATACAGCAAATACTTCTAATTATATTTTAACAAGCAGTTATGAAGAGGTATGCCTCCAATTGGATCCTAAATGACTAAAAATGACCTACTTTAATTTTATTCATTATCTCTAACTGTTATTAGAACCTGTATTTGACATATGTGGATATTATTTGATCTTTTCAAACCACATTCATTCTCATTAAGAAAGCCCCAAGACATTTTCTTTCTGAATATTTTTCAAATATTCTGAGATTTTGCTTGTTATGTGAAATGTGACAGCACTTTCAAGTTCTTTATTATGGTTTTTTTCTACGGCAAGAACCAATTATCCCTTCCCAGTACTAGTGTCTAGTTTTGAACTCAATATTTAAGCAATTAGTATCTGTATCTGTAAATTAATACATCTATATTGCTAATGTAGTTTTAATCACACAAAATGAGTAAGAACAGCCTTTTTCACTGTTGCTAAATGTAAAGAAATGTTTATTTGAAGTTAAAATGAAATTAAACTAGGAAAGGACAAGCAATAGATATTTTTTATGGCACTTCAGCTTTTCTTTTCCTGAAGACCACTTAAAGAAATAGTACCTTTTTTCAGAGTTGTCCGTTTTACACAAATCAAAGTTATTTTCATACTTTTAAACTCAGTAATTGCTGACTATATAGACGTCTTCATGACAGCCTCAAATCCATTAAAGTATTTGAAATTTTAATACAAAAAAATGCATTTTAAGTTAGGAATATGCTGAGTGCTGTGCTGAAAATGTTTCAAGTCAGAAATTATATTTAGCCATAATTAAGTATCAGGGCTATGAGTTATTATGAATACACAGTGATTGATATAGATTTTAGTGTTTGTTATAAAGCTCCCTTTTTGGGAAGTATCTGTGATATTTCACTAGATCAGAGAAATGAATCTGGATATGTACAGATGCATCAGATTTCAAAATGCATTTCATCAGTAATCTACACAAAATAGCTCTTCTGGCAAATGAAAACTAATTTCTTCATTTTGTTTTCTTATCTTGCTTGCAGAAATGAGTAATAACAAAACTGTACTACACAGATTTGAGTTCATTATTACCTTCTTATGTTAATCACCAATTAACGGTTTCTTTCTCTCATGAATAAAAATTCTGTAAGTATTTTAGGTCCACTTGCTGATATGCTGATGGATGGGCTTATCTGACCTGCAGATGGCTGTTGTTACATCCTATTCATAGCGATGGTCTTGGAATGTCTATCCAAAACTGCCAGAGAGGAAAATAGAAAAGTTGAGAATGAAAAGAAAAAATTACTAAAATTGCATTGAGTCTGCTATTCAGTTCAAATTTTGTGTAATACTCACATCATTTTATTTCTTTTCCTGATCTGCGGAGATTATTCTTATACTGCACTTACAGCCAAGCGAATAAGCTGCTGAGAAATAAATTGAGGCTTGGCTTAACATTTGACTATTGCAGCTAGAATTGCCTTAACTTATCTTTCTTAGATTAGATGGAAAAAGATAAATGTAAAAATTAATTCAGGGAAAAGGTTTCATAGGAGTTTCAAATATCTAAACAAGAGATCATTGAAAAAGGACAGTAGGCCTGAATACTTGAAAAATTTAGTAAAGTTCAGCTCTATATCCAACACCACCACAGCTAGCCACTGTCTCCAACACTGAATCAAACACCCGTATCTCAGTTTATAATCCAACAAAGTTCAGAAGATAACTTCACAGTTAACCTGCTGGTTCGCTTACCCTGCTCAAGAAACCCCAGGCAGTTTGTAATTGGCCATCAAGGAAATAAAATCAGAAAAGGGGGTTTCAGGCTGGCCTGGGACAAAAGAAAGCCCGTCCTGCCTGTACTCATGATAGCGTGTGGGTACTGTGGTTACAGAGGATATTGTATAAAAAGTGGAAAATCGGAGCAGTTATGCCAATTCGTGGCCAGTCTGCTCTCTAGGGGCCAGATACTGCTGGCATAAACCGTAAGGTCTGCTGGCTCAGTAATCAAATCCACCAGTCCTCAAATCAAATAACCAAACTGGGATTTGTCAGGGGTATGCCTGCTCCTCCAGTAGCTTCTCCCCACACACTCTGACTGATACCAGACGAAACAAAGCCTATGCTTTGGGGGGCAAAAGCAACACTTGTGCTTTGAATTTATAACTTTTTTTGTTGACGCAGAGACCAGATTGCCCAGCTCCTGCTATCAGTAAAACATAGACATTAACAAGGTTTCCTCTTACGCCTGTTGCAAACAATAATTTTTAACATGAAAAATCAAGGTCTTTTTTTCCTAATCTTGTTCTTGGAAACTGTTTAACTATTTTAGTTGATTCAGCCTGGGGCAGACATTTAACTCAGAAAATTTTAGCCAACATTTCTGAAGTCCAAAAATGATACAGACAGCTGAAAATGGGGTCCTATACTAGAAAACATGTTAAGCAATTAGAGGCATAACTGTTCCATCTAAGCAGTTTCACTTAAATCATTCACATGGGGACAGAAACGTAAACATTTTGGAGCTTTCATTGCAAAGGAAGTTGCACAAAAACTGACCCAACAAGTTATAGCCAAAATTGGTTTTGGAGATAAGCACTTAACGCAATGAAGAAAGAGAAAACGTGCTTAGACTCAAGCCATTTTACAGCTACATCTTAGGTAAAAGATCAGAAAGATCTGACCTGTGTGAGTACACAAGCCAAGTGCTCTGTGCCTGTAAGCAACACACAGGAAGGGTGGTTGGCTGTCCAGAGAAGAAGGCATGGTCAGGTAGAAAAAAGGTTAGCAACCTGCTGGTGCACTGTTTTCGAAAGAGAGCCAAAAATAAATGAATAATTCTGCCCAAATAATTTATCTTCTGATCTCAGCAGAACGCTCTTTTTCTACAACACCTACTTTTTGGTGACCCTTTTTCATAGAGACAGATATTCCTGGTAGAGAAAAGAAGTCTGGGTTTTTTTGTTTCATTTGCTTTGGGTTTGGGGTTTTTTTGGTGGTTTTGGTTTGGTTGGTTGGGGGTTTTTTGGGTTTTTTGTTTTTTCTTTTTCACAATTCAAAACTTTAATGTGGGATTGGCAGTCTTCAATACATACTTTTCCTGATGGAAAGAAAAAATTCTGTTTCCTAGATACAGCAAGTATGACATTATTTTTATTGCTTTCCTCATTTTTATCCTTTATGTTTAAAAAGCTATTGCAGCTTTTATGACACCCTCAGATCAGTGGAGTGAGGGTATGCAGTGTAGGTATGTCCAGCAACGTGCAGATTAGCAGAGGAAATCCTGAAGTGGGACCAATACCACTCATTTCAGAAGGTATTAATGCAGGTCTTCTGGGCTCATTATTTCAAAACACCCATTAACTGGTTCTTCACTCGTATATGAAAGGAGAAAGAAGATCCAATGTCTGCTTAATTTACACAATAATAATCTGCTGTAATCCCCAGCGGTCCTCTCTTTACACTTATCTCCTCTCTCAGCCCCGTGCATGTCAATAAAGCCATGCAGTGACCCAGGCTGGGGGAAAGCTTAGTTTTAACCTGGATTAGTTCCACAGGATTGTGAATCCTTACACCTGGGAAGGAGACAGGGGGTGGGGCACCACTGAGTAACCAGGTTAGCTTAGTTTCAATTGCTTCTGGAGAGAAATTGCTTTCTAGTCAGGAATAACTTGTTCTGAACTTGCAAACAAGAGATACCTGCTAGATACAGCTGCCTTTTTCTCCCTGCTAAGACCATGTGTTATTAGGTTTATTCACTGTAAGCTATGCCTGTACTTATTGCAGTGTTTTCACTTAGGTGTGCACGAGCCATGAACTAAAGCATGTAAAGATTAACTGCTAATTTAAATTATCCTCAGTGACAATTCAGAACTCAGTGCAGACCACAAAGAGACTGGGTAAGTCTTTTGGTTAGTCCGTAACAAGCTCCACGCTACCATGACTACACTATTAACTCTAACTCTGATACAAGCTGTGAAAGTACTGTAATATCATTTGTCACTCCCTGAACTTCTTCTAATGCTAAATATTCTTATTTGCTCTCATTTTTCACTCAAAGGATATTTTCACAATCCTTATTGGTGACAGAGTGAGTTTGTTTCCACTGATAAAATTCTGGATAACTTTAAGAATTATGATATTCTTACGTTCCGTTACTTACCCTATCTCAGAGAGTGTAAAGACGATTTTCAGGGTGAAGTGTGAAATCTATTACTTCTACTTAATAAGTAGCATGCAAAACTGTGTTAGGGAAACAGAAGTAAAAGTAAAAAAGGAATGTTTTTAATTATTTCTATGCAAAAGTTACTACAATTTTTCTTCAAAAATTCATTAGGCTGGGTCAATCCTTTTTTTTACAAATTGGAAGCATTTCACTCTTCTTCTTAATGTAGACTTCCACTATACAGAATATGATTTTTCTGTCCATCACTTATGTACAAAGTTAATAATTTTACCTACACTGAGAAAGTACCTTCAAAGGCAGAAAGCCTGTAGTTTATTTTAAGGAGCTTAGTCTTCACTGAAAATTCTTTTTTTTCAACCTGATGCTTTGTAGCCAGATCATATTTGTTTCACACAGGCTTTGTAACCTTTGCTGTTCTTTCAGAGAATGCAAATATCACTGACAGAAATATGATTGTTCAGGAAGTTCTCGATATGCTCAATGGAGAAGTGATTTCACTGGATAGGTGAGCCAACATATTTGGCATATTCTGGAGCCTTCACATTGCTTCTGTTTTAAATCGTGTACATAATTAGTTACAGCAATATAATTTGGCAGTAAGGAAGACATTAATCACTGCGACCAATCTGGAAAGAGAGAAAGCCTGCTTATTTTTTTATTGCTACCATTATTACCAGGATATAGATACAAATTAACTGAATGGGATTACGAGGCTACTTGATGTTTGAACATCTCAGGTACCTGTTCATCCTTTGCGTTATTTACTTGGCTTCAGATTGGAATATGAGCTCTTCAGCCAGAAGTTCATACCTTATTGGTTACTCTTCTAGAAGATAAGCTATGCTTCTACATATTACTAAGAAATAGCTACCTGTCCACAGAGTCTCAAGTTGATATTCAACAGCTTGAGAAAAGCATGATGTACCCCCCAGAACCACAGAGAAGTGGAAGCACAAGACACAGAGGGGTAAAGAAGAAGAGTTGCCCACTGCTAATCCCAGACTTGCATTTGCACTCTATGCTGCATGTGCTGTTACAAAGAAATGAGAAACGTGTTGTGGTTGAGACCATGATTAATGCTCCAAAAAGGCTGAGCAAAGTGGCCACTGGAGTCACCTTTTGGTGCTGCGGGACTTGGCCTCTGCACTGAAGTTGGCTGCAAAGCTTCCAGACTCTCCCTCAGCAGATGTCACATGCTTTCAGAAAGCTCAGGTACCATTTTTTCAATGACTCTGTGTAGCTATTAATGGGAACTCCCTGAGTATGTACAGAAGAGGCTGGAGACCTAATCTGTGTTTAAAGGTTTTGGGATGATATGAGTATGAAAGTAAAATATATGTTTCTTAAGCAATACAGCCACCTTGAATAATACTGAGATTTCTTTATATCCTTTTCTAATCATAATGATGATATTTTTAAGAATTACATCAATTTTTAAACATCGCTCATCTCTACTTTATTTTAATTAAAATATTCTCTGCCTACTCCATATACATGCAAAAATGTAGTTTGCAGTTTGACAGGGTATTATTGAACAGTGTGTGAATTGGTTTAAAAGTAACCAGATTTGAAGCATCCATCAGTCAGTAACAGTGCACTCATAGGTCACTGAAGCTGTCAATTTCAATCAACTCTGTAATTAAATACATCACCAATATAGATTTTGTGTAAGAATGTCACTTGTTCTTCAGATGTCTGCTACGAGGACAAATCACACTTCAGTGTCTTTGAATGTGCCTTCTAAATACAGTTTTTTAAAACAGCATAACATCTCCATCCATCTCAATCCAATTTGCTGAATAAAAATCTGTTTAACTAATACATAGTCTAAACGCTGAATTAAAAAACAATATGTGTTTTTCCTTTTCTGTTTAAATGAATGCTGTAACGCTACAGTAGATATTTTATTGTTTCTCTTTAAACTATTCTGCTGGTATTTGTTACGTAAAATAAAAAGAAAGAATAATATCTCATCAAAAAGAGAAAAATTGTTCACATCATCTGTAATTAAAATTACTTTGCTTCATGTTCAAAAATAAAAGAACAGGATCTTCAGACATGAGGAAATAAATCATTAATTCTAATTTTGCTATGGACTGAAATACCAGGCATTTTCAAATTTAAAAAAAAAAAAGAAAGAAAAAAGAAAAACCCATTTAGTGCTTTTGAGTGTCAGATTCTTCTATTATACTTGCCACTAGATTGGAAAAGTCTGAAACAAAGCTGAATTACCAAATATATATTGCCTGCCATTTGATTTAATCTTCAAATAAGCTCCAGGAAGCAGGTCCCTGGACAGTTAATCTTTAGTTTTGTAGCCCATGCACATTTTCAATAAGGTTACCGGGGAATTAGGCCCGGTAGGGAGGAGGAAGGCATATTGTCTTATTCTAAAGACAACTGTCGAGATCCTGCTAGCAAATTATAACTCCCTTAATATGAAAAAACTTTATTAGCTGAGTCCCTGCTGCAATGAAACAATAGTCACTTGGAAGGAGAATGTTCTTCATGTTTTTTCGCTGGAATCAGATACTTGTGCAATTTAAAATATGTAAGCTGTAAATATCATAGGTATACTATATTTTAAGGTGCAATTCTGCAGCCTAGAAGATGCTAAGGATGCTACAACTGAGGATTCTGAGAGGAATATTAATGGATTGAGGGTGTCAGAGATTTGCCACGTGCAATACTTAGGTTATGGAAGGCTGGTTTACTTACCTCTTTAAGCAGGAGTATAGAGTTAACTGTGTTTGTGGGAAACTGGCACCCTTAATGATTACACCTTGAGCCAAGAGGAAGCTCTAGAAAAACTGAAATACATAAATAAAAACAGGGGTTTATTTTCTGTGTCGTGCAGTTCCCAGGGTATGAGGCAAAACCTGTAGCAATGGAAACATTTTAGAATATTTAGGTCTATCTACATTCCCTACTCAAAAGCATATGATACAGGCAAATTTGTAAATAAATATATTTTACAAAGACATGGAACACAAGACATCACAGTAAATTCCAGCTAAAATATCCCAAGGTATATGTCCTATTAGGGAAATGTATATGTCTAATAGAATAACTGAAAGATAATAAACAAACAAGGGAAAAGGGAAAGGAATAAATATACTCTTAACAAAGGTATTTTCAGGAAAAATCTAGAGAAAGGCTGATAAGACTATTTTTAAAGAAGGATTAGAGTATAAAAGAGACTAGAAGGGGATTGCATCAGACTGGAAGTTCAATAGGTAATTTGCAAGAATAATTTTGGTATTGGTTCTTCAAACAACTGAAGAAATCTTAATATCAAATTAAGGTTAAGGTAAGCATGTGTCTTACAGCTTGTAGTCTATTTGCATTTGCTAAACTGGCAAGGTAAAGAAACCAAACAAAACCTCAAGCTCACACCAAGAAATATAAAGAAAAGATGCTTAAAACTCATGGCAAAATCAGGCAAATACAAGAAATATAACTTTGTGGAGGAAGGAAAGTTTCATTTAGTTCATAAATCAACATAAGCAGTTGCTGTTAACTAAATACACTTGCTATCACACAGTTGGCAATGTTTTGGCTGCAGTTGCTATCTGCAGTCTCCTTCTATCTGTGAACTTGCTGATTATACCTTCTACAATCCTATCAAAAATACCATTACGTTCCTTCCAGTGCAATGAAATTATTCTTCCCAGTTTAAAATGACTGTTTTCTTACATCAGGATCGCTCGGACAATGCCTGCTTTCTCATCCCTTTCTTATCCTCACTGACCTGTTACCTGCCTTTGAAGTAGTGAATCACACTCTTCTTGAAACTGTTCTCTTTTGGCCTCAGTGACCCTCTTCTTTTGCACTTCTCTTCCTACTTTTCTAATCATTCCTACAGTGTACTCTTTGGTAACCCCCCCTTACCCTCTTCCAGTGTCCTACTAGGGGACCTTTGTCCTCTGTCCACTTTTCCCTACTTTTCATTTCTGGGTAACCTCATATGAAAACAAAAGCTCAGTGAAATGTAACTCTGACCTCTAATCAATACCTGAGACAAGTATGGACCCTTATGGACCCTGAAGTGCACCTCTGCCTCTTCCTTCCATGCTCAGGCTACAAAGGATATACAAGAAAGGAGGAAGATGTGCATTTCAAAACTAAGAAAGGATGAAGATAAGGCCTCAAAGGAGTACCTTATTACCATCTGTAAAACTACCTCCTTATTCATCTTCATAGTCCTAAAACTCACTTGTGTGATGCCAACACAATCTGCTAAATGTTAGGTCCCAGCTGTGCTGAGACTGCTAGTGTCTCCTTCTTTCTCTGTCTCCTGTTCTTGAACTCAACCATGGTCTTTTTATTTTTTTTTTTTTTTAATGTTTATATTGTAAAATCCCTAGGGCAAGAACCATTTTTGTATTTGTACAGAGATCAGTAATGTGAAATCCCAGATTTTGACTACATCATACAAGGACCATGATGTTCGAGAATGCTGATAATGTACACAACCCAAGCATCTGTACCATAAAAGAATTTGTGCATCCAGTGGAAAGATGTATGGAACTGGAAGAACAAACAGCATTGACTTTGGGAATGTGTTAGTGACTCTGAAATGCACCTTTACTTTTCCTTAGAAAAGGCATATGTGTCTTGAAGATCTGGCACTTAGTAGAAAGGATAATTGCAATTATAAGGACGACATTAAGAAATTAGTTAGTTCCTCCTCCGTGGATCAGATTATCCTGGGCCAAGTGGACATATTACATAAGTCCACCTTCGCATGCCCCCAAAGAATTAATTTCATCTATACTCAGACATGTTAACGTATATTATTCTCTCTCAGTGCCCCAGAGCAAAATGTGCAGGATTCAGACCGTAGTAAATAGATTGCTGGAAAGAGGAATTTAAAAATCCGTTTGACCAAATCGTGAGAACTTAATCACTCTACAACCCAACCAGAGAAATTTGAATAGTATTTCAGGCACATTAACCTCAAATAGCTGATTTGAGCTTCTTTTTTTTTTTTTTTTTTTTTTTTTTTTTTGTCATTGGTAATATGTGGTGTCAGCTGCAATTTCTTGTGAATTACATTGCACAGTTCAATATATTTCAAAGGAAGCCTTCTATCAAGACTGTAACTTAACATCTACATATGTGTTTAAAAAAGGTAGTAGAGTAATACCAAGACATCAACATTTTCCCTGGAGCTTTGTTTATTTTCAAGAATCAGACAGATTTTACAGGGATTGTTCAAAGGTCACGTGTAGAAGGGACACTTACAGAACAACAGGCATGTAACATGTGAAGCTATGTTTAATAACCAGTATAAGCTCTGTATGGGGATAACAATGATGCACATGACCCTGTTATTATGTAAGTACTGGACAGAAAACCTGCAACTGCTGTCAGTGAAAAAAACCCTGCTGCACTTGGTGACACTGTAATTTTACTCTTAGACACAATTGTTATTTCTATGATGTCACACCAGTTACATAGTAATGGTGCTATGGGAGCACCTCCACAGACACTGGAAATTCTTCATGATTATAAAAACTCAAAAAGAAATTTTACCATTGACAAGTACCAAAGAGTGGGATATTGCCTTGGATGGGTAGCTGAATACAGGGAAAGATTTGGAGAAAAGCAGAATCAGGAGATTCTATAAAGTTTGGTTTAAAGCCTGGAATTTCCACTTTGCAGTGTCCATCACAATTTTTTAGATCTGTTTTCCTTCTGAATAAATAACAACACACTGGTGAGCCAGAGACTGATAAATCACATACAACCGCTGATGTTCATCAAGGGTATCAATGTATTTCTCTGAGGGAGCACCAAGAATGAAAGATTTCTGAAAATAAGCTTTCAGCATCTGCTGGATGGGATCCCATGTGTTCCAACTCTGGTTCACATTCCTCTTCATATTATGCCTCTTATACAGTCAGAACAAAAGCATTTCCTCATTTATTTTATTCCACTTAAGTAAAAATTTATGAGGGAAATTAATTTTGTGTTAGGGTTATGCTCTGCTTCTATAAAATTAAAATCCTTTAGTCTAATCTTGACTTTTTAAATCATAGATGATGGTTAACAATCCAAAATCTAATACATCTTGACACAAAACATTGCTTCAAATCCAAAAGTTTCAATGGTCCATTCCAAAACTGAAATGCTTTTTTCCCCACAATATCTCTACAAAATTGCTATATTCCCACAGAACATTTCGATGTTGACAACATAACATTTTTGATCAGATCTGCTTCATGGTAAAGGATTATTCTATTTTCCCCCACTAAGAAAGTGACAGTTTACACCTTGGAGAGACAATGAGTTCCCCTGAACATATACAACTTCTGGGTATTGCCAAAAGCCTTCTTAATGAAATGTTCTAGATAATTTATCCCTTGTAAGGTAACAAATTTTCCTTGAGAATGTCATCTTGGGCATTATAGTGCTTAGCCATTCTTTTCCAATATTACACTGCGATAAATAAAATGGGCAATGAAATTTCCTATGGCTCTCAAAGGTGAAATTCAGTCTAAGATTGGCAACCATAATAAATATCCATGATTCTTAGATCTGGTTAACTGACCAGCCAAACAGGAAAGTGCTGGGGTGTCAAGCCTCTATAGTAAGGATGACTAGAGTAGATGTAGTGCTGGGAGACTACACACCACAGCTTTTTAATACTGTTCCCAGCACAAGAAGCAATGTTCACTTTTCACTAAGATGGACATGGCTTGAAATAAAGTCTTCAGGGGGAAAAAGAGAAGTTCGGGGATTCCATCTACAAAATATGCTGACCTGACTGCTAAGGCAGATGACTTACAGTACGCACCATGGAAGCAATATTTTCTCTTACATCTCCCCACCAGAAGTGAATGGCCACTATTTCAAGGGCCAAGGATGTCAAATGACACAGAGAAGGCTGTTCTTTTCCCCAGTGGTGGTATCTGCTCTGTGGACATTTCCCGTCATGAAAGTTAGACTTGCCTGCCACCTTCTTAAAGGGAAGTCTTTTATTTCAGTAATCCCTAAATGTAAATGACTTTTAGGCCAAATTTGAACTTTGTGAAAAGAACAAAAATTTCAATTGAAAATGTACTTGGAAGCAACTTAATGAATCAGAATTAATCTGCTGAAGACAAGTGCTACTGCCCTTCCACCCATCCTTGCAGGGCGGTCCCAAAAGGAAGTCACAGAGCTGCACAGTTTATCGTCTGTTTCATCAAAGCAGAGAGAGGAAGAGAAGCAGACAAGAGGTTGGGGAACAGGAAAGATCAAGAAAGAATATGTGACTAGTTCCTCCTGCCTCAGGAGGTTCTTCACAAACTCACGCCTAGGAGGTGCCTGGCCTCCAGGAGATGCTCTGCCAGAGAACAGCACTGGGAGGCAGGACATGTTGATGAACAGAGCTGGCATGGACCTCGTTTCTAGCAGGTCTCCTGAGCACTGTAAGGGTTTATAGTTTATTTTACTTCCCCAACAGGAAAAACCTGCCTTCCTTAAACAGTATGACACCAGAGGGAAAATGAGGTAAAATCTAAGATTTTCTCAAACACAAGGAGTTCAACCCCCAAAACTTACGAAAAAGAAAGGTAAAGATAAAAACAATACAGAGGTACCATTAAGCAAGGAATCTGTTGCAAAATTCTCTTTTCTTAATATTTATTGGCCATATTAGGGGAAAAAAAAGATTAAGAACTAAAAAATAAAGCGTGACCTTACTGTGACATTTTCAAAAGACCCAATTTGATTTAGGCATTAAAATCCCATTTTTTTAACGGAAGCTCAGCACTGGACTAAACGAGACCCTTGTAAAAAATCTTTGCGTCATTTTTTAACAGCATAAGGATAAATGAGAAGCTTATGGAATGCAAGACAAGTGTGATATAAACAAAATCTTTTAGACATGGCAGGAATCAGAGGACTGCAACAATCAAGAAAAGATATTTTTTTTTCTTCAAAAATGGTTATATGCTTTGTTCTGTAGGGCCCTGTTTTAACTCTTCAGCCAGGGCAACTTGTAAAAATACTGTAGGTTACATTAAAAAAAATGGGTGATGGGTTTATTTAAGTACTCAGAACTTGCTGGAGAGATAGATACTGTCATGTTCAAGCAGTCAAGGATCATTCATACGGCGGTGTCTTGGACTGTCGGCTGATCTGGAACAGAAGCCTTTATTTAACTCCTGAACATAGAGGTTTTACCAAAATTAAAAAGCTAAACAAGGAATCAGTTGAGGTAAGAGATGTTTTTTCATTTGCTGTGGAATCATAATAAGCAAAGAGTATTTATACATAATACAATATTATTATACACTTCATTCTGTTCCGAGCAGGCATGAGCTTGTTTCATCCATGGTTCAAGCTGACTTGAAGCCATTTACTGACTGTATTTGGTGTGATGTATTCCATCTCTCAGCAAAGCTTATTAGCTCAGCTCAATGCTATACTAATATGTCTACACACCTGTTGGCTTGTGTTCAGCCAGCTTGGAGCACATGGAAACAGAGCTCACACCTGGCTTAAAAATGTTAGGTACACATATATTGTATTAGGTATAATAGAGATATAATAAAAGAAGGATAAACAAAATTATAGTAAGAATAACATCTTCTGGTTTTCACTCCTTTGGTACCAGACAAGAAATACACTAAAAAAAACATTAAAGTTGATTTTGCTTATAATTTGAAGAATATCCAGTTTACAGATTATTAAATTAATGACAATCTGACCTTGAAAACACCTCTATCTGCTGAAAGAGCAACACTCCATCACCTGTTTTGATTCATTAATGTATCATTTAACTTGGTATGACACATGTTCAGCAGTTATAATTACATTATGGCCTCCCTATTACATCAGCTCTGCTCCAAGTTTCTGTCACCACAAGTCCAATTTTCAACACAGAGCAATCCAGTGCACTCTTTCCTTATTAGTGTCATCTTTAATGTAGCACAGAGTCTGAACCATTACTTGGCACTGAGAGTTTAACAGCAATTAACCCCTGCTCTATCCCCAGGGAGAAGTACATCAGCAACTTGCCAAAACACTGTAAACAAGCTGGCCAAGATCAATGCAAAACCATGCTGGCTGCAGAGCACCTACTGTATTAATTTAGGATTCATGTAGAAAAAGAGAAAATAGTCTGCATGAAATTGACCTAAAAGGATGGCCCACACAGGTTACAAGATTTTCTTAAAGCTGAAAAGGGAAAATTCTAAATCCCTAGTCTGCTAGCTTACAAACATGCGTTCTTTTCCATCTTGGCTCTTATGCTAATCACCATAGAACTGCCAGTTATCGTAGAGAATAAACATTTATTACCTGCTAACTGGCTAAGAAGAAGATGAGATGAATTGTTCTTAAGTGAGGAATTAAATGCATTTCAAGAGTTATCAGGAAAGAAAGTAGCAAAAAGGGAGGAAATGCCAATTTCTCTTTTGTTTCTGGTTACTGAACACGACAATGCATATCAAAACCTATGGGCGCAAAACAGGGCAAACCAAGGACTGCACAAATCCCTGCAGGTCCCACTCACCATCCCTGGGGAGGGATGATGTCCTCAGCCGTACTCTAGCGGAGCCACACAAAGCAACTGAGAATGTGACTGCGGAACAGGCATGACGCTGTGTGTGACGGGTGCCTCTGAGGACTGCCACCCTCCAGAGGTGGGTACCCATGCCAGTGTGTCTGCACTGCGGTTAGCAATCAGATGGGCAGAAGGAACAGCAACTTTGTACTATGTGACTAAACCCAACCACAAGGCAAACACTTCAGTTAGAACATACAGGTAAAATCTTTTGGAGACAGCACAGCAAAATAAACCCTTTCAGATATAGTTTATATAGGTTTAACTGACCCAGGATGAAATATTCCTTCTTACCAAGGGATGTTTTCTGGTTTTTTGACATCACAATTTTCCTCCATACAGTTTTGATTTTTCCACAAGCATATGTTCAACTAGAAACAAAACCACTAGAAACAAACCAACACACACCCCCAACCATATTTCCAAGTAGAAATTTGCCAACAAAGTCTTCCTGTTTAGAAAATGGAAAGACATGAGGGATAACTCATTTAACTGAATATTTACAAAATCAGATTTGTTTTGGAAAGACAATAAGAAGTGAAAGACTCTATTCATTCATCTCAATATGCTGCATAAATAGTACAGTATGATTAGAAATCCTAATGAAAAATTAGGAAATGTTAAATTAGGATTACCACTACTCCCAGTGGGTTTGAGATCAGGGCTTTTAATGCTCCTAGCTAGTAGAAATGGCAAGTCCAGGGTGGTATCTGTGAACAGAACCTGAGAGTTTGTTCCTAGAGGAGGTGGGCTGTACTGCAGAACACCTCTCCTGGCAGTCATCAGCTGAGGGTGGGTTCTGAAAGTTTTCATGTTTAGCTGGAAAGAGAACATGGAGAGAGGTGGAGGAGTATGATAATTTCAAGTGAAATAATACCTCTGTCTTTAAATGGAAAAGGATCTGTGATCACTAGTATTTGAAACATGAATCATGGAATAAACTTGTTCCATCAGTAAAAGGCAAAAAGTAAAAAAACCCCACTTTTTTTTTGTACTTTTAACTTATTGATCTTCCATACTAGAAGTAACAAAAACACTGAGGTTTAATCATGAACATTTCAAAGTCAGTTGGTTAAAAAGACAAGCTTTACACTTAGAAAAAACCACCTGTAGTGCAGAAGAAATAGTATGCAAATTATTTGGAAAAAGAATGAAGGAAGTTTTACATTTGAAATTTTCTAAATACTGGCTATTTGTCCATTTCTATAAACTGGTAAATGGGGATTTTCAAAAGAGGCACTATTGACCTAATTATAGAAATGTATGCGGAGGCTTTACATGTAGAATACCTAATATTGATCTAGTAAGTCTTAGGAACACCAAAGCATGCCAGTTTAATACTGCTTTGGCATTGAACTGTTAAAGGATTAGCAATAGCATAGGACCTTTATTTTCATAGTTTGCAGATTTGGACTGAAAATTTTGAATATACACATCTAGAGATATGTACTTAAATTTGCTTTTTCTGGAATTCCACTGGGGATTGTCAATGCTTTCATTTTTGAAAAATGAAGCTGTAATCTAAACCTTCAGTTCTGAACTTTCTGAACAGTCACTCTTAAAAGACAGTTGCCTAACAATTTTAGCATTTTTTAAATGTTTTAAAAATCATATATACATTTCCCACCCAAATATCCATTATTTTGTGTTCTGCTAGATTCATGTTTCAAGTAGAAATGTAACTAACTTTTTAAAATTACTATATTAAAAAAATATAAGAAAGAAAAAAATGTGGTACTACTAGGTAAGTGGTGGGAATTTGAATGGAAAAGCTAGAAGGGACTTAATCTTCAACATGCTGATTCGGATATAAAAATTCAGAATTGACAAGATTAAATGTTTTTTTTTTTCCAGTTCATCTGCAGGAAGGAGAACACCTAAGATTTAGAATCTAGAACCAAATTCAGTTTTTGTCTGAGTATGACTGGTAGACAAAGCAGATCCAGATCAGTGGAAAGAATTGTCAACTGTTATAAATGTAACTACCATATTCACCTTTCTAGTTGAGTTAGAAAATTCTGATAACAGGAAGACTGAATAGAAAACAGTGGCAATAAAATTAAAATGGGGGTGGGGGTGGGGGCTGGGGGGGGGGGGCGGGGCCGGGGGGGGAGTGGAGGGGAAGAGCCAGTTTATGATGGAAATGAGTTATTCCAGATTGCAAGGCTTTGACATGGTTGCCTGTGATGATTAACTGAAATAAAATCAAGGAAAATCTGAAAGACCATGAAGAAGAAAGGATGATCAGGAATAGTATGTGAAAAGTATATTAGGTATCAATATGACGTTACATTAGGAATGGAAAATTAGGTGCAGAACCAGCTGGATACAGTGATTCAGTGTGCCTACCATCTTCCACATGTAGGTCATAGGGTTACATTATGCTCTTCATTTCCTGTCTTACGTCTTCTTTGGCAACAAAAGTGATTTCATCACAGTATTGGTATTTTGTAAAAATGTGCTTTGTTGGTAGCTTTTTCTGGGGTCTTTTGTTTTACTGTGGTACACCAGGTGAAGTTAATGCTGAACTGGACCTAGGACAATAAGGCAGAGCACAGCTACTTTGCAGCAAATATTAGCACCTTATATCCACTTCAAATTTCAAAGCAAGGGTTGATCAGCACCTGTTGGAAAATGAAACAAAAAATCTTTATACCAGCAAAGACAAAAAATTTTCTGGAAACATGACGATATTTTATCTTGGCCTCTTCTCTGAAATATGTTGTAGTACAGAACACATTTGAGTCTTTGTGTTATTCTCACACCCAAATAAATTTAATATAATAGAGGGAAAAAAACCCCAAACTGTTAAGTCCTAGTTTAAAGGAAAAAAGAAAATATCAGTAATTTATCTGGCAATAAATTAAAACTCTGCCTAGTCCCTTTAGTCAACTATCTCCAAGTCAAGAGTCACAGATGTTAAGAGCTGTTACGATGCCAAGTTAATTTCCTGAAAATGAGTGCCTGAGGTTGGATGAAGAAGAATCTTACCAGCGTTCAACATGACTGATAAAAAAGAAAAACAGAGCTTACAGGAGATAAAAGAAAAGGTGATAGTAGTGGAAAGAAGGAAAATTGTTTGTTGGTTTTGGTTTTTTTTTTCTCTCAATAGCAGTTCAGCTGATCATAAAGACCATAATGCAGATACTCCTGAAAAATGGTTCCTTGGCATGCTATTTCTTTTTTCCGCCTGACCTAAGAATACCTACATTCGCTCCTTTTCCTGTGCTCTCTGCAGGGATGACATTTCCATAAGACATCACAGAACTCCAACACTGCACCACAGTTCTTGCTTCCAGAGGAGATCTAGCTGTATTATATACAATCAATCTGCCCCACAGGATAGAATGGGAATTAGTTAGGAGAACAGCAAATCCCTTGGGATACCACTGCAACAAAACAAAGAATAATACTGAACCAGCTCATCACTAACTGTTTCTGGCTAGTTGAAAAAACCAAGATATTTTATTCTGGCCCAATAAACCTAAAATTAAATAATTTGGGCTAGGATCTCCTGATGTAAACTCAAAAAATATCTGCAGAAATAAGGGGTTTTTTTCTACAGAAAACTTTTATTTAAAGTGAGATCATTTTATGAAATAAAGATCCCAACCAGTTCTCTCTTTGCCCTTCATCAAATCTCCTTGGTCTGAAAACTTTAGGAAGATTCTTTAATATTTGGCTTTCTTGTCTTTTGCAGTGCTTCCAGGAGTCCAGTGGCTTGCATGCCTACATATCACAACTGGAGCATAAAGCCCATAATGACTAAACCCAAAACCAGTTGCAACAAGGTTGTCACGTTTTTGATCAATCCATCTGTAATAAAAATGCAGATTTAACTGAATTAATATTATAGAATCAATGTCCAAAAGGAAGTAGCCTTAGAAATTTTCAAGTCATCTTTTAAGTCATCTTCTATTGTTGAAAGTTGTTCTGGGTATTTCCATAGACTCTTTAGTACTTCAAGTATTTCCGTACACAAGGAGCACTCCAACAACTCACGTCAAGGCTGGAGGCAGGACAGAGTCAGGGCTGTCAAGCAACAAACATCAAGACCCAAAGACACCACAGAACCAGACAGTGTGATCTCTTGCATAATATAACTGATGCTAATTCATCCAGCCACCCTTACAGTGTGACTAATTTCTTCTGCTTGGCTGACAGCTATATTGCACAATGACATGCAGGCTTGGTCCACTCTTTTCCTTGCTATTTTAATTTTCATGACAACAGGATTGTTTGTATATCTAATATGAATATATGTGGGTTTATCTTCCTACCACTGGTCTTCTGCTGCTTGCTTCTCTTACTTCAGATATCACTAGTGTCTTTCCAAGAAGTTTACACACTGTAATGAAACCATCTTTGATCTTCTCTTTAAAGAGCTAGTACTACATTTTTAACATCTTGCTGCAAAGCACTGTTTACAGTCCTTGCATATTTGCAGTAGCTTTTTTCCATACTCTTTCCAGCTGTTTAATATCCAAGTAAGATATAGAGCTTGATTCTCTGGGACTTGTTTAGTCATTCACAACTCTGAAAAAGGATTATAAAAGAGAATCAGTAATGTGTTAAGTCAGCCAGGTAGCGGTGTAAATGACAACATCTGAAGAGCCAGGTGTATAACGTTATCACTTGTGAGATCAACAGAAAAGTTTCATTTTGCCACCTTTCTCCTCCAAAGACTGAGGATGTTAAGGTCACGTTTCAGACCCGTAGTTTTGACGTCATGCACCTTGAAGTTTAGTACTTTTGCTCTGACTTTCATCAAATGTCAGAGTCAGCAGGTGTGTCCTCACAAAGTCAAAGTCGAATTACAGGTTTGAAGAAATTCCTGTGAACTGAAACCATACAGTTCTGCTCAGCTTTATCCTTAACTGTGTCTGTGTAAATCTTTCTTTCTTACAATTCTTCCTTCCTCATTACATTTGAGTCTTGACTCACTGAGCAATTGTTTCAGACTCAGAATCTAAAGTCTTATCTTTTTTTCACTGATTGGTGTCATCTGTAATAAAATAAAGTATATTTTCAAGAACTAGAAAATGAAATCACACCATGACTTGAAAACAAAAGTTAAAGAGCGTGTACAGTTTTTCTGTTCTGCTTAATATAGCCATTCTCAGGCGGAACCAAGGAAAACCAATGGGCAAGGCTTAAAAAGGACTCTAATAGTGGCTGGTAGCAGTATATATCTGGAACCTTTCACCTTCGGAATGGATTCGGTCCAGATTGAGAGCACTTTAAAAGAAATATTGACTTCTGGATGCTTAGTGACCTGTGTAAAAATGAATTAATAATCCCAGCTGTTTCCTATAGGACATCCCTAAAATTGTCAGCACTGTTGCCAGACCAAACGGCACCTTCATTGAAAGGTGTAAAAGATTTTTCACTTCATTTATCAATACAGCATGCATAAATAGGTCACAGACTATCCAAAGAAACTGAAATCCTTCCAAGTCCCTGGCAGATTTTGCTGCATCCTGCAATCCATCACTTAATCTACACATGTATGGACAAGTGGCCCATGTGTTCAAGTGTGGGATATTGGGTTGGATGGCAAGTGACCAACTTCCTCAGGCTACTCACAGTCTTAGATTATTGGACAGACATAAACTGAAGGTGCTGGACCTCTCTGGAATAAATGCACAGGTACAGCATAAAGAAAAAAGTGAGGAGTAGGCAAAACATTGACTTTCTTTCCTACAACACAGCTGGACAATGTAGCTAAAGTCATAATTTGTTGTTGGCAAAGGCCAGCAATCAATTACTATTCAGTGGAAGATGGGCTATAAATGGAAGGAAGTGATATATCTCCTGAAGGTAGCTCTTAGAGATGTCAGGGATAGGTCAGAGACAGAAGAAACTTCAGCTCTCGTACAGATCTATGTGAAAATTCAGATTTTACTGAAAAAGCTGTTCAGTTACAAAAAAAGTTTTGGCAAATGTGTTTTTCTGAAGTTATTTGCAGATGGTTAAAAATGCATTGTGATCCAAAACATTAAAAGTGCAATGAAAAATGACTAATAGGTCAAATTAACATCTGTATTTTAAAATTAGCTAAATCATTTAGAAAAGCCGTTACCAAGAAATGGGTTTTAAATGCTATTTGTCTTATTCTCTTCTGTCATTGTAATTGTTCTCTCTTCCCTTTTGTTATTTCTAACATTCCCTCCATCCTTCAAGCTCATGAGAGATTTGCCCTTCTCATCTGAAGTTAAAATGAGAAGCTGGAATAGGGTGGAAGATAAGCATATATACCACTTGCTTTCCTAGTGTTCTTAACTCCAGAATATCTCAAGAAACTGCATTTGTGCAGCCATGTCTATAGGAGCCATCAAAGCAGGAACAGAAATGAGGGTTTCTAGGTTTCCAATTAGCTTTTAGCACATTTCCAACATGACCGTGGGCAAATCACTTTTTTCCATGTGTAAAATGAAGAGGGCAGCTACTCAAAAATATTATGCAAGAAGGAATTAATTTGTATTGGCAAAACTCATTGACACCCTTTGTAAGCCATAAATGAAGGACATTACCAACTCTATATATTTTACCAACTGAATATGTACTGTATCATTATCGATATGTAGTAATTAACAGTATTTCAAAGGATCTTCAATTCCAGGGAGTGGTTACTGAGAAAAAGCAAGCCGCTAAGCTGTTCTTTTAACTAAGTGTTTAACAGTACAATTTAATTTTATCCCTGTGGCATTTCTAAAGGAATAGCCAAAACTGATTGAAAGTAAAGGGTCCCTCAATCTCAGAAGTCACCTCCTTAGTCAGCAGCAAGTACTGGGAGACACCAGCCCAGATGCTCCACAGGCTTCAAGAGTTCAGTCTATATGACCTGCAGTCCAGAATTTGTCATGGTACTAAGCTATAAAGGAAAAGGAAACCCAATATTATATATTATGGTTTAAATGCAGGATAGTATCCTAAACCTCCACTGGCACCCTGAAAAAAAATGGATATGCCTCAATCCTTTTCCATACTGGGTAGGGCCTTAACTATAAATGAAGACAATATGGGTGGCAAAACCTCTTCAAACCTGAGGCATCTTCAGACTAGATAACCTCTGTCTGACTTTTTGCTGTTTAAAGCTCCTGTCAACATATGAGGAAGACTAGAAGACACTTGCAGGCTCCATCCATCTTGACTCAAAATAGCTGTCTGAATTAGCCAGATTAAGAAAATTTAGCCAACAATCTTAGATGAAGGTATCCACACTGCAGCCATCTGAAGTTGGGTGAGATGAATCCTGCAACAAGAAGCTGGGAGACTAGGAAATGGACTGTTTTCAGGAAGATGATTCTTGTACTGTTCTGACATGGAGCTGAGTACCTCCAACAGCCTACAAACATCAAACCCACCTCACAATACTAATTCCAGCCTAAGACTTTGACGTCTGAGAAAGTGAATCAAAATAATGAGGCCCCCATTTGCAACATGCATATCATGAGTAAGTAAATGAAATCATGATGATTAGAAACTCAAATGCAGGCAAAAAGTTGCACATAGACGGTGCAGCTCTCTTTTTGATTTTTTTTCCCCTCAGGCATTAACTTATCTTGGCCAAACCCTCCTTTCTGCAAGTTCAGAGATATTTTAATTTTGAACTTCAAATGAAGTGCAAATAAAACAGCAAACAAACCTAGGATGTTGCACAA
Organism: Ibycter americanus; assembly: GCA_035590275.1. Classification (NCBI taxonomy): domain Eukaryota; kingdom Metazoa; phylum Chordata; class Aves; order Falconiformes; family Falconidae; genus Ibycter; species Ibycter americanus. Next base: position 21,581,009 of record JAVJGI010000060.1, read on the forward strand.
TTGTCAGTGGGGCCCATTTTAATATTTAATGACCTGGACACCTGTGACTATTGCAAGAAATAAAAAGAATTAATTTAAAAGGAATTATTGACATAATATAACACATGATAGTCTGTTAATAAAAATGCATACTTCTAATTGAATGCTGGCACCTAGCCACCAACTAAGCATAACTTCAAAAGCAACAGCTGGGAAAGCATCTTTCAGATTTTAATTACAGTAGCTCATAAGCCACTTATCTTTTCAACTTTTTTCTTCAGAAAACACTTCTGTTTTATAGGAGTGAGTTCAAAGCTATTTACAACATGTAGGGTAAGAGAACTAGCTCTGACATAGTCAAACTTCACTTGTAAATTTGGATTCTGGACTGAGACAACTATTCTCAGCTTTGAAGTGCGAGTCTTATTTGAGCCTGAAAGAACACAGGCTTCAGGCTCGCTGCTCAGGTTTTTTATTTCTTTTCTATCTCTAGATGCAGGATAAAAATTTCTATCAGATTTGTTCCTATCTATTATTTGTATTTTAGTGTTATCTTAGGGCTGCGACTGAAATGGAAGCTTCATTGTGCAAATATTTTACTATTCAAACACACAGTGGGCATACATAATCCTACATGATTCAGCCATGAAAGGGAGAAGGAACTACTGAAGAGTTTGGGAAATGGGCATAGAGAGAGACCCGAATCTTGCAAAGTGATAAATTTGTAGCTGTATCTAGAAAGCTGTTATGCTTGTGTTTAGGAATAAAATACCAAAGTCCCGTTGAGTAGTTAACAAATTAAAACTCTAAATGAGTTAAAATGACTTACTAGATTGGCTGCAGTGCTTGGCATTTTTCAGGAACTAGGCCAGAGGGGGTTATGATATATTTCATCTAAGAGCTGAAGTCTTAAAGTCTGTGCAGCTACTCTAGGCTTCTTCTGTCATTAAAGAGAGAGACAGAGAGAAAGTGAGAGAAACAGCCACAGAGTGACTCTTCCCACACTAACAGAGGTTACTACAGCCTGTCTCTGTTCACTGACTCAAGAAATCTAGATAATTTCCTTAGATTAAGCACCAACATTTTAGCCAGCTAAAATTAAACTAATTGAATCCTACCTCCAATGTCTTCGGGTCTGTGGAAAAACTCTCTCCCAAAAACTAGGAAATTAACCATCTGTGATTCGAGACAAGAAGCTCATCCCCAAGCCCATCCATCTTTCCCCCTAATATGCAGACTGTTAGCTAAAGTGTTTTTGAATGAAAGAGAAACAACACAAACCGAAATAATCTTCATTATTTCCTTTATACAGTTAATAGAAAAAAGCTGTGACTACAGGGGCCTTAAAAAGAGCAAAGGCATCTCATTTAAAATCACACTGAGACAACCATGAACTATAACAACATTAGTAGTTAATCGCCAGAAAAAGATTATTGGGGTGAGTTAATAAGCACATTTGACATAACCAGGAGGACCTTTAAAGAAGACTTTCTAGAATGCTGTGGACCTAGTGAGGTCTCGTAATACAAGCAACGGGGAAAAAAATCTAAATTTTTTTCTTAAAGATAGATTCATTTATGAAATGAAATATATGAATTGGCAAGTGTCATGGAAGGGGACTGAACCTGAAGAGCTCTGAAGGTCTTTGCTTATCCCAGAAAAATAACGTACATAGGAACATGGCAAGTTATTAAATTGGCTGGAGCATTTTTTGGACTGTAATTCTGTTATCTATTAATTAAGAGCTATCTCTAAATCGGTTAATATAAAAGGCAGATCTGTCTACATTTTTGTGCTGGTTTAACCCCGGCCGGCAACCAAGCACCACGCAGCCACTCGCTCACTCCCCTCACCCAGAAAGATGGGGAGGAGGATCGGAAAAAGAATGTAAAAGTCAAGGGTCGA